>BSBM01001484.1:2287500-3487500 GCA_027924585.1 Larix kaempferi | reverse complement strand
TTTGGAATCGCCTTTTGTGATTCTCCTTCTTTAAAACATGAGTTAAACATTCAAACTTTTCATGATTTGTTCTGACCTTAAATAATAATTCTTTGTAATTAATTTGAGGAATCAACTCATTATTTTATTCCCAAAATGAGGGAAATCCTTTCTCAATTAACTTTTCAAATCCCTTCTTGAAGTCTACAACCTTTTTTTTCATTTTTTCAACTCTAGCTTGAACATTTTCAATATGTGCATGTTTCCCAAGCACTCTCCATGGCCAAGTTATGACTGATACTCTATTTTTTATTTGCATGATTTTCAGATCGTCTTTTGTCAAAGTATTCAGAAAACTTATAGTGTTTTGGGCTGTGTCTTTTGGTCTTCTATCCAAACTTTCTATCATGGGCGTACAACTTTGTAAGCTTCCATCTGCTACTTTTTCTTTTGCCTTCATGAAATTCAAATAGAATCTGAATTTTGCAGCTTCATTTATGATTGAATCCCATATCAAGTGCTTTGCACCTTGCATTGGAAGCTGCCCTGTTACCCGGGTTATGAATCTTTGATTTCTGTCTATTAAGTCTTTATTCTTATCTTCTAATTCTTTTATCTCTTTTTCTTTTTTCTGATTTTCTTCTTCTAATCTCTGTTTTTCTTCTTTTAACTCCTTTATCTCCACCTCTTTCAATCTAACTTGAGACATAGCTTGGATGAGGTCATTTGTATTTGCTTCTTTGCCTATTTGACTACTTCCTTGATGCTCTTGTGCTATGGCTTCCAATTTTCCTTTAAGATATTCAACTTGATTTTTGAGACTTATCCTATCTTTCTCCCATTCAACTTCTTTTTCTGTAAACTTCAGCAATTTTGCTTTGTTGTCATCTAGTTCCTGAGATAAGATTTCTTTTTCTTGTTCCAACACAGTCAATTCAGAAGCATGAATTAACTGTGTTACTGGAATTTTAAGCTTCTTCTTGAGCAAATGAATAGTGCTCTCTTTCTCCATCAATAGCTTTTTGCTTGCCTCACCTTTGTTTGCTCCATCATTATTTTCTATCAAATCTATCTGCAGCCTTTTAATTTGTTGTTGGTGGGATTTGTTCTCAGTTTTCTCTTGTCTTAGCTAAATCTCTAATCTATTAACTGTGTTCTGGAACTTCGAAACTTTCAGGGTATCCTTCATTAGGTCTGTGTAAATGACCTCCCTAGTCTGCCTGTGTAAATGAATTTTATTTGGGACCGTTATCTTTTGCAAATTCATCTTCATTTCTGTTACTTTTTCATCATATGACATAGCTAAATTTAAAGTGTTTTCTATGGGATCTCTGCTAGTCATTAAGGTGACTTTTGACTCCTTTGTGCTTCTAACTTTGGAAATAAATTATATTTTTTTTCTAAGGTTGCTTGCTTATCTTTTCCATATTTAACATACATTTCTTCTCTCGTTTGAAATCTATCAGTGTCACTGGCCTCTTTAGCTTCCAGTAATTTGTATTCACATACTTGAACTTTTGGAGCTTGATATTTTTCCTTCTTCTTCTCTTTTTCACCTACAAATACAACCAAATCGCCCTGGGAATCTGCCTTGAGCCTCTTTTCTCTTTCTTTCTCTTCAACTTCAGTATCAATGATTTCTTCAAAACTCCTTTTGCTAACAATCTCCATTTTTCCTGGAGTAGGTATTACCTCCATTGAATATTTTGCTGGAACAACAAGATCTGACTGTGAGAATGATGAAACTTCTTTATTAGGTTCATATTCTAGAAGATTAGCTATTTTTGATATCCTTCAACTTCTTGGTGGTCAAATTCCTTGCTCTTACTTTGTTGTCTCCTCTGAGAGATGATGTGACATGGATCATAGTTGATAGCAAATTCCTTTTTAAAATCCAAATATTCTAACTGCTTTTCTATAAAAGAAAGGGCATTCTTATTCTTCACAATGAAAGATCCAACTTTCAAAGGAAATTTATATCAGATTCCTTTTTAAAATACAGAAATAGTCATTTTCAACAATTAACTTATGCCTGATAAAATCTAATGCAAATGTTCTGGAAGTTAAGAAATCCGGCAAGATATAAGGCTCTTTTATGAACCCATAAATTATGATTATCGTGTGTTCCTTTAATAGAAACCAATCTCCCACTGCCATGTCTTGTTTCAGTTGCATCAATGTCCTCATTTCCGGAAGTACCCTTGACAGTTCTTCTCCAAAAATCATTTTATATACTTCTGACATAATATAGTTCATGTAATTAAACATATTATCCTCCAATGTATTTGAAAAAACCACCTATGAAAAATGTAAATCTTTCTGACTTGCAAATAGAAGCATCTTCATTAGATAAGACTGGAATCTGAAATTCCTGGTGCTGTGGAAATTCACTAACTGGGAGTGAACATTTTCAGCCATGAATTCATCATATTTAAGACATGGTACTTGGTTGTACTCTACTCCCGGTATGCCAAAACTTATTCTAAAAAGAAGACACAACTGGAATTCTGTTACCACTGCATCACTATCTAACCCTATAAACTGAGCAATTAGAGATAATACCAACTGCATATTCTCATTGAAAAAATTCATATCTAGTGGGTAGGGAGTATCTTCAATTTTGAGGTCGGCCTTAAGGCAACTAGTTAGAAAAAAAAAATTGGTGTCCGGGGACGACTGACGGTAATGAATGACTATAGATTTTTCAGTAAGCCTTTCTTGTTCATGGAATTGAGATAGAGGTACTTCAAGAGAATTCTTGACAGTGGTAAACTCAATAGGGAAAATAATTTTGGATTTAGGCACATTCATGATTACTTTCTCACTCTGGGAATAATTCGTTACACACCACGAAATAAACTCAGGGAACTCTATTTGGTTTGGGCATAAATATATGAAGGGAGAATGAAAAACTCTGTGTATATATGTACCTTCCTTATACAATCTATCCAATCTGGCTTTTACTTCTGTAATTGACAATTTAACCATAGGGTCGTAAATGTCTTTATCCCTATCTTCTAGGGCATCCTCTATTTTGGTATGCTCGACACCTGAGGTTTCTTCCATTCCTTCCATTATATAAATAAGCTATCTAACTGACTGCATAAGTTCTGAAACCTACCTGACACTGACGAGTCTGCAATAGGGCATGCTCTGTCGCTTTCCTGGTCTGCACACGTTTCAAACCCTCTGACGCTCCATGAGACAAATGTCAAATGTCAACCCTCATGTGGCTTTTGACTTTTTTATAGCCATTGGAAGTGGTTTCGCATGACACCTGGGTGGTTTTCTATACCACTTATTCAACTTGTGAAATGTTCTGATGTTGACACATGGATAGCAGTTTCAAATTTCGCAACCGCTCATCCTTTCATTTTACCACGCATCTCTACAGCGTGAAATGGCTTTGATCCATCGATCCGTTGATTTCCAATCTATTGACTGTGAGACTTGCTCACTCTTTAACTTTTCCAAGTTTACCACTCCGACAAAGTCTCGGTTATTTCCCTTGCTCCTTTCCTAGCAGAAACGTATTTCACCCATCGATCTCCCCTGTCTCGATCCAGACTGTTGGAGAATCCATCGTTTTACGATCCCTTCTTTGGTTATTTCCGAAAACCTCCTCTATCGTCGGATCCTATTCCACTTCAATGTTGACCGTTGATCTCATTGTTAACTTTTGATCTCTGATGCTACACCTCCAAAGTGGTTTTCGCAGCGGTGAAAGGTGGTTTCTTTTACCACTTCCTCAACTTGTGAAATGTTGAGGAAGGGACACGTGGTAAGCGGTTTATTATTTTGCAACCACCCAAGGCTTCATTTCTTCGTGCATGTTGGCAATGCAGAATGGATGTGAGCCATTGATCTCTCATCGCTTGATCAGTTCATCATTGATCTCGTTTCTCCTTTAACGGATCTCCAACGATCACTTTAGAGACCAATTCTCATGCTATACACCTCGTTTCTTCTCTTGAGAAATTCTTCCTCTGCCGTTGATATTTTCTTATGTGATCTAGACCATTGATTTTTTTACATGATCCTTAAACTGCTCCATTATCCTTTTTAACACCTTTCTGACTCTAGCCAACGGTCATGTGGATCATTTCTTCAGGACTTGGTGCCGTCTTCACTAAACTTAGGAAATATTAAAACAAATTTTTTCATTATCCATTTTTCATTCAAATTTGAAAAATACTATGCCAACACTCATTCCAGACAAGAAGACTACAACAACGCAGCAGACCGCTCAGCTCTTCTTTGAACATGTTTGGAAACATTATGGCTTACTGATAACCATTATTTCCAACAAAGATGCCAGATTTGTCAACATATTTTGGAAGACTCTCAAGAAACAGCTTGATACAAGATTCTCCTTATCAACAACTTTCCATCCTCAGACAGACGGACAGGCGGAAGTTGTGAATCATTTAGCAGTACAACTCTTTTGTATGTACAACCACAAGCATCGACGAACATGGGATGAAAGTCTCCCATTTATATACAACACAACTACAATCATGCTAAGTACATCTCTATGGGAAAGAGTCCATTTGAGATCTGTTATGGATTTCAACCCTCAACGCCTATTGACTTGATTAGTTCCTCGACATAGTTGAACGATACCAACTATAACTCGCGAGAAGTTAACAAAGCATTGAATTTTCGAGATCAAATCTGTGACATCCAGAAACAAGCACATGAAATGTTGCAATGAGCTAATGCAAAATCTAAGGCCCGACATGATAAGCATCGTATCCCTCATTCATTTCAAATTGGGGATCAGGTCTGGTTTCATCTCAAGAAGGAATGCTTCACTGGTCCATATAAGAAACTGAATCCTTTGCAATATGGTCCGTACATTATTCTTGAACATATTGGAGAAAACGATTTCCAACTCGACATTCCTTCATGCCTGGGTCTGCATCCAGTATTTAATGTGGATCTACTTCAACCATACCATTCACCACTGTTGGAAAAAAATGACTTGCAGACAATAGAACCCAAAGACATCCATCCAGATGTTCAAGATCCTTTTCCTTAAGACACCATTTCGGGACGACGAGTACGCCATACAAGGACGAACACAATTCCCTTGTTTCAGGTGGCCAAATCCAGATAGATCCCAGCACAAGGAAAATAGTACTCTGCTACTGAACTAACCAACAAGTTTCCTCATCTGTACGAGCAAACAATGGGGACCATTGTTTCTTAAGGAAGGAGGTATGATCCACCCAGTAGTTGGCATTATTGTCGGAAGCCAACATCGACTTCGACAAGTTCATCGATTTTGACAAGTTCATCAACTTTGAAAAGTTCATCAACTTCAACATGCATTGTCGACATTTGCGACTAGAGAACTACGATAGATTGTCTCTTTGTCTTCCATACGATTGTAATGGTTGAACTTTTGAAACCGTTCTAACTTCTCTTGTAACTTAACGTAACGAGAAAACAACCCAAGAGTTCTCAACACTCTATTTAAGCATGTAAAATATTGTAATATAAGGGAGATGAAGAATCAAGAAGTAACAGAGTGGAAATAATGAAGAGATTAGTTCGCATTCCTTCATATTGTTTGTTTGTGTATTTTTATGTGTGTAGTGTATTTCCTGCTTTGCTTGTTATTATGCTTCTGCCATAATAGTACCGATTCATTCAATCGAACTATTGTCCCCGTCGTGCACTTGGGCGCGTACGGATCAACTTTCCGCACTCAGATTCTTCAAATCGTAAAGGATGAGGGGGCATTCAGTACAATGCATATTCTTCTTTCCTAGCTTTAAATGGATCCATTGGAGCAATACCCAACTGTTGCAAGTCTTCTTCTTCAAGTTGATCTTTTGGTCAAAATTCCTCTATCTTATGTTTTAATTCCTTAGCCTATTGTTTAAGCTTGTAAGAACTATTTCCCTCATCTAAGAATTGGTATATGAAAACTAACATAATTCTATTTTATAGGTAGAACCTCGCAAGATGAGCATGTATTGTGAAGAAGCTATGGAGACATTGGTTGAAGGCCTAAAATCTATAGAGATTCTTATTTCTTAGATTAATTCAACAAAAAATATAGTCTCTCTTTCAGGTCGATTCTCCTTATCTGGAAAGCCTCTTACTGAGGCATGGTTAATAAGAACTATAGGTTTCACTCATGTTCCTTCCATCAATCTCAGTATTTACTCTAGTGGGACGAAGAAGGAGAGAGATAGATTACTACAAAACTATTGTCATGGAGGTCTTTATTTTGGTTGATCTATTTGAATGCTACTGGTGTCATCTGATTGTTGTGTTGATTGTGGTTTATTGGTAGAAGTACTTGGACTGGAAAAATGAAAACAAGGAGAGTAAACTTAACGTTTCCTCACCCTCCATCATATGAGTCACTTAATAGGTCATAACGTATTTAAATCTAAGTAAGTCTTGAGGGAAGAAAATATGCCGATGGAGGGTTGATGTCAGATTGAGACCTTAGGTGAAAAGTAACAGGGTTTCTAAGGATAGTTCTATGGTGTTGTGGTTTTTTTGGGGATAAAATTCCCCTACATTTCTACAAAGAGGTTGAAAGGGTTAGAGACAACCCAATTAGAATTACTTTTCCCTAGGTATTTGTTCCTGTATATAACTTTGGTGTAAATGTCGAGGTGATAAGATGTTGTAGAAGTATGAGAGGAGTTGAAAGAGAATAATTATCGCAACCTCACTGGCCATGCTAATAATAAATGTCTGTCGTTCCCTGAGTTGCAATAACTCATGAATGTCGCTGGCTTAGAGCTAGATGATTCTATTTATCCCAAAACCATACCAACTGGAGCAAACTGAGCATAAGGATCTTTCCATTAAATGAATGAAACCAACTACCATGAATAAGGAGTGGTTTGTCTCAATTACCATGTATAACCATAATATTTTTCAAATCCTAGACTAATTTTATTGTTGAAGAAATAAAATGGACAAATGATAAATATTACTTGTTTATATATGGTGATCTTATGGTTGGTTTGCTGCGTTTTCTGCAGGACACGTTTATGATTAATAGAAAACAAAGATGAGTACATAATAAAATAGCATAATAAGCAATAATTCATTAACTGACCTGTGCACAATCCCATCAACCAGTGAAGAAATCGTTATGGCCCTTTTCTCTATAGATTTTGGCTTTGGTGCGAATATTCAACGCATTGGAGAAAAATTGAATGCACCCTTCAGTATTACACAAGAGATATATGCCAAGTGCTCATTCCTTGGTCTAGAAATGGGAATCCATGGTTGAAACTTATTTAAAAGATCCACATAAAACTTCAAATTATATGGAAAAATCCATAGAAAACTTCAATCTTCACTAAAAGCCCCATAGAAAATTTCAAACGGATTTTACAAACTCAAACTCGTGCAACAAGGTTTCTATTACTAGGTCTCCATAGAAAAATATTTAGAAATGGATGTGAGGGAGCTAGCAGGGTGTCCACAACAAAATTATTATTTTCCATTTTTCCAAATAAAACAAAAAATTTCTTCCTTCCTCCTTGGATAGGTTACACAGCAAATCGATAATTCCCCAATTTGTTTCCCCCACTTTTCTTTGCCCGCCTGAATTTCACTTTTTAAAATTTGTTAATAATACTATATTATATATTAATATAATATATTTATATATTAAAAACATATAATATTTTATATTATTTAAATATTAAAAATAAACATATAATATTATATATTATATATAAGTTTACATATTATTTGTATAATAATATACTATATTACATTAATTTTCAAATGTTATAAATTGTTTTTTATAACATATAAAAGAAATGTGATTAATGTCCGTTAATTCTTAGGTGTGTAGGACTAGTGGAGATTGTGCCTTCATATTCTGCCATGGCCATGTACTAGAGAAGGAGGATCATGAAGATGTTTCGATAAAGATGCTTGTACATTTTTAGTTTTAATGGAAATTCATGGAGTAATTTGAAAATGAAATTACTCCATTTTTGTAAATTTTAATACTACAAATGGATTTAGAGACCCCCATTAAGGGGGTCTCTGATGTTAGGATATTCCTATACTCCATCCTAGTCCCACAAGTATTTTGATCATTTACATTTTCAGTCATGCATGCACTTTTAGGGTTTGCATTCATCAGTTAGGGTTTGCATGCATCCCAGTCATCAGTCCCAGCACCTAGCCCTCAGTTAGCTAGCCCCCGGAGCTTCCTTCCACTCAGTTTCATCCCTCCTAGCCTGTCATGCGCCCAATTCTCACCTTCCACTGAAGAAGGGAGCCTTTTTCACCTACCAGTCCAGTTTACTTCAGTTAGCCACCAGTCTTTCCTTGATTTGAGGCCAGACTGACTCCTCACTGTTGTTATCACTCCGCTTGACCTCCGATGAGACATGACTACCTGTTTTGACTCCAGTTAGCTCCTCATGCGTCCTCCACTGAGCCTCCTTCATTCAGTTACACTCAGTTAAACTCAGTTTGATTGATGGTTGACAGTTACTTGAGCATTGATGACTCCACTGATGATGAGATAGACTACTAGTCGTGCTCCGATGACACTCCAGTGATCCTTTGATCACTCCATGAAGGCTAATTCGAATTGCCACCTTAGGCATTCGAATCCTTATGCATTATACTATTTATTTTTCCATATTGTGATTAATTAATCAGTGTGTGTGAAGTATTTCTGCTTCTATCCGAGTTCTACTGTATTATTATTTTGTTGCTCATTATACTGCATTGACCACTCTTCTTCTATTTTCCTGCTTAATCAATTACTTTCTTGTGAGGTATACATCATCTCTTAGATCTGCTGTGAGGATTTTCACATGGTATCAGAGCATGTTGAGAGTATTGTTTATCTCCATTCCTGAGAGTTTTTTTTGCAGGTTGTTACCAAGATTTCGAGTGCAGCAGTTTCTACATTTTTGCAGCAGTAGCAGTTGTAGATATTCTCTATTGTTTTTGCAAGTCTTCTACAGCTTCTATGTATTCATCAGGAATTACTCCTCTTTCTCCATTCAACTATGATGAATGGAAACCACCAATGATAGCACATTTGAAGAGACATGGTCTCTTTGATTATTGTTTTGAAAGAGAGTTTGAATCCTTTGAAGAAGAGTATGACTGGTTAAATGAAGGAGAAATAGCTTGTGCTGCCATGATGTATGCTATGTCTCAATGCATGTTATATCACCTCCCTGATTTTTCATCTCCAAAAGATCTATGGGCCTACCTGGATGAAAGATTTGGCAGACATAATGAAGGGATTGGTCCAAACCCCTTCGAGAGCAAGCAAAGTGATGCATTCGCCCTCCTTGATGATCTCATTGATCATGAACCAATATCAAACACATCTCATATTGAAGTTGTCCACAAAGAAGAAGAACTTGCAGATTCTACAATCATGCTCCAAATTTCTTCTCTTTCTGTGCCAGCTCACACTCTAGATATTGCAGAAGGTCCTAAATCCTCTCTTGCACCAGATTTTGTTGGTTTGCATCATGATCACATGAATATTTCGGAGGTAAAATCAGCTATTGGAGGTAATGCATTTGCTCTCCTCAAGCAATCACCTATTATTTACTACTATATGATCATTATTCCATGCTTTCAAAAGGTCATTGAAGAATATGGCCATTACCATCGGCTTGGGATAATTTCTCATGCATCTACTGGTTTTGATCTCACCTCTTATGGTTCAAAGGAGATATCAAGAAACCATGATTCAAGCCTTGGATCTTATTTGGATTCCAAGCAATCACCTCTCATTTACTACTGTAATATCATTCTTTCATGTTCTCGGAAGTTTATTGAAGATAATGGCCATTGCCATTCGCTTGAGAAAATTTCTCATGCACTTACTGGTTTTGATCTCACCTCTTATGGTTCAAAGGAGATCTCAAGAAACTATTCTTCAATTCTTAAATCCAATTTGGATTTCAAGCAATCATTATTATTTGATGGTTCTTTTTGGCATAATCTCACCCATTATGGTTCGAAGGAGAAGACAAAAGACTATCTGCACATTCATGTTTTTGATCCTACCTCAGCTGATTCGAATCACAGGTTCAAGGATCACCCTCATACTTTTGGATTTGTGCTCATCACATTCGATCTGAAGAGAAAGTACAAGCACATGCTTTCTTAGCATGATCCACTTCTTCCCAAGAAGAAGATACCTCCAGACATATGACCAAGCATCACACCTGCTTGAGTTTGGAGCATTTATTTGTGTGTGCCTTACAGTCTATTTTTAGGGGGGGTATTTTTCCCATGAGGTTTTCCCCATTTCCTCAGTTTATTGACTGTTATTATTCATTGTATTGGGTGACCTTTGGTCTTAGTTACTAGGGCCCAGGATGGATTAAGGGGGGGTGTTAGGATATTCCTATACTCCATCCTAGTCCCACCAGTGTTTTGATCATTTACATTTTCAGTCATGCATGAACTTTTAGGGTTTGCATGCATCCCATTCATCAGTCCCAGCACCTAGCCCTCAGTTAGCTAGCCCCCGGAGCTTCCTTCCACTCAGTTTCAGCCCTCCTAGCCTGTCATGTGCCCAATTCTCACCTTCCACTGAAGAAGGGTGCCTTTCTCACCTACCAATCCATTTTACTTCAGTTAGCCACCAGTCTTTCCTTGATTTGAGGCCAGACTGACTCCTCACTGTTGTTATCACTCCGATTGACCTCCGATGAGACATGACTACCTGTTCTGACTCCAGTTAGCTCCTCATGCACCCTCCACTGAGCCTCCTTCATTCAATTACACCTACCACACTCAGTTAGACTCAGTTTGACTGATGGTTTATAGTTACTTGAGCATTGATGACTCCACTGATGATGAGATAGACTACTAGTTGTGCTCCGATGACACTCCAGTGATCCTTTGATCACTCCATGAAGGCTAATTCGAATTGCCACCTTAGGCATTCGAATCCTCATGCATTGTACTATTTATTTGTCCATATTGTGATTAATTAATCAGTGTGTGTGAAGTATTTATGCTTCTATCTGAGTTCTACTGTATTATTATTCTGTTGCTCATTATACTGCATTGACCATTCTTCTATTTTCCTGCTTAATCAATTACTTTCTTGTGAGGTATACATCATCTCTTAGATCTGCTGTGAGGATTTTCACATCTGAATCCATCTACAGTGCTCCCACCCACTTGCCCCCCCAATTTCGTAAATTTTAACACTATAGATGGATTCAAAGACCCCCATATTTATTTTATCATTTTGTAAATTTTAACACTGCAAATGGATTCATAGACCCCCTTGAATCCATCTACAATGTTAAAATTTACAAAATTCCAAAATTTCTATGTTATGGACTAGTATTACTGAATATGGTTGAACTTATACCTTCAATTCTTATTACTAAATATGAGCGTGTTAGAAATGAAGATCATCTTATGTACATGAAGAGAATAATAATCAAGTACTAGTTAATGAACAAGATAAATAAGCTAGTGATTGATATTGAAATGCTAATCTATAGGAGCAATTAGTCATTGTTTTAGTCATTTTTATTTGTGACTTATTATTTAGTTGTATTTTTTATCCAATGACTAAAGTAGTCATTTAATTTAGTCATTTTTAGTTGTATTGCTCAAATTTAGTCATTTTTAGCTTAAAAACAATGTTGTGACTAACGTTTTTAGTCATGTAGTCATTTATCACCCGTTTTCTACTAGTGCTTGGGAAACCAGGATATCTATTTTGTGATTGGACTACTCATGCGAGGGAATCAAGAGCTGATTCACCCCTCCTTGGCAAGTTGATGGACCATTGATTAGTTAGTTAACCAGTATTGTGGTGGTCAGCAAGCTTCCAAGAATGCTGGAAATATCTTAGTGTCTTACTTGTGGGACTTGACCATGAGGGTAGTGGAGGTCGTTGTAGTGAGGATATTGTGCGTATTTGGGCCCCACAAGTTTTTGAGAGGGTATCTCCTTCTAATGGAGTGTGTTTTGGGGGGTACCTGGGTTGCCCAGGTGTACATGTTATTGAAGAACATGCGATCCCTGATGACCAAGGTTGTTGTAGAGGGGCATGGGTTTTTCGCTTATGGGAGCATCCCATGCACCTACTTCTTTGAGCGGATCATCTCGCTTCGACCCCCTATAGTATTGCCTCTGAGGGCATCAAGAGAGCCTCAGATGGTTTTCTGGGGCAAGGTGATTCCCAGAGCAAGTGGTGGGGAGGTGGGCCATATTTTTACGCCACATTATCTACTAGTTTGGAGGAAGCATATTGGGGCTATTGAGTGGTACCCATTGACTAGCATGGACTATTGTGTAGGTCCTTATCTTCCCCCACTGGGTCCCATAGGTTGCAACGCCATAGATGAGTATCATGGATTTGTTTATATACATGTTGCTACCATTTTCACATATGCATGGTTTTATATTGTTGTGTATATATCTCATACTTACCCTATTCTATTATATTTGTAGATATTGGAACTGTAAGGCTTGCTACGATGTCGATGGTAGGAGACAGGCCCCCTACCCATGGGCCTCACTAATGACGTCATCAAGAGGGTGAAGTTATTTTCGAGGAGGGTGGAGAGTAGCAGGTGGGTGGGGTAGGGCCAACTAGTGTTATGGGGATAGATGGTGTGGATATGGCCACTGCCTAGCGAATATTGAGTGGCGTTTGACCACCTTGGTTGAGGGTGTTGATGAGCAGAAGTTCATCAATGTCAATGAGGAGTATATGGAACACTTCCTTTAATTGTCGATAGGTTTGAGTCCAGTATAGTGCATTTTAATGCATCAGGTGGCTATGGTAGAGCTTCAGGTGAGGAAAGTATTACGAGGACCACCACCACCACCATCAGCACTAGCACCAAGACTGACACCAGCTCTAGTGCTAGTACTGGAAGTACCATATGCAAAGGTCATGACCTATTGGCTATATGTACTAGAAATGTGTTCTGAGACATTTTGATCTTATGAGATCCTTTTTCAATGAGTTGAGGAGCCACTTTTTGTATATGTCCTAATGTAGCCAATGGGAGTCAATTTTTTTATGTACCCCCATTAGACATTTTTTGGTATACAACCTATGAGGTTCATGATATACATTGTATATTTTATGTTACATATATACACCACTTTTTTACATATTTCTCGACTCATGTGTTTGTGTTTGAGGTATACATGATGATGTATGTGATTATATGTATGGTGGATATGATGATATATATAATTTTAGTTGATGTATAGTTGATGACTATAACATAACTGTATGGTAAAAACTGTAGCTAGGGTTTTCACCCTAGCTTGTGCAAATGAGCACCTACTAAGGAGAAGGGACTACTTAGTAGTAGTTCAGAAAAATGGTGAAATATGACAGTACAGTAAAACAAAATTAACCTAAAATGAGCATGAGCATTGACATAAATAACAAAACATGAAAATATGGTGAAGATCTCTCTTTTTGTATTAAAAATTACCTCAGATGTAGAGGTTGGTGAAGCCCTTGCAGCAGTCCAAGAGGGTTTCTTCCAAGCTCCAGTGTTGTTCCTTCTCCTTCTCCAAAGGGTTTTGGATATGGGCCAAATGGGGTTCTCAAGTGGAAAGTAGCTCCAAAGGGAGAGCTAGGGTTTCGTGAAAATTTTTGGCAGAGTGAGGATAGGGATGATTGTGGATGAAAAATGGGGAGCCTCCATCACCTATTTATAGGTTTTTAGTGGTGGAGTGTTGACCCATGGTTTTGGGTACCATATGGTTTAGGTCAGCTGTATAGGGTTTTTGCTTCCTTTTTTCCCTCTTTTTCCTCTTTTTTGTATTTTTTATTCCCTTTTTAGAGGTTTTTTGCTATTTTTGGAGGAATTTACATTATTTTGGGGGAAAAAAGGGGGGTTTTGGCCTCTTGGAGGATTTTTAATGGTTTTTTGGGCCTTTTGAGGCTTTTTAATGGTTTTTTTGGGTTTTGGAGGAAAATATGGTAGGAAATATGGACAAATGAGTCATGTAATGAGGGAGATGAGGTAGTGAGCACTTTTTGAGTGTTAACAGATTGCCCCCTGATGTGTGAGGGCAGGAGCTCATCATATGGCCGATAGACATCATAAGTCTTTTATGGTTTTCCTGGGATGTGGAGAGGAGAAGAAACGAACGAGAGCCTGGAACAACGGTCCCGAACAAAATGCAAAAAATGAAAGTACATGACCTCAATAATGAATGAGGAATAATCTGAACATATGGACGAGGCGGGCATTCCCATGCTCGTATCAAGATATAGAACAATAACAAGGGGGTCCAAAAAATGGGGACTTGAAACATACATGGCCTCAAATGAGGAAGAATCTCAATATATGGACGAGTCGGGCATTCCCATGCTCGTATCAAGATATATATAAAAAATAACAATGAGGCCCAAAAATGGGGGCCTAAAGGATACATGCAGAACCACTGTGTACATCATAAGGGTCCAGAGGGGACACAAATCTGGGACATACTGTTGGGCTGACCATGTCTGAGATGAAGAACTGATACACTGGAATAACAACAGTGTTGCTGAGTGTGGTACCAGAGGAACTGATGAGCTGCTGGATCATAGTGATGGGGAGTCATACCCTCAATGGTACACTGAACTAGAACTAAACTGGGTACTCAAGGAAGCATATAATTGGATGGCTTCCGAATACAATCGCCTATGCAACCTGAACATCCACGGGAACATATAACTGGGCATTCTGAAGTGACTCACCAATGTGCTAGAGTCGAGGGAAATCCGGGGTCTTCGACCAATAACTAGAGGGATATATACCCTGTGCGATTATCAACGATGCGATCAAGGTGTTGAAGTCGAGCATGTGAGAAACAACCACTCAGAGAGGTACTGATGACTCCTCTCAAAATGGTCCGTAGGCACTCACCACAGATGGTGATGAGTCCAAGGCGTATGGACCTCTGGGTCTATCCTCTGGAATAGATGGGCTGTCGTCGACAAAGTGAGACCTACAACTAGCAAGGCAATGATGTTTCCTTGATAGGAGCATGAGGTGGAGAACCGGAGTGTGAGAGTACTGATGGTAGGACTGACATATTGTGGGGGTAGGGAATAACTGGGCAAGTAGAGTGGGTGGACTCAAACTTCCTTTTTTCAGAGTATGATGGTGGGGATGATCGGGCAGCATATGAAACTGACTGGTGGGAAAGGGATCATAGCTGTAATGGACCAAGGATGGTGACTGGGATGAGTGATACTCAAGTTGGTGTAAGATGACAGGAGACTACAGAATACTCTGAACAAATGCGACCTTATTAGGGGTGCTGCCGAGATGATCGATGATGGTGCTGAGAGGCACTAGGGGTACTTCTTCATGGGTTAAGGAACTAGAAGAAGGGTGTTCAAAATGGTACTGTCATGATTGCTTTCAATTTTAAGGAGTCTGAAAGCGATAAGAAGACTCTGAAATAATGGAATGGTATTGCTCGTGATTGCTTTCAATTTTAAGGAGTCTGAAAGTGATAAGAAGACTCTGAAGTAATGGAATGGTAGTGTCGTGTGGATTTGTACGAGCCCAGGATAGTTCATGCTCGTGGTTGCTTTCAATTTTAGAGAGTTTGGAAGCGATAAGAAGAATCCAGGGGGTTTCTTTTTCGTGTGTTAGTCTCCAAGGCCTGAAGAAGCATAAAAGGATGCAATGAAGAACTCTTCTAGCTATTGTGACTAGAGTAATCCTTTTTTGTAATTAGTCTACTAGGTCTGGAAAAGGGTTAAACTTATACCAGATAGATGCCCTTTCAGGTACTTTAACGAGCATGAAAGGAAGCAATATTGCTCGGCGATCTTTTCATTTTTTTAGGAGTCAAAAAAGAGCTTAACAGAAACTCCCTAAGTGCCTTTTTCGTAAAGGACTTGTCCGGCCCGAAAAAGGGATAAAATTATACCGAACAAAAGGAATGACCAAGCAAGGAGGAAGTGCTCAATCAAGGAACATCGATGAGAACCAAGAACAAGGATGGGGGTGAACACTGGTGGTCCTCCTTGCGGAATGATGAATGGTGGCAAAATAACGAAATAATTGCACTATGATTGGAGTGAATGGCTCATGTAAAAATGTGGAACAATCCGATGGCAACCAATGTAGTGTGCAAACCGAGGCAGCAAGGTGTCGGGACATAATGTTGAAATTGTACCTAGTGAGAGAGAGAAATGATCTCAAGCATCATCACGAGCTCATAAAACTGAATCTGGCGAGATAAAAAGCATCAAAAACAGAGAACGACCGAGGTGGCACGTAAACCGAGGCGACAGGGGGCGTTTTGGAAAAAATACCCAAAAACTCTGGGGGTGAGAGCGAGAAATGACCTCGAGCATCATCACGGGCTCGGAAAAATGAATCTGGCAGTGCAAATGGTGCGAAAAACAGAGGTCATAAGGACTCCGGAATGGTCAGAGGAAATAACTAGGTTAAAAAATGGTTGGAGTCACCAAAACTGTAGCTAGGGTTTTCACCCTAGCTTGTGCAAATGAGCACCTACTAAGGAGAAGGGACTCCTTAGTAGCAGTTCAGAAAAATGGTGAAATATGATAGTACGGTAAAACAAAATTAACCTAACATGAGCATGAGCATTGACATAAATAACAAAACATGAAAATATGGTGAAGATCTCTCTTTTTGTATTAAAAATTACCTCAAGTGTAGAGGTTGGTGAAGCCCTTGCAGCAGTCCAATAGGGTTGCTTCCAAGCTCCAGTGTTCTTCTTCTCCTTCTCCAGAGGGTTTTGGATATGGGCCAAATGGGGTTCTCAAGTGGAAAGTAGCTCCAAAGGGAGAGCTAGGGTTTCGTGAGAATTTTTGGCAGAGTGAGGATAGGGATGATTGTGGATGAAAAATGGGGAGCCTCCATCACCTATTTATAGGTTTTTAGTGGTGGAGTGCTGACCCATGGTTTTGGGTACCATATGGTTTAGGTCAGCTGTATAGGGTTTTTGCTTTATTTTTTCCCTCTTTTTCTTCTTTTTTGTATTTTTTATTCCCTTTTTAGAGGGTTTTTGCTATTTTTGGAGGAATTTACATTATTTTTGGGGGAAAAGGGGGGGTTTTGGCCTCTTGGAGGCTTTTTAATGGTTTTTTGGCCTTTTGGAGGCTTTTTAATGGGTTTTTTGGGTTTTTGAGGAAAATATGGTAGGAAATATGGACAAATGAATCATGTAATAAGGGAGATGAGGTAGTGAGCACTTTTTGAGTGTTAACAAAAACATATGTTTATTTTCTTTGATTAATTAGATAGACAATCATTGTAATAAGTGCCAATCTAGGACTTCATTAGAAATATGATCCACAAATTCATTAACACTCATAGGGACATGTATGAATGTGATGGTTTCAAATGGTCAGACAAGGAGCCTCACTCACAAGAACTTGTGAAAGAGGCTTGGATTACGTACATGAAAAACATTGTTAAATTACGCAATGAGGAGTTGGGAATCTAAATGGACGTGAAGGTGTCATATACCATCATGGATGGCACCATCCAATAATCTAATGAATGCATAATATTCTATTTGGTTATTAGTGGCTTCATCGAGGCATGCTCCACCTATGTGGTATAGAGCATGTGTTGGGGTATAAATGGCCCAAGTGGTGAATGATAAATTCTTTGACCAACAACATGCGTCGTCAGTGAATTCGACATAACAATATGGAGTGGTAGCAATCTAAATAACAAACAAAAGTTTGGTCATACATTATGTGTAAGTTGGAAGAGATTGAACTCTAGAAAGAAAATAATGGTGATTACAATGTGTTTATTGAAAGGGACATTATAGAGGGTGAGTGGAGGTGTCACTGTGAGGAACCTGCAACAATTAATTGATAAAATGCACAATATATGAGATCACAGAATATTTGTATTAATCGCAGGACACTTCGAGGGGGAAACCTCCTTTGAGAAAGCTCAATACAAATAAATTCACGGTGCCTTCATTGGCCTCAACACATACTTATATACTAAGTCTATTCCCAATACCATGGAACATATAATACTACGGGACGACTTACAAAGCATATGCGTCCAATACTATGGGTCAATACCATGGGCTAATTTAAACTACGGGACGAATTACAAAGCATATGCGTCCAACAACAATGTACTAACAAAGTAAAGAGAAGGGTTGACACGAGTTCCTAACATCCCCTCTCCCTTAGAAAAAGCTTTGTCCTCAAAGCTTTAGATGTGGAAATTGATGTGGAATATGAAGGAGTGGTTCCCCTGTAGCATCCTTGGGTTGCATTCTGTGCCACTGAATTAATACCTCTATGATAGATTGATAGATAAGCTGATGCCTTTTGAGTGTCAGGGAGGATTTCTTGCAAGGTTGTAGATGAAGAAGAACCATATCACCTGCTATCAAAGTGCACTCAGAACGATGTTTATAGGCTTGTTGTTTCATTCGAATTCTTGCCATGTGAAGATTGTCCTGCAAAATGAGAAGAATCTGATCGTGGTTTCGAAGAAGTGAGTCAATTTCCTAAACTAGGGAACTGCTGAGGGTGTATGGAAGAATAACTGGTAGTGCTTGTACATAGATTGCTTCATACAGTGTCATTTTAGATGTGGTATTGTACCACCGAAGCGCTTCAAGGAAATCCATGGAAATAGTTGTCCAAATATGTGTAGGGATGGGAAAGGGTTTGAGCAGTCACGAAAGGAGTGTCATTTCACCCTTGTTGACCTGGAAAGTATCATAGTCATCCACCATCTGTTGAATTGTCATTTTTAATCCCTGCTAAAAGAATTTACACTGTTCCCGGTCATACGTTTTGAGGAACCCAGAGTGCCCTGCCGATGGAGAAGCAAGGAGTTCATAGAAGACATAGCCTTGTTGAATAGATTGCAACCAATTTGGAACAAGCATAGAAATAGCTGAAAGAGAAACTGGGTCATCAAATGTGTGAGAAGGAGCATCCGCCACCATATTTTCCTCACCCTTCTTGTAAGTGGCCGCATAGGCATAACCCATGTGTTGGCTAACCCATTTCAGGTGTGTTGGGGAGGAGACCCGTTGTTCTAAGAAATGTTTTAGACTCTGGTGATCAGTCTTGATGTAGAAATAATTCCCTAATAGGTATGGATGCCACTTTTGTACTGCATGCAAAATAGCCATCATTTCCTTCTCAGATGTAGATGTGGCTAAATTCTTACCGGAAAGGTCTCTTGAAGGCAGCAACCCATTAGTTCAGCAAAGACACATGCATATATATCTAAGGAAGTAGTGGAGACCGTTGATGGGTACATATGAAGGGAATGGAACTTAACGATGACACCATGTGAATTCTTCTTAAGGATCTTTTCCAGGCGATGTGAACTGATGATGCAGAGAGACCCTGGCTGTAAAATGTGTGTTGTTTCCCATTGACTAAAAACTGCATCCAAAGTTTAGCAAAATCCCATAAGATGGGGCCAAGTGTGCGTAACCATTGAACTCCCAAAACCACATCACATCTGCCTAAGGACAAGGAAAACATGTCGGAGCGCGGGTTATAATCTTCCATAGAGACACGCACATTGTGACACTTCCCCTTGCAAGGTAAGGTGCACCCATTGGCAATCATGACTTCAAAGTTGGAGCAAGGATGGACAAAACAATCAGCCTAGTTGGATATCTGAGAGTCAATGAAGTTATGAGTGCTACAAGAATCAATGAGTATTGTAAGAGGGATCTTCTTGAAGTAACCCCTTACCTGCATTATTTGTGGGGTGGTGAATCCAGCTAAAGCATGGAGATATATCTTTGGGTGCTCATCCGGAGACGGAGGGTCAACAGGCGGCTGTTGAATGTCGACCTGATCATCTAGTGTATCTGAAGCTTCTGCACCAAGTTCAGAGGTAGGCGGAGAATCCACATCTAAGAGATAGAGTTGTTTCTCAACACACCTATGGCCCCAAGTGAATTTCTCATCACAATTATAACAAAGCCCTTTTTCTCTACGTGCCCACATCTCTGCTTCAGACAAATGCTTGATAGGAGTTGTGCAAGGAGCTGGCATGATGGGAGGTCCTTGGGAAACCATATTTATGAATGGAACAAAAGTGGATTTGGAGCGTTGTTGGGCTGTGATCTTGTCCTCCGCCAACTTAGCCAACCCTAGGACTTCCATCATTGTGTTGGGATAGAACATTTTAACCTCTGAGCGGATTTCATCCTTAAGACCACTGTTAAAACAACTCTTGTAGAATTCATCAGACAATCCTTCTGTGTGATTGGCTAGTTTCTCAAATTCTTTATGATACTCTCTCATAGTGCCAATTTGGTGAAGTTTAGTGAGTGCTCCTGTGAATTCATCAAAAGCACTAGGACCAAATCGTTGCAAAAGGAGTGGGCAAAAAACTTTCCATTTTGGCTCGTCATGAGCCTTGATGTACCAACAGTACCATTGAAGGACTTCCTGTTCCAAATTAAAGGATGCAAGTGGAAATTTTTGGACATCAAAAGTATTATGCATACTAAAATATTCTTCTGCCCGGTTTATCCATCCAGTCAGATCATTACCATTGAAGTGAGGAAAATCAAGCTTCGGCCCAAGAAAATTGCTGGAAGAAGAGAACCCAGTGTTTAGGGATGAATGCTGAAGATGGAGGATGAGAAATTTTTCATCCAAATCTTGGAGTTTGGTTTTGAGGGCTGCGAGTTCGTCCTCCATGATTTGTGCTCCTGCGTGGGTGACAACCATAACCAGGAGTTTTTTTTTTTGAATGGGTAGAAAAACACAAACAGAAGCTTATTTAGTAAAGGGAAATTTGGATTTGAGAAAAACTCTAATGGGTAATTGGGATTTGACTAGGTTTTGGACACTTTCAAATGGACAGGGAAGCAAAAAATGAGGATTTCAGAAGCGGGGTGAAAGAGTGGGAAACTTTTCTAAAGAGGGACAAAGAAGCAAAAATAGGGAATGAACATAGTGGAAAAATTTGAAGGCGATTGGGTGGAAATTGAAGAAGTTATGGAAAACCCTAAAAATAGAAAAATGTGGGATTTCTGGCTTTGGAAAGTGGAATATGGGATAGGGTCCTCAGGAATGAAATATGAAGAATGAGATTGTAGGGGCGTTAGTGAATTTTCAAGGGAATGGAGTTAAAACAAAGGAGATATAGCGAAAAAATAGAATTTTTTTTTCAGAATGGATCTAAAACGGCTCTCAGAATGGATTTGAAACGTCTCGGAATGGATCGAAAACGGCTGGATCTGAAACAAATTTCAGAATGGATCAAAAACGGCTCAGAATGGATCGAAAACGGCTAGATCTGAAACGGCTTTCGGGATGGATCTGAAATGGTTGGATCTGCAATGGCACAGAAGTGATTAGCGACAGATGGATATGCAATGGTGCAAAAGTGATCGGAAATAGTTCACCTGAAAATAGATATGGACCCTAGGTATGCTCGGCTTCCTAACGGTTCATGGGTTTCACTCGACCACTAATGTTGTCTGACGGCTTGTGTATTGGCGCAGTACCCCTCACTCCACGGCTCAGGTAGCACTGATAACCACTTTTCCACAAACGAAAGCTCTTGGTTTACCTCATGGGTGGGAACTAGTCAATTAGGTAGGGGTCGTTTCCCTTTTCGCTGGCAGGTCCTCTCAATGGGCCAGCTACTTTGGGGTTCTTGTGGTAATCCTCACAATGAGTTTTAGGGCTTATGCCCAAGTACTTCCCATAGTTAAGTGGATATGGATTATTCCCAGATCCAACCCTACAACAGATGCGAAAAACAATTTGGCAGAAATTCCACCCAACGAGTCCAAGAAAGTGCTCTGATACCAGATGTGAGGAACCTACAACAATTAATTAATAAAATGCACAATATATGAGATAAAAAAAATATTTTTATTGATTGTAAGCCCCTTCAAGGGGGAAACCTCATTTGAGCAATCTCAATACAAATAAATTCATGGTGCCTTCATTGGCCTCAACACACACTTATATACTAAGTTTATGCCCAATACTATGGGTCAATACCATGGAACATATAATACTACAGGATGACTTACAAATCATATGCGTCCAATACTATGGATCAGTACCATGGGATAATACAAACTATAGATCAACAAATACTACGGGACGACTTACAAAACATATGCATCCAACAACAATATACTAACAAAGTAAAGAGAAGGGTTGACACGGGTTCCTAACAGTCACCCAGTGTGTGATGATTTTGTGGGAATTATGGCAAGAATTTCTTTCTATACAACCCATTGATAGGGTTGTGACGTATAATACATCCTTGGAGGTCATCCAACATATATGCTCCTTTTTTTAAGCATTTTTTGACGATGTAGGGTCCCTTTCACATGGGGAAGAAATTATAGGGACATGCTTTCTTGCTTTTTGGCATAAAAAACGAAGACAAGGTCTCCCTTGCAAAAGGTGCAAGGGAGAACATGACGATTGTAATGGGATTTGGTAGATTGTTTCATGGCCTAATTCTATTATAACAAGTCATGATGCTCGTCATCTAGGTGTTCCAAAATGAATAATATTTTTTCTAATGTAGGTGTGTTTGGTAGTATATCTATAAGTGATTGAATTATAGGGATTTGGCACTCAATGTGTAAGACTGCTTCAAATCCATGAACAAGGTGAAAAGGAGTAAATCCCTTGGAGATCTTAATCAAGGCCCTATATTTCCACAATTCTAGAAATAGCATGTGATGCCAATTGGTTTTGTTCTTATCGACTGTCTATTGGAGCATGGTTTTGAGGATTTTATTAACTGCCTCAACCTTCTAGTTTCCTTGTTGATAGTAAGGGGTAGAAAACTCATGTTTGGACTGCAATAAGAATGATAACTCTTGGAGGATCTCATTTTGAAAATGATTTCTATTTTTAGAGACCAATTGTTTGGGTACGCCAAACCGTGAGATGATTGTTGGAATCTATTTAATACTGAGAGGGAGGGTGAATCAATATTAGCACAGTTATGAACAATTTTTATCTTCTTAACTAATTAATCTTAAACTTTAATTATGCATCCACCTAAATAAAAAAAATCATCTACATATGCGCAAAAACACAGAACACACTAAATTTTTATGTGGAAACCCAAATGGGAGAAATCCACAGAATGCTAGCCTTTGCATTGACTACATGGACAATAACATTTCCCATCACCCTTTCTTTTCATTCCATCCCACAATCTAGCAAGCAATTGTCGATTTTGTTCATCTGAATCAGGAATATTGATATCTGACGTTTTCTCATAAAGAGCTTGAATGAAGATTATCGATCTTAGAAAATCAAGCTTCACACTTCACTATTTTTAATCACAAAAAAAATAGAAATAATTATGTATTCTTTTACGGAAAACAATCCGTCGAAGAATAAAATAATTTCCGCAAACCATTGCTTGTATAGAAAAAATGTCGGAATGTTTTCATAATTTATAGATTTTAAAATCAATAAGGTTCATCGGATATCCGACGATATGCCCATAGTTACTATTATAGAATCAGTGTCGGATATCCAATGATATGACCATAGTTACCATTATAGAATTGGTGTCGGATATCCGACGATACCTGTCAGTTTTCCGATGGCACTCGTCGGATATCTAACTGTCGTCGGATATATGACAATTCAATGTATCAAATAAAGAAAAATTCATCAAAATTCGTAATTTTGAAGGTGAAATCCGACAACATAGTCATTTTCGTCGGATGTCATCGGATTTTGGGTCATAATTTGCTAGTGTATCAACCTTATCTATGCCATTTTTTAGTAATAGATATAAAATTGAATCTACATGTGGTTCACTTGTTTTGGTTTCCTTTCCCAATACCTCATATAAAAGAAGGAACGACTACATAATTAACCCTTTTAGAAATACTTCTACATCTATAGCGTGCCTCGATCTTGGTGATTGCGATTTTTTTATACTATTGAAAAATGTGGAAAGAAATGTGCAGCAACCAAAATATGATTGGGTGGTTCTCAAACATGTTTAGAGCACATTTTAATCAAAATATTTCATTTTTAGCAGTCTCCACATGCATTGGAGACAAACATTTCCTCCAGAAGGTGATGTTTTGCCTCCAAAAAATGCCATTATGTATAATGGGAAAATGTATTGAGTGCATAGTCATGTTGTTTCCTTAGTCAGCCCCATATGTTCACACAAGATATATTGGATAGATGTTTCCAACAACAAATGGGACTTTGATTTTATTCAACAATCACCTGTTGCATGGTCTATTTTCTTAGCGATGCATTCCAATCAACTTCTTTGTTTCATGAATCAAGGCTCGACTACAGTATGGTTAATAGAAGATACTACCTATGGAACTACTCCACTAGTGCCAGGTAATTTGTTAGCCAACTCTTTACAACATGGAAATGGTTTGCGATGGAAGTTTTTATCTAGGTTGAGTTTGGCCATCAATATGAACTGTGGGCGGGATATTTTGTTGTTTCTTCAATTCATAAGTACTTGCTTATGTGCAAATACAGTCGAGTTGACTTTTTATTCTATGACTTGAGTACGACTCTTTCTGATGATGTAGATGATGGTGAACTATTGGAGTAGAGGCACTTTGAACTTAATATTCCAACACCTACAAATGTTTTTGACCTCATTCAAAATATTTTGCTCTTCCTGGTTTATCCTAATATGGATTCAATTGATGATGTATTTACTGAGGTTTAACTTGCTCTTCATGTAAACATATTTTTATCAAAAAAAATTCTATGCAACGTTTTATAATGTTTTTGCACTCTACATTTCCTTCCAAATCAAAGTTATTCCTATATATTGTTTTTGTATGTGTTCAATAGAAATAGCAATTTCAAAAAATTTAACTTTTTCTGTTATTATTTGTCTTCACTGTATACACTATATGTTTTTTCACTTCCATGCTTTCACAATACCAAATACAATTATCAAATGTCATTTCACATCCTACATTCATAGATAGCTTCCCCAGATTTTCCATAAATATATTATTTTTATTATTAATTATTTCATGATTATAGTTATTTTCAAAATATGATTAATTTAGTTTACATTTATTTTACTTTTTCTAATAAGTAAATTTGAAATATAAATTAAATTTGATTTTTCATTTTTTTGAAATATAAATTTAATTTGATTTTATTTAATAAGTAAATTTAATTATTAATATTAATATAATATTAATTTTTTTAATTTTTTTAATTTACATTAAATTATATTTAATAAGAATTATTAAATTTATTTTAATTCTTATTAATATATTTTAATATAAATTACATTTTTCTTTCCTTACCTTAATTAAATTAATTTTAATATCAATTATTTTCTTCTTAATTTACATTTAATATTAATTAATTCAATTAATTTTAACATCGGTTACTTTATTTTTAATTTACATTTAATATGAATTAATTTAATATCTATTATTTACTTTTCTTTTTTTATATCAATTATTTTACTTTTCTTTAATATCAATTAATTATTTTATTCTTAATTTACTTTTAATATCAATTATTTTACTTTTCTTTAACCTTTTTTTTACATTTATTTTATTTATTTTTATTTTTATTTAATATATTTTATTTTTATTGTGCTTTTATTTATTTAAATTTTTTTCACTTTTATTTATTTATTAATTAATTTTATTTTTTTTCTTTATTTTACTTTACTTTATTTATTTATTTAATTTAATTTAACTAATTTATTTTTACTTTACTTTATTTTTATTTAATTTAATTTATTATTATTATATTTTATTTCTTTATTTTACTCTACTTTATTTTATTTCTTTAGATTATTTTTTATTCTATTCTATTTCTTTATTTTACTTTACTTTATTTATTTAATTAATATAATTTAATTTGTTTTTACTTTACTTTACTTTACTTTTATTTTATTTAGTTTATTTTTATTCTATTTTTAATTTACTTTTATTTTATGTTATTTAATTTAGTTTAGTATATTTTTACTTTATTTACTTTAATTTTATTCTATTTCTTTATTTTACTTTATTTTTTATTTTTAATTTAATTTTTTTTAATATTACTTTATTTTTTTAATTAATTTAATTTAGTTTATTTTAATATGTTTTAACACTTTCATTTAATTTTTTTAATTTAATATGTATTTATTTTCATTATTATTTTTATTATTTCAAAATAACATTTTTTATTTAAATTTTAAATTCATATTTCTTTGATGTTCTTTATTTTACTTTATTTCTTTTTTGTTTAATTTAATCTAGTGTATTTTAATATTATTTTATTTAATTTAATTTAGTTTATTTTAATATTGTTTTATTTTATTTAATTTAGTTTATTTTAATTTATTTTATTTAATTTAGTTTTAATATGTTTTAATATTTTCATTGTTTTTGTTAATTTAATATGTATTTATTTTCATTATTATTTCAAAATAACATTTTTTATTAAAATTTTAAATTCATTATTTCTTTGTTGTGTCGGTTGTCTACTAGCAATAGCCACATTTTTAAATGTGGTTGATATTTATTGATTGGTGTCACTATCAACCATGGACACATATGACCACACATTTAAAAGTGGTTGATATATGTCGATCGCCAAATATCAACCACATTTAAAAATGTGGTTGTTGCTAGTGATACCTTTCTAGGCACTATTGATGTAGGAATTAGATGGTCCAAACTCTAGGATAGTCGACTAGATGCTCCAAATAATAATACCAAGCGTCCAAACCCGGTGTTTAAGAGCCTTGTGCAGATTCTTCTTGATGATGGAGAAGAGCCTCTGCAGTCAACAACCCTCGCCTTATACTACTTTCGTTCAAGCACCATCAGCAGTGGTTTATGTTGCACAGCTAAAGGGATCAATAAAAATGGAAAAGAGCCTCTTCATTCAATAGCCCTAGCCTCAGACTACTTTTGTTTGAGCACCAACAACAACAGTTTATGTTGCAGAGCTAAAGGGATCAGCAACAAAAGTAGAAAGAAGGCCTTTGCAAGCAAAAGGCGATGAAGAATGGTATTGTGGCAAGTGCACAGAAGGCCCTGGAAAACAGTGTCATGGAAAGTGCAGTAATTTCCACAAACAAACGACTCCAGGTAGCATCTTCTAGTGGGAAAGCAGGAAAGCAGTGGATTCTAGAGAGAAAATAGTGTTGTTCAATTTTATGCATCATAAAATTCAAAAGAAAAATATTTAATGTTGAGAGTTATTACCAAACTAATGCTAAGGAAGTAATAGCATTAACCAAGCTCATAAATTAAATTCATAAAAAATCAAGAAGAAACCAAGAAGAAACTTAGGATATCATGATATTGAAAACATATATGCCTCAAAAAGAGGCCAACTAAGAGATCGATTTTATTGGTTGATTGATGAAAAAGGCTTTGCTCATTGGTTTGTCGAGCAAAATTTTTTGATTTCGTTTTAAATGAAAACTTAGGATTAAAATTTTTGAAGTGCATGCTATTTTAATAAAAAGACGACGGACCAAATCATAAAGTCCCTGCAAGCCTAAAAGGCGGGGACTAATAAGTAGGCCTCAATACCAACGAGCTTTCTATTTGTTAGATTCATTGAATAATAAGTTGACTTAAAAAACAACATATTAAATGACCACAATGATATTGGAGTGTTGTGGATTAATGGAGGTGCTAAAATTCCATGCACATTGGTCATCTATCATTATGCTTAGATCAATTTGCTCAATATGACATTTTGAATGTGTGAAATTACACAAATATTTTATATAGAGAGATATAAAATAAATTATATATAATAAACAAGAGTCATGAGGTGGCAATGTCCCCGCATTTACTAGTAGGTATTGCTATAACATTAAATCTATAGAAATTAAAACCTAGAGAAAAGTGCCCATGCAAAAGAATAGGTACTATCATTTAAAAGGTGACACTTACTTAATAGTTGAAAACAACTAGCCTACTTTGGTTCTTGTGTGATGTGGTTGTGACCCATTTTTTTGTCCTACCTTGATTTACAAAAGACTATAAATGCAAATATAATTATAACAGAGAAAAACCGTGTATATAGTTTTGGAGTGGTTTTGCTTGAGATCATATGTGATAGTTCACCCATAAATGCAAATCTACAAGAAGAAATAAACCTTATTCGATGGGTAACTAGTTGTTTTTGACTATTAAGTAAGCTGACTTGATTGGAGTTGATCATGTCATTGGTATAGACCCATAATAACTTAAGAAGAAATTTAATGGATCACATAACAAATGAATGACATTTACTTTTTTTAGTGGCAAATGAATCCAAAGAGTGCCACCTTAATCTAAGAAGTTAAATTTTGTAACGAAGCTTTACCTTTCAAATGATAATACCTAATATTTTGCTAAGGTATAATAATAATAATAATAATAATAATAATAATAATAATAATTTTATAATAATAATACTTGTAATAATAATAATTTATTATTAATATTTTAAATATATAATAATAATTAATAATTATTATGGTATATAATTATTATTATTAATTATATAATAATAACAAATTTAATAAAATTGTTAAGGTATATATTAAATAATAATTGTTAAGGTATTATTATTACACTTACTTTTTTTAAGGTTTTTTCTTTTCATATTATATATATAAACTTTTCCCCATATATATATGGTTATTAAACTCCTCGTGATTGGTGAATTATTATGAATCTGCATTATAGGATATGTCTTAACTAAGGATTTTCTTTAATCGATCGAACAACAATGGATATTTACTTGAATATTTGTCACTAAGATATTGTTGTCAAATAATGACTAAAGTTTATATAAATTTAGATAGATAGATAGATAGATTGATTGATTGATTGATTGATTGATTGATTGATTGAGAGTTTTTTAGTTAAGCAATATTGATGCTTTTATAACATTTAATTGTCTCTCACTTTTGTCGATGTAATTTGTTTATCTCCCTTTCATTGTCATTATCTATTCCTTCCCCACTTGCAAATCTTTGGCGATAAATATTAAAGAAATTATAAGAGTGATGGCTTACATTGTGGTGCCCACATAAAAAAAGGCAACACCTTCGGAAAACGAAACAACAATTTCCTTTGGCAAGTCTGTGTAACATCATATAGCGTAACAAAATATGACTTTTTATTTTTATTTTGAATTTGAATAAATACACAATAAAAGGATAAGTACTACATACATTTAATATGCATGTGCAAAGTTGATGTGAGTTATTTTATAGACTAGTTTATTGGTAGAGCAAACATTTTTTTATTATAAATTGATGAAATTTCGTGAGGCTTTTATGGAGTAGCTTATTCGTATGTAAACATTTTTTTATATATTCATGAAATATAATGATAACAAGAGCCACAAGGTGGTAATGTCCTTGACATTTCTACTAGCTATCTCTTACGACAAGAAGAAAGTTGTAGAAGGAGAAATGAAGTAACTACATAATTACAGATTTTTTGTAAAAGCAGTGAGAAGCCATAAATGTTGGATGTTGTGAACATTTAGGCCAATTTTCAAGGAACTGCACATGCAATTAAATCTTAATAAGTGAGACCACAAACTTTATTAATGTTGTAAAAAAAATTGAAGTAAAATAAACTAGAACTTAAGCATAATAAATTTCTCTAAGCTAAAAAATAAATTATATAATGCAAGTACTAGGAGAGGGTGAACCAACCAAAGAAAGGATCATGAGAACTTAAGCATGATTAATTTCTCTTGGAAAAAGGTATAATTTAATTAATACAAGTAATAGGAGGGGTGAACCAACCAAAGAAGGAATTCATTGACCTCACAAAATGCATAATAAGTTTTTCTCAGTAAAAAGGAAGAATTTATACAATGCAAGTACTAGGAGAAATGAACCAACCAAAGAAGGGATTTGTTAACCTCAAAAAAGCCTAGAATTATATCAAGGTGAGAATACTTGAAAAAAGGTGAAAACACTCGACATTCCTTAGTGAACCATCACTCCCAACTTTGAATCATTTTCAGATTTCCAGTATATGAAGTTCATTTACGCATACTAAAAAAATAAATATAAAAATTACAATATCTCACACCTCTTGCTATTTTAAAAGATGTATAATCTAGAACATGAAAAAGTGGTTATGTTTGGATGGCTTTCTTAATCTTGTGAATATAGATGACATGGATGTTTTATGAAACAAAATTATATATTTTATTTAAAATTAAGGCTATGGTGGATATTGAATATCTTTTTAACTTAATATTATTATTATTTTAAATATCACATTTCAATATATAGATGGGGTGATAACAAAGGATCAAAACATAGTTCATACTAGTGGCCACCAGACAAGGGCACATGGAGCTCCAAGTATGGGTGGAGGTAATGACGATTGTAACAATTGTATTAACTTACCTGACAGTGCATGCACTAAGGAATTATGAGACCAAGTGAGAGACTCATATGAAGTATCCCAAATCCATTATTTTAACATGCACAACAATGGTGACTATGATGTTTGACAAAGTTAGGGTGATGGGAGAACCAACTTCAAGAATATTCCACTAGTGGCAAGATGGAACACCATAGTTTTGGTTTTATTTTCCATTCTTATCAAGTATTTATTATGTGTTACCACTTCACAATGGCCTTAGATAGGGCATTTTCTTAGCTTCTTCCATAAGTCATATCATTTTAGGTCGCAAAATTCCCCAACATAAAAATCTTAACTCCTAGTTATAGATGTATTTACCTAGTATTATTTACTTATCCTTATACTCTAGATAAATATAGTTTTCTATTAATATAATTTTGCATGTGAACCTACATTTTGATATTCTTTTCAATATAATTGATACTAAAATAATAATAAAAAAGACATCAATTTTAAATAAAATAAAATATTACACATCTCTTTTATATAAAAAAATACCTATCAACCTACTAAGTAATAATTTAGCTTACCAAATATCAACACATTATAAAATAATTATTAAAACAATTAAAAAAACAAATAGTAGCATAGTTTTTTTTAGTTTTTATATATGGCATGTAAATCAAACATTAACTAATAATGTAGCTTACCAAATATCAACACAACATAAAATAATTATTAAAATAATTAAAAAAACAAATAGTAGCATAGTTTTTTTTAGTTTTTATATATGACATGTAAATCAAACATTGATGATTTTCCTTTTTGATAGCAAGATTAAAGATATAGATTATTAAAAGTTTTATTTCTATTTGTTGGAATAAATATATATAATTCCAATATCTTTCTATAATAATATTTTTTCATGGAAAACAAAAATATCTTAATAAATTATTAGTAATAACCAAAATTATAATATATTATTTATATAATAAAATGTAATTATGGACTATTTATATAAACAAAAATATTTGTAAAATATTTTAATATCATATGTTAAAATGTAAAATAATTTAATATCATATTTTAAAATAAAAAGTTATGATAATAAAATATATATTTTTAAATAAAATTAATGTTAATAAAATAATTTTAAATAAAGTTGGATTAGATTATAATAATTTGTCACATTTTAGACTGATAAACTTGACGTTGGGAAAAAGGAATCTTACCAATTTGATTTCAGAGATGACATCTCATAATAGAATGCAACTTTATAACTATTTTTAAATAAAAAAACACATGTTCAAGCAAATCAAACTGTAAAACTGTATTTTATTATTGAACACTGCACATAATGTAACGGATTCTACATTGTTATTAAGAAACTGCAAATAATGTAAGTTAATGTCAAAATATTTTGACGGTGGACAAAGTCAATTTCTTGCAGGCAGTATTAGGCAATTGCATGTACCAGTCAACATGCCAAACAAAGTAGAAATTAAATATGTAATACAATTACATTACTTTTATTCAATATCAAGGCAGGCCGAAACATGACAACCTGGTTGATCAATATGATATTGAATTTAAACAATCTCGTTGAACATATCGTGAAATTTGTCAGCCACTATGTGGTGGACATTTAAAGTGATTGATTAATTATATCAAAGAGAGTTCAAATTTTTATGATCAGACACATAGAGAGAGGATCGCATGGGTTGTCTCGAATAAAATATTCACAATTACGCAGATGTTGTACTCTTGTTGTATCATTATTTTTTGTTAAAAGACGAGGCAAGCTGTATGTCTGTTAAGAAGACGAACATGCATGAATGGATGATATAGATTCCAGAGTCAGAGTTTACATGAATTGAATATTTTGATAGACTTAAAATTAGGCAGGCCTTAAAATTTAAAAACGTAACATCCTTATTTTTTCATAAACATCTTTATGTTTTCACACAAGTTGTATTCATATTTAAAATTTCTATCGTTTCTTTTCTACTATGAAATAAGACGCTCGCATCAAGGTACTCAACAATGAGCGCTGCACAGATTCTCTTGATGACACATACATTCAATGCTCAAATTAATAAACACAATACCCACACACAACGACAATCAATAAGATATAGATTTGTGTTAGCACTGCACAGAATCTCATGATCAAATAACATAGACTTGTCGGCTTAAACCTTGTTCTCGCAACCTAATTTCCTTTAGGTTGTCATCCTTCCTGGAAGCTCTGCTTATGAGATAAATTTGCAACTTCTCACACAACTCTTCAGTACCCGAGCAGCTCTCGATGTGATCGGAGATGGCTCCGTGCGAAAATGAAAGGAACAATCCCTTCACATGGAGTATGGTGGCAAATCAGTCTACAAAACACAGAAAATCAGTCTGCAAAACACTTAATGCTCGGACCAGCTGATGATTCAAACCCCGCCGCCAAGTCTAAGGGCACATCCCCCTAGACCAGCGTCACTTGCACGGCACCAATGTGCAACCAAATAAATAGATTTTTAAAAATTAAATTAAATTTCAAAATAAACAAACTATAGCTGAACCTTTATAGAATTTCATACTAACTAATGCCTCCACGCAGATCATATATGTCAAGAACATAATAATAATAATGCAGGGGTTTTAATTCGGACTGCTTGGTGGTACATTCAGCAAGGACAAAAATGATTGTAGGTCATGGCGTTAACTCAACTTGGGGGATGAATATGTGTTGGCTCCATCATCCATGCACGACACTCGTCGCTTCTGCCGCGCGTAACTCACAGGAACCGGTATATTTCATGTGTTGACACACCACCACCGTAGCTGAAACATTAATTTACAGGTCAAAGGTGATGACCTTATTATGCTACCACCACTACTAGCACAAAAAAAATACATACATCACTTGTACCAGACAAATCAAATCATAAATAAATACAATATATATATATATATATTCAAAACCAAAGTTTAAATTTAGGTATGTGAAAAAATCATATATGATACGGGCATATTAATATGAAATACCCTTTCATATATGATCCCCTACGGGGACATAACAATATATTTATCATTTTTATATAATATTTAATAATGAGTTATATATATAATATCAAATTAATTATAATATTTAATAATTATTTACATTATATAATAAATAAATAAATATTTATTGTGTATGTATAAGAATTTAAATTTTTCACTGTTATTTTTAACTTTCATATCATCACTCTAAATTAATTTAGCTTCCATGGCAATGTGATGTGGCAACGTTCTTAGTACATCAATTTTTGACAAAAAAATCCTCTAATTATTGTTGGTTTCTTAATAGAATGTTTTTATGTTGATAATGCATTGAGCTTTAAGGGTAATTAAATAATTCATAATATGCATTGTTATTCCAGTTGTTATTTCTTATTTGCATAGTAATTTCATATCATATTGTTGTTTGAGGTTAAATTTGGCCTCACGGATTGTTTAAGAGGTGTAGTAACCTTGTGGGTAGTGTTAGATGGCCTAGAAAGCCATCTTATGAATGTTATAGAATGATAATAGAGAAGGTGGAGTTTCTTTACAATACCCTATCACTTCAACAGGAGTACAAAGGGGATGTGTAATGCCCCTAGACTGACTGAATACTTTGAGGGCACTTGCCAAGTGACCTGGCTAAATAAATTCCTAATAAATGAACATTTATGTGTGATAGAGTTATTTACCGATAAAGAGACATGGAAGTTTAATATGTTTTAGCATGTATGACTTGATGACAATTTTGAATAAGATGGCGTATGATGGAAATTTCTATTGAATGACTACCTCATAGGATAAATGTTGCACTCAAAATGAATTGTGAAATATAGAAATGTATAGATAAATTTGGATGATTATGAAACGATGTATGTTTTTCTTAACAACTAGCAAATTGACGAAATGAGTTGTGAATATGAACATAAGCATGTTTTTGCTTAATGACTACCAAATTTATGAAATAAATTATGTTTATGAATAATTCTGCATGTTATTTATGAAATGAATTATGATGATTGTGAATAGAGCTATTAATGTGTGCTCTGAGCATGTCTGTAGTGATAGGTGAAACAGGTCACTGACGGACTCACAAAGGAATAAAAAGAAGGCCGTAGAGAACGGGAAACGCACACACGAGGTTACAGCGACGATGTCGACTCCCGATAACTTCCACGCACGAGTTGAAAGCCATTCAACTTTACTCGGGTGAGCGTGAGTCGTACGGGTGAGACCATAACGATTTGGTCATGTACGAGGTTGATGGGAGCGCAGTAAAAACATACTTACTTGTAGGGACCCCTGTTTCCGGGGCCCTCCCAAAAGACTATCTAAATAATTTACAAAATAATATAAAGCAGTTTGAATATTACCACTGATACAAAACTGAAAATTAACTCAATAATATAACTTAGCAAATACAAATGGAATAATATACCTGTCATTCATAAGTCGATTCCTTTGTCGAACGAGGAGTCATTGTTGTCGCAATCCAATGTCTGAATTCCAATGTCCAACTGACCACTCGAGTGACCACCCTACCAATTCTGGGAATACTCTTCTTCTTCGCGAACCCCCGAGTAATGGGGTCGTAGAGATCACACACATAAACCAAGGATCCAGAAGAGGGCTTCCCCCCCACCAAGACCCCTTTCCAAACTCACAATAGAAGCAAATCAATGTATTGCAAACATTCTCGTAACCATCCTCCATAGGGTCCCCTTCCCCTTCATTTTTCCTTCCTTAAATAGGAAAATTCTCTACGACACATGTCACTTCATGCAAAAATTCCTAATATTCTAATTATTTAAATATAATTAGCTCACCCAACCATGTATCCAATTCCTAAGAGAGTGCACCTACATTTATAGATTTACTCAAGTTTGTCCCCCTGATGCTTCTATCTAGTTTCTCTTTTTGTGGGTGCAAGTGGAGTTGGCTATATGCTAATGTTTAGTATACTATTTGATCCTAAGCAAATATTCTTCATTATTTTAATTACTAATAATCATTTCATGTGCAAATAGCCTAAATGCAAACCTACATGCTTAATGCATAGTATTCATCCATTGTTTTCGTTTTGGGTCTAGGTACCACATCGTCGGTTCCATCCGTCCCTCATTTTATTTTTATCAACATGGTACCATATCCTTGGGTCCATTTGTCCATATTTTTGTTTATCGACAAGGTACCACATCATCGAGTCCTTTCGTTAATACTTCTTCGTGTGATCTGATTTGTGGGAAATTCATGTAGGGATTTAGGATTCGTTACCGTCAATCCTTCGTCTACACTCTATTGGATACTAATGGCAGTGAGAAGTAAGTCCGTTCTTACTGCACACCCCCCAACCTCATACGTGACCAATTCCATCATGGTCCACTTCGCACAACTTCACGCTCCCCCGAGTAAGCAGATAGGTGCTTTTCAAGTCGTGCATGGAAACCATAGGAAGTCGACACCGTCGTCGTCCTTCCGTGTGTGATTTATTCGTACTCTACAACCCTTATATTTCCTTTGTGAGTCAATTGGTTATTATAATTACCTGCTACTACACATATTCTCAAAGTACCCATCAGTAGTACTGCTCATCATAACTCATCAATATACATCATGTCAATCAGTCCATAATCATAATCATGTTTCGTAATTCTGCTAATCATTGAGTAATACATGCAATTCCTTCATTCACAACATATATTTCATAACATAGCTAATCGTTAAACAGAGCGTGCATTTATTCATCAATTTAAGTAAAGTATCCATTCCCACAAGTATCATTCATTGCGTTGTTTTTGTTTATCATTTTGGTCATTAAGCAATTCATCATGTGTTTTCTCAATCGTTAATACACATCCAAACTCAAAGGACCACTTCATTGAAGTGTATTCAGTCAGGTCAATCGACAAGTTCCCTCAAATCATACGGTCATTCTAGGGGTATTACATACACCCCCTCTTATAAATAACTTCGTCCCGAAGTTAATTTTTGTTCTCGTACTTTCAATGCTAGGTTTTACTTTAATTTCTTATTCTCATCTTCTTGTCATTCTCTTCTATTTTTCTCAAACAATCATGGCCATAAGCACTAGTGGTTCTAATCATTAGTTTTCTAGATCATCTAGTATGGTTCCAGTACATCCTCAGGAACCCAATCGTAATTTCGCGTTTAATGCAAATCCAATAATACCTTCATAATTTTCAATACCAACTTAGATTTCCTACACCTTCTAGTCATCTACAAAGGTCTACAATTTCCAAATTATCTACAAGCTGCATTGCATCAATAGCCACCCAATAGTTGATCAAATCATCATTCAGCATAAAAAATCCAAACAAGGATTCAAATCTATTTGGTTATCCTCCCTCCAAGACGAGAAGGTAAACATCATAATTCAGTCAAATATAGATATGTAAGATATAATCATGGTTTTAGCAAATCAGAAGAGACCCTCAAATAGTCCAAAAACCAAATTCCATAAGGTTAATTCCAAAACCCCTAAATGTTTTAACAATGTTGGTTCTCAATTTGATAGGTTTCGAGTCATCGAAAGTTAGTGACTTAGTCGAAACATTTTAAAATTTATCTCTTAGTCATTTCATCAGTATCATTAGGTCCAGGTTAATGAGCTTATCACAATTAACATTGATATCTTGCTTTTCAAATTTTAAGTCTATTACACTTCCTCAACAATTCGCCAAAGTCTCGTCAATCTGAGCAATCCTGGTGTCTTACTATTTAAAATTGGTCAATTTTCCATCATTTAGTAAATCCACCAATTATATCCGTCCACTTGTTTTCTCATCATGGCCATGCATGAAAAGTTTAAAATATCTCAGGTCCTTGTTCCTTTTTCCTGGTACATTTTCCTTGAATTACAAATTTATGTTATTGGTACAATCAACAATTTCCTTATTTCCATGTCATCTGTAACATACCCAATTTCCTTATTACCAATTCAGGAAAATGGAGTAATGTTAGTCCGAATGGTTACTTATTATAATGATCAGAGTACATTTTCTTTTGGACATATAAGAGACAAGAACATTGACTCTAACATTCGTATGGCATGAAATACTTAGCATCATAGTTCAAGTATACAATTAACTTTTCATAAGTGTGATACTTTTGCTAACTTGATTCACTAACACAAAGTTCATCCATGAATTTAAACTTATCTCTTCAAACATAAGTCATACAAATTTAATTAATCAATGATTAATACAATATAGTCATCTTATCATTATAGGACAATTCTACTAACTTTCGTTTAGAGGCTTTCTCTTAATTATGACTATAGTGTCATGAAGATACATTTCCTTATTAAGGTTTTCTCCTAGTGAAATCCTATGCACGTTACCTTTACATCATTAATATTGTTAACCATACCATACTTTCCTTTCATATGAGATAAAATAAGTGTTATAGAAACAAGTTATTATTCTTATGGTCATTAAGACTCTACTCCTACATATGAATGTTCCTGGTCTAACTTCCTTAATTACATTGTCCCCTTAAGATAAACCATCCATCCCTAAATAATTAAATGCTTCATGTATATCTCCTTTCTTCTATTTACCTTACTTTAACCCACACTATCCACAGTAATCCTATGGATAAGGGTTATGTTGGTTATATATTGATTTAAGTATAATTTGAATCCAATCCATACATGTATATATTGCCCACTCTATATACATAAAATTCACACAAGTATCATATTTTATGTTAATTCCAAAATTTTCCAAACTTTTAATGTAACCACATGAATAAATACATATATCAAATATTGTATATAGTTACCATGAATAATGTAAATCTCATTATGTATATTATATGTATAAATATATGTATACCAATACTATACAATTAGGATTATATAAATGAATACCTATACCATTTCCTTGCATTTATATATATCCACATTATATTTGTATATATTTATTTTTAAGCACTTATACCATTTCTTTGCATTTATATATTTCCACATTATATTTATATATATTTATTTTTAAGCACTTATGATATATATCAATAAGCATATATATATATATATATATATATAAGCATATGTATATTGAATTCTCAACCACTACTTGGTGTATATATTTAATCCTCTTTATTTATATATATATATATATATATATATATATATATATATATATTCGACCTCTGCCAATTAGTTTCAACGCTTAGGTGCATTCCACCAAATATTCAGGCTAATCATAATATACGAATCCAAAGTATTGGGAATGAAATTTATATACACATATTTCAATATGAATTTATACAAGGACATTTCGAATGCATGTTTTTGCTTATAAGTTCTAAAATATTCTAATGTGGATTTTATCTTAACTTATGAAATCCTTCTATGCATTTCAATAAGATTATATTATATATGTAGGTTTTAACTACACTTAACACCTAAATTATCACACTAGATATTTACTACATATGACCCATGTAAAAGTAAAAAATATAATAATGGATTCTTAAAAAGAGGTTTCATAATACTTGGTTAGAAGCTGTAACTACTGCAGTTCTCCATGTTGGAAATATTGTATTTATGAGATGATAGCATATCTGATATGCGCCGGCTCTGTCAGACACTCAGTCAATCTGCAATGTCAGACAGTCAGTCAGTTTGCAGCCAATCCGACTTATGGCAAGTTAGTATTTATGTAACCGTGTTTGTATTTCGCAGGCTCATAACTTCTTAGGTAGAATTTATTACAGTCTTTAATGAAACCCTTTAGCTTCCAGGAGAAGCCAAATCAAGTTTGTATATAAATGAAAATCACTCACAGAAGATTAGATAGAGATAGAGAAAGAGATGTGTGTGAGGGAAGAAGAGTGAAAGGAGGAGAAGCTCATCCCGTGAAATGTATGAAGAGCCCAAGCTCTGTAAAGTTGTGAAAGATTGAAGTAAAACTCATCTCTCTATAAGTGCAGTAAAGTTACTCTGTTTTACAGTGGTAATATATAAGTCTTTAGTTTTATGTATTCATTCTCAAGAATGTTGGTTTATGCATCCTGCACATCTACTTCATATTGACCTGCGTAAATGTTGTTTACATTTACGGTCTATAAATCAAATCAAGATTTCCAAGCATTTCATGGTGGTAAATGTTCTAGTTTAATGCACAACAACTTCAACATATGTTTCGGTTCTTATGTTTTAGCATGAAATATCTTTATGCAAAGTTTGTTTAAGATTGATTTATGCACAGCTAAATAGGTATGCGAAGTTAACTTGTGCATAGTTAATCTTCATAAAGTTAAAAGAAGTTTGCAAAGGTAAATTTGTGTGAAGTGCCAAGTTCATACAAAGTCAAGTTCCGCGAGGTTAGAGAACTGCGCAACAAAGTTCACCTACGTAGTAGAAAGTCGAAATGCGCAAGTAATCTCCGCGCAGTAAAAATTGGAATCGCACAACTAATTTGTGAATTAAAGTGTTCAGCAAAAATAGGGAAGAATAATTAGAGCAAAGTATTTGCTAAGTGAAGCGCAGCTCTAAAGCAAAGAAAAAGAAAAATATTCATTTACTGCGCAGGTCAAATCTTTTGACTGCACAGGGTGTTCCTTTTCCCTTGATCTGGTATCAGAGCTTGGTTTACGGAAAGTAAAAATTGTATTTACAAAAGGGGAAAGACAATTAAAGCTAAGGATGGCTTCCACTTTGGGTAATTTGCAAACTCCAATATTTTCTGGTAAAAATTATGAATATTGGTCTCTAACTATGAAAGCTTTGTTTAGAAGTCAAGATGTATGGGAAATAGTCCAGAATGGTTATGCAGAACTAGCAGATCTAGCAGCATACAACAATCTCACACAAGATGAAAAGGATGTCTTAAGGGAACAGAGGAAGAAATATGGAAAGGCGATGTTCCACATACATCAAGCAACACATGAATCCATACTACCAAGAGTAGCAACAGCGCAGTCAGCTAAGGAAGCGTGGGACACACTGGAAACTTCCTATCAAGGCTTGAACAAAGTAAAGATGGCAAAACTTCAAAATCTTAGAAGCGATTTTGAATCTCTGTCAATGAAAAATATAGATTCAGTAGAATCATTCTATACTCGTGTTATTGGTCTGATTAATCAAATAAAGTCTCATGGAGAAACTCTAAGTGACCAAAGGGTTGTTGAAAAATTTCTTAGAGTTCTTCCAAAGAAATTTGAATCTTTAGTGTGACCCTGGAGGAAAACAAAGATCTTTCCCAATTTACTATTGATGAGTTGCAAGCCTCATTACTCAATCATGAACATAGAATCAGTGGTTCAGATACATCATTGGAAGGTGCATTCGCAGCACAGTCATCCATAAGCCGTGGAAGAGGCAGAGGAAGATCAAACTCTAGAGGCAGAGGACGAATTTATTTCAAAGGAGGTCGCAGCAGCAACCCTGCGCAAGTCACTGGTAGAGGTCAAAATCAGACCCCCAATCAGCCAAGTGTACAAAGGTATGATAAATCAAAAATTCAATGTCATTACTGTAATAAGTTTGGACACTTTGCATATGGATGCAGGAAGAAGTAGTATGACCAAGGAAAGCAAGGCCAAACGCAGTCAAGCAATAGCAGCACTCTAAACAGCTCACTATTCTTAGCATGTGCATCTCCACTTGAATGCAATGTTGTCCAAGAAAGTCCAAATGACATATGGTATTTAGACTCAGGCTGTAGCAATCATATGACTGGTAATTTAAATCTATTTTCTAGTCTAGATAAATCAGTTCAAACTGATGTCACACTTGGAAACAATATTCAAGTTATTGTTTTGGGTAAGGGTACTGTTGATATTCTAACCAAACAGGGGTAGCAAAAATATATGCCTAATGTTTATTATGTTCAAGTTTTGAAGCATAATTTGATGAGCATAGGACAGCTGATGGAAAAAGGTTACAGATTTCACATGATAGGAAAGCATTGTGTGATCAAAGACATATATCCAAGAAATCAATTAATTGTTGAAGTGCAGATGACAAGCAATCGTTTGTTTCCTTTGAGGATAAGACCAATCATAAAAGGAAAAACAACTCAAGTTGTTCATGGAAGAAATAATGAAAATCTTGGATCTGCGTTCAAAGCAGAAAGCAAAGAAGCAGAAATTCATTGTGACAAGGAAGAAAAAGACAGCAAAATGCAAGCTACGTTTCAAACAGAAATAAAAGATGAATCCTGGTTATGGCACTTCAAATTTGGACATCTGAATTTTGGTGGGCTGAAGCTACTACACACGAAGGACATGGTGAAAGGATTTCCATTGATTGAAAAGCCAGAGGAAATTTGTGAAGGCTGTATTTTTGGAAAACAGCACAGAGAGACTTTTCCAGTCGGAAAGTCATACAGAGCTCGCACACCACTTGAAATTGTGCACTCCGATATTTGTGGACCAATGAAAACACCGTTCATGGGAGGATGCACTTATCTTCTCACATTTATTGATGATTTCACAAGAAAAACATGGGTCTATTTTCTAAAACATAAATCTGATGCATTTGGTTGTTTTCAATAGTTCAAGGCACTTGTGGAGAAGCAGAGTATTTACAGCATCAATATATTAAGAACAGATAGAGGTGGTGAGTATGTTTCAAATGATTTCTTAAACTTTTGTAAAAATCATGGCATACAGAAGCAATTCACTACGCAGTATACACCGCAGCAGAATGGTATCGCAGAGAGGAAGAACATAACTATTATGGAGATGGCGCGCAGTATGTTGGCAGCCATGCATCTGTCAAATGAATACTGGGCTGAAGTAGTGGCAACTACTGTATACATCATGAATCGATGTCCGATGAAGAGCGTGAAGAAAAAAGTTCCACAGGAAGCATGGACAGGTATGAAACATAGTATTTCACATTTAAAAGTTTTTGGTTGTGTAGCATACGCACATGTTCCAGATAAGCTGAGAAGAAAATTAGACAATAAAGGACAGAAATGCATTTTTATTAGTTATTCTAAAGACACAAAAGCATACAAGTTGTATGATCCTGTTGCAAGAAAAGTTATTATCGGTTGAGATGTTCAGCTTGTAGAAAATGAAGCATGGGATGGAACTGTAGAGAAGAATGTCAAAATCGTGTCACATGTTGAACATGATGACATCGCAGAAGATGTGGTTGATACTCCGCATAGAAATCAGTACTGTGCAGCTCCGTCTACTCCCAGGACTACGCAGCATGTTTCAGCACAAGGAACTCCGACACAAGTCACGGTTCAAGCAACTCTGACAAGCACATCAAGTGCGCAACAAACTCCATCAAGCAGTTCATGCAGCTCACGCAATTCGACACCAGTAGCTCCAACAAAGACAAGAACTATGTGTGAGATATATGAGACTGGTACAACTAATTCATTCTCAGTTTTTGCATTATTTTCTCAAGTTAATGATCCTCTAACATTTGAAGAAGTTGTTGAAGATAAAGTTTGGGCACAAGCCTTGGATGAAGAAATAGAATGCATTGAGAAGAATCAAACATGGGAATTAGTTGATTTTCCTAAGGACAAGGATGTTATAAGGGTGAAATTGATTTATAATACCAAGCAAAATGCTAATGGAAATGTGCAGAAGCACAAGACAAGATTGGTAGCAAGAGGATTCACACAGCAACTTGGCATAGACTTCAACGAAACCTTTGCACCTGTAGCAAGAATGGATACTATTAGAACAGTTTTGACCATCGCACCACAAAAGAAATGGCATGTTTATCAAATGGATGTTAAGTCTGCATTTTTAAATGGTTATTTGGAGGAAGAAGTATATGTTGAGAATCCATGAGGCTATGAAGTTCCAGGACAAGGACACAGAGTATACAGATTGAAAAAGGCACTTTATGGTTTGAAGCAAGCTCCTAGAACTTGGTACAGTCGCATTGACTCATACCTCATTCAAAATAGATTTTGCAGAAGTGAATGTGAGCCAACGATGTACACAAAAATCAACAAGCAAGGTAATAAGCTAATTGTATGCCTGTATGTAGATGATTTAATATTTACTGGTGATTTTGGCATCGAAGAATTTAGATCAGTCATGGAAAGTGAATTTGAAATGACTAATTTGGGGCTTATGAAGTATTTTCTGGACATAGAAGTCCAACAGACTGAAAATGAGATATTTATATCTCAAGCAAAGTATGCAAGTGATGTCTTAAACAGATTTAAGATGTTAAACTGTAAGACAGCCCCAACACCGGTAATAATAGGTTTGAAATTGAGCAAGGATGATGATGGATCCAATGTAGATCCTACACTGTTTAAAAGGCTCATTGGCAGCCTTATGTATCTTACAGCAACAAGGCCAGACATCATGTATGGAGTCAGCTTAATCTCAAGATTCATGGAGTCACCAAAAGAATCTCATTGGCAAGCAGGTAAAAGAATTATGAGGAATGTAAGTGGAACAAAATACTTTGGTATTTTGTATTCAACCTCAGAAAATTTCAAACTCATTGGATACACTAATAGCGATAATGGAGGCAGCATAGATGATAGAAAAATCACATCTGGGAATAAATTTCATGTAGGAATGGGTGTTGTATCATGGGTTTCAAAGAAACAACCCATAGTAACTCTTTCTTCAGCAGAAGTAGAGTATGTCGCAGCTACAAGCACTGCATGTCAAGCCGTTTGGATGTGAAAGATGCTAAGTGATTTGTCGCAAAACCAGCAAGAACCCACAGTCATTTGTTCTGAAAACAATTCAGCTATTGCACTGTCAAAGAATCATGTACATACCACAAGAGAACCAAGCACATCGACACAAGGTATCATTTTATCAGAGAATTAATAAACAACAAGAAAATTTGTTTAGAATTTTGCAGGTTTGAAGATCAGGTAGCAGACATATTTACAAAACCATTGGAAAGGGACACATTCCAATACCTGTGAAGTTGTTTGGGAATGACAAGTTCTGCGCAGTGAACTATGTCATGAACAGAGCATGTTTCAGCTCTGAAATATTTTGTAATATTTTATTTTTGGTTAATGATCCCCATCCACTCATAATTAAGGGGGAGTGTTGGAAATATTGTATTTATGAGCTGATAGCGTATCTGATATGCGTCGGCTCTATCAGACACTCAGTTAGTTTGCAGCCAATCCGGGTCATGGCAAGTTAGTATTTATGTAACCGCGTTTGTATTTCGCAGACTTGTAACTTCTTAGGTAGAATTTATTACAGTCTTTAATGAAACCCTGTAGCTTCCAGGAGAAGCCAAATCAATTTTGTGTATAAATGAAAATCACTCACCGAAGATTAGATAGAGATAGAGAAAGAGACGTATGTGAGGGAAGAAGAGTCAAAGGAGGAGAAGCTCATCTCATGAAATGTATGAAGAGCCCAAGCTCTGTAAAATTGTGAAAGATTGAAGTAAGACTCATCTCTCTGCAAGTGCGGCAAAGTTACTATGTTTTGCAGTGGTAATATATAAGTCTTTATTTTTATGTATTCATTCTCAAGAATGTTGGTTTATGCATCCCGCACATCTACTTCATATTGACCTGCGTAAATGTTGTTTACATTTATGGTCTGTAAATTAAATCAATATTTCCAAGTATTTCACGGTGGTAAATGTTCTAGTTTAACGTGCAGCAACTTCAACATATGTTTTGGTTCTTATGTTTTAGCATGAAATATCTTTATGCAAAGTTTGTTTAAGATTGAGTTATGCGCGGCTAAATAGGTATGCGAAGTTAACTTGTGCGCAGCTAATCTTCATAAAGTTAAAAGAATTTTGCAAAGGTAAATTTGTGTGAAGTGCGAAGTTCATACAAAGTTAAGTTCTGCGAGGTTAGAGAACTATGCAGCAAAGTTCACCTGCATAGTAGAAAGTCGAAATGTGCAGGTAATCTCCACGCAATAAAAAGTGGAGTCGCGCAGGTAATTTCCGCGCAGCTAATTTGTGAAGTAAAGTGTTCGGCAAAAATAGGGAAGAATAATTAGAGCAAAGTATTTGCTAAGTGAAGCACAGCTCTAAAGCAAAGAAAAAGAAAAATATGCATTTACTCTTTTGACTACGCGGGGTTTTCATTTTCCCTTGATGCATTATGATGTAATTTCAATACCTTAATAATAAAGTCATGACTCAAGTCATGACTCAATCTAGAGTAAATATTTTTACCATATTTTAACTTATACAAATTTTCCCATCATAATACTATTTTAATCTAGTTGCAATTCATACTTATAAATATGAAAGGAGTATCACATACAATTTGCAAATTGATCAAAATAGTTTGCTATAATTAATTCAATGTAACAACCCAAATTACATTTTATTTTTTATTTTATTTTTACATTCTAACATAACTCTAGGTCTCTTGTCGAATGTAAAAGACGTAAAAAAAAATCATTGGAATAAGAAGGTAGGGGCCTATGCAGACACTCAAACAATAGCGAGGAAAGCTTGATTAGTACTATGGTTCCTGAAAGTTTACTTAATAAGGATCGTTAAGCGCAATGTGTATTGTTTTCTAAGAGGTTATTAGTCATGCCTCATTGACCCAGCAGCTTTGTCCTACCATTTCGTTCATCCCTCAAGGCAGGAAACTAAGTGTAAGAGTTGGTGGATTCAGAAAGAAAGTAAATTATTATTATTATATATGTAATAACTTGAAAATAAAATCCATAAAGAAAGAGGGTATATGATGTAAATCCCAATCGGCTTGTTCAACACTGGCATTCTATATTTCAGGCCCCTCAGGCACCAGGTACTTAAATTTTAGTTATGTTGAATCCAAAAAAGCATTTAAGATGGGCTGTTTCCTAGAGATCAATAGAGTTGCGGGTTGAAACTAATATCGATCTAAAAAAGTCAAATGGATCTCGATCTGATCTGATATATCTTCAGGAATATGAATGGAGGGATAGCAGACACATAAGTTTGAGTATGCGTTGATATTCAGAAAAAATTAGATGGATCTAATAGCTTCAGATTATTATAGATATGTAAATGAGGATCATGATTTTGATTTTTTATGGAGTAGAAACGCTCATAGAAGGAATTTAATCGCTTCATAACATTTTAGTTATAGATTTGCAATTAAGATTATAATTTATGAAAATGGAAGACGTTCATAGCAGGGATCTAATCACTTCAGATTATTCAATGATAGATCTACATTGAAGATTATAAATAATGAGAGGGAAAACGCAACTCGTTATAGATATAGACGGTCCTCAATGAGATTAAATGGAGATTCAGGAAATTCAATGGAGATCTGGATCATAGGAAAAATAATATATTTTCTTCTGGAAATGGCAATGATCTTTTAGTAACTAATTCACATAGAAACTTTCAGTTATAAAATGAAGTTGCAGATCTTGTTTCCGTTTGCGCAGAAGTAAGAGAAATAGTAAATACACGGATCTTTTAGTAACTAATTCACACAGAAACTTTCAGTTATAAAATGAAGTTGCAGATCTTGTTTCCATTTGCGCAGAAGTAAGAGAAATAGTAAATACATGGATCTTTTAGTAACTAATTCACGCAGAAACTTTCGGTTATAAAATGAAGTTGCAGATCTTGTTTCCATTTGCGCAGAAGTAAGAGAAATTGTAAATACATGGATCTTTTAGTAACTAATTCACACAAAAACTTTCGATTATAAAATGAAGTTGAAGATCTTGTTTCCATTTGCGTAAAAGTAAGAGAAATAGTACATACACAGATATTTTAGTAACTAATTCACACAGAAACTTTCGGTTATAACATATCGCCTAATGAGTCTAGTGCACTCAAGGCTCGACCGGCTATGATACCAAGTGTAGGGACCCCCGTTTCTGGGGCCCTCCCAAAAGACTATCTAAATAATTTACAAAATAATATAAAGCAGTATCGATATTACCACTGATAGAAAACTGAAAATTAACTCATTAATATAACCTAGCAAATACAAATGGAATAATATACCTGTCAGTCGTAGGTCGATTCCATTTTCAAAGGAGGATTCGTTGTTGTCGCAATCCAATGTCCGAATACCAATATCCAACTGACCACTCGATTGAACACCCAACCCATTCCAGGAATACTCTTTTTCTTCCCGAACCCACGAGCAATGGGGCCGTAGAGCTCACACACATAAACCAGGATCCAAAAGTGGGATTCCCCCCCACAAAGATACCTTGCCAAACTCACAATAGAAGCAAATCAATGCATTGCAAACATTCTGGTAACCATCCTCCATAGGGTCCCCTTCTCCTTCCTTATGCCTTCCTTAAATAGGAAATTTCTCTGCGACACATGTCGCTTCATGCAAAAATGCCTAATATTCTAATTATTTAAATATAATTAGCTCACCCGGACATGTGTCCAATTCCTAAGAGAGTGCACCTATATTCCTAGATTTACTCAAGTCCACCCCCCATGATGCTTCTATCTAGTTTCTCTTTTTGTGGGTGCAAGTGGAGTTGGCTATATGTTAATGTTTAGTATACTATTTGCTCCTAAACAAATATTCTTCATTATTTTAATTACTAATAATAATTTCATGTGAAAATAGACTAAATGCAAACCTACATGCTTAATGCATAGTATTCATTCATTGTTTTCGTCTTGGGTCTAGGTACCACATCGTCGGGTCCATCCGTCCCTCATTTTCTTTTTCTCAACATGGTACCACATCGTCGGGTCCATCCATCCCTCATTTTCTTTTTATCAACATGGTACCACATCGTTGGGTCCATTTTTTCATCATTTTCGTTTATCGACAAGGTACCACATCGTCAGGTCATTTCATTAATACTTCTTTATTTGATTTGATTTGCGGGAACTTCATGTAGGGATTTAGGATTCGTTACCTTCAATCCTTTGTCTACACTCTATTGGAGGCTAATGGTGCTGAGGAGTAACTCTGTTCTTATTGCGTGCCCCCCAACCTCGTACGTGACCAATTCCGTCATGGTCCACTTCGCACGACTTCACGCTCCCCGAGTAAGCGGATAGGTGCTTTTCAACTCGTGCATGGAATCCGTAGGAAGTCGACACCGTTGTCTTCCTTCCGTGTGTGATTTATTCATACTCTACGACCCTTATATTTCCTTTGTGATTCAGTTGGTTATGATAATTACCTGCTACTACACATATTCTAAAAGTACCCATCAGTAGTATTGCTCATCATAACTCATCAATATACATCATGTCAATCAGTCTATAATCATAATCATGTTTCGTAATTCTACTAATCATTAAGTAATACATGCAGTTCGTTCATTCACAACATATATTTCATAACATAGCTAATCATTAAGCAGAGCATGCATTTATTCATCAGTTTAAGTAAAGTATCCATTCCCACAAGTATCATTCATTTCATTATTTTCGTTTATTATTTTGGTCATTAAGAAATTCATCATGTGTTTTCTCAATCTTTAATACACATCCAAACTCAAAGGGCCTCTTTATTGAAGTTTATTCAATCAGGTCACTCAACAAGTGCCCTCAAAGCCTACAGTCACTCTAGGGTCATTACATTACTCCTCAGTTCCATTAGTCTCACATAGAGTGTAGCTGGATGATTTATGGTCACGATTCCTAGATCACTACACCGAATCCCCATACATCAGATAGAAAAGAAATTATTGTTGAAAGGACCTGACGATGCAGTACCTATATAATAAAGGAAGAAGGATTGTCGGAAGGACCCGACGATGTGGTACCTAGACAAATAAAAAAGAAATTGGTAAATGAACACCTATGTAATTGGCATATAGTATTGCATTAGATAAATTGTGCAAGAAATGTTTATTTGTAACTATTTAATTGAAGAATAATATAGCATCAGTTAGTTGTGCATGAAATGATTAATTATAATTAAATAATTAGGAATAATTAAATTTGGAGCAAAAGATAGACTAGGAATTAGTAACTAGTCAATTCCACCTACACCCACTAATTTAGAGATTGAAATCCTAGCATCAGGGGACATCTAGGAGTAAAATGTGGGAGATGTGTGCACTCTCATGAGCGAGTGACACATGGTTGGGTGAATATCTATATTAAATAATTTTGAATAAAATACTATTTTTGCATGCAGAGACATGTGTCGCTGGAAATTTCTCTATTTAAGAGAGAAGAGAAGATGGGGAAAAAAACCCTATTGTTGGATGACTACTGTAATGGCTTTGAATTTCTGAATGTGCTACTATTGTTAGTTTGGTAAGAATTTTGGTGAGGGGGTTCTCATTTGTGAATTCTTGTCGAAGTGTGTGTTCTCTACGGCCTTTTTGCTCGAGGGTTCAGGAGGAAGGAGATTACTCCCGATAAGGTAGGGAGGTCAACTGAGGGGTCCGTTGATGATTCGTCGAAGATCGCTGGTGGGATTGGAGCTATACCAAATTCAGCAACACTCACCCGGACAGGTAATCTTTATTATGTTCTTGAATATTGAATATGCGAGCAGGTGTGATTTATTATTTTGTTGAATGAGTATTGGACAACGGTTTATTTTATGTCGTGAATCCCATGTGTAATTGTTAATAATTTTCAATGTCTGCATCATATATATTATGAATTCTGCATTGAAACAAATTCTGGATTTATCTTTATGTGGAATAAACTCGGGTTAACTGTGCAAAAATGTCATAGATCCATGCATAGCTAATTTAAGGTTTAACCATTTTCCGCGTCCAACATTATTTTTACAAATTCTAAACTGAAACGAATTCTGGATTTATCTTTTTGTGGAATAAACTCGGGTTAACTGTGCAAAAATGTCATAGATCCATGCATATCTAATTTAAGGTTTAACCATGTTCCGCGTCCAATATTTTAACAAATTCTTAACTGAAACGAATTCTGGATTTATCTTTCTGTGGAATAAAATCCTGGTTAGCTATGCAAAATGTCATAGATCCAATGCGCAGATAATTAAAGGGTTAAACATTGTTCGCGTCCAGCTTATTACTAATTCTAAATTGGAACAAATTTTGGATTTATCCTTTGATTGAAAAAACCCTTGTCCATTGTGTATAATTCCATGGGTCCAATGCGTAACCATTTAAAAGTTTAACGCTTTTTGCATATGGCGCTTCACTAAGCCTCTACCGAACCAGATCAAGAGTCATTGCTCTGTGTCACTTGTAACCGTGATGTCCAAGCCATAAAACGTTCTAAATCCAATAAAATGATATCATGCAGATCATAATTCCCATAATATATATGCAAACCTTCACGGTGGAATGGATCCTGTAATTCTTGGTGTATTACGCTTATCATGAGCCTCACTCATGTAGAGTTATTTTCTTGATTATAGGTTAATAACCCAAGTAACTTGCATTGTATAAGCTTGACAGAGGATATCCAAATATGCGATTAGAGTGAATTATGGTTATGTGATCGGTAGGATATTCAGATATGCGATCTGAATGCATTCTGTTTATGCGGTCGGTATTGCATTTTGGTTCTAATTTAAGTTTGACCCGCGAGATTCGTTGTTCCAAGATCTCACTTAGATCAACCTCTTGTATGTGGAAATCCTGAGATCGCTTAGGTGAATGTAACCTCTAGTTGGATCAAGTCGAGAAGAATCCGAGAGTAGTAGTTAACTCCATTATTTGTCATCGTACCGGAAATATATACGAAAGTCCGGTACTTAAGGTAGAATATCAATCACTTAATTACGTAATTTGAATTATATGGATGTATAAATTATTAAATGAAAGAAAAGGTCACGTCTACATGCATGGAAAGAAGGTAGCAGTTAATGTTCTGATTCTTGGTCGGAACCAAAATTATGATGTTAAATACATGTAATATGAGAGTTTCAGATGTGTAGGATTGAGAGAATCTGATTGGAAAAATGTAAATCCTAGATGAAATAAAGATTCACCTTTAAATGTAGAATTGTTTAGAATTTAAATATTCTAGTTCTTAGTCAAAAATTAAGTTATTGTTATATATATATATATATATATATATATATATATATATGAGTTTTATATGTTTTTGAATTGAGAGAACCAAAATGTAATTCATATCTATGGACTTTATAATTGTTTTACGATTAACAAGCAAGAGGCATGACACTATATTTGTGGTAGTTGACACTCTTACCAAGAGTGCACACTTCTTACCTATCAAAAATACTTATCAAGCCCTGGAAACTGCAAAAGTATTCATAAATGAGATTGTACAGATACATGGAATACCTAAAAATATCATTTATGATTGTTGGCTGCTTTTTGGACAGACCCGGGTTTTAATGAGGCGCAGCAACAAAACCCCTTGGCGCACTAGCCCTCTTGGCAACGAGTTGTGCAGCAGCTCGAGGTCTCACCCAAAGTGGCTATGGGGGGCTAAGGAATCAGGCTTCCTCAACCTTGGCGATGCGGAGACTGCAATCTTCTCCCCTCTTCCGGGAGTTCTCGGAGCGGAATGTCTTACTCTTCTATAGCTCTTAGTGCGACAGCGCTGAAACTCGTACCAGCTTAACTGCGCGGTCTCTCTGCTCCAGCGCACAAGGCATTTACCCTCTGCGTCCAATACTGTACCGTTTCCGGCCCTACGCCACGGCGCAGCAACACACTCCTCAATCGCCGCAGCGACAGCGTTCTACAGGTTTCTTCGACACTTAACGATTATAGCTACCAAGGAAGCTTTGAGAACTTACTTAACATATTCATAAAGATAACGCAATGTTCATGTATACACAGATAGTGAACTAAAACATGCAATCACACAACGCAGCGTCATAATAAGGAGAATTATGTAGTTCACCTCCACGGGGAAACCACGTCCACAGGGAGTGTATCTTATATTAATCTCAGAATAGGAATTACAATCCTGCTGCGCACACAGCTGCAGCCTTAGATCTTTCCAGGAAACTCCATGCACACAGCTGGGAGCCCTTCTTTAAATCTAGTCTCTTCTTCTACAGAGATTACAATGGTTCAGACGTCGACTCAGACTGTCTGCAACTCAGGGATTAGCTTCACAGCTATCCAAGCTCTAACTCTGGTCTTCTAACAACACAATAGAAGACTAACTGGCTGGCTAGCTTATCTCAAACAGCTATCTTATGTCTCAACATCTAATGGCTAGCTAACTAACGTCTAACCTTTACAATTACACATATATATAGGTGGCCATGACAGTCACACCTTTACAAAACTGTGGGCCTTTCCCAGCAGTATTCCCCAAAAACCCTAACCACGGACATGGCTAGGTGTACAGTAGGCGCCGCTTGCAGTCACGTCGCCGTTTCCTGCAGGTTCCGTGACTTTCGGCGCAGATTGCGGGTATGGGCGCCGCTTCATCGTTTACTGCTCCTTGTCCTTCGCCTTCAATGCTTTGGTCCGTTGCTCTTCCTTGGTTAGAGCAACCATAACTTCTGTACTTAGCCTTAATGAGGGTAGCTGAGCCCTTTGCTCCGTCGCTTCATTTATTGTGGTAGCTGAGCTTTCTACTCGGCCACATTCATTCTCCTTTGATGTGTGCACGCGAGCTCCGCAATTTCCGGTCCTTAATCTGCGCTGAGCTCGTCCATCTGGCACCGTACTGCGCACCGTTTGCTTCTACCCAAAAATTGGTGCTTATTCAAAATTAGCACTTTCCCTTCAACACTTGTGCTTTTTCCTCAAAATTCGCATCTTTACCATAGCTGTGGCCTAGGCTCCAACAGGCCCCTAACACTTACTTGTGGCTCGTCCTCGAGCCACTCGCACTAGCGTGTGGTCGCTTTACTTGCGCATCTGCTTTTGCTTGGGCCTCCGCAAATGCTTTCTTCCACTGCGCAATAGCGGAGTCCATTTCATCGACGCACTCCACAGCTGTTTGCACCATTTCTGCAGTGGCGTCTTCTTCAGTTATGCCATCAACCATCTGTCGAGATTCTGCAATTTCTTTGATCTCTGCCTCGGCTTGGGCAGCAAGCTCAGCATACTCATCCATAAATGGCTGAATGCTGTTGGTGAGTTTAGCATCTTCATTTCTGAGCTTGTGCAGTTGCTGTTGTACTCTGCGCACTTCACTCATTTTCCTCATTTTTTCTAAGCCTTCTAATGCCTTAGCTTCTTCATTCAGAACAGTTAGGGACTGTTCTGTTGCTTGTACCTGTTCCAAAAGACCAACTTTGAAAGGGAGCTTCTCAAGCTCAGTCCAAGCCTCCATAGCTTGGGTCATCAGGTTCTCGGTTTCATCTGCTTTGGACTTCATTTGAGTGGAAACTCTGCGCAGGGCTTCAAATTTTTCCTGCCTATCATCTGTAGAATGCGCTGCAACACGAGCTTCCAATTTGGCGATCTGCGTTCTATGGTCTTCAGCCATAGCAACTATTTCTTGCTCTAGGGATTTCACCCTTCCACCAATAATTTGAACTTTCTCAACCAGAGGAAGGTCTAGTTGAATCTCGCAGGCCGGTAGCTCCTGGGCGATTTCATCAACTACGTTTCTTATCCCAGTGTCTTGTGCCTCATAAAGTGCAAGCTTCTCAGAGATGTTCTTATAGCCTGTCTTCAGCTCTATCTCCTGCGATTGGAGTCTTTGGTTTGCATGGAATGTGGAGAGCTCTCTAGCTCTCAACTCAACAGAAACTTTCTCTTGCACTAGCTGCAGAGTCTCTATAGGAATCAAAGACAAATTTATTTCAACGGGCCCAACTGCGCTTACCTGTAGTGCGGCCAAACGATCCGGAAGTGTCATGCTTGTAGGCGGGATGTGCACGACAGTATGCCTCTCTGCAAGTACTTCAACTCGCTCGGTACTTGTGGTTTCTTGTGGCGCCTGCGAAGTAGATGCTGGCGCATGGGTCTGCGCAACTCTTCCTGCGAGACCTTTTAATTCTACGAACTGCAGGTCCAGAGCACTTTTGATGTGAGCGTGCACGGTCCGCAGCTCGCGAAATTGCTCTTTCAAGTACTGTTCGATCCCCAAGGGAATGGTCTCAGAGGGATGCGACACCTTCTGCTTCTTGGTCGTTGGTTCTGTTGAACCTTCATCACTTCTTTGCTTAGGCGCTTCCTTTCCCTTATCCTTCTCTTGCGCAGCAGGGGGTGGCATCGCGGATGCGATTTCAGCGGCCTCCCTCCATTCATCCGATCAAGACTTGATAGTTTCTTCAACATATTCAGTAGTCATCCTGTAAAGGCCTACGGCCCATTCTTCTTGAATTCCGCAAGGGCGGAGGTAAATTTCATGCAAGTTGGCAGAAAAGACCAACTTCCCTTCATATATTTTTGCTGTCTCCTCACTCAGCCTCGACATTTCCTGAATGGTATCTTTAAGTAGATGGTAGTATTCACAAAATACAGTGCGGTTCATCTTGCGCTTCGCGGGATTATTAGAATCCCAAAGGTTAACATAGCGGATTCCGGCAGCCTCTCCTGCGCGACGTGAAAGGAACTGAGTGTTCGGGGGTTCCTTCCACCCGACGAGAGCACATAAAATTAAAAGCCAAGAAAAATGGAACAACTGACCGGGGGTGTCTTGGACGTTCCGACAGTCTTCTAAGAAAGAATTGAGGAGGAAGAGAGACCAGTTGTACTTCTCTCCCTCCGCAGCTGCGATAGCGAGCTCCACGACAGCTCCAGTAACTTCTTTAGGTCTGCACTTTGTGAGAAGTCTGCCTGCAAGCAGACTGCCTGTAAATCTAAGTGCTTCATCCTCAACTATAGTGAGGTCATAAGCCCGACCTCCTCTTGTCAATTTGTATTTCTGCACGAACTGTGCAGCTAACTTTCTGTCTTTGTCCTTTCCAACAAAATGAATATTGGGGTCCTTACCAACCCTAGATAGGCCGGTAATACGATGAATCAAGTCGACATTTAAATCGATTGGCCTCCCCAGCCAAAGGTAACCACCATGAATGAAGGATAGCAGTGCCTTAACAACTGCATTGACTTCATTGCTACGCCCGAAGTGCGGTAGCTTTAACAGGTTCAGAAGTCCAGGCCGCTCAAGATTTGCGGCAAATTCCTTCAGGACGAATTCATCAACCTTTCTGGTGGGATTGTGGACTACCGTAAAATAGCGATCTGGCGCGAGCTGAGAATACGTTCTGTAGTCACCCAAGTTGAAATCAGAAAACTTGACCAGTGGAAGGTGTCCAAGCAGGGACCCTTCTTGTCACACGCCAGCCGACAGTGGAGGTAACAGAATCGGATACTTTGCATTCTTCGGGATATGTACCTCTGGTTCATCATCTGGACGCGGCGGAATGTAATTCACCATAGTGGCCAAGGGCTCTGGAACGGGTTCGTCCAGCTATTGCGGCTGAGATGCCCTTGTGCCCGGAGATTGTCTGGGATCAGTCCAACCAGGGTGCATGTAAGCGGAGGCCGTCACCGGAGTAGTCATGCCGAAATCTAAGCCTCGGCGCATGAATTGACGAACAACTTCTTAAGTTGGCAGGTTCTCCGCCATGAACCGGTATAGACAACAAGGACTTGAACTGACGAATGGTGGAACAGCGTAGAATACGAACGCTGAAAATAAAGGAAGCAGTCTACACAACTCGACTCTGAAAACAATAACTTAGATTCTCAAACAAGACACTATGCACCTCGAGAAAAGTAACCCGAAAATATACAAGTGCGGGGTATTTATAGCCAAAGGCGATAGTAAATGCGGGCAAGTGGGGCTACTAGCTGTAGATGCCTATGCATGAGTTGAGAACCCCCCTATCCCTCGCGCCTATGCGGTGCATTAATTGTGATGGATGGGCTCTGACAGCCTTCCGGGAGAAGCTAAAGCTTTCGGCACATGACATAAATGCAAATCTTAGGGAGATCAAGCCGAATCTGTCAGAGTGGATACAATTAAATGGCGAACTTATCCTTCATTAATATTCAAACGCGGCTATAGGACGACTGTAATTCAAATTTTTTGGCGGGTCATTTCAGCATAGGTAACTGTGCATATAGAGGGGTCCACAACGAGAACTCCTCAAGCGGCAAATTGACATAGGGAACTCTGCAAAAGCGACGGTTTGACAAGCCAGGGAAAACTTCGCAAGAGCGCAAATAGGGTCGCTCCAAACAAACTTTATTGACATGCGCGGATGTTTCAAGGAACTGCGCGGGAAGCCGGAGACTGAAAGTGTCTCGCAACTTCCGTGTAGACTGTGATAATGCGATGCCTCTTTCAACTACACTGGACATCTGCACCTCTTTAGCAATGTATTAAGTTGACAGGGCGGAGTGGCCGTCGCGATAAAGCTTAAGCCGACTCCCGTTGATCATTGTGGGCATCAATTCTCCATTAAGCTTCGCAAGCTGAACTGCTCCTCCTTCTGTTATCTTTATAACCCGAAAAGGGCCTAACCAATGTACACGAAACTTGCCTGGGAACTTGATGAATTTACTATCATAGAGGAGTACCAAGTCGCCTTCTTGAAAGACTTTATTCTTAATATGCCTGTCATGCCAAGCTTTCTATCTTGCCTTCTGTACTTGTTGATGGAATCCAGCTAAAAGTATGTCTTCTTCTAAGGCAAGCAATTGTGAAAGTCTTTCACTCATAGTATCAGTATCTGCCATTTCTGTAATTTGCACAATTCTGAGACTGGGAACAATGTATTCCATGGGCATAACTGCTTCTTGTCCATACACCAAACTGAAAGGTGTGTGACCTGTTAATTTCTTGCATGTGGTTCTGTAAGCCCATAATACAGCTGTGACTCTAAGGTCCCAATCATCTCTTTGTTGATTACAGATCTTCGTCAGGGCATTCTCGAGAATCTTATTGAATGCCTCCACCATACCATTAGCTTGAGGGTGGTAGGGTGTACTCTTATGGTGGCTAATGTGGAATTCCTCGGTAAGGGCCTCTATAGTCTCATTCAGGAAATGTGTACCCTAATCACTCATTAGAATCAGTGGACATCCAAATCTGGTAATAATGTTCTCAAAAATGAACTGCGCAGCAGTGACAGCGTTGCAGTTCTTAACTGGCTTCGCCTCAGCCCATCTGGTGAGGTATTCAGTAGCTGTAATGATGTATCTTGCGCCGGTTCTTTTTCCTGGTGGGTTGATAGGTCCTATAAAATCAATGGCCCATTTATCAAAAGCACGCAGTGTTATCTGGGGTCTTAGCGACATTTCATCTCTTCTTGAGGGTCTTCCTGTCTGCTGGCATACATCGCAACATTTGTAGAATTCCTTAGTATCCTTGTGCAATGTTGGCCACCAAAGTCCTGTGGCTAAGATCTTCTGCGCAGTCGGCTTTCCTACGAAATGGCCTCCTGCAGTACCTGAGTGCGCTTCTGCGATGATGGAGTTCTTCTCATGCGGTAGGATACATCTGCGCAAGACTTCGTCGGGGCCCAACTTATAGAGCTGGCCTGCTATCAAAGTGAAGTCTGCAGCTTTGACCACAAGTTGCTTCTTCTGCTGGATTGTAAACTCAACTAGCGCTTGCCTGGTAGTGAGAAACTCAAGAATATCGGAATAATATTCATCTGCTGCTTGAATAGAAAATAGCTGCGCATTAGGCAGATTGTCCTCCAGATTTGTAGGTTCCTCCCCTGACTCTATCCTAGATAAGTGGTCAGGTCCTGCATTCAATCTACCTGGCTTTACAATAACCTCAAAATCATACTCCTGGAAGAGCAGTAGCCATCTGCAAATTCTTCCCCCTAACACTGGTTTATTGACCAAGTATTTCAGAGCAGAATGGTCAGTATACATTTTGAAGTGAGCGTCGAATAGGTAGTGTCTAAACTTCTGTAAGGCATACACCATAGCTAGTCCTTCTTGTTCTGTAGTGGTGTAGTTCTTTTCAACTGTAGAGAGTTTTCTGCTAGAGTAAGCAATGGGGTGGTCAATACCTCCTTCTCCCGGTTGTGTTAACACAACCCCCAATGCTATGGAAGAAGCATCTACATGAACATGAAAGGGTTTTCTCCAGTCTGGGAAAACTAGAATAGGCGCAGTGATCATCTTTTCTTTAAGTGTATCCAAGCTCTATTGGCATTCTTCTGTCCATTGGAATTTCGAATCCTTTTTCAGCAGTCTTTCCATAGGCGCAGTTATCTTTGCATAACCCTTGATAAATTTCCTGTAGTACCCTATATGTCCCAATGTAGTGCGCAATTGCTTAACTGAGTTGGGCGCAGGTAAGTTAGCAATGATGGAAACCTTCGCAGGATCCATCAGGAGTCCTTGTCTGCATACGGTATGGCTCAACAAAATACCAAAAGGAGCACAGAAGATACATTTTTCAAGTTAAGGGAAATTTGATACTGTCTACATTTTTCTAACATCATGCGCAGGTTTCCTATATGGTTCTTTAGTAAACCAAACACAGTCCAGTCATCAAAATAGACTTCGAGAAACTTATGAATGAATTCTTTAAAAACAGCAACAACGACTCTAGAGAAGATAGCAGGTGCGTTTTTAAGACCAAAGGGCATTACCGTATACTGGAATGAGCCCCATTCAGTCGCAAAAGTGGTCTTATGGTGGTCGTCTGGATGGATTCTGATCTGATGGTATCCCGAAAAGCCATCAGTGAAGGAGTAAGCCTCTTGTCCTCCAACATTATCAAGCACTTCGTCTGTAAAGGGAGTAGGAAATGGATCATGCGCTGATGCGTCGTTCAGCTTGCGCAAGTCCACACAGATTCTTATTTCTCCTTTTGTCTTCTTCTCTTGTACCACCATAGGACTAATCCAATCACTTTCCTCTACTGGCTCAATAATACCTGCTGCGAGCATTTTATCAATTTCTTCTCTAACCTTTTCTTTATATCGCGGGTTCAACCTGTATGGGCGTTGTTTTACTGGCTTGGCGTCTGCTTTCAGAGGTATGCGCATCACTCCTAAATCTCCTAGGATGCCTTTCATTTCTGTGAACTTAGTAGGAAAGATATCCTGGTAGTCACGTAATAAATCTGAAATATGGCCAACAGTTTCATCATCCCAATAATCTCCTATAGAAGCAAACTTGGGTTCGGCTTCTGTACCAATGTTAATCTTTTTGAGCTTGATGTGTTCTGTAATGGCAGGGATATCAAGCTGAGGACCTTCAACATTGCGTGTCCCTTCTGATTCTGGAATATTGATGTTGTGAGGATCATCCTCCTCTTCTCCAACGGTGAAATTATAGCATTCCAGGGCATGTTCTATCTGGACAACCCAATCTAGTTGGGAATATTCTGGTAATGGACATTGTTCAAATACCTTCTTTTTAATACACTTTAAAGCGTGGTCGATGCTCGGATGTTCTGACTCAAAGCTGAAGGTAAGTTGAAAACTTTCTATCATAAGAGGCCAAGTGACAGTGCCTCTGCGCAATTCTATTTCAGTGTACCAGTTCCTTGGAACTGTATCCAACGTGTGGATGAATAGGTGAACCCACTCATCTTCTGGAATATGTGACCATTGCCGAATACATGCTTCAACGTGTGACCTGGGGTCACTCTGTCCATCATATTTGTGCAACACTTCTGCTGTAGTTCCCTGAAATCTGCGCAGTATCAATCTGCGACAGTCTTGCCATGTGTTAATATTCTCTTTATGCGCACCCCACCATCTTGTGGGTGTAGCGCGCAGTGCTAAATCCAATGCTTGTATGCGCTGCTCATCTGGGATCTGTTGTTCATATGTATATATGAATTCACTTATTTCAGTTAAACCATCAAAAATTGGAGTGTCATTCAATTCTGTGCCAATCCATCGAATGGATTTAGTCATCATGGTGCAACGCCTTGCAGAAACCTCATGTAAGCGATTCTGCCAGTTTTCCAATCCTGCTTCTGAATCTGATGTGCACGAACTATCGCATCGCCAGCTGATATGGCCGTCTGCTGTGGGATTGACATAGTCACTATGACTAGCAGTCATTTGATACAAACTTTCCATGTGGCGCACTTCTTCTTCTGCTCAAATGGGTTCAATATATCTTGGTCCTTGAATGGGATCAAGCGGTGCAATGACCCTAATCTGGCCATCCTCAAAGGTCATCTGTCTTTTCTTAAAATTAATGACAGCCAAATTATCAAATTCCCAGTCTATGCCTAAAAGTGCTGGGTAAGGTCTACTATCATCCAGAATTTTGATTACTTCAAAATCTGCAGAACTTCTTACTCCTTCAATATCAATAGGTACATTGGGTAGTCTGCCCAATGGAGAGACTCGTTGCTGATTCGCGAGTCGTAAATGGATAGGAGATCTTGTAAGCTGAGGGCTACCCATCTGTTCCCATGTCTGCATGGTGAGAACATTGACTTCTGAGCCCAAGTCTAAAATGACTTCGTCCATTTCAAATGCTCCAATCTGAACTGTGAGCCTCATCTCTTTTCCAGTTCTAGTATGACTCCCAATCTGGTGAACAGCACGCTGCGGTGTATTCATCGAAGCAGATTGTTGACACTTATCCAATAGGTGTTGAAGTTCCATAGCTGCTTTTTCATTGCGCAACAACTTTAAGCAGTTTCTCAAGAAAGCATGGACACTGCCTAGTGCATCCTCTTCATCATCAGGTCTTCCAGATGTAGTGGCTTGTTCTTGTACTAGGTTCTCTTGTCTTAGCACTTGCGGTCTGATATCATTATGCGGAATTGCGACAGAAGTTGAAGCTCTCGGATCTGAGAAACACTCTTGAGCTTGCTTGAATGCTTCTTTCTTCTTCTGCAGGTCAAGCGGGGATGGTTTAATATTAGCGTGGCACACCCATTGCGTCGCTTTCTTTCCAGTTCCCAACTCTGGCGCACCAGTGGTTGCTCCACTGCGCGTCACTATATTAACTGTAGGATCTGGTTCTCTTTTTTCTGCTCCTATCAACTAAATATTCTGATTGACCTGTGGCGTCTTTTCTTGCATCTTAGCCATCAAATGAGGGCATTCTTCAATCACATGATCGTAAGATTTACAATATCTGCAAATGGTTGTAGGATTTTAGCAATCCCTTGCAAAATGACCTTGAGCTCCACAATTGTAGCAAGTAATCTGTCCTCTTCCTCGACCAAAACCTGTTGCGCATCCGCGGCCCCTATAATTTCCTCCTCGGCCTTCGCGAGCTTGGTCATACTGTGGACCTGCTGTGGGTCCTTGTGCCTCTGACTGTACTCTATAAACATCATGTTTTCTTTCCATCATAAGGTCATATGCTCTGCAGTTATTCTCATCATGGCCTACTGATTTACAGAATTGTAATATAGATTCTTTGGAGCTTGTACATATTTCTGTAATAAGTGACATTCTTGTGGTCTATGACCTCTAGTTCTACAGATTTCACACCAAGGCCCCTGGGCCTGTGGTAAAGGGTTAGGTGCTCCAGTTGCAATATACTCTATGAAAACGGGACAATGGTCCTTTGAATGACCTTGCGCTTTACACTTTGTACACCAAATTTCTTCTTTAACTTCCTTGCCTTTCTTAATATCATGGACTTGCAAGGTTAGGTTTGCTAATTGGTTCTGCAACTGCGCAACATCGTTGCTTGTTCCAGCAATTGGTGAAGCTTCTAGTTTCATAGCCATTTCTAGAGCTTGTTCCTGAGTAGTGAGATTTTGTTGCATAAGAGGAAGTCTAATGTGTGGGAGCAGCGCAGCAATGAACCATTCCTTATGCTGCTGCGGTGCAAACTCAAAGCTTACTTGATCTATCAGGGCTTTAAACTTCTGGTCAAAGTCCCATAGTGACTCTGTAGGTAACTGTTTTATGTCTTTGAGCTCGGTTATACACTGTGATTCTGATTTAGGTTTCTTGAATTCCTTAATCATAGCACTTCTTACATCAGCAAGCGTCCTATTCTGTGCTGCTGAGTATTTCATGAACCAGGTTAAGGATCTTTCTCTTAGTGTGGTTGCTAACTGAACCAGCTTAATAGCATCATCATTAATTTGCTTAATTGTCCAAATGGCTTCACATAGGAACCAGTGTTGCTCAGGGTCTTCTAGCCCTGTTCCTCTAAAAGTTGGTAGCTTCATGTCATCACCCATCCTTCTTGCGCTAGGTTGAGGTGGAGGTGTTGTAGCAGTGCCTCCGGGATGGTTAAATAAAGGTGGTACTGAGGTACTAGAAGTACCGTGCGGGCTACTAGAAGGTGTTACTGCGGGGTTATACTGAGCCCCGTCTGGTTTTTGCGGTGTAAAAGGGTGATAAGGGATATGAGCATTCCCTTGTCTCTCTATATGACTTGCTCTAGGAACTTGGCTATCTTCTGGGCTAGACTCAAAAGAATGTTGGTCAGGGCCTACTTTATACCGTTTTCCACTACGAGTGCAACCAATAAGTTCAGGATCACTATCAGAATATGCGGACATTACTTGTCTATTTTATTCATCGGAAGCTATGCATAGTTTTCCTTTTTCATACAGAAGCATTTTAATCCATAAGTTCAGAGAATTTAAGAACTTACCCCTGTGTGCTTTGAAGAAGCTCCTCTCAGCTTCGCTAAAGCTCTTTCTCGTATCTACTGCAAACTTGGTGATGAAGCCTTCCAGCAGACTGTTCAACCAAAAGTCTACTGCGTGGGACACATAATTATCTACCCGCTTCAAAGTGCTAACTAGCTCAGGCGTCCAAGCGACGGGTTGATCAACATGCACAGTGGGTCTAGTATCTGCTAACTTGGCTACCCACGCATGCAACTCAAGTGCAAATGTGACAAAGAAAATTTCATAAAGGTCAGTATAAATATACCTCTGCAACCAGTCTTCTGTCTGAAGCCTAGAGCTTCTATTTTCTCGTTCAGCGAACTCTCTAGCTTTTAAATCAAACCAGTCTTGAATTTCTTTAGCTGTAGGATTCCAGTATCACATTGCCTTCAAGGTAATAGGGTCAAAGTCAGCAATGGAAGCATTTTTTTGGCTCCACAATTCATAAGGCAACAGAACCATTTGTTGGCTCCTTGTTTCTCTGGGTTTCGCATCAATCTCGTGCGTTGCCGAAATAACAAGTCTCACAGTAACAAGTCACAAGGCAACGGAACCATTTTTTGGCTGCTTTTTGGACAGACCCGGGTTTTAATGAGGCGCAGCAACAAAACCCCTTGGCGCACTGGCCCTCTCGGCAACGAGCTACGCAGCAGCTCGAGGTCTCACCCGAAGTGGCTATGGGGGGCTAAGGAATCAGGCTTCCTCAACCTTGGCGATGCGGAGACTGCAATCTTCTCCCCTCTTCTGGGAGTTCTCGGAGCGGAATGTCTTACTCTTCTGTATCTCTCAGTGCGACAGTGTTGAAACTCGTACCAGCTTAACTGCGCGGTCTCTCTGCTCCAGTGCACAAGGCGTTTACCCTCTGCGTCCAATACTGTACCGTTTCCGGCCCTACGCCACGGCGCAGCAACACACTCCTCAATCACCGTAGCGACAGCGTTCTACAGGTTTCTTCGACACTTAACGATTATAGCTACCAAGGAAGCTTTGAGAACTTACTTAACATATTCATAAAGATAACGCAATGTTCATGTATACACAGATAGTGAACTAAAACATGCAATCACACAACACAATGTCATAATAAGGAGAATTATGCAGTTCACCTCCATAGGGAAACCACGTCCATAGGGAGTGTATCTTATATTAATATCAGAATAGGAATTACAATCCTGCTGCGCACATAGCTGCAGCCTTAGATCTTTCCAGGAAACTCCACGCACACAGCTGGGAGCCCTTCTTTAGATCTAGTCTCTTCTTCTACAGAGATTACAATGGTTCAGACGTTGACTCAGACTGTCTGCAACTCAAGGATTAGCTTCACAGCTATCCAAGCTCTAACTCTGGTCTTCTAACAACACAATAGAAGACTAACTGGCTGGCTAGCTTATCTCAAACAGCTATCTTACGTCTCAAAATCTAATGGCTAGCTAACTAACGTCTAACCTTACAATTACACATATATATAGGTGGCCATGACGGTCACACCTTTACAAAACTGTGGGCCTTTCCCAGCAGTATTCCCCAAAAACCCTGACCACGGACATGGCTAGGTGTACTGTAGGCGCCGCTTGCAGTCACGTCACCATTTCCTGTAGGTTCCGTGACTTTTGGCGCAGATTGCGGGTATGGGCGCCGCTTCATCGTTTACTGCTCCTTGTCCTTCGCCTTCAATGCTTTGGTCCGTTGCTCTTCCTTGGTTAGAGCAACCATAACTTCTGTACTTAGCCTTAATGAGGGTAGCTGAGCCCTTTACTCCGTCGCTTCATTTATTGTGGTAGCTGAGCTTTCTACTCGGCCACATTCATTCTCCTTTGACATGTGCATGCGAGCTCCGCGATTTCCGATCCTTAATCTACGCTTAGCTCGTTCTGGCACCGTACTACGCACCGTTTGCTTCTACCCAAAAATTGGTGCTTATTCAAAATTAGCACTTTCCCTTCAACACTTGTGCTTTTTCCTCAAAATTCGCAGCTTTACCATAGCTGCGGCCTAGGCTCCAACAATGATATAGGTTCAGTATTCACTAGGATATTTTGGACAAGTTTCCAGGAAGCCTTGGGCACACAACTTAACTTCAGTACTGCCTATCACCCGCAGACGGATGGACAAACAAAAAGGGTAAACCAAGTGTTAGAGGATATGTTAAGGATGTATGTGGTGGATCAACAGAAGAGATGGGAAGAATACTTTCCATTAGTAGAATTTTCCTACAACAATAGCTACTAGAGCTCTATACAGATGGCACCTTTTGAATTTTTGTATGGATGACCCTGTAGAACGCCTTTGAGTTGGGACAAGATGGAAGATAGAGGATTGCTTGGTCCTAGTGTAATACATGAAATGGAGGAATAGATGGTAACCATTTGTGCTCGACTTAAGGAGGCACATGATCTAGACAAAAGAGTTATGCGGATGCACATAGAACTGACCAAAGTTATGAGATAGGAGATCAAGTATTTCTATGAGTGAAACCGTAGAAAAGTTCAATAAAGTTTGGCAATGTAGCCAAGTTATCACCTAGATTTGTAGGACCCTTTGTGATTTTGGAATGGATAGGACTGGTTTCCTACCGACTTGAATTGCCATCATCTTTATGTAGGATACACAATGTTTTCCATGTTTCAACTTTACGCCACTATGTACCAAATGCTTCTCATGTTATTAATCTAAGTAATGAGCAAATAACAGACGGCGCGGACGTGATGGCCGAAACGATCCGTGTGTTGGACCAACGAATGCGACAACTTAGACACCGCGTGATAGACCAGTTCAAAGTACAATGGGAAGGTTATAGTCCTAGCTCTACAACTTGGGAGGACGCAGCTGAGATGCATCATAGTTTTCCATACTTGTTTTTAACTTCAGGACGAAGTTCTGAATAAGAAGGGGTGTATGTAATGCCCCTAGATTGACTGAATACTTTAAGGGCACTTGCCAAGTGACCCAGCTAAATAAATTCCTAATAAATGAACATTTATGTGTGATAGAGTTATTTACCGATTAAGAGACATGGAAGTTTAATATGTTTTAGAATGATGTATGACTTGATGATAATTTTGAATAAGATGGAGTATGATGGAAATTTCTATTGAATGACTACCTCATATGATAAATGTTGCACTCAAAATGAATTGTGAAATATAGAAATGTATAGATAAATTTGGATGATTATGAAACGATGTATGTTTTGCTTAACAACTAGCAAATTTACAAAATGAGTTGTGAATATGAACATGAGCATCTTTTTCCTTAACGACTACCAAATTTATGAAATAAATTATGTTTATGAATAAGTATACATGTTATTTATGAAATGAATTATGATGATTGTGAACAGAGCTATTAATGTGTGCTTTGAGCATGTGTGTAGTGATAAGTGAAACTGGTCACCGACGGACTCACAAAGGAATAAAAAGGGGGCCGTAGAGAACGGTAAACGCATACACGAGGGTACGGTGATGATGTCGACTCTTGATAACTTCCACGCACGATTTTAAATCTATTCATCTTTACTTGGGTGAGTGTGAAGTCGTACGAGTGAGACCATAATGATTTGGTCACGTACGACGTTGAGGGGCACGCAGTAAGAATGGAATTCCTCCTCGGCACCATTAGTCTCACGTAGAGTGTAGCTAGATGATTTATGGTCACGATTCCTAGTTCACTACACGGAATCCCTGCACATCAGATAGAAGGGAAATTATTGTCGAAAGGACCCGACGATGCGGTACCTAGACAAATAAAAAGGAAATTGGTAAGTGAATACCTATATAATTGGCATATAGTATTGCATTAGATAAATTGTGCAAGAAATGTTTATTTGTAGCTATTTAATAGAATAATAATATAGCATCAATCAATTGTGCATGAAATTATTAATTATAATTAAATAATTAGGAATAATTAAATTTGGATCAAAAGATAGACTAGGAATCAGTAACTAGTCAACTCCACCTACACCCACTAATTTAGAGATTGAAATCCTAGCATCAAGGGGCATCTAGGAGTAAACTGTGGGAGATATGTGCACTCTCATGAGAGAGTGACACATGGTTGAGTGAATATCTATATTAAATAATTTTGCATAAAATAGTATGTTTGCATGAAGTGACATGTGTCGCTAGAAATTTCTATATTTACGAGAGAAGAGAAGATCGGGAAAAGGACCCTATTGGTTGAAGACTTCCGTAATGGCTTTTAATTTATGAATGTGCTACTATTGTGAGTTTGGTAAGAATTTTTGTGAGGGGGATCTCATTTCTGAATTATTTTCGAAGTGTGTGTTCTCTACGTCCTTTTTGCTCGGGGGTTCGGGAGGAAGGAGATTACTCCTGATAAGGTAGGTAGGTCAACCGAGGGGTCCGTCGGTGATTCGTCGAAGATCATCGGTGGGATTGGAGCTGCACCAAATTCAACAACACTCGCCGAGACAGGTAATCTTTATTATGTTCTTGCATATTGAAGATACGAGCAGGTGTGATTTATTATTTTGTCGAATGAGTATTGGACAACGGTGTATTTTATGTCGTGAATCCCATGTGTAATTGTTCATAATTTGCAATGGCTGCATCATATATATTATGAATTATGCATTGAAACGGATTCTAGATTTATCTTTATGTGGAATAAACTCGGGTTAACTATGCAAAAATGTCATAGATCCATGCGTAGCTAATTTATGGTTTAACCATTTTCTGCATCCAACATTTTTTTTTACAAATTCTAAACTGAAACGAATTGTGGATTTATCTTTCTGTGGAATAAACTCGGGTTAACTGTGCAAAAATGTCATAGACCCATGCATAGCTAATTTAAAGTTTAACCATTTTCCGCGTCCAACATTTTTTTACAAATTCTAAACTGAAATGAATTCTGGATTTATCTTTATGTGGAATAAACTCGGGTTAACTATGCAAAATATCATAGATCCATGTGTATCTAATTTAAGGTTTAACCATGTTCCACGTCCAACATTTTTACAAATTTTAAACTGAAACGAATTCTGGATTTATCTTTCTGTGGAGTAAAATCCTAAATAGCTGTGCAAAATGTCATAGATCCAATGCCTATCTAATTAAAGGGTTAAACATTGTCCGCGTCCAGCTTATTACTAATTCTAAATTGGAACAAATTTTGGATTTATTCTTTGATTGACAAAACCCTTGTCCACTATGTATAATGCCATGGTGCCAATGCGTAACCATTTAAAAGGTTAACGTTGTATGCATTTGGCACTTCAATAAGCCTGTACCGAACCAGATTGGGAGTCATTGCTATGCGTTAGTTGTAACCATGATTTCCAAGCCATAAAACGTTCTAAATCCAATAAAATAAGATTTTGTAGATCGTAATTCCCATAGTATATATGCAAACCCTACACAGGGTGGAATGGATCCTGTAATTCCTAGTGTATTACGCTTATCATGAGCCTCGCTCCTGTAGAGTTATTTTCTTGATTATAGGTTAATAACCATGTTGATGCCCTAAAATTCTCAGCATCGACAATAGGGATTCTCCCCAATAAATGATCCCAAATAGATCATTCACCATTTTGTGTGGGGAATCCGTCCGATTAACGGTCCAACTACCATAATGTATTTGTTTTGTTTTGTTTTACCGGTTGTGTCTTGGTCCACAGTTTATGTAGTTTTAGTTTTTAAAGGTATGCAGTTGAAATTTTTTGCTAGCTAAATGCATATAATTGGCAGGTATAAACCACACTAGCGATGTGCAGTTTCTTACCTCCTATCTTATCGCTCCTACCTTATCAATTATCTACTCCTATTCTAAATAATCTAACCTATCCCTGTAGGGATAAAGTTTAAAGTAAGAGTAATAAGCTGAAATGTTCAGATAAATCTAATAGATAGACATTAAGATAAATATTCACATTTACAACATAAATTATCAAAGATAGCTCTCATATTAAATTTGCACAATCTATTACTCTGTTATACATAAATATTTGCATGAAATAAAGAGACCATTCATCATCATTGAAATAGTTCGACAGAATTAGAAATATCTCACAGCATGATATAAGCAGAAATATAAATAATTATGTTCCAGCAATCACACGTTCCAGGAAAACACCAATGCAAGCTTTTCCCCAACGAACAAGTCTTTTATCATTAGCAAACAAATAGTTCTTTTACAAAATGCCTCCAGGATCTAATGCACCAAAAAAAGTACTTTCTCAAGTAATCTCACTCTATATTTATATTACAAAATTTTGTCTCCATATGGTTGTTCGTTTCACCTACCCTAACCCTTGGACTTCCAAAATTTGTCCTCTAGTGTTTGCACAATAAAAATTACAATTTACAATTATCTCCCTGACAGGTCCCCCAAACTAGTGATGTAATTTCTCCAGATGTTGACCTCTTCAAAAATAATGTTACATTGTACAGACTCTAAAACTTTCAAATATACTTCGTGATTTGATAACTCCTTCTCTACACTTTCCACTCCTTCTGTTGCAGCCTTGTAGTTGTCCTCAAGGAAATATGCATTTATGGATGCTTGTCCAATATAATGATGAATATCCTCTTCTGTAAGCACGTCCAATCTTCTGATATATTTTGTATCCTCCTTTAATATATTCCATAGCTCCGCTAAGCGTTGATCTTTCGTGGGAAGCTCATTCATATCTAGGGCCATGACGAGATGACACTTTTCATGGACCTGATGAATCCTCTTGTAGAAATATGTACATTTCTCAGTAGTTTTATGGATTTGAACATTTATCCTCCTGCCATCTCTTCTACAAAACTCAAGGAGTTGCATGTCTAAATTAAGATCTGTGATTGTCTTCTGGGGCAAGTGGTTAGGAAACTTTGTCTTCCCTTATCTCCACGTTATCTGCCTCTTGATCTTATTTATAGTGTTAAAAAACCTTTTCCTGATCACCATTGATTATGCATCAATCACGTTCATCATCGCTATTATTTGTTTCATTTCGTAGATTTCTTCAGTTATCAATTCTTGTAGGTGACAGATCTTCTCCTGGATTTTGCACGCCTGCTCATAGAAAGGAGTCATGTCTTTTTTTTATTGTTCGTCAGTTCCACTTGTTCTGTAAGAGACTCCTTCTCTTTGACCAGTTAATCCATCTGCGATTTCAATTCTTCAGCCTGTTGATTTGTTTCCAACTCTCTTGTTTCTAATTCACTGATACGGACTTCAAAGTCGCTTCTTTCACCTTCCATGATCACTAACTGTACAGTCAATGCCTCCTTCTTGTTTCCATATTCTAATAGTCATTTAGTAACCTATCCTTTTCATATACTCTAGCATCATGTCTCTTTTTTATCTATATTCCCTATCCTCGTGCATTTACTAAGTTATCTTTTAACTTCATCATTTTCTCCTTATTTTGCTCAATGTCGTTCAACAACTTGTCGACGTTATATGCACTTGTTTGTGTAGCTGCTATGCTCACAGACGTTGTGAACTTAGGGTCTTTGTGATTTCCCTCCATGATAGTGTTCTCCTAGACAGTAACTATATCAGGCTTGGAACCCATATTTAATCTCTTCTTTTATCTTCTTGTGATGGTTTTCCTACTCAAATCAAAAATTATAGTGTCCAATTTCGCCACTGTGTGTTGTTTGGACGGGGTAAAAGGTGTGAGCCTGAGCTCTATGAATGGGAGATGTTCTCCAGTAAGTGTGACTCCTGATACCCCTCGTGAATCCATATCCATGTCTTGTATACTTGGGCCTCCATATTGGGTTCCTTCTCTTTCCACATCTTGCTTGGACTTATCTCCTTCTTCCTTTCTCTTTTGTTGCTTAGTTGCTTCCCTTTATTATCTTTCTCTTCTTTCCTCTTCCGCTTGTATTTTATCTTTTTCTTCCTTTTGCAACCTCTTGGCCTCCTTTTGAAAATTCTCGGCCTCCTCTCTTGGCTTCCTTTTTGCTTCCTCCTTCAGCTTTCGTTTTTCTTCTGCCACTTGTATCCTTATGGCTTCTTCTCTTTGCTTCTGTAAATATGCCTCCTTTGTGGTATTGGCAGTTTGTCTAGGGTAGGCACCACTTCTCTGAACAAAGTGCTTGTTTAATTCTATCATGTTATTTTACATCTAATACACTTCCTCATCCTTTGATAAATGATCTGTGTACTCAAAACTAATCTTACATGCTGCATAATGTTGGGCAACCCTTTTCTGGTTATCGGTTCTTAAAAAAAATTCTCTCCAAAATGGAAAGCTTCTAAATATTTTATGAAGGCTTCAACACCTTTTACCTTAGGAAATTTATAGGCCCCGATGGTGAATGGTAGTGGTGGGTAGGAGGCCTTCTTGTGCTCATTCAGATAACTTCCAATCCCATTAACAAAGACCTGCCTCACAGCTTCCTTGTGTACCACACAATATGTTATGTATTTGGGAATTAGGGACGGGGATTTTGAACCCCCATACATCCTGATATAGGTGCCCTCAAGCGAAAAATAATAATCCCCATACTCGCTTATGATAGACATAGAATTTTCAAATAAGCAGTTTGGCTCCTCATTGAAAATCAACCAATAAAGAGGAATGATCATTTCCTCACATTTAAGCTTGTAAAAGCTTGCGTATCTATGGGTCCATGTAATCTGGTAGGAGACATAGACGGGAGACTCATCTTGATTCCAGATACATCCCAACTAATCAGTATGCAGTCTATGAGGTACGAGGACATGAAGAAATCTACTTTTCTCTGTGTCAGTCCTCCTTGGGCTGCAACTATGGTTGATGCCATGCTCTCTGTGATGATATCATCCCAGTTGAAATGGTACCATGTGCGGCAATGTGATACATCAGGTGTATCCAGCTGATTTTATATATGTTTCCATTCGCCTGGCCAAACAACCGGCTTAACATCAAGACTATGATCATGTATGGATTTCTTAAGCTATGGTTTTCATACTCTCCACTTGACTTCTGTCTTAGCTGCTTTCAAGGGATCATCATCGTTTTTGCATATTCAAAGTGATTTATGTTTACCCCTCTGATCCAGTCATCAGTCATCATGATTTTAGGAGACAGCAGTTTATATGTTGCAGCTATGTGGGAGGGTTGGAAAGATGCAAGCCCTTCTCCCTTTGCGTTTGCGATGATCCTCGTGCTAACATCCACGTAAGTCAGGATCCATCTGATAACCTCAGACCAAGGAAACAGCTATGGGCATGTGGACGCTTTATGGAGACCGAATTTCTTGACATTCTGGTATACCATCAGCTCCTCGATGGATGCCTAAGGTACATTTCCATCTATGATAACCTGGTACAGTTCTCCCCACTTTTATTCTGTGACAACTCATGTCACTGCTCTGGTGTCCTCGAACATGGTTTCTATTGGGGCATCAGCAATTACTTCCACGTCAAAGTTTGATTTAGTTTCCTTAAGCTTTCGTTTGGCACCCTTTCTTTGCATGTCAAAATCCTAATGAGACATTGGAATCAATGTGTAAGAAAATCTCAACAAGAAATCTATAAAACATCTCTCATTCATATTATTAACAATAAGTAGAGTTAAGGAATTAATTACTTCCATGATGTCAGGTATATGTTGTTAGTGTTTGCTTTGCTTCAACATTAAACTAGTGTGTGAAAATCAATAGGCAACTAAAAATATATGTAAAATCATTTCAAAAGATGTTATTTCCAAATATTTTCATCAATTTTAGTCAACCACAGTATCCATGTTCTTCATATAAATGGTGAAGAGCTAATTTTTTGGTATGCATTCTTTTGTGGTTACTCTAAAAATGTTTCAAGTCTTAATATTGCTTGAATGAACTCTTCCGTAAATTAAAATCACATTATTTTATGGAGTAACACATTCAAGCTCAAATTGACGACGGATAAGAAACAACAAACGAGTTTATTATCGAAAGAGCGACTACGTGGGGTACTGTGGGGGTTTGGAAAATGTGATGGCCTTGATGGGGTATAACGAGATAACATCCAGGTCCGGCTTCCCCTCATGATGTTAAGTGAAAAAACCATAGGCTTCCCGGAAGTGTTGTACAGCCACCACACTCTGTTTTCCCAAAGAGCTTTCGGTTTTGTGAGGTATAATGGTCGGAAGGGTTTTGTGAAATGGTTTTAGGTCAAGCAATAAGGCCACTGTGTTAAGCCAGAAAATGCAAGATAACACCTCTATTCATGGCGTAATAAACCTATGTGGCTATGTCAGCTGGGAACACTGAGAGGGATTTCGATGTTATACCACCGACTTGTAGATACGACTTAGGGTAACTTCTAGACGGGGTGACCCTGACAATGTTTGGTTAAGACCACTATTTAATAAAACAAATGGGATGCAACCATCCAACTACGCCCAAACGGAAAAGACCAAGGGTTTGTCTATGAATTATATAAAAAAAAAGTAAAATGTACAAACCAGTGGTAAATAAAAATCAAGTAAGGGGAAAAATTCCAAATGATAGTACAATTTCAAAAAATGAACACAAAGGAAAAGGTGGCCTACCTGGAAGTTGCAGAGTGATCGTCAAGACAAGCTCAACAGCGTTGGTTGTTTGGAGTCCGGCAATTGGTGGAGACAAATTCGCAAGAATGACGTTTTGCAAATGTTTAAAAAATATGACTTTTCCCTATATATAACATTGAAAACCTAGCAATAAATGCGAATCAGGAGAAGGTTGGTGGGCTCATTAATGAATGGATTCCATTTCGGCGCGGAAAATCCTCTTCCCCCGCATCACTGTCGTAAAATTTTTCCACTGACCTTTTTGGCATGACTCTCTCATTCGCGGTGAAACGCGTCGGCGTTTTTTACCATTCTACGTTGACATCGGCGTCATTTAGAGACTTCTCGCCGGAGCGAATCGGTCCTTCTCCCAATTTTACCGCATCCTTTTCGGTGTATCTTCGTGTATTGCGCCGAAGGCGTTGGTTTCACTTCGTGAGTTCCCCGACCATTTATTTCCACTTTTGTGGTCTTGTATCAGCGCTCACCATAATATTTTCGTCGGTAGGTTTCAATTTTTGCCGGTGACATTTCGGCGTAACTCGCTTACTCATAGCGAAACGCGTCATGCTATCTTCCAATTCAGCGCCGACCTCTTTTTTCGCTAGGGATTTTCGGCATCACTGCTTGTTTTACACCAATACGTTTTGGTGTGACTAGTGTTTTCACGCTGAAATGGTCAACATGATTCACCGAGTTCCTCCGACCACATGCAACTTCAAAAAAAATCTACGTGTTTTGTCGCGACTTTTGAAAACACTTCGACCGTTTCGGCGTGACTTGTCGAGTTGCTCCGAAACAGGGATTTTATCCAAGAAAACTAACTTTTGCTCCATCTGATTCGGCATCACTCGCCGAGCTTCTCCGACCGTTTTGGCAAGAAAACTCGAGTTAGACTTAGCCAAAAACTTGCTTTCTTCACTTGAATTTCAGGAAACCTTCTAAGTGACAAAGGTGAACTTCTCAAGGATGGGCTAAACTCTAAGTAAACTCAAAAAATAGAAGGAGCGACCCTATAATTTAAAAAAAAAATTGGGGATTAGGTTGCAGTAGCAACAATTTGCGACTGGCTGGTGAACAGAAATCTCTGAACAATGTCTTTTTGAGAATCAACAATGCTTACATGTTATTGATCCTAAATGTAAAATAATGTCTCAATCAATTTTCCAAGATTTTTTAAAAGGCCAAATTTTATACAGTGAGATAGTCTCTTTTGCATCATATTGGTCATCAATTTCGGGAAAAAGGGTAACCTAGACCAGATTTCTTGACCACTCTCCTAGGGCCAGAATATGGATTTCATTTTAGTTCCATCTTTCGGTTGCCACTAAATATGACTCCACAGGATCGTAATAAAATCAAACAGATGTATTCGTTTGTTCATCATTCCCATGCTGTAATCATTTCTTTATATGCTTTCCTTCTTAACGAATTTTGTCGTCGGAGTCTTCTTTGATATATTTCTTCAATCTTCGGAATTTGAGGTGGGTTCTTCCATCCATAATGTCCTTTTGTGTGAGTGAGAAATTTATTTGTTTGTCATACTCACAGATGGAGAAGAACCTTTCTGGGCCTGCCATCTAGGAAATCTTCTTGATTGGATCTCTTTGTTTTCAAAACCATTTCTTTGATGGAGATCAATTTTCAGAAATTTGACTCTTCGATATAAGCCTTTTGGATTTTGAGTTTGTAGCATGGGATCATTTTAATTGCCATACATCTGTAAGACCTTCTTCCTTTCTGTGGGTCCGTTGTAGTAGGCTTCCTGAGATGGTTATTAATGTGAGAGTGAATGGAGCCCCAAGATAGTAATTTAGAACTCATGAGTCTTAGTTATTGTACGGGGTTTACAATGATTCAATCATAAACATGAAGCGGGTTTCCCTTTCTAAAACTGAGCAGCAATTAAAAATCCCAAATGACAATGTTATACATAGAATTCTTTCTCTATAAGCAGATTTTGACCCTTCATTGATTGACGAAATCTCGTGAGATTATTCAGAGTCCTAAATTTTCGTGTTTCAAACATTGAGCTGGGGTTTATTTAAAAAAAAAACAAAAACAAAAAAAATCAATCAATAAGACAAACAAAAATGAAGCTAATCAATGAAAAGAAAAACAAACTAAAACTAATCAAACCAGAAAAGTTAAGGAAAGGAAAAATTTTATATATGTACAACAGGTGTTCCTAAACCTAGGTGAAGTATTGTTTAAGAGATAGACCATTGATAGGGAGATTTTCCTCCTCCCCTTGTAAATCTTTGAGTTTGTATGTCGTTGGGCCAAGATTTTCAGCAATCTGATAGGGGCCAATCCATAAATGTTGAAATTTTGTATGTTTTCCCTTTTCCTCATGTGGGTGATCCCATTTCAAAACTAACTCTCCTACCTCAAAATTTCTCTTACCTAACTTTCATTTATCAAACCATCTCTTGACAATATCCTGGTGGTGATTGAATCTATGCTTGGCCTTTTGCCATGATTCTTTGAGCTTCAGCAGAGTATTAATTCGTGACTGTAAGATTTCGCTACTAGATCCTCTAGATGGCCGGGCTAATTACAGGGGTGGGAGCAGTATGTTCGGTGGGATTATAGCTTCTTTCCCATATACTAATGTATAAGGAGAAACTCCTAAATAATGTTTCAGAGTGACTCTATCTACCCATAAAGCATTTGGGAGAGCTACATGCCAATTTCTTTGACTCTCAATAACAGTTTTCTTTAAAATTCGAATGATATTTTTATTTGTGGATTTTGCTAATCCATTTCCCTAAGGATAATAATTAGCCGAGTAATGCAGTTTGATTCCTCTTTCATAAGCAAATGCAGTTAATTTAATAGATGAGAAGTAATTTGCATTATCAAAAAGTAAGTAAATTGGAACCCCAAACCTGGTTATGATGTTCTCCTGCAAGAATCTGATGACTGCGTCTTCGTTCACTTTACGCAAAGGAGCTACTTCTATCCATCGTGTGAAATAATCGGTAGTTGTGAGGATATACCGATGTTGCAACGGATAATTTGGATTGATCTCTCCAATAATGTCTATGCCCCATTGCTAAATTGGCTCTGAGATAATAACTGGTTGCAATGGTTCTGCTGCTTTAAGTAATCTTCTGACACTCCTCTGACATACATCACACTTCCTTGCATATGCATGAGCATCTTTGAAAAGAGTGGGCCAATAGTATCCAACTCTTTGTTAGAAAAACAATATCACAGAGCAATAACAATAAACAGAAATGCAAATATAATCACACACACATTACAATAGAGACACAGATATATCGTGGTTAACCCCAACTTGGGTTGCGTCCACACTGAATTTGCCAGTCCTTGTTATTATTACTGTCCAGCAAGGTGAAGGGATAAAACCTGTAGCACAGCCGCTGCACTTCCTCTTCATTGTCTCACAGTCTCTCTCATGATCTTAGAGATCTTTACAATGCATAAAACATAATACATCATTAACCCTAGCCGTGTTACAATGTCTTTCTTTTATAGGGAAATATAATGGGAAAATACCACAAGTTACCCAAAACCATGGGCCCGAAAACTGGTGGCGAAAACAGCCCCAAAAATTTTCCTCGGGGGCTACGCCCCCAAACCCCCTTTTTCAGGGACGCTGCCCTTGGACCCCCTGAGCGTCGGGCTGGGATCATAACCAAACCTGGGGTACGGACACAACCAAATCATCATCTATGAAACTAGAAGATCTGGCTCCACAACCAACAATCTCCCACTTGGAGACTGATCACAACAACTCCACCGCTGCTGGACTTGGACTTGGAAAATTTATCCTCTTTACCTTCATGCTAGAAGGCCAACTGAAACCGAGCAAGAACTCAGTTTCTCTCTGGTCACTACCTTTGTGAACATGTCTGCAGGATTTTGGCTAGTATGTATCTTTTTCAGCTTCAACAATTCATCTTCCAGAATAGAGCATATGAAATGGTACTTGAGATGTATATGTTTAGTCCTGGAATGGAATGATGAGTTCTTTGAAAGATGAATGGCACTCTGGCTGTCACTATACAACCTGCTATCCTTCTGCTTTTTCCCACTTCCTCCATAAACCTCTGCAACCAAATCATCTCTTTACTAGCCTCTGTAACAACAACATACTCTGCTTCTGTTGTTGAAAGTGCAACAACCTTCTGCAGTCTCAAAATCCAACTTACTGCTGTTCCACCTGTAGTAAACACATACCCTATGGTGCTCCTCCTTCTATCCTTATCACCTGCCATATCTGCATCAACATATCCCTGTAGAACAGTGTCTGAACCTCCAAAACATAATGCCTGAGTGGTGGTACCTCTCAAAAACCTGAGAATCCACTGTACTGCCCTCCAATGTTCTTTACCTGGATTGTTCATATATTTGCTCACAACTCCCACGACATGTGCAATATCTGGTCTTGTGCACACCATGGCATACATCAAGCTGCCAACTGCTGATTGATAGGGAATCTTGGACATGTAATCTGTCTCTTCCTGTGTCTTGGGACACATTTCCTTACTTAGACTGAAATGGCTAGCCAAAGGTGTACTAATTGGTTTTGCATTCTGCATTCTGAACCTCTCCAACACCTTTTGTATGTACTCACCCTGAGACAATGTCAATTTGTGATTTTTCCTGTCTCTTGTTATTCTCATACCAAGGATTTGATTTGCAGCACCCAAATCCTTCATCGCAAATGAATTAGCTAGCTTCCTTTTGAGTACATTTATATCCTGCATGTTAGACCCCGCAACAAGCATGTCATCCACATACAATAACGAGATAATGTATCTTTCATTGTCTAGCTTCTTGAAATAAACACAGTGGTCATAATGACATCTACTGTAACCTTGTTCTGTCATAAACCTGTCAAATTTTAAATACCACTACCTTGGAGCTTGCTTCAAGCCATACAAACTCTTTTTCAACCTGCATACCAAGTTCTCCTTACCTTTGACCTCATACCCTTGTGGTTGCTGCATATATATCTCTTCCTCCAAATCCCCATGGAGAAAGGTTGTTTTTACATCTAACTGTTCAAGATACAAATCTTCTACCACCACTAGACATAAGATAGTCCTAATTGAAGTCATCTTAACAATAGGAGAAAATATTTCATCAAAATCAATACCTTTCTTCTATGCAAACCCCTTTACAACAAGGCTGGCCTTGTACCGCTTCTTACCTCCTTCTTCTTCCTTCGACATGTAAATCCATTTGTTCTGCAATGCTCTTTTACCAGTAGGCAAGTGAACCAGATCCCAAGTCTGGTTTCCTGCCAATGAGTCCATCTCCTCATTCATGCCTTGCTCCCACTTCTTTCTAGTTTCCACCTGCATTGCTTCTTCATAACATTCTGGTTCACCAGCATCAGTCATCAACAAATAATACATTGAAGGAGAGTATCGTTCATGGAGTCTACTTAACCTGGTAGATCTTCTTACAGTTGCAGGAGTTTTAGGTACTTGCTGCTGTTCTTGATTTTATGGCACCTTTGGAACTTCATTTTCTTCAATTTCATCAAGTACTGTGTACTCTGTGTTTTCCTTTTCCTGTTTCTTTCCCTGCAACTGATCTTTATACATGACCTTTTCATTGAATATTACATCTCTACTCCTGATGATTTTGTTATTTTCATAATCCCATAAACGATAACCAAATTCATCAACCCCATATCCAATAAAGGTACATTTCTTGGATTTAACTTCAATCTTTGTTCTATTTTCTTTATCAATATGGACAAATTCTTCACAACCAAACGTTCTCAGAATTGAGTAGTTTACCTTTTTATATGTCCATGCCTCCTCTGGAATACCACCATCCAAAGCACTTGAAGGTCCTCTATTTATTAAATAAACAGTAATATTTACAGCATCCTCCCAAAACTGTAAGGGCAACCCTGCATGCAGTCTCATACACCTTGCACGCTCCATGATTGTTCTGTTCATCCTTTCTGACACACCATTTTCTTGTGGTGTTCCTAGGACTGTCTTCTCTCTACGAATCCCATGGTATGAACAGTAACTATCAAACTCCTTGCCGCAGTACTCACCTCCATTATCAGATCTAAGACACTTCAACCTTTTCCCTTTCTCATTCTCAACCAAAGCTTTCCACTTCTTAAAAGTAGCAAACACATCAGATTTCTGTCTAATGCAATAAACCCAAGTTTTTCTAGTTGCATCATCAATAAATGTAACATAATAATGAGAGCCACCAAGAGATTGTACCTGACCTGGTCCCCATACATCTGTATGCACTAGCTCTAACTTTTCATTCTTCTTATGTTTCCCAACTCTGAGAAATCTGACTCTCTTCTGTTTTCCATAAACATAGTTTTTGCAGAATTCCAAACTTACCTGCTTCAAATCTAGCAGCAACTTCCTTGAGTGGAGAATCTGCATCCCCTTCTCACTCATGTGGCCAAGCCTATGATTCCACAATGTTGTATCTGTTCCTGTGGAAGCTAAAGAGATAGAATGGTCAGTATTATGAGGACATAAATACAATGTACCTATCCTGTCTCCTTTTGCTATCACCATTGATCCTTTAGTGATCTTCCACCACTTTTCTCCAAATGTAGATAGACAGCCGCCATCTTCCAACTGCCCTGTTGAGATCATATTTCTTTTCATAGCAGGAATATGCCTAACATCTTTCAACAGCCAGTCAGTTCCATTCTTAAATTTTATCCATACCTTACCCATTCCAACAATTTTACATGGCTCATCATCACCCAATAAAACATGTCCAAAATCGCCTGGAACATAATCATGAAAATATTTCCTATGGGGTGTAGCATGACATGAAGCTCCTGAATCTACTACTCAATAATCACTAGTATTAGCTAATGCAAGAATCAAAGCATCTTGTAACACATCACCTGCTACATTTGCTTCCTGGGTAGTTTGCTTCTGTGCACCTCCTTTCTTCTTTAGAGATCTACAGTCTTTCTTCAGATGTCCTTTCTTTCCACAGTTTCAGCACTCTATTTTTTCCAGTCTGGACTTGGATCTTCCCGTTTTAGACTTGCCACAATTACCTTGGCTCTTTCCTCTCTCCTTTTATCTTCCCCTGCTCTCCATGGTCAACGCATTACCTGATGTCTCATATGTGCTTTTTCTTCCCATTTCCTCGCTAAGAATAACGCCAATAACATCATCAAATTTCAAGGTGTTTGAACCAAAGACAAACTTACTTACAGCCATGACCAAGCTATTCCAGCTTTCTAGCAATGAACACAAGATTAGAAGAGCCCTAACCTAATCATCAAAGTTCACACTTACAAAACTTAGCTGATTTGTAACCGTATTAAACTCATTTAAATGATCAGTAATAGATCCACCTTCAAACATCTTCAGATTAAATAAATGCTTCATTAGAAATACCTTGTTGGAGGCCGAGGGTTTTTCATACAGCTTACCCAGTGCACTCATCAAACCCTCTGTTGTCGTTTCTTTTGAGATATTGAAAGCCACCGACGAAGCCAGGCTCAGCTGTATTGTTCCCGGAGCCTTTCTATCAAGAACCTCCCATTCTTCGTCCTTTATGGCCATCGGCTGCTTTGCTCTTCCTCCCAACGGTAGGAATAGATCCTTCTAGTACAGATAGTCCTCCATTTGCATCTTCCATAACTAGAAGTTTTGGCCGTTAAACTTCTGGACCTTAAACTTTCCTTCTTCTGCCATTTCTCCCACTCGAACCAGAAACCCTAGCTTTCTGCGAGTTTATCTGCCAAATAGACCTTCATCTCTGATACCAATTGTTAGAAAAACAGGATCGCAGAGCAATAACAATAAACAGAAATGCAATTATAATCACACACACATTACAAGAGAGACATAGATATATCGTGGTTCACCCCAACTTGGGCTACGTCCACACTAAATTTTTCAGTCCTTGTTATTATTACCGTCCAGCAAGGTGAAGGGATACAACCTGCAGCACAGCCGCTGCACTTCCTCTTCACTGTCTCACAGTCTCTCTCTTAATATTAGAGATCTTTACAATGCATAAAACCTAATACATAATTAACCCTAGCCGTGTTACAATGTATTTCTTTTATAGGGAAATACAATGGCAAAATACCACGGGTTACCCAAAACCATGGGCCCGAAAACTGGTGGCGAAAACAACCCCAAAAATTTTCCTCGAGGGACCGCTGGCCCCCCGGACCCCCTAAGAGTCAAGCTGGGATCATAACCAAACCTAGGGTATGAACACGGCTGAATCATCATCTATGAGACTGGAAGATCTGGCTCCACAACCAACACTCTTAGTATTTTGTGAGCAGTGGTATCTCCCAAGTAATTTCCCCCTGCAGGGCCATCATGTAACTCCTTGACCACTTTGTCCGCATCCTCTCTTTCAAGGAATCTAAAAAAAATTCCATCATAATTTTTTCTAAAGAGTACCTTATCAATTATCTAGTAAGATGTTTATTTCAATCGGAGCACCCTTCTCTGCTTATAACTCCATTGTTCTGGCAGGTATCCTTGTTGGAGATAGTGCACCAAATCTTTGTACCAGGATTCTGGATTAGTAAAAATGGAACACACTTTAGTTGAATTCAATTCAGATTTTTCCCAATCACGATCCCCTTCAGTTGGGTTTTCAGTGAGAAACTTACACAACCCTTGAACTTTAATGATAGTGGCTGGTTTGAATTATAGATCATACTCTTGTAGTGCAGTTACCCAATTTCCTCTCCTTTCTCCCAACTCCTTCTGCGCAAATAAGGATATGACAGCAGGATGAGGTACTATGACTTTCGTTCTATTTTTCAAAGTATAAAGTTCGATCTGCTTTACCGACTTAAACACCGCATAATCTTGTTTATCCACGATTGGGTAATTCAATTCAGCTCCTTGTAAACCAGTGCTCATGAAAGATATTGGATATTCATCTCCCAGTTCTCCTTTCTGTGTGAGCACTGTTGCAAGAGAATTGTATGAAGCAAAGGTATACATGATAAAATCCTTTTGGAAATATGGACTTCTTAGAGAAGGTGCATGAGCTATAGTTGTCTTTATATCCTTAAATGCAATTTTCTCAACATCAGTCCATTTAAATTGCACACTTTGCTTCACCATTTGCTGCAAAGGTTTTACAATTTGTGCAAAATCAGGTACAAACCTTCGAACAAAATTAATCGTGCCCATAAATGATTGCATAGTTTTTTATTATGGGGCATGGGAATCTAAGTTATAGCCTGAATTCTTTCTGGATCTATCAAGATTACCTTCTTTTAGATGATGTGTCCTAACAGTTTTCCTTCAAGTACAGCAAAAATTCTTTTCTTTGGATTTAGAGATATACCATACTTTCTTCAATGGTCAAAAAACTACTTTAAATGGAAAATATGGTTTTCTCGTTTTTTGGAAAAAACTATTACATCATCTAAATATATGACAACACAGTGGCCAACTAAACCTTGGAATGCAATATCCATGGCCCTCTTGAATGTGTCTCCAACATTCATTAGGACAAAAGGCATTCTCCTATATGCAAATGTTCCCCACTTCGTGCAAAATGTAGTCTTTAGTCGATCTTGTTCGGCCACTAGTACTTGATTGTATCCAGAAAATCCATCCAACAAGGAGAACAATTCTAAGCCTGATACCATCTGCAAACTATGGTCCATTGGTGGCACCGGATAGTTGTCTTTGTCTGACACTCTATTCAAGTTTCGAAATTCGACACATAATCATATCTCTCCTTATTTCTTCCTTATGGGGACCAGATTAGCCACCCATTCAGAGTGTCAAACTTTGAAAGAAATATTAGCATCCAGCAATTTATTTAACTCCTTTTGTATTAACGGTTCAAGTGTAGGATGTATCTTTCGTAGTTGCTGCTGAAATGGATTTACACCCAGCTTAATAGGTATCACATGTTGTATGATGCGTGTGTCATATGTCTTCAAATCTTCATAAGTCCATGCGAACACATCTTTATATTGCTGGAAAAGTTTGACAAATTTGCATCTTTCGCTCGGTGCACAGCATTTCCCCAGATTAACGTATTTGGGCTCATCTTTTGTTCCTAAATTTACCAACTCATACTGCATCTAGGAACTGTTTGTCTTGACATTTGTTGGTCTTCTGAATTTATTCTGTCAATCAAACAATCCCTCAAGATTTCTTACTCCCTTTGGCATAAAATTTCCTTTATTTATATCCTCGCTCTGCAAATCCAATTGGTGTTCTTCTTCATCGATTATGGATTCTTTGAAATCATCTTCGTTCGTCAAGAAACTGATGATTTGTTCATCATCATCAAACACCCTCATATTTGTAACATTATCAGGTACTGACGGCCTGAAAATTAATTCAATAGAGCATTTGGTATTTGTTGGCACTAATCTAGAAGCAGAAGTAGCTAATAAATCAGTTGCAGCATTCTGTAATATGGGAATAACATTTATGTTAAAAGCATCAAATTGTGAAATCAAATTCCAAACTTCAGATTGATATCATTTTAAGTGTGGAGACAGACAATGAATTGTGTTTCTTATCTGTCTGACAACTACTTATGATTCACCAAATACTTTTAAATTCTTGATATTTAAATCAATGGCTCTTTTTAGACCTTGGACTAGAGATTCATATTCAGCCATGTTGTTTGTACACTCAAACTCTATCCTACAAGAGAGAAATTGTTTGTTTCCTTACAGATCAACAAGAACACAGCTGGATCCTGATCCCTCTTGTGTTTTGGAACCATCAAAATATAAAATACAAACTTTATTTTATGATTCTACTAAGCTAGTACTATCTTCTAAGTTAGTAACTAATTCTACTATGTTACAATCAACATCATCAGTTTGTGAGAATCGAAGGAGATCGGACTGTTTGTCTAAATCATGACTAGCATCTTCCGTTTGATTATTTCCTGGCTCAATTTCTAAGAAATAATTCCCCAAAACTGAAGATGAGAAGTTCACCGGTTCATTATTTTCTTCTAACTGAGTTACATTTTGTTTCATGTGAGGCTCTCTCAGTATTTTAATTTGATTTTTTCTATTTTGGTACGGAAGCCACAAATGGGACCAATCCGTTGCAAAATAACCGTTCAGTTTCGTAGACTAGTCCCTACTCAATATCAAACCATAATTTTCAGGTATTTCTACTACCATGATATCTATAAATTGACACACCCTTGGATCTGCAAATAATCTGATGAGTACATTTTTCATTTTCCCTATAACCTTAACAGTTGATCTGTCTAGTTGTATGATCTGAGAAGGGGATGTTGTAGGTTTCCCATTGATTTTCCTACAAATTGATAGTGGCATAACATTGGAGGAAGCTCCATAATCCACCAAGCAATTATGCACATTATGATTAAAGATTTCAAAAGTTAACAGGAAAGGTAGAGTAGGATATTTTGATTTTCCACCAAGGCTTGCTTCGTTAATCTCAGTATCTAGCTCAACTGTTTCTATTGTACTGTTGGGTTGTGGGTCAAATGCTTCTAACAATTTCTTCCTTTGCTGTGGGAGATTACATAATTCGAACAATGATATGTTTTCTTTGGTTTTCTTAATGTCTTCCACAATGTCATATCCCATACTATGATCTACAATACCCTTTTCACCATTGTCACATTTGTTTCCTGTGGGTTTTACTTGCTTGTTTGTCAATGGTGTTGTTTCTTTTGTAATTCCAGAATTAACTTTAGGATGTGACTAATTTATGCCATTGTTCCTTTTTATATTTTCCTTTGTTTCCCTCACTTTGGGTAATATTATGCTGTGGTCCTCAACTATCCCTTTGCTTCTAGTATCATAATTCACGGATGATACGTGAATTCTTCCACCTTTTCTTCTTCATTTAGTCCCAAAGTAGGTGCCCAATCCCATAATACCATGGTGGTTTCCTCATTTTGATTTTCCTATTCATTGGCTTGATCTTCTTCTTGGTCTTCCTGGTCTATCAACTGCATATCTAATAATTGGTTCATCACCAATTCCATTGAGTTAATCCATTGTGGGAAACTCTTTTCAAAGTGATGTTCTTGATGGAAAGTGCAGAAATTATCCATGCCAACTTCATTCAAATTCAAAACATTAGATTTGCTTAATGGTGGTTGGGGCTGTGCATTTTCTTCCATTTTCTTATAGAAAGGCTTGAATGGTTTTCTGGATGAACTAGCCCCCTTTTCCTTCTCCAAATCTTCTATCTTATTAGATAACTTTTGTACCATTGTTACCACATTTTCTAATTTGTTTGAGGGCTCCTCTTTGGGTTTAGATAATATCAGAGGCTTCTTACTTTCCGTTGGTTTCACTTCCAGTTCCAATGTATGTTTCATGATGCTATCTAGTTCAGCTTCTACTTTCTTGGCTTCTTAGTAGTTTTCTATCAACGTGGCCTTAACTGCCCTATTGACAAACATGGCTATAGCTGGATAAAGTGTTGTAGTGTAATATTCTACCAAGGATTCTTCAGCAGGTTTTGTTGCAGCACTGAAATTGTTTAATAAGGTAGTGAATCTCCGGTTGAACTCATGTACCTTTTATTTCTTTTCCATCCTCATAGACATGAGTTCTTTCATAAGCGTGGCGACAGTATTTTGGTTGCCAAATTTATTTATAAAAACTTTTTCAAAACTGTCTCAGTCTGCTATAGAATTTGCTTGCAAACTGAAATACCATGAAGATGCTCTACGTTCAAAAGTGTAAGGGAAAAGTCTGTAGACTACATCTTCATGTTCCACATTTAAAATATTTAGAGCCAAATAAAAACTTTTAGGTTATCTTCAACAGAAATACCTTTTTCAGTATCGAATTTAGGTAGTACTCTTTCTGGGTGCTTAGGCAAATCATGTAAAGGTACATACAGGTTTATCTATCCTATGGATATCCACACAGGTGGTTGGTTAACGTTGTGGGCCATGATTGGCCTATGAGAGTGAGGTGGTGTGTGATGCAGGGTATAAGGTAATTGTTGATGTATATGTAACTTCGGAATGTATTTCATCCATGTATTTCATATATATTTATTGTACCCTTATAAGAGATGTGTTATTCCTCTATAAGGAAGTGTCGTCACATGTATTGACAAGTGTCGCAAGTGTGTGTACTTGGCGATGGGTTATTAGACCACCATGTGTGGGGTCGGCCCTGAAATATATATTATATTTTGGATGTACTTAGCTAGACAAGTCGACCCCATAGTGTAACTAGGCAAACAGACTAGTATAAATAGAGATCGGGAGATCTCTATTTTAATCACTCGGAAACTCACACTTCTCTCACTCAAAAAGTGGCGCACTAGTGAGGAGGAGGATCATCTGCTACTAGGAGACTATCTCAGTGTATTTTGGTTGTACTTTGGTTGAGCCATTTCTCTCTCTATCTCTGAGGAAGTTGTGGGGTTTTTCACCTTAGGGTTTTCCCCACGGACACTCTATGTCTCTTGTCTCTCGTGCTTTTGATTCTTGTGATGCTTGTAATGATTATTGTGATTGTTATGCATTGATATACTGTATATGTTATTCTCTCAGTGAAGATCCTAGAGTATTGTGAATTAATGCTCAAAATTTAACAGTAATGGTTGAGATGGAGGGGATTCGGGTCCCAACTAATCAAGGGGATCTGGGATTTCTTAAAATGATAGATCCAACAAATCCTCCATATTTTCTACAAGCACAGAATCTCTAGTGTGTGTGATATCTTTCTTGGGAGCTCGCCTTCTAGGTAAGGCAGGAATTACGGTCAATCCTCCAAGCGTTCTCATGTAAGATCTTGTATGTCTCTGAAAGTGGTCTATTTACTCGAATGGGACAGCGTATAAGCATTATGTTATTTTTGTTTTGGAATCTAACTTTTCTTGATGTTCAGTTTCAGGAATCACTTCTTCTAATGCGGTTGTGTTTAATGGGGACCCAGAAAAATTCCCTGTTGAAAACGGGTTTCCTCTGGTAGCCATGCACTGGCAGCCCTCCTTCTAGTGCCAAAACTATTGATGCCCAGAAATTCTCAGCATCGATAGTAGGGATTCTCCCAGTTAAATGATCCCAATTAGATCATTCACCGTTTGGTGTGGGGAATCCATCCAATTAATGTTCCAGCTACCGTAATGTATTTGTTTTGTTTTTTTTTACTGGTTACGGCTCGGTCCACTGTTTATGCAAGTGTTTTCTAACTAAATGCATATAATTGACAGGTAGAAACCACACTAGCGATGTCCAGGTTCTTACCTCCCATCTTACCGCTCCTACCTTATCAATTGTCTACTCCTATTTTAAATTAATATAACCTATCCATGCAGGGAGCAAGTTTAAAGTAAGAGTAATAAGCCGAAATGTTCAAATAAACCTAACAGATAGCCATTAAGATAAATATTCACATTTACAGCAGAAATTATCAAAGATAGATCTTATATTAAATTTGCACAATCTATTACTCTATTACACATAAATATTTGCATGAAATAAAGAGACCATTCATCATCATTGAAATAGTTCAATAGAATTAGAAATATCTCAAAGCATGATATAAGCAGAAATATAAATAATTTTGTTCCAGCAATCACACGTTCCAGGAAAACACCAGTGCAAGCTTTTCCCCGATGAACAAGTCTTTTTTCATTAGCAAAGAAATAGTTCTTTTACAAAATGCCTGCAGCATCTAATTCACCAAAAAAAATTCCTTTCTCAAGTATTCTCACCCTATATTTATTATACAAAATTTTGTCTCCATATGGTTGTTCATTTCACCTACCCTAACCCTTGGACTTCTAAAATTTTTCCTCTAGTGTTTGCACATTAAAAATTACAATAAATTGCAATTGACAATTAACTCCCTGGCGGGCCCCCCAAACTAGTGATGTAATTGCTCCAGATGTTGACCTCTTCAAAAATAATGTTACATTGTACAGGCTCTAAAACTTTCAAAGATACTTTGTCAGTTGATCACTCTGTCTCTACACTTACCACTCCTTTTGCTACGGCCTTTTAGTTGTCCTCAAGGAAATATGCATTTATGGACGCTTGTCCAATATAATGATGAAGATCCTCTTCTGTAAGCATGTCCAATCTTCTGATATATTTTGTATCCTCCTTTAATCCATTCCGCAGCTCCGCTAAGCATTGATCCTTCATGGGAAGCTCATTCATATCTGGGGCCATGACGAGATGACACTTTTCATGGACCTGATGAATCCTCTTGTAGAACTCTATACATTTCTCAGTAGTTTTAGGGATTTCAACATTTATCCTCATGCCATCTCTTCTGCAAAACTCAAGGAGTTTCATGTCTAAATTAAGATCTACAATTTCCTTCTAGGGAAAGTGGTCAAGAAACTTTGTCTTCCCTTCTCTCTACGTTATCTCCCTCTTAATCTTATTTATAGTGTTAAACAACCTTTTTCTGATCACCATTGATTCTGCAGCAATCACGTTCATCCTCGCTATTATTTGTTTCATTTTGTAGATTTCTTCAGTTATCAATTCTAGTAGGTGACAGATCTTCTCCTGGATATTGCACGCCTGCTCATAAAAAGGAGTCATGTCTTCTTTTTTATTGTTCTCCAGTTCCACCTGTTCTGTAAGAGACTCCTTCTCTTTGACCAGTTCATCCATCTAAGTTTTCAACTCTTCAGCGTGTTGATTTGTTTCTGACTCTCTTGTTTCTAGTTCACTGATGCAGGCTTCAAAGTCGCTTCTTTCACCTTCCATGATCACTAACTATACATTCAATGCCTCCTTATCCGTGTCCAGATTCTGATAGTTATTCAGTAACCTGTCATTTTCGGCTATTATAGCATCATGTCTCCTTTTTGTCTATATTCCCTCTCCCCGTTCCTTTACTAAGTTATCTTTTAACTTCATCATTTTCTCCTTATTGCGCTCAATGTCGTTCAATAGCTTATTGACGTTATTTGCACTTACTTGTGCAGCTGCTATGCTCATAGACGTTGTGAACTTAGGGTCTTTGTGAGTGCCCTCCATGATAGTGTTCTCCTGGACAGTAATTATATCAGTCTTGGAACCCATCTTTAATCTCTTCTTTGATCTTCTTGTGATGGTTTTCCTACTAGAATAAAAAAATATCGTGTCCAATTTGGCCATTGTGTGTTGTTTGGATGGGGTAAAAGGTGTGAGCCCGAGATCTATGAATGGGAGATGTCCTCCAGTAAGTGTGACTCCTGATACCCCTCGTGAATCTATATCCATGTATTGTATACTTGGGAATCCATCATGGGTTCCTTCTCTTTCCACGGCTTCCTTGGACTTATCTTCTTCTTCCTTTCTCTTTTTTTGCTCAGTTGCTTCCCTTTCTTCTCTTTCTCTTCTTTCCTCTTCCACTTGTCTTTTATCTTCTTCTTCCTTTTTCAACCTCTCGGCCTCCTTTTGAAACTTCTAGGCCTCCTCTCTTTGCTTCCTTTATGCTTCCTCCTTCATATTTCGTTCTAATTCGGCCACTTGTAGCCTTATGGCTTCTTCTCTTTGCTTCTATAAATCTGCCCGCTTTGTGGTACTGGAAGTTTGGCTAGGGCCGCCACCACTTCTCCGAACAAAGCGTTTGTTTAATTCTGTCATGTTCTTTTCCCTTCGATGCACTTCCTCTTCCTTTGAGAAATGATCTGTATACTCAAAATTAATCTTACATGCTGCACAATGTTGGGAGACCCTTTTCTGGAAGTCGTTTCTTACAAAACGTTTCTCTCCAAAATGGAAAGATTCTAAATCTTTTATGAAGGCTTTAGCACCTTTTACCTTAGGAAATTTATAGGCCCCGATGGTGAATGGTAGCGGCGGGTAGGAGACCTTCTTGTGCTCATTCAGATAATTTCCAATCCCATTATCAAAGACCTTCCTCACAGCCTCCTTGTGTACCACACAATCTGTTACATATTTGGGCATTAGGGATGGGGCTTTCGAACCCCCATACATCCTGATATAGGTTCCCTCAAGTGAAAAATAATACTCCCCATACTCGCTTATGATAGCCATAGCATTTTTCAGATAAGCAGTTTGGCTCCTCAATGAAAATCAACCAATATATAGGAATGATCATTTCCTCACAGATAAGCTTGTAAAAGCTCGTGTATATATGGGTCCATGTAATCTAGTAGGCGACATAGATGGGAGACTCATCTTGATTCCAGATACATCCCAATTTAGGGAATGGGTGTTTGATCAATATGCAACCTATGAGATACGAGTACATGAAGAACTCTGCTTTTCTCTGTGTCAGTCCTCCTTGGGCTGCAGCTATGGTTGATGCCATGCTCTCTGAGATGATATCATCCCAGTTGAAAATGGTAACATGTGTGGCAATGTGATAAATCAAGGGTATCCAGCTGAATTTATATATGTTTCCATTCTCCCGGCCAAACAATCGGCTTAACATCAAGACTATGATCCTATATGGATTTCTTAAGCTCTAGTTGTCATACTCTCCACTTGACTTCTGTCTCAACTGCTTTTCAAGGATCGTCATCTTTTTTGCATATTCAAAGTGATCTGTGTTTACCCCTCTGATCCAGTCATCAATCATCATGATTTTAGGAGAGAGTAGTTTATATGCTGCAGCTATATGGGCAGGTTGGAAAGATGCAAGCCCTTCTCCCTTTGCGTTTGCAATGATCCTTGTGCTAACATCCACGTAAGGTAGGATCCATCCGATAACCTCGAAGCAAGGAAACAGCTCTAGGCGTGTGGCCGCTTTATGGAGGCTGGATTTCTTGATATTCTGGTATACCATCAGCTCCTTAATGGATGCCTCAAGTACATTTCCATCTCTAATAACCTTGTACAATTCTCCCCACTTGCCTTCTGGGACAACTCTTGTCACTACTCTAGTGTCCTAGAACATGGTTTCTATTGGGGTATCAGCAATTACTTCCACGTCAGATTCTAATTCAATTTCCTTAAGCTTTCATTTGGAACCCTTTCTTTGCATGTCAAAATCCTAATGAGACATTGGAATCAATGTGTAAGCAAATATCAACAAGAAATCTGTAAAACCTCTCTCATTCATATTATTAACAATAAGCAGAGTTAAGAAATTAATTACTTTCATGATGTCAGGTATATCTTGTTAATGTTTGCTTTGCTTCAACTGTAAAATGGTATGTGAAAATCAATAAGCAACTGAAAAATATATGTAAAATCATTTCAAAATATGCTATTTCCAAATATTTTCATCAATTTTAGTCAACCACAGGATCCATGTTCTTCATATAAATGGTGAAGAGCTAATGTTTTGGTATGCATTCTTTTGTGGTTACTCTAAAAATATTTCAAGTCTTAATCTTGCTTGAATGAACTATTCCCTAAATTAAAATCACATTATTTTATGGGAGTAACACATTCAAGCTCAAACCGACGACGGATAAGAAACGACAAATGAGTTTATTATCGAAAGAGCGACTGTGTGGGGTACTGTGTGGGTTTGGAAAACATGATGACCTTGGTGGGGTGTAACGAGATAACATCCAGGGTCGTATTCCCCTCGTGATGGTAAGTGAAAAATCCATAAGCATCCCATAAGTGTTGTACAGCCACAACACTCTGTTTGCCCAAAGAGATCCCGGTTTTGTGAGGTATAATGATCAGAAGGGTTTTGTGAAATGGTTTCAGGTCGAGCGAGAAGGCCAATGTGTTAAGCCAGCAAATGCAGGAGAACTCCGCTATTCGTTGCGTAATAACCCTATGTGTTTATGTCGTTTGGGGACACTAAGAGGGATTTAGAGGTTATACCACCGAATGGTAGATACAGCTTAGGGTAACTTATGGACGAGGTGACCCTGACAACGTTTGGTTGAGAGCACTATTTAATAAAACAAACGGGGTGCGACAATCCAACTATGTCCTACCGGAAAATACCAAGGGTTTGTCTATGAATTATATAAAACAAAGGAAAACATACAAACCAATGGTAAATAAAAATCACACAAGGGGAAACATTCAAAATGATAGTACCATTTAAAAAAATGAATACAAAGGAAAACATGGCCTACCTGGCAGTTGCAGAGTGGCCATGAAGACAAGCTCAATGGCATTGGGTGTTTGGCGTCCGGTGATTGGTGGAGACAAATTCACGAGAACTGTGTTTTGCAAATGTTAAACAAATATGACTTTTCCCTATATATAACATTGAAACCCTAGCAATAAATGTGAATCGGGAGAAGGTTGTTGGGCTCATTAATGAACAGATTCCGTTTCGGCATGGAAAATCCTTTTCCCCCGCATCGCTGTCATAAAATTTCACCGTTGACCGTTTCAGTGTGACTTGCTTATTTGCGGTGAAATGCATCGACGCTGTTTACCATTCTACGCCGACATCATCGTCAATTGGCGACTTCTCTTTGGATTGGATCAGTCCTTCTCCCAATTTTACTACGGCCTTTTCGGTGTATCTTCGTGTCTTGTGCAGAAGGTGTCAGTGTCACTTTGTGAGTTCGCCAATCATTCATTTCCACTTCTGCAGCCTTGTATTGGCGCTTGTCGTAATATTTTCGTCGATAGGTTTCAAGTTTGTCGGCGACATTTCGTCCTAACTCGCTTACTCACAGCGAAACGCGTCGCGCTATCTTCCAATTCTACGCCGACCTCTTTTTTCGTCGGGGCTTTTCGGCATCACTACTTGTTTTACACCGATACGTTTTGGCATGACTGGTGTTTTCACATGGAAACGGTCGGTGTGACTCACCAAGTTCCTCTGACCACGTGCAACTTTGAAATAAAAATCTAAGTGTTTTTTCGCGACTTGCCAAGTTGCTCCGAAACAGGGATTTTATCCAAGAAAACTAACTTTTGCTCCGTCTGTTTCGGCGCCACTCGTCGAGATTCTCCGACTGTTTTAGCACGACTCGTCGAGTTGCTCTGACCATTTAGGCAGGAAAACTCGAGTTAGACTTAGCCAAAAACTTGCTTTCTTCACTTGAATTTCAGGAAAACTTCTAAGTGACAAAGGTGAACTTCTCTAGGATGGGCTAAACTCTAAGTAAACTCAAAAAATAGAAGGAGGGGCCCTACAATTTTAACAAAAAATTGGGTATTAAGTTGCATCAACAACAAACCCATGTAACTTGCAATGTATAAGCTTGAAAGAGGATACCTAGATATGCGATCTGGAATGGCTCCTATAATTCCTAGTGTATTACGCTTATCATGAGCCTCACTCCTGTAGAATTATTTTCTTGATTATAGGTTAATAACCCATGTAACTTGCATTGTATAGGCTTGATAGGGGATACCCAGATATGTGATCTGAAATGGATCCTGTAATTCCTGGTGTGTTACGCTTATCATGAGCCTCGCTCCAGTAGATTTATTTTCTTGATTATAGGTTAATAACCCATGTAACTTGCATTGTATAGGCTTGGCAGAGGATACCCAGATATGCGATCTCAAATGGATCCTATAATTCCTAGTGTATTAGGCTTTATCATGAGCCTCGCTCCTGTAGAGTTATTTTCTTCATTATAGGTTAATAACCCATGTAACTTGCATTGTATAAGCTTGACAAAGGATATCCAGATATGCGATCTAAATGAATTCTGGTTATGTGATCGGTAGGATATCCAGATATGTGATCGGTAGTGCATTCTGGTTCTAATTTAAGTTTGACCCGTGAGATTCGTTGTTCTGAGATCTCATCTAGATCAGCCTCCTGTATGTGGAAATCCTGAGATCGCGTAGGTGAATGTAACCTCTAGTTGGATCAGGCCGAGAAGAATCTGAGAGTAGTAGTTAACTCCATTAACTTTCATCGTATCGGAAATATATACGAAATTCTGGTACTTAAGGTAGAAGATCAATCACTTAATTACTTAATTTGCATTATATGGATGTATAAATTATTAAATGAAATAAAAAGTTGTGTCTACTTGCATGGAAAGAAGGTAGCAGTTAATGTTTTGATTCTTGGTCATAACCAAAGGATATGATGATAAATACATGTACATATGAGAGTTTCACATGTGTAGGATTAAGAGAATCTAATTGGAAAAATGTAAATCCTAGATGAAATAAAGATTCACCTTTAAATGTAGAATTGTTTAGAGTTTAAATATTATAATTCTAGTTGAAAATTAAGTTATTGTTATAAACCATGAGCTTTTATATGCCTTACAAACAGATGGAAAAACGTACAATCCAAAGGAAAGTAAGAAATTTTAACTTGATCATTGATGAACCTGTTATATTTATTAATGGTGCAGCCTCTATAGGGCAATGTTCAGCTGGGGGAAAAATTCTTATAAATCAGGACCACTTTTACACTTTCCGACTTAGGTGTGGCAAGGGCACAAACATGAAGGCGGAACTTCTTGCACTTTGGTGTTCTGTGAGGTTGGAAAATCAATTTGGGCTTCCAAGACTCAAGATCTATGGTGATTCCATAGTTACTATAAAATGGGCAAAGGGTGAGTATAAATTCAACATTTATACCTTAACACATTAGTGTAACAGAATTAGAGACGAGATTGAACAATTCAGAAACATAGTACTGGAGCACATCTACAGAGAACACAACCAGATGACGGATAAGATGTCCAAACAGGCTTTTGTAGGTGAAGATGGCTATCTTTTTTGGGAAGAATATTTTGAGGAGATCCAGGATCAAGGATCTTTATATTTCCTAGATTAGATAGTAAAGTCTATCTTCTGAATAGGATGATAGTTATTTTTTGTGAAAATGTTTGGAAGGTATTATTTTGGTCATCAAGTATGTAATATATTAATGGGACAGACTTGAATATGAACTAGATCAGCATCATATATTTGACAGATCTATCCTTGTACTGTTTTAATTCAATTTTGAATATAAATAGTATGCTTTTTTTCGCTGGAAAAAAATTATATATATATATATATATAAGTTTTATATGTTGTTGAATTGGGAGAACCAAAATGTAAATCCTAGATGATGTTAGTTTTTCAACATTTAATTCAATCTGATCTAGGATCTTAACTGAAAGAACAACATGTACATCATATCAAGCATAAGAGACAAGAGACAAGAGACACAAAACATTTCACCGGGGAAAACCAAGAAGGTGAAAAACCCCGCATCTTTTTCAAAGATAGAATAAGCACCAATACAAAAATCACAAAGATCAGACCCCAAGAGATAGATGACTGCAGCAGCTACTCCTCCTCCACTTGTGCACACTCCTCCTCTCTCTCACTAATGTGAAGTGAGTGAATGAGAGAATGTGTCAAATGAGAGAGTCACACTCTCTATTTATACTTTTACTTTCACTTGACCTTTACTCAACTAGGTCGGCCCCAACTTAACCACTTAACATAATGTTGATTGGGCCGACCCCACTAGGGTGGTCTAATAACCCTTTAACCCACATGACTCATACAGGGCAGACCCCATCAAGGTGGTCTAATAACCCATGAAGTATAAGTTACGACACTTACAATATAACTTGCGACACTTGCAAGTACAAATGACGACACTTCCAATCGGAGGAATAATACATCTCCGTTGGGGATACAATAAGGTACAAATGTAATACATACAATATACAAGTGAATATCTTCCAAATTTACAAATACATCAACACTCCCTCTTAACTATGAAAGTATTCTCTTGACACAAGTCATCAATACATATAGGCACAAGTCTTCAATTCTGGAGCTAGATCATCGTCACTGGATCACGGAGCATCATCGTCACTGCTGCTGTACATCGACATCTTGATCACTGGGCTATCTCATAATTCTTCTCGTCATAGGAATTTCTACAGAGCCAGCGCTTTTTCATGTTGGTTGTAGGCCTAGCCTCCTGTAGGTCTTGATCATCTTTGGCCATACTGTGGAATCCTCAGCACTGATTACATACGTCAACAAAACCTTGAAAGAGCATCCAAGCATAGACTATCGAGTCTCCAAGTATATTTTACATGTGACCATCACAAAACCTCGAAAGAGCATCCTAGCACAGACTATAGGATCTCCTAGGATCTTTTCTATGTGACCACCACCACAAAACCTTGAAAGAGCATCCTAGCACAGACTATAGGATCTCCCATGATCTTTTCTATGTGGTTAGGAAAAACCTTAAAAGAGAGTCTTGCAACCTGCAAGAACTCTAAAGAGCATCCCAGGACTTTTACGAGCACGTAGATCAACCTATTGGATCTCCGGGACTGATTACATTCCTATAGTAGCAAAACCTCGAAAGATAATCCGAGCACATACTATCGGATCTCCCTGGATCTTTTCTATGCTACATGTAGCAAAACCTCGAAAGAGTATCCGAGCATAGACTATCGGATCTCCCAGGATATTTTCTATGCCACCTGCACAACCTGTCCACGGCTAACCTATAGAAAAACCTCGAAAGAGCATCTAAGCACAGACTATCGGATCTCCCAGGATCTTTTCTATGCTACCTATAGCAAAACCTCTAAAGAGCATCCGAGCACAGACTATCGGATCTCTCAGGATCTTTTACATGCTACCTGTACAATCTGTCCGCGGAGTATCATCCTGATACTCATGATCATATTGATCATCATCATATAGTACACCATCCTGATGCACATTATCACATGATCACCCTGATCATATACACAGCATCATCCCGATGCATATTATCATCACATGATCATCCCATCATCATAGCATAAACTAGAGCATCATCTTGATTCTCATCACACAGCACTTACATCCATAGCCATGGGAAGGATCCTCCTACCACCATGCTTGGAATGGCTCCTACGGATGTGTTCCATCACTTCTTCTTTGAAGTATCTTATATCTGAAGAACACCAAGCCTCTCTTTGAAGTACTCAAACTTCACTCTGGTTAGTGGTTTGGTCAACACATCTGCAATCTGCTCATCCGTCGCAACATACAGGAGCTTCACTACTCCTCTCTGCACCATATCCCTGGTATAGTGATATTTGATCTCGATGTGCTTCGACCTTGTTAACACCCAAAAAATGCTCACTATCTCATTCCCCTATTCTCATGACCCATTTGTCCACTTTTTCCACCATTTGAGCCTCTAAAACCTCCAAATGGTCACCAAAGAGACCAAAACCCTTTTTTTTTCTAGTCAAAATATGTAAATTTCCTCAAAAATACAAAAAACCCTCAAAAAGGGTCCAAAATTCCCAAAAAATATTAAAAGGGAATAAAAATATAAAATATATTCAAAAAAGGAAAAAGAGGGAAAAAGAAACCTAAACCATTTTGGTCAATACCATTGGTTTCCTTACACCATAATGGTATTCCCCATCACCAAAAAACTATAAAAAGGTGATAGGGGCTCCTCACTATTCACTCCATATTCATCCTATCCTCATGCTGCCAAAATCCATCTTGAGCTTTGCCCATCTTTTGAGCTTTGCCCTACCATTGAAGCATTGGAGAAGAAGAGACCATTGGACATTGGATCACCTCAACCTTGGAGCTGCTCTAAACTCACCATCCTCACAATTTTAGGTAATACAAAGCATTTTAATTTTTTATTCATATTTTCATGAATCAATTTTGCTTATTGTTCTCAATCTAGTTTTATTTCTTTGCACATGTTAGATTAGATTTGTTTATTTCCATTACTTTATTTGAGAACTGCTACTACAAGTTAGAAGGTGCACCCTTATACATGCTTGGTTGAAAAACCAAGCAACAGACCTATCATGGAACACTGGGTTCTCAAACAACTTCACACAACTCTGGTTGTCACAGAAGATACAGGTAGCATCCAACAAGAGATCAAATAACTCAAACAGTAGCTTCCTAAGCCATACTGCCTCACAATTTTCCAAACAAGCTGCGACATAATCTGCTTCGTCTATACTCGGTGCTACGCAGGATTGCTTCCTCGTAAACCAAGAGGTCACACCTGATCCCATAATGAAGCAGCACCCCGAAGTGCTCTTCCTATCTGCAGCACTTCCTATCCAATCTGAATCAACATAACCTTCTAGGTTAAACTTTTGATTCGCATCATACTTGAGCCCATAAGCAATTGTACCCTTCAGGTACCTCATAATATGCTTTACATCAATCAGGTGAACATGTATAGGATCTGTCAGAATTTGGCTCAAGGTGTTCACCACAAAGCAAATATCTAGTCTTGTGATCGTCAGGTACATCAAGGACCCAATCATCTGACGATACATTGTGGCATCAACCGACTCTGATGAAGCATCACTCAATAGCTTCAGGTTCGATGCCATAGGTGTGGCCATGGCCTTGCAGTCCATCATCCTGAACCGCTTCAGGATCTCTATTGCATACTTCCCTTGTCCAAGGAAGATTCCATCTGCACTCTGCCACACCTCCATATCTAGAAAGTAATGCATCATACCCAAGTCCTTCATCTCGAACTCGGTAGCAAGCTTCCTCTTCGTGTTGGCAATCAATCTATCCTCACCTGTCACAAACAGGTCATCCACATACAATAGGAGTATCATTGGATTGCCTTCCTCAACCTTGTAGTAAAGGTTGGAATCCGCTTTACTCTTGGTAAAAGCCCAAACTGGACAAGAAGTTGTCTATCCTGTCGTACCATGTCCTGGGTGCTTGCTTCAAGCCATACAAGGCTTTCTTCAATTTTCACACATGTGACTCCCTTTCATGTGTCTCAAATCCGAGTGGCTACTCCACTTCCTCTTCGACTACATCATTCAAGAAAGTTGTCTTGACATCCATCTGGTGTATCTTCCACTTCATCACTTGCCTTGTATTTCTCTATGCTACTATCTGCAGCATGCTTAATCTTGTAGATCTACTTGGAAGTCGCAACACACTTCCCTTCTGGTCTTGGGACCACATCCCAAACATCATTCTTCATGATCGATTGGTATTCCTCGATCATGGCATCCTTCCATTACTACATCCTAGATCCTGGAAACTTCATATTCTTCAATATCTTCAATACATAGTGAACTTCATTGCTAGAACAAATGTTGTTGTCCTTCTTTTGTAGGTGATTGTACACGATCTTTCTTACAAGTCAAATTCAATTGAATGATTAGAAACTTCTCATAGTTTTTTCAAAACAAATTGTTATGCATAAATACATATGTCATACAATCATGCAATTATTTTAGCCAATGCTTCAATACAACATTTATCATTATCCCGTATTCACACGGTAACTTTCTAGATGCCTTCCATCTCTATCAGAACATTTGTTAAGAGTGTGCACAACGCCCAACATGTTAGCAAAGAAGTTTCATTCTAGATAAGTAGCAATGGAATGTTATACAGTACCATAGGCCACTTACCCATTACTTGCATATTAGTAGTATCTTGTTCACTAATGCAACTTTTCTAATATGCATAATATACATCCTAAACCTAGGAACATAAGTATGTACATGATTGGACAACATTATTTAAGTAATCATATGACAATTCAAATACTTATCTTTGTCTGGTTGTGGGTGGACTCCCTCTCAATCTTTGCTTCCTTGCAGGAACTACTGGAGTGTGCTCCCTCTTGATCTTTGCTTCCCGAATTATTTGTCCTTGAACTTATATCCATCCTGGAACCACTATGCATGCTTAAGTGTGCATTAGTGTCATTGTCGTGTCATCCTCAAGATCTCATACATAGTCATACATCCATTAGTATAATCTTAATACTATCAAAACATTATGATTCTAAATAATATTAAACATGTATGATCATTTCATACACAGGTAATTTATCACAAGCGTTAGTATTCAAGGTTTCAGGGAGTACTTCTTTTACTCATGCATATTCTTATTTGACCATAGCACTCTTCTGGTTTGCCATATCATCAATCAAAGTAAGAAGTATAATATGCATAAACCCATTATTACTCAAACTTATAAATTCATGAATAATCATTATCAATCATACAAAAGTATACTTATCTAAGATCCTAACACAAAGTAGGATTCGAACTCGATATAGGAAAACATACCCGGATTATCATGTTTGTCTAACATACCCAAACAATGTCTTCTTTGTTCTATTAGAGACCTTGTGCTATCAACCTGCATATCTCATAAGTTAATAATTGTAGAACCAAGTTATGCATACCTCGTAAGTAGAGCTTCTATGTGATCCATGACTATGGATGAGTATTTTTCTTCATGTCACCATGGTCATATGTTCTTGATCTAGAACTTGATTTGTATTTCTTAATGAACCATTCATGTTAGTGGACAACATCATCCTCATACAACAGCACAGTGTATTAGTACAATCATAAGTGTCATACCCCTAATCAATGAATGTATTCACATGCATTCATACTTTTACTAGGGTGATGAGACAAGTCTAAAATTAACCAAGATTGTACTAACCTCAAATGAAGACAAACATATCATAAACTTAATCATGAATAGATTTCAAAACATACCTGTATCTCTTCAAGTCATACCTGTCGGGATTGCTTGTAATCTTCTTATGTAAAGCCTTAGCCTCATCTCCCTCTGAAACTGGAACTTCTTCACTTATGTAGGTGTCCAATTCATTCTCTTCTAGGATTAACCCAATCCACTTTGATTTGTTGAAGTTGTATTTGGAGTTGGATTAGGGTTTGTCAATGAAACCCTAAAAATTCAAACTTCTGATTGGATGAAAAGATGTGCCTTGCTGAGCTGATCAAGCTGGTATACTTCAATTTTGAAATCTCTAAAATTTGACCCCTCAAAATTGCCTTTGAAACTTTTTGATCTTCTAGTCAAAATCCCAAACTGGGGGTTGATAATGCCCAAGGTTATTCCCATCCAAAAGGTTCGATCTTGTGCTCTAAACTTCAATTTTTCTTAGAAGAATCCAGCCGTGGTCACAGATTCCAAAAATTTCAACTTTTGCATAAAACCTAATTTTCCACCTTTCTGATCAAAATCCCGAACTAGGGTTTGATGGAGCCCGGGGTTCTTCCCAACCAAAAAGTTTAATCTTGATCTCTAAATTTTGATTTTCTTGAGTAGCATCCAGCCGTGGTCTCAGATTTCAAAAATTCCAACTTTCTCCGAAACCCTAATTTCCCATAGTAGTGACAAACCAAAAATGAAAGTGCTCAGAATCTAATTCTGTTTGGACAGAAATATATGCCATATTCTTTCTGATGTATCTCTGAAATTTAGGATCCTCAGGGTTTGAAACTTAGGCTTGTGGTAGAATTACCAGTTATCTTTCCAATCCCATAGATCTGAGATCAAATGTATTCTCTGAGAGAGAGATATGCCAAGTGTAGCAACGTGACTTGTTTATGGGATGAAACAGTATAGAGAACTTGTACGGCATGGCACGTGTTACTAATTCAAATTTGGCCTCTAAAACCCGGACCTGTGAAACTACAGTCCATGCCCTAACTGTCACGTTTTACGAAATTCCATTTGGAGCTTCCTAGCCTGAGATATGACCTTTTTTCCTAGGTCACCTGTTTAGGATTGCATTCTGGAAGAGGTAGAAACCCTAACTTGTACGTATCATATCTCACAAAGTACAATGAATCAGAGGCTGTCCTTAGGAAATAAGGTACATGGACATTTCATCTTCGACCTATAGAAGTTTCAGATCCTAAACCTTTTCCAAAACGGATTTATAGAGAAAGTGCCACGATGACTGGTTTTTACTATACCAAGCCCTAACCTCCAATTTGTCGCAAGTGCAACAAGTGTCATAAATGCCATACCATGCCTTCCTTCAGGCTAGCTCTGATACCATGTTAGTTTTTCAAAATTTAATTCAATCTGATCTAGGATATGAACTGAAAGAACAACATGTACAGCATATCAAGCATAAGAGACAAGAGACAAGAGACACAAAACATTTCACCGGGGAATACCAAGAAGGTGAAAAACCCCGCAACTTTCTCAGAGATAGAATAAGCACCAATACAAATCTCACAAAGATAAAACCCCAAGAGATAGATGACTGCAATAGCTACTCCTCCTCCACTTGTGCACACTCCTCCTCTCTCTCACTAATGCGAAGTGAGTGAATGAGAGAATGTGTCAAATGAGAGAGTCACACTCTCTATTTATACTTTTACTTTCACTTAACCTTTAATCAACTAGGTCGGCCCCAACTTAACCACTTAACATAATGTTGACTGGGTCGACCCCACTAGGGTGGTCTAATAACCCTTTAACCCACATGACTCATACAGGGTCGACCCCATCAAGGTGGTCTAATAACCCATCAAGTATAAGTTACGACACTTACAATATAACTTGCGACACTTGCAAGTACAAATGACGACACTTCCAATCGGAGGAATAATGCATCTCCGTTGGGTATACAATAAGGTACAATGTAATACATACAATATACAAGTGAATATCTTCCGAAGTTACAAATACATCAACGGATGAAATAAAAGATTCACCTTTAAATATAGAATTGTTTAGAGTTAAATATTCTAATTCTTAATTGAAAATTAAGTTATTGCTTTATATATATATGTGAGAGTTTTATATGTTGTTGAATTGGGAGAACCAAAATGTAAATCCTAGATGAAATAAAGATTCACCTTTAAATATAGAATTGTTTAGAGTTAAATATTCTAATTCTTAGTTGAAAATTAAGTTTTATATATATATATATATATATATATATATATATATATATATATAAGCTTCATATGTTGTTGAATTGGGAGAGCCCTGAATCGGATATTTAATCCCTAGATATATTGTTGAATAAGATGAAGGATTTCATATTATTTTTATGTTTATGATGGATAAAGAAATATCAAATTACCCTTCCAATTGGTTATTGTAATACTAAAAGAAAGAATTTGTATTACCTTTATATGTATGCAAGATAAGAAATATATTTTAGACTTATCAATATTGGTGATATAATTTATAGACTTATACATATCAACAATGGTATTATATTTTTTTAAATGTAATTTTACTTTAAAAATATATATATATATATGTAAGAAACAATTAATAATTAAAGATAAAAGGATACCAATATTTAAAACAATAATTTTTATTTTTATGTATAAAGACACTTATGTTCTTTTTTATGACTCTTAAGAAAGTGGGTCGTTACTTTCGGTATCAAAGTCGGTCAAACCTTGACCGGACCATGACAATGTGTCATTCCCACAAACATTTGACAGGGGAAGAGGGAGAGTCGGGCTAGGACGAGGCGTACATCCTCCACCCATGCCAACCCCTACAGCTACTCCGCCATGGCCAGAAGAGAATACAACCATCCTTGCCGGAGAAGTGGTTTCCATGATGAGAAACTTCCAATGAATTTCGTAAGCTTTAATTACTAGATTGTACCGTGAAAATGGCAGCTCACAAGTAACCGCAAAATCCACCGCCGCTCAACTTACACCGTGAACTAGAAAGTATTAAATTTCCAGAATTTTGGGGTTTCACTAAGGGAACTGATGCAAAGGAATGGTTGGAAAATATGGCCATGTGCTTTGCGTTGAGAGATTACACGTCAAACCTAAAAGTGCGCATGGAAGTCCTACAATTGAAGGGTGAATCTCTTTTATGGTGTAAGACTTTACGTCCACAGCTAGGCTTGGAAACCGATGAGGTTTCATGGGAATTATTTGGCGAGCACTTCCACCAACACTACCTTTTCGATGAATTCATTGAATGACATTTAAATGAATTCAACACCTTACAATAGGGATATCGGGCAGTGCAGGAATATGAAATCAGTTTCATGGAACTACTGAGGTATGCACCTCACGTTTTGACAGAAAAACTGAAGGTCAGTAAGTTTTTTTTTGGGATGAACCAGAATATCATAGATAAGGTTCGCATCCTAATTCCCTCTACATTGCATGATGCGGTTCAAAAATATCTCCTAGCAGAAGAAGAACATTCGAACAGAGGATCGCCCAGTAAGAACCTTATTAGTGGTGACCGGAACCATCAACCTTCCCATGCATCCAAGCATTACTATGGACAGAAAAACTTCGGGAAGGGATCTTACAGTGGAATATATAATAGAGAATCCCGAGCACCCTACCGACCACCACCACCAAGAAATGATCACACAAGACCATTTGGAAAACCGGCACAGTTTGTACCATGGCGGAACAATGCACCAGCTAGCAGCACATCTAGAGGCCCTAAGGAGGGATGTTGGAAATGTGGAGGTCCGCACTTTCAAAGAGAATTCCCTCGACAAAACCAGAGAAATGGAAGAGTACAAGGACCAAGACAAGGACCACAATAGACCACTATAGTTGATCTGGGTCATGCTCACTGCATTCATGCAACAGTTAACAACCTCCAAGCCGAGCACCAATAAACTCTCCTTGAAACCACAAGTAAGATCGACGGTAATGTATTTTTTTTACCAGTAAACCCTGGTGCAACTAAGAGTTTTATTTCTTTTAAAGATTTAGAACGTAGTAAGATTATGACAGTTAGTCATAAGGATTTCGATGCAGTTGAAATGGCATCCGGAAGTATCCAAATAGAGGGTCTAAAGTTAGAGAATTGTGAAGTGGACTTGGGGGTGTGCACCACTAATGTATCCTTTTATGCTATGGAGTTGGGGGCTTATGAATTAATTCTGGGTATGGATTGGTTAGAAGTGCATGCAGTCGTGATGGACTTCCGAAGCAAGGAACTAACCTTCTATGATGATAGAAGGTACAAGAGGACATTAACCAGAAAAAGAAGGAAAGTATCCCTCAGAATGATTTCAGCCATGCAATTAAAGAAAAGTATGAACAAAGGGTGTAAGCTATATGCAGTTATAGAAATGAACAAAGAAGGAGATAAGAATGAGATTATCAACCACCCTTTATTTTCGGAATGCATGGATGTATTCCCAGAAGCATTACTTGGTCTACCACTGCAGCGCGAGCTAGATTTCACCATTGAACTCAAACCAAGGACAAAACCTATAGAAAGAACCCCTTATCGAATGTATGTACCAGATTTAAAAGAGCTGCATATTCAACTTCAGGAATTGCTAGACTTGGGATTGATTAGACCTAGTGTATCTCCCTAGGGAGCACTCGTAATATTTTTCAAGAAAAAGGATGGGTCGTGGTGATTATGCATCAATTATCGACAATTAAACAAAGCAACCATAAGAAACCAATACCCTCTACCTAGGATTGACGACCTTTTTGATCAGATGAAGGGTGCAACAATATTTTCTAGGATTGATCTGAGATCGGGTTACCATCAGTTAAGGATAAAGGAAGAAGATATTCCTAAGATGGCCTTCAAGACAAGATTCATACGTTACGAGTTTTTGGTAGTACCTTTTGGGTTGATGAATGCGCCAAGTGTTTTTATGAATTTGATGAATGGTGTATTCCATCAATACCTTGATAAGTTTGTATAGGTGTTTTTGGACAATATTTTAATCTATTTAAGAACACATGAAGAGTATGAAGAACATTTAAGAGTTGTACTTCAGTGTTTGAGAGAGAACCATCTTTACGGAAAGTTGTCGAAATGTTCATTATTTCAAAAAGAGATCCATTATCTCGGCCACATTGTATCTGGTGAAGGAATCGCAGTAGACCCTGCGAAGGAAGAAGCCATTTGGGAATGGCCAGCAGCCACAAACGTACACGAGGTGCGTAGTTTCATGGGACTTGTTGGTTTCTATAGACGATTCGTTGAAGGTTTCTCCAAAATAGCAGTTTCCATAACGGAATTGAAAAAGAAAAATCAACCATTTGTGTGGACTGAGAAGTGCAAAAAGGCTTTCACCAAACTTAAGGAATTATTAACAACTGCACTTGTATTGAAGGTTCTTGACATGGACCAAGACTATCTAGTATGTATAGATGCGTCAAAAGACAGAATCGGATGTGTTTTGATGCAAGAAGGGAGAGTAATTGCTTACACTTCCTGAAGACTCGGTCGCACGAAGAGAACTATGCAACCCACGATATGAAAATGATAGCAGTAATTCATGCCTTAAGATTATGGAGACACTGCTTAGTCGAGAGAAAATTTGAACTAAAAATAGATCATTGTGGTCTACAACACATTTTTACCCAAAGTGATTTGAATGCAAGACAAAGAAGGTGGTATGAATTACTCAATGAGTATGATTTCGACATAACCTATGTGAAGGGAACTTTGAACAAGGTAGCTGAAGCGCTCAGCCGAATACCGAGAATATTCTTGGTAATACCTATGAAGAACAATTTGAGGGAAAAGATACTTGCACTACAACAAAGTGATGTATGGTATATGGAAGTGAGAATGAAAATGGAAAATCAACAGATGAGGGTACCCAAGTATGAAGGATATACTTTAGATACAGACGGACTACTGAGATATAACAACCGCATGTATGTACCAGAGAACGAAGAACTTTGAGGATTGATATTATCAAAATCTCATTGAGCTGTTTATAGAGCCCATCCCGGATTCAAAACGATGTATGAAGACCTAAGACCTCTATTCTTTTGGCAAGGGATGAAGAAGGATGTAGTAAACCTTGTGGAAAAGTGCATGGAATGCCAGTGAGTCAAAGCAGAGCACCAACATCCTGCAGGATTGCTACAACCCCACGCAATCCATGAATCAAAATGGGAATTCATATCTATGGAATTTATAGTTGGTTTACCATTAACAAGCAGAAGGCATGACACTATATCTGTGGTAGTTGAAACTCTTACTAAGATTGCACACTTCTTACCTATCATAAATACTTATCAAGCCCCAGAAATTGTAAAAGTATTCATAAATGAAATTGTACGACTACATGGAATACCTAAGAAGATCATTTCTGATAGAGGTTCACTATTCACTGGGAGATTTTGGACAAGTTTCCAGGAAGCCTTGGGCACACAACTTAACTTCAGTACTACCTATCACCCACAGACGGATGTACAAACGGAAAGGGTATACCAAGTGTTAGAGGATATGTTTAGTATGTATGTGTTGGATCAACAGAAGAGATGGGAAGAATACTTTCCATTAGTAGAATTTTCCTACAACAATAGCTACCAGATCTCTATACAAATGGCACCTTTTGAATTTTTGTATGGACAACCCCATAGAACGCCTTTGAGTTGGGACAGGAAGGAAGATAGAGAATTGCTTGGTCCTGACGTAATACAGGAAATGGAGGAACATATGGTAACCATTCATGCTCGAATTAAGGAGGCACGGAATAGACAAAAGAGTTATGTGGATGCACATAGAACTGACCAAAGTTATTAGACAGATGATAAAGTATTTCTACGAGTGAAACCGCATAAAATTTCAGTAAAGTTTGGCAAGGGATCCAAGTTATCAGCTAGATTTGTAGGACCCTTTGTGATTTTGGAACAGATAGGACTGGTTGCCTACCGACTTAACTTGCCATCATCTTTATGTAGGATACACAATGTTTTCCATGTTTCATATTTACGTCACTATGTACCAGATGCTTCTCATGTTATTGATCTAAGTAATGAGTAGATAACGGACGACAAGGTCGTGATGGATGAACCGATCTGTGTGTTGGACCAGCGAATGCGGAAACTTAGACACCGCGTGATAGACCAGGTCAAAGTACAATGGGACAATTATAGTCCTAGCTCTGCGACTTGGGAGGACGCAGCTGAGATGCGTCGTAGTTTTCCATACTTGTTTTGAACTTCGGGACAAAGTTATGAATAAGAAGGGGTGTATGTAATGCCCCTAGAATGACTGAATACTTTGAGGGCACTTTCCAAGTGACCCAACTAAATAAATTCCTAATAAATGCACATTTATGTGTGATAGAGTTATTTACCGATTAAGAGACATGGAAGTTTAATATGTTTTAGCATGATGTATGACTTGATGACAATTTTGAATAAGATGGCGTATGATGGAAATTTCTATTGAATGACTACCTCATAGGATAAATGTTGCACTCAAAATGAATTGTGAAATATAGAAATGTATAGATAAATTTGGATGATTATGAAACGATGTATGTTTTTCTTAACAACTAGCAAATTGACGAAATGAGTTGTGAATATGAACATAAACATGTTTTTGCTTAACGACTACCAAATTTATGAAATAAATTATGTTTATGAATAATTCTGCATGTTATTTATGAAATGAATTATGATGATTGTGAACAGAGCTATTAATGTGTGCTCTGAGCATGTGTGTAGTGATAGGTGAAACAGGTCATCGACGGACTCACAAAGGAATAAAAAGGGGGGCGTAGAGAACAGGAAACGCACACATGAGGGTACGGCAATGATGTCGAATCCCGATAACTTCCACGCACGAGTTGAAATCCATTCAGCTTTACTCGGGTGAGTGTGAAGTCGTACGGGTGAGACCATAACGATTTGGTCACGTGTGAGGTTGAGGGGCGCGCAGTAAGAACGGACTTACTCCTCAGTGCCATTAGTCTCATGTAGAGTGTAGATGGATGATTTATGGTCACGATTCCTAGATCACTACACGGAATCCTTGCACATCAGATAGAAGGGAAATTATTGTCGAAAGGACCCGACGATGCAGTACCTAGATAATAAAGGAAGAATGATTGTCAAAAGGACCCGATGATGCAATACCTAGAAAAATAAAAAGGAAATTGGTAAATGAACACCTATGTAATTGGCATATAGTATTGCATTATATAAATTGTGCAAGAAATGTTTATTTGTAACTATTTAATTAGAGAATAATATAGCATCAGTTAGTTGTGCATGAAATGATTAATTATAATTAAATAATTAGGAATAATTAAATTTGGAGCAAAAGATAGACTAGGAATTAGTAACTAGTCAACTCCACCTACACCCACTAATTTAGAGATTGAAATCCTAGCGTCAGGGGACATCTAGGAGTAAAATGTGGGAGATATGTGCACTCTCATGAGAGAGTGACACATGGTTGGGTGAATATCTATATTTAATCATTTTGAATAAAATAGTATTTTTGCATGAAGCAACATGTGTCGCTGGAAATTTCTCTATTTAAGAGAGAAGAGAAGATGGGGAAAAGGACCCTATTGTTCGATGACTTCCGTAATGGCTTTGAATTTATGAATGTGCTACTATTGTGAGTTCAGTAAGAATTTTGGTGAGGGGGATCTCATTTCTGAATTCTTGTCGAAGTGTGTCTTCTCTATGGACTTTTTGCTCGGGGGTTCGAGAGGAAGGAGATTACTCCCATTAAGGTAAGGAGGTCAACCGAGGGGTCCGTCGATGATTCATCGAAGATCGCCGGTGGGATTGGAGCTGCACCAAATTCAACAACACTCGACCGGACAGGTAATATTTATTATGTTCTTGAATATTGAATATACGAGCAGGTGTGATTTTTTATTTTGTCGAATGAGTATTGGACAACGGTGTATTTTATGTTGTGAATCCCATGTGTAATTGTGAATAATTTGCAATTGCTGCATCATATATATTATGAATTTTGCATTGAAACATATTCTATATTTGTCTTTTTGTGGAATAAACTCGGGTTAACTATGCAAAAATGTCATAGATCCATGCGTAGCTAATTTAAGGTTTAACCATTTTCCGCGTCCAACATTTTTTTTAAAAATTCTAAACTGAAACGAATTCTGGATTTATCTTTCTGTGGAATAAACTCAGGTTAACTATGCGAAAATTCCATAGATCCATGCGTAGCTAATTTAAGGTTTAACCATTTTCTGCGTCCAACATTTTTTTACAAATTCTAAACTGAAACGAATTCTGGATTTATCTTTATGTGGAATAAACTCAGGTTAACTGTGCTAAAATGTCATAGATCCATGCGTAGCTAATTTAAGGTTTAACCATGTTCTGCGTCCAACATTTTTACAAATTCTAAACTGAGACGAATTCTGGATTTATCTTTCTATAGAATAAAATCCTAGTTAGCTGTGCAAAATGTCATAAATCTAATGCGTAGCTAATTAAAGGGTTAAACATTGTTCGCGCCCAGCTTATTACTAATTCTAAATTGGAACAAATTTTGGATTTATCCTTTGATTGACAAAACCCTTGTCCATTGTGTATAATTCCATGGATCCAATGCGTAACCATTTAAAAGGTTAACGATGTATGCATCTGGCGCTTCACTAAGCCTCTACCGAACCAGACGGGAGTCATTGCTCTGTGTCAGTCATAACCGTGATGTCCAAGCCATAAAATGTTCTAAATCCAATAAAATGAGATCGTGTAGATCGTAATTCCCATAGTATAGATGCAAACCTTGCACAGGGTGGAATGGATCCTGTAATTCCTGGTGTATTACGCTTATCATGAGCCTCGCTCCTGTAGAGTTATTTTATTGATTATAGGTTAATAACCCATGTAACTTGCATTGTATAAGATTGATAGAGGATACCCAGATATGTGATCTGGAATGGATCCTGTCATTCCTGGTGTATTAAGCTTATCATGAGCCTCGCTCCTTGTAATCCCACTTAAGGGCATTAAGAATTTTAATCTAAATAAGCATCTATTTTCTATTCATTCTAAAAATGCATAAGAGTATTAATACAACCTCAAATATCTTAACTGTATGACTGAAAAACCTATAAGCATCATGTAACCATAGCAGCATATAAGAAGTTTACAACAACATATAAACAATTTAAAATCACAAGAAAAATACCTCGTTATAAGAATGGTGACGGAGTCCAAACTGAGCAAGCTTCCATCTTCACCTCGAGATACTTCTATCTTCATTTCCCAAAGCGGAAGCACAGTTTTACCTCCCAGCCAACTAGGGGCCTGGTCGAATCCCTAGCCCCAGGAAGCCATTGAATGGTCCCATCCAAATGGCCTCCTGGCCCTCCGTGCCCGAGACCCCCAGAGAACATAATAGTGATGCACTAGTAGGCTATGTATCAAATCTTCCAAGAGTTCTCAAACACTTCCAACTCTTCCAACTTCTCATACCCCAAAATATCCAAAATTTCCCTTCCTAGAAAACCCCTCACCCAAAATATCATCCAAGAGTAAAAGAACCTCCCTCCTTCCACTCCCAAGTCTCCTATTTATATCAAAACTCCTCATCATCTTCCGCATACATCAATAAATTCCAATAAAGTAATAATCATCAATCAATAAATTCATTTTCTCCAAAAAATAGCAATTTGATTTAAATAATTAAAATATTTACGCTGAAGGCGTTCTTTCTGCAAAGATGATCCATGCTCCTATTCATAGATTCCTCATCTATCCAGCAAATTAGAATTTGCCACGTATATTCAACTATTCACGCGGTTTTCGGTACAGTTAATTTTTTCGGTCTGCGCCACCACCGCTTTATCTTTATCCGTGAAGGTCTACACGTTATTTATCCGTCTGCATTCAGTGGTTTCTTCTATCGGAGATCATGCCCTCCCCGTCTGTGATATCCGCCTACCATGCCCTCCACGAAGTTGATTTCTTTGGATATTGCAGGGAGGAACATTGTTTGAGAGCTACCATTTGCAGTTGGCACTAGCACTCAGGGTTTCAGCAGAGGCCTCCTTCCCAGGTGATCCTCATCTCCTCATTTGAAATTCCACCACTTTATGGGTAGGGGGTATGGGAATAGGGAGGCTTTGAAGGAAGGATTTTAGGGTTCGACTGTTTAATAGCAACTATTGTTGTTATCTCATCTAATTTCAGACACATTTTTTTCGGTAAATAGGTCCGAATCAATCAAATATTGGTGTAATTTTCCTACTTTCTACCTCTACATTCGTATGTTTTGACCATTTCGGCCCTGATTTAGGCAACTGGGAGCTATGAGACGGTCCTTAATTGTTAAAAATCATTGCGGTTTCGAAGTGGAATTTTGAGGCCGCAACTCAAGGGCCAATGTTAGCGAAGGGGCCTCTCACATTATGATCTGACAGTGTCGAAATGTCGTGCGTTTGCTCGTTGTAAAATTGGGTGTTTTGTGTAGTTGGTTGGGTGGAAGACAAAGAGGGTCGAACAGGGACTGTCAGAATCGATGATATTACTAGGTGGTGGCTGACAATCCTGACCGGTCTACCTAGGATTTTAGGGGGCCATGACGTTTTGTTGGGGTTGGACAGGGTCTCATTGCATGGATGCTCCTCGCGGCTTTAGTCAAGGGCTTGTCCAAGCTCCGACTCAGATTCAACGCTGAAAAACATTTGCTTTTGCGGCCGGATCACAGGTGTCGTGACCTGATGGATGAATTTCACGCTTCTCGGTGTCCCGTCTGTGGTGGAAAACTTGAAATTTTTACTGCATTTTGAGGAACCTGAAGTCCCAAGGAGTCGATGATTCTGTGGATAGTATCTTTTATCTTTTAACATTTTCCGTAATGAGCCTAGGGGAGAGGCGATTTCTTTTGTTGTGGCATTATTGTTCTTCCGTGATCGAACATTCGACCTGCTATAAAGTTGGAAATCTCTAAGCCCAAGCCATCGCCCGCTTGACTTACAAAGCAGAGAAAAATAGCTTGTGTCACCACGCTTTAGGATTTGTCTTGTATTGCTGGTCATGGCCCCCTTTGTTTTAAGCTCGTGGATGTCTAGAATAATTAGTCTTTATCATTGCTTACTCCCCTTTGCTAATGTTGGGTTGTGTCTAATGGCATAGATGGTAAATTGGAGGATGGGGTTTGAAATCTATATTATTGCAGTCAAGTTTCTGGTATTTAATGAAGCTTTGAGTTGAGGTGTTGTGCCGAGAATTGGACGATGCCGTGGATGTGGATGTGATGCGAAACAGAACTTGGTGTAAGAAAGGTGTGAGAAGAGCAGCCAGGATGTCTCAGCGATCATGGATCCTTCTCTTGGCTATGCACAAGGTAATGGGTTTTACTTAATTCCATATCGTTGTATATATACGAGAAGAGTTACCCCTGGAACTGAATGAAGGTCAAGGCTATCATTATTATGGTGCTATGTTTGTATTATTTACATATTATGGAATTAGTGTTCCCTAACCTATACAATCCAAGTGGACCTCAAGGCATCATTAATTTAAAACCTTCCATATGCGGAGTATAGAAAAATAAACCTGTTTGAAGCATATCCATGCAAGGGATCTACCTTTTTTTTAGTGCTTTCCGATGCTTATTTGCATTACTCTTGTGTGGGCGTATGCTCATCTGCTCACTGCAAGTGGAGCTTACAAGCATGTGCCTGATAAAACAAAAAACAATTGTCGCACTGATTGAGCTAATGTTATATCATCTGCTCCTTGGTATGTAGTTTTATGACCCTGTAAATGAAAATAAATGCTTGACAAAATCTGATTACTAAAATAATAGTTCATTTATTGATATCTATGGTTTGAATTACTTGTATATAATCGAATGCAATGATTTTGATCATTATTTAAAAATAGATGTGGTATACCCAGAAGAATCACTATTTACATGCATGTATTGGCTGAAATTTTGAATGTAGTAAGATCACTTTCTTTTGATGCAGGATAAAATTTCCCTATCCTCTGCAATGGGGTGCCCCGAATTTTGATGTTGGCCATACATTTGGAATGATGTCTGCAGTTCTTGTTTCTCTTATTGAGGTTATACAAAACTACCACAATTTTACCTTTCCTTGTGCTTAGAAATGAGTTTTAGCTGCTTTGGGATTGGCATTTGAAGTGATTAGATATTTAAATATTCTGCATCATATCTGGGAGATGATAAGGCAGACATGGCTCTTTCAGTAAATGCAGTTGTAATTTGACAATAACCTTATCAAGACATTTTAACAATCAACTGCAGTCAATTGGAGCATATAAGGCAGCATCATGACTTGCAAGTGCCACACCTCCTCCTGCATATGTTCTTAGTCGGAGTATTGGTTGGCAGGTGAGCTGATTGGGACTGATTATATTAGATCGAATTTTGTTTTATTTTAATTGACATAATTCATGTACATAATTTATTTGGAGAACTGGATGGGACTTACTAGTGTTATGCTCCAAGGTGTTGGCATACTACTAGATGGCCATTTTGGGACAGGAACTGGCTCCACTGTTTCAATGTGAGTATGCTCTGCTTATTGCATTCATGTATTGCATTTCCAGAAATTATGTTTTTTTTATCATTTTAACTGAAGCTGTGTTGTTATTTCAGAGAGAATGTTGGACTTATTGGTATTACTAGAGTAGGAAGCCGACATGTTGTGCAAATATCAGCTAGTTTTATGATCTTTTCAATATTAGGTTGGGGACTCCTTTTTCCTTCTGAGAAGATATATATTTACTTGTTTGAGAGAAATGTTTATAATCTTGTTCACAGTCCTTCATATTAATGTATTTTTGTATTTACTGACATTTAGGAAAATTCGGAGCTCTTTTTGCATCAATACCATTTCCCATATTTGCTGCATTATACTGTGTGCTCTTTGCACTTGTTGGTAAGTGGTTTCAATAAATCTGAATAAAATAAAACGTATGTGGAAGTTTAGGCTTATACTCCTAGTACTGCTCTGGATAGTTACTATTGGTTGCAAAGCTGAAGGTGTTCGGCTACACAGGAATAACATGGAGAAAGTGGGTGAGGCTCCTCAATCACATTCTTGCATTCATGATCATATTTTGAAGCAACGCCGTCGGTTTGCACCCAAGGAGTATTTTGTAACTCCACAGACATATGGAGATGAATATGGTTTTTTTGAAAGTCACATGAAAGGCAGGGAACTGTTGGTTGTTGCCAACAAGAACTTGCAACTAACTAAAAAGCATCCAATAAGGATATTCTTGAATTATGATGCAGTATGACACTCATTGGACAGAGATTGTCGAAACATTGGTGACATTGTGAAGGTGTGTATGATTCTCCTTCTGTTCCATGACCACACTGTTCATAGATGTTTTTGTGTTGATTATGGTTCCTTTTTCTTATTCTTCTCTTGAATATCTTGATATAGTTAGAAGAGCCGCCTTTAAGCTCAATCCCAGGGGTTCCTGTCTGTGATCCACATGTAGAGCCTCCAATTTATGGTGATTGTTGGTACAACTGCACTTCAGAGGATATATCAAGAGAGTATGAAGTGTAGTTGTATCCGGTACAGGAATACAGGAATTGTACACGCCAATTCCTGTACTAGAGGATATGAAGCGCAGTTGTATATGCCAATTTCTGTATCAAGAGGATTGTTGGTACTTGGCTTAATTGTATCCGGTGATGATTATTTTAAATTATATCTGGTTTTAAGTTATTACCTAGCTTTATAGGAGAGTCTGGGATTGGTGTTGATGTTTGTGTTATGACCTAGCTTTATTGGAGAGTATGGAATTGGCGTTGATGTTTTTGTATGCTATTATCAGATATATTACAAGGAGTAGAAGTTGACAAATTATAGAATTCCTTTTGTGCCCATGGGCTCTCATCAGTTTGTGTTCTCAACTTGCTTTCTGATATGTTTGTTGAATTACAAAATTTCAATCTTGCATTATGAAAAACATAAGCACTTTTAAATTTTGAATCCTTAGAGATGGCTTGTTACCTGTGGCACTGAAGCATTTCATTGGCATTTAATTCTGAAGCCTCGGGTTTGAGGTTTTTGGTATCATTTTCAAAAGGAAAGGAAGTTGACAATTACTTGTTTCACATGTTTCCTATGGTATATGGTGTGAAACTACATACTCTTTGTTTTGACATACCCTTGGAGAGATTTATGGTTTTGCGCATTTCTTTCTATTGCATGTAATGATAACATGCTGTGATGTTGCATGGTATATTTTGATAAACATATTGGATCGTGAAAATGTTTCACAGCTTTTACCATTGATATTGCCAAGTAAAGCAATGAAATGGAAATGGAACAGGGATCTGATTGAAGACATAGGTAGGCTGGTGAAGATGTCCTGGATTAGGGACATTTGGAAAAACACAAAGACTAGTTGGAGGTATGTTATGTTCTGGTTGAGCTCTTGGCCAATGATGTATTTTTTTTTGTTTTCATAAAGAAATGATTGAACACTTGCCATGTGAAATCAACTCTCAAATGCCCCATATTTTATGTCTCTATGAGACATATGATTTAGTTCAGTTGCAAGAATATTAACTTCCACAATTTGTATGATTTCGTGTACAACAACATGTTCTTTCATCCATCCCATGAATTTGCTTACTAATCATCATTATGATTTGGGTTGATAGCCCATGCCTTTGCATGAATTAGCCAAAAAATTTAGAGGTCATTCCACCATGCATGGAAGTTGAAAGTTGGGTCATAGTGGATACCCAAAATTTAGGATGGATTTCTATTATCTTTGTAGTTGGTAAGGGATTCAATTTGCTATTTTTATTACAAAAGAATATTGAATTATGGAGGTTAAATGACTGCACATAAATACACACTTTCACCTTCTAAGAGTGGGTGCACACCCTCATTTCCTACCTTCACACAAATGCTCATCTTCATTCCTTTAGAAGCACTTGCAAATATTCATCCCACACTCACATGTTTGTTAAGGTAGGAATGTGCATTCCTCACATAAAATAGGCTTGGTATATATTTCCCATGTTTTGAGCCAAATTTTCTAAGTCATTTTTCTATACTCCTTTATACTCAACCAATGCCCATGTTATTCATTGTGTCATAACCCAAACTTAGCACGTGAGAACTCCATACCAACTTGATGAATGATCACTCCTTTATCTCCATGTTTTCTTGAATGAATTTGCATAATGGTTGTGTCTTATTTTTATATGTGGAATGTGCATTGCAATTTCCTTCTTTTAAAGTTCCTTTCACTATACACCATGCCCAAGTGGACACAAACATGCAATCCACTCCACTATGTCCACCATGTCTTGGATTGTTGAGCTCCTTCTGTACACATCCAAATTGACTCATACACAACCTCCAAAGGCATTCCAAAGACTCATGTATCCAATGGTTGCAATTCTCCCACTTGGATAATGTCCAATGCACTCCTTGCCATTTGTTTTATTCATGTCATGTTGAGCCAATCTCAATCAAGCTTCTTATATATGTCCAACCAAACTATGAACTTTTGCTTGCAAAATAAGACATCATGCCCACAAGCCAAGGCTTCTCACGTGTGTTAGTTATTATCTTGAAGATGATGCTCCTAGTAGAAGGCTAGCTAGACCACTTATATTCTGCAGAACTGAAAGTGACTGTCAATGGAAAATGGCTATGCTCGTCCATTTGAAGGCATACATGTTCTTGTTGATATGCAACAAATAGAAGTAGTGGAGTTTGAAGATCAAAAGGTAATTCCTTTCCACCTCCATACCCCCTTAGAAACTATACTGCAGTAGAAACACATAGTATGATCAATTTATATCATGAAATCATCATTAATGGCATGAGTTTAAATGACATTAATGGCATGACTTTTCATAATTTAACATCAATGGCATGGGTTTTTCAAAACTTTCCCTTGTTCGGCTTAAACATTTCTCCATTGTTACTACTTTTTCATTTTGGCTGTATGATAAAATGGTTATATAGAGACTGCTAGCTGTATGATAAAATGGTTCTATAAAGACTGCATAATGTTGTAATATATTTGTGGGGAGTCATTTCACTGTTTGTTACTATACTAATCTTTTGAATTTTTATTTATTTCTTTTATTATTATTAATCACTGTGAAACTTTCTTCAAAAGTGTTGTAAGAAGTTCATAAAAAGAAAGAAACAAAATAGAATTTAGTTCCAACAGACAAAAACTAATTTATCTGCATTATTCTGTTTCCCAAAAGTTGTGTGTATGCAGGACAAGCGTTTATCCTCATCAACTCGACTATAAACGCAATTTTGAAATCAATCCAACTTGTGATATATCCAACTGCTACACGTTCAAATTAAGAATCAAAGTATTCAGGATTATGGGAAGTAGTCATAGGGGGATTTTATCTAAGGGTTGTAGGATTTAATATATGACACGAGAGATAAAATCTACAACATTCCCTAGGGCTTCTTCTTCAGTTTGAGTTAATATTATTTGAGTTGTAACTATGGGTAATACAACAAAAAGCTTATTATTGTTGAGTTGGGAAAGAAAAGGATCTCCAGTATCTAACTTAGATTGCAACTAAACCTTGGGTGGATAAGGTATTTATTTAGCAACTGTACATAAGTTTCTTGGAAATTGGATTCCAGACTTTGTGTATGCAATCATGCTTGAAAATCCTCCTTCATTACTAGTTGGCTAGCGTATAAATTGTGATTGGATTATTCCCATTAACAAACAATCCATGCAAATTACTTAAATTATAAACCATACAAGGGCAGTTCACAAACAATCCATGCAAATTACTTAAATTATAAACCATACAAGCGCAGTGGCATGACTTATAGCACCAAAATGTCCCTCGTCACTAGAGTAATCCCAATTTTAATGTTTTGTAATGTTAAGAAGGTCCATTTTGTGAAGGTTCATCTTTGAACTTAATTAAGAACATAAGAGTTAGAAAATTTCACACAATTTATTAAAGATCCCAAAAAAAATCATTAAATAGTTTTGTGTGAAACAAAAGATTAAAATTATTCATTATAAATGTAATGATGAGATTGACCAAATTATAATAATATGGACACAATGAATGGGATTGACCAAATTATAATAATATGGACACAATGAATTACTTAGTGTGCTCAAATAATAATCAAACATTATATATTAATGCTATAATAATGCCATGACTTGTAGTATGAAGATGTATAGCATTACCAATGCAATCAAATAAATATGAATCAACATGTTAGATACCTTTAGTTAGATGGAATATGTGCACAAAGAGAAAGAGAGATGATGTCATTTCCTTGGGTTCTCTCAATGTTTGTTGTTTTCTCTTCAAAATTGTCATTGAGACACACATTCGCAATTATTCTTACTAATAACTTCACAATGCCATTGCAATGTATACTCATAACCAAACACTAATGTTTTGGCGTTTTATGAAGCCAAGAGTGGAGACAAAGATTAAAAAAAAGAGGATGTGACATTATGGTGAGTGCAAGATTCAAAAACATGAAATATGAAAACTAAAATGATGTCGTTTTTCATATAGACAAGGATCAGAATGCTCATAACACATAAATTCAAGTGAGGATAAAAAATACAAGGTGTCCAAGCTTCTCGGGAAGTTCTCATTAAGTGACAATTAAAATGGTGCATCTAATCTACACATGTATGTAATCGATTTAATGTTGTTGAAGTGTAAGGAAATAAACTAGAGCCAACAAGAATATACATGATTTTATTCATTAGATGCCAAAGGCATATATTGGGTGGTGAAACTTGAATTTTTCTCATGATTCACTTTCATCCTCATATCAATGCTCAACCAAGTATTTGGAATCAATGCATTCATGGGTTGTAGGAAATACATGATCCTTTTGCAATTTTATAATATTGGTTACCCTTCATAAAGGATAAGTGATGTAAATGATAAGTAATCTAAAAAAATTACATTTTTTTAAAGTTGTTTTTTGAATTGGCTTTCTAGGATGAGTTTGAACCCATTCGAAGGGCGAGGAAGAGTTCAATTTTGATCATTGACACTGAGGATAGTCATCACTCATTATTATGATCAAATTTGGACAACTCATTACTATCACTAAAGCTAATATTCTCAACGTGTTTTCTTATGAAGAAAAGCTCTTACCCAATCATAAAAAAATTTAGATCTAATTCCATGATAAAAAAAAGTGTTTTCAACCTCAATAATGTATGCAAGAAAACCAATAACACATTATTTCAAGTACAATCAAATACTTTATAATAACATTATACCTTAATCCTATACATAAAACTTAATAATAATAAACCTTACATATATAAAATAAAAATTCAAAATTTTTAAATATATATATATTTATAATACAAAATTCCTTAAATAATTCAATTAAACAAACAATTCCTTAAACATTCTATTTCTAAACAAGTGTGAAATTTCTAATTTTTTTAGAATCTATACTTTTAATCATTCTAGTCTCCTATACCTACAATCATCCTCGTAAACTATTCTCCTATATCTTTAAATCCAAGGCTTCACTTTATTACCTCGTAAGGAAATGTTTGAAATAGGTTTTAATGAGACTTATTCATCTCTAATGTCATTTTTTTGTGTAATTGAATTCAAAAAGTTTTTTTTTTTAACTTCCAATTTTAAACTTTACATGTTTATGTTCATGTTTATTATATATATATATATATATATATATATATATATATATAATTTAATTTAATTTAATTTAGTAATAAATGTTATTAATATATAAAATATAAAATATATAAAAAAATGAATTGTATATATGTTTATGTTGGTATAAAACTTTAGTAATATGATGAAATCAATAATTAAAAAAGGTAAAGCAAGAAGTATTAGTGCTTGGTTATATATATATATATATATATATATTAAATTAATAAAATTAACATAGACTTGAAATTAATATGTTAATAAGCATTTATTGTTTATAATTTGCATCTAAGGAATAATAAAAGATAAAAAAATAAGAATTAATAATATTTTTAAAATAGTAATTATTTGCAATGTAGAATCAAAGTTATATATTCCTATAAGTTGATTAGTAATGAACATTTATTGTCTATAATTACCCTTAATGAGATGTATCACAAGGAAAAAACTAATAATATTTTTAAAAATAGTAATATTTATAATGTAAAATTAAAATTATATATACGTGTAAGTTCATTAACAATTAATATGTATAACATATTAAAACATGGTTTATCAAAATCAAAGATATTAAAAAAATATTAAAATTTATATTATTTATCCACTACATATTGTTGGATTAATTACTCTATATATAAATCCAAAGTAGATACACAAGATGAAACATAGCATATAACTCAAGACACATAAAATGAAACATAACACATCACTCAAGACACATAAAATGAAACATAACATGCAACACAACAAGATAGATAGTAGAGAGAGGTCTTTTAAAATATAAGTGTGTTACAATGATTTGAAATCTACTACATTGTTTGCATTCTTACTTTGTTTTATTTTCAAATTTAAAAGAATTGTGAATTCTCAAAATGTACATGTGCATTTTAGGGACCTCAAATTGCTAGTGCACTCTAGTTAAAATTACACCATTAATTCATCTTTCTCGTTTATAATGATGACATTGTGGGGATAATGAGTGGGTTTTATTATGTTTCTAATAAAAAACCGAGTGACTAAAAATATAAATGTACATTTTTCCAAAATGACTTGATCTACTTTATTAACTTCATACAAAAGCCCAAAAATGAGCAAAATCCCATATATAAGCAGTTCCTCAAAATCCTTATTAATGGTGTTGAGTAGGTGAAGAAGTGTGAGAAAACCCAACCATTTTAACATTTTTCTCAATGTTAGATATGCCTCTCAAATCCAATAGCTAGAGAAGGAGATCTTTGATTTCCTTCAATACAAGCCTTTCAACATCTTCGTTGAAGTGAAAAATCTAATAACAGAGCTGAAGAGTCTTCGCCATCATTACAAGTTGGGCTCATTGGATGAGAAAATATGAAGTGGAATCTAAAACAGGAAAGATTGAAAAAGGTTTTGAGGGAAAAAATAGAGTTTGATAAAAAAAGAGTCAAGAATTACCAGGGCCAATCCTAAAAACCTGAGAGCATTATATTTCTTCATAGTTCCATGAAATTTTATTTTGTGTGAGAAAATACAAGAAAATATATCAAAAACCTAAACATAAACCTCCATGGTATCTATTATATGTGGAATTAATCACTACCACCTAAAAGACCTCTAAGACTAAATTGGTCAATGGTAGAGACCCATAAGACTAAATTTTGGAAACATAACTTCCCACTCTATGCATATTAACCTGATAATGATAGTCTTCATAATATTATTGATTGCGTAAATGACTTATCAAATATAAGAACAGTGTGCATATCTATCTAATTTATTTGTCCTCCAGTTAATATCACCATATTTTGCCATAAGTACTTAGTCTATAACTATTCTTGCACACCATTTTCCTAGCAATCGAACTTGAAATTATAAATGAATAATACAAAAATGTTATATAGATGATGCTTCACAGAATAATGGATGCATTCTTAAGAATAATCATGTTGTAAACCACGAAGTTGCACAAATTCCATTTCATGATACAAGAATTTATACAATGCTATCAGTGAACAAAGGCTTCAACATGTAACCAAACAATATAATCTAGAGTGCTTTACTATTGCTTAGAGTTTCTATGTATACAAATTTGGGGTTCAACTAATTTCTATTCTTCTTGAACCATCTTATGTTAGAAGGTCTTTGTTGTGCCTCTAAAAGTTCATTTTGGTCTTACAATTTTGAATGGTGGAAAATTGAAATGTTGCAACAATTTTTATAATCTTTTTGATGAGGAGTATTTTATAAATACTTTGGTGGATGGCGTCAAAATTGTGAAGAAACGTCTAAAGGAGTTTGCATCTTTTACCAGAGCAGTAAAACATTTCTGAAGCTGGTCTGGTACTCCCCCTAGCATGAATGGAGTACTCCACCAAGCTTCGTTGTAGTACGAGTAAGAGCCTGGTACAAACATGAATGGTTTTGCACCTCTAATAACTTCATGTCTTCCACTTCTCCAATTCTATCGTAACTACATCACTTCCACTTTGCCTCCTTATTATGACATGTTCAATGTTAAAATTTGAATGTAATAATTGGCAAAAGACATTTACATGGATCAATTTCTAAATGATGTAATGTATGGGGTTTGGTATTCTAATGGAAAGTTGTCTTTTTGCTTCATATACTCATATTTGAGGTTATATGATAAGCCAAATTTATCTACTTGAACTCATTATTATATTTCTATTGAAAACACTAAAATTATGTTTTTCCATTTATGATAATAATTATTTGTTTTAAGGGGAGAATGGCAATCCTATTGGGGAAACCACCAAGGTGATAGTGAGTGGGACTTCAAAGTTACCCTATGTGTCTCATTACTCACATTCACCCCAAGAAATCAAGATAGATTTAAATAGTTTTGTCTACAGTAACGAGCTTCTCCACCAACCGATAATATCATCCTATACCTCTATGCAAATCTGTAAGCAAATTCCAACGCTAGCTCAATTTCACTAATCCTTTCTTCCATGGTACACATGCAATTCCTCTACCATATAATAAGACTAAATCCTTATCCCTCTTTCCATACCTTGTTTTATGCAATATTTTTGCATGTTGGCTACATTCCTTCATTGTATGCATCTACTTCGTGCATTGGGATGAAGTGGAAGGTTTTTGAATATTGAGAAAAAATTGCAAACATTGAACCTCTCACATGCTTGAATAATTACATTTTCATAGAATCACATCTACTTTACTTCTTATTTATTTTCCCTTTCGGTGTTCCATTGCACCTTTTGGGGCAATTGCTAGTAATAAACATGGTTGCAAAGTCTCACTTGTCATGCTTCCATCTTAATGCAACTATGACAACTATTTTCTAAAAATTTGTGCAAATTATATCTATCCATTTATTTATATTATCCTTTCATTCATAAGTAAAATAAGATATTTTCATATACTATATATACTGTAACATATTTTATATTATATGTATACAATTATATATGTCATTAAATAATACAAACAATTTATATAAATCTAAAACATATTTGACAAGTCAACAAACTCATACTTTCAACACACAAGTAATACTTTCAACAATTCATCAACCAAGCTACTATTAACTAATATAACCATATTAATTTATTCATTGGTCAACCAATCATAGTAATGTACTCACGAATTGGCGTATTCATATAATGACAAAGGATGTCATATGAGTTAACCATGTATGAGGCCATATATTGTTGGACTTGGGAAAGGATATACAACTGCATAAGTATCCAATGGTATCCATATTTGTGTTAGTATATAGGAATTAGACCTTCTTGATAACACTAAGAGAACCATAAGAGGGGGAAGGGATTTAAGAGGGATTGTTTAGCAATGAAAGGAAAGGCCTTCTAGTACACCTGAAGGATTGTTTATCAAAGAAATGGAATATTATATGTGTTGTGTTTGGGTTGAAATGGAAGTCGTCCAAATGACTGAACAGGCATTGGGTAGGTGGTTGGGTGATGTGTGGAGGTGTTGGTTCATCCCCCCAACTTGTCATGGTAGAAATGAGTTATCATTATCATATTCTTAAATTGATGGAAGGATGTATTAAGTGAATGTGCATAAGTAGATTATGTAAATGTGCAAATCATGATTTTTCACCCATGAATATTGCCACATATGTTTGATTTCATTGTGTGAGTGCTTGTTGTGTTGGTAATGCATATATAGTGAATGATTTTTCATTGCATTTAATATGTTGACAGTTGAAAGTGATTGAATTATTGGTATGATATACTTCTAAGATCGCTTCATGGGTTATTGTGGGTGTTGCAATGAAAGGATTATATGTAGGGATACTCACAGTTGTTTGGTTGATTAAAAGTTTTGTCCAGGAAGACAAACTATAGGAAAAATTGTCTTGGATATGGCAATGAATGCAAACTCATAGGGAAGACTAGTTGTTATTGCATGCAAGGACCAAACATTATTATAAGGATCTCATATTTGTGAGATCTGATTTCTGTGTGAAACAAATATAAAGAAATTTGATTGAAATTTTTATGATGGCATCTCATGGTAACTATGTGTGTATGATATTGGTGAGATGATGAGTTTGTCTAGTAAGGACATATGATGGCTACTATAAGATAGAAAGAATGGGGATGATGCTAGTGTGATGACATTGAACCATGTGATATAGATTGATCACCTTAAGCTATTTTTATTTAGAGGTCTCTAATGGGATGCCCTAGTAATAAGACTCTTTAAGTCTATGTTCTTGTTGTGTGTAAAATCATTGGCAAGATGGGGCCTAAGGGATTTTTTAGCAAGGAAGGGAATGCTTAAGCTTGGAAGGGTGAGTGTGGAAAGGAATAGGAAACTCGAATGAATCTATTGTGAGGGATTCATGTATGTGCTAGCTAGGATCAAGAAGGTATCATATATTTTGGGTGTGTCAAAAAATAAAATGAGTTGAATCTCGACATAATAGCCATGTGAAGCACATATATATTCATAAAGATAAGTATTGGTCCTATTTGCATACTTTATCTCATGTTATGTTCATATATATGCTTAAGTTATGAAATTTGAAATTCATATGGGTGGAATTATTGGTGCATAGAAATGGCTATGATATGCTTACCTTGATGATTGTTGTAGGTATATGTTGAAATGCTAAGGCCTTGGAAACATCTCAAAGCAGTTAAATGAAATATGGGACATTGTTGTCCAAATAACCATCTAATGCCAATTGCAATTGCAATGAAGAGGAAACATTGTGGATGTGGTTAAAGAACAAAGATATGGAGACATGGTATTATTGTTGGAAGCAAAAGAACATCGACAGTGATGTTATTTGAAGGGAAATTGTAATGTAATAAATCATGTATTATTTATATGAGGTTCATAGTGAACGATAAGGTTGAAAGAAACATGGGAATGTACATACAGGATGAGGAAGGAAGATTGTAGAATCATGATTGAAGAGATTACCGTGAAATCATTGAGACAAACATGATTGAAAATCTAAATTATGCAAAGGTGTATAGATCGAGCCAAAGCTGCCAACTGCATGGTTTGATTCGACAATAATGAAGATATTTGTCATGGTTACCCAAAGTCTCCCTATAAAAAATTGAACTTTGCATCCTAGTTTTAGGGTAATCAATGATCATGATGTATGTCTAAAAGAAAAAGAATGTATGTCTTCATTTGTCGATAAGGTGCTAAAGCCCATGCACATCAAGATCATATCTACACTACGTATGGCGTGCACTATGCACTTTATCCATATGATGAAATCAAAATGCACACATTTTAACAACTTTTTGTAATCAATGATTATGATGTATATCTAAAAGAAAAAGAACATATGTCTTCATTTGTCGATAAGGTGCTAAAGCCCATGCACATCAAGATCATATCTACACTACATATGACGTGCACTATGCACTTTATCCATATGATGAAATCAAAATGCACACATTTTAACAACTTTGTGGAAATTGCTCCTTAACCAATATAATACAAAATGTTGTGGATCGTTATAATGAAAGCAAAAGCACCTCCCATGCCTTCTATTGCCCATAACATTAATTCATTCTTATATGCATACTATATTGTAACCCTTTAACCATAATATCAAAGTAATTTTTGGAACATGACAAATAAGCCTTTAGTTTAACGGACATTAAACATATATATTTTCCCATAACTTTTATTGTATCTATATGAAACGTAAGAGATTTATTTGTTAATGCCATGATAGAGTGTATTCCTTTTGTTATTGTTATTGTATCTATATAATATATTCCTATGAATAATATTGTATCCGACAACTATATTATGTAATACATTTAAAAGTAACTTTTTTTATCGTATTATATGAAACATAAGAGATTTATTTGTTAATTGATATATTGTATAACTATTGTTATTGTTATTGTATATATATATATATATATTCCTATGAATGATATTGTCTCCGACAACTATATTATGTAATACATTTAATAATAATTGGTTTCGTGTTCTTCTATCAAGTCAAGCCTAGCTTTTCTCTGTAACATGAGGTGACAAACACAATGTAATACTAAAAGGAATGTTTAGCTTTTGTAACCTATAGCCACGTGGTGCAATATCTCCATTTTGGTTTTTCCTGTAGAAAGACATTGTTTTATAAAATTAATGTAGGAACTCAATCATGTTCCCTTCTCAACAAAAACAAAACATGGAATCTTTACATGTAGAATGACCTTTCATTTTAGTGAAGAGGCACATCATGTCAAAATATAGCTTTTCCTTTAATCGAAGAGGCAGATCATATTTCCATCAACCGATTTTCCACCGATTTTCCACATGGTCAAGATATGGCAAACCTCTCTAGTTTGGTTCCTACTCACTTTTTTGGAGCTTTCCTTAAACATCACTATCATTCAATCCTTGTGTATCCAAAAACTATAGTTGTCCCTTATTGTTTAAGTATTGAAATAATGGAAGAAGTTGTGGCAATTATATACTACAAGGTATCCAATGCAATGGATATTCATTTGGTTATAGACTCATCATTTGTAAAATTGACTAGTTCAAAATTTTCATATTTGGTTACATATCCATCATGTTCAAAAAAATTATAATGGTTGGGAAACAACTTTTTAGTAGAGGTTTTTGAAAAAAATTATTAAAGTTTTTCATTTGTAGAGGTTTTTGTGTAGGTTATGGGTGAAGGTTTTTGTAAACAATGATTTGTAGTGCTCTAGTTTTCCATAAGTGCAATAGTGTGCTTAAGAAAAACGAAGCCAAAAATACATCAATGCACCACTTTGGTATAGGTGTATTTGTGCTCCAATGTGATTTAGGTGTGCATCAATGTTTCGAGATCGATGTGAACTAACGTGACAACAACCCAAAAAAACTCCAGTGCTCCATTTTGGTCTAGTTGTACTAGTTCTATAGATTGGTCCAAGCACACCAATGCTCCTAGACTGATGTGGACCGAAGGGACAACAACTCAAAAGATCATCAATGCTCCATTTTTTTCTAGATGCACCAACACTACAAATTGGTCTAGAAATACCTATGCTTCTAGACTAATGTGCACCAAAGGGGCAACAACCCAAAAAACACTGATGCTCCATTTTGCTCCAAATGCACTTGCGCTCTAGATTTGTCTAGGCGTAATGGTGGTCCAAGAATAATGTGCACCAAAGGGACGAAAACCCAAAAAGACATTGGTGTTTCACTTTGGTCTAGGCGCATCAATGCTCCACATTGGTCTGGGTGCATTGGTGCTCCTAAATCAATGTGCACTGAAAAGATCACAACCAAATAAATATTGGTGTTGCACTTGGTTCAGGCACACATGTGTTTCTAAGACACCGGAGGGGCATAAATAATTGATATTTTATTTTATTTATTTAAGGAGGCAAGAAACTTACCATGCAACTATTAAAAGAAGTGTAAAGTTAGGCTTTATTTCCTTTCTACATTTCACATGACAAAAGAGGAGGTGGTGGTGGTTCTATGAGAGGATGAAATACAAATAGTGAAATGAATGCATAGAAAGACAAAGAGTATTGTAAAGATGCAACCCTTATTTTCCATTTTCATTATTTATTTATCCCCATTATAGATTTCATTTATGTTGTTTTTCAATCTTCACTATTGTTCCTAGTTTATTAGTTGGTTTTGCTTCCTCTTTTTGTTGATTTGAGCATTGTACCTCCCTTTTGCATGTTAATGGTGAATTGTTGTAGGTTTTTACAACAATGATATGGCTAGAAAATGAGGGGCACACTCAACCAATAAAAGATTAATTTTTTACACAACATGAGTGTATTTCTAGAGAGGTTTTCTCTGCCCTTTACTTTCATGTTCATTGGTTTTTTTAAATTGTGCAATGCTCTTCCTTGTTGTTATTGGAGCATCAATACTTCCCCGTTTGGTCAAGGATTATTGATGCTCCCCTTCTGTCAAGGAGAATGAATGGCCCACTTTGGTTGGGGAGCATTGGTTCCCAAGTTGATTGGGGATCATTGGTTCCCAAGTTGATTGGGGAGCACTAGTGGTCCACTTTGGTTGGAGAGCATTGATGCTCTTAATACACTAAAGCACCAAATGATCATTTGTGTTTTTTTAATATTCAAAGACGTATGAAAACTACAATGTTACTCTTAAAAGGATGTAAAAGGAAAGGTTTGTTTCATTTTTGCATTTCACGTGAGAAAAGAGGAAGAGGAGGTCATTCTACAAGAGGGTTGAAGACAAATAATCATGAATGCATGGAAATACCAAGATAACTACAACCACGTAACCCTTATTTTTCCTCTCCATTAGTTCATTTCTCCCCATTATGGATTTTATTTTTATTATTTTCTATTTCTCATTATTGTTCCTCATTTGTTAGTTGGTTTTGCTAGTTTTTCAATGTGGTTTATAGGTTTTATCTATCTTCCGCACGGTTAATGGTGAATTTGTTTTAGAATTTTACAACAACTAATATGGTTAGTAGATAATAGTGAGTATGGAAAACAAAGGGGTTCAATTTTGTGCATCATGGGTTAGTGTCAAAAAGGGTTTTCACCTACCTTTATGTGCATGTTCACAAAACTTTGAGCTACATGGTGCTCTTCATTGCAAGTCTTTGAACACCAATGCTACACTTTTTTAGGGGAACGTCACTTCTCCACTTTGGCTTGGGAACACCAATGCCTACTTTGTTATGGGAGCATCAATGCTCCACTTTGGTTAGGGAGCACCAATTTTTCACTTTGGTCTTGACACACTAAAACTACTGGTGTTTTTTTTTGTCTAGGAGCATTGATTATTCACATTGTGCATATTACCTCTAGCAGTTGAATGGCTTTGGAGGGTTTTCAACAAACATTTCTCATATAATGATTGATTGGTTTTGTATTTACAAGAGACATTCATTAATTGGATTGAGTGGTTTAACAACCACCATGCTTTTGTATGGGTGGGTTCACTACCTCGTTATATTGTAAAACTAAACATTACAACAATAGTAGTTCAATGGAGTTGCATTGAAGGTGTTTGTAGCTCGACATTTTGATCCATTCTATTGGATCATCATTGGGAGAACAATGTGCTCCAATAGAATGGACCGAAACATTGCGCTATAAACACCTTCAACACAGCTCCATTGAACGACTATATCATCTGCGTAATCATGGTCTATATTAAAACATTAATTATTGTAAATTTTTGGAATATTATTTATCTATTTATTTCTAATTTTTTTCATATGCTTATAAATACAATTTGTATTTCAAATAATCAAAATTTTAATTTTAATTTAATGTATTGCAAGGATTTTCAATTTTTTATCATAAAATAAATATTTATGATTAAAAAGGGGTAAGAATTATTGCTTAAAATATTCTAGGTAAAAATTATGCTATCACTTCATTTTTCTTAACAAGAGGGCTTATGTTTTGTATTAGTAAATTGTTGCAGCTGCACTAGTCAACATAATAATACAAAAAAGATGTGGCTAGTCTGTAATAAGAAGTTCAAGATATGTCCAAAATTTACATAGATTGCTACAAAAAATAAACTATCATCCTTCATGGATTATGTCCATACTTCCCTACTAGTATATATCATGTAAAAAACACAAGAAACCAATTCATTTTACAAAACATGAAATAGACTATGCTTAAAGAAAAACATGATTTGTATGAACTTCATACTATCCACCACACAAATGATGAAACTCCACCAAGTTCATTCCATCCATGTCCACATCTTCAAGGATTTAATGGATTGTCTATTCCTCTTTAATTTCATGGTGTTGATCCCATTGACATTCCAAAATTTGATGATGTAGACTATGAACTCCTACTCAAATTTGTCATCATTTGTTGGAGAAAAATGCATTCAAATTACAATGCTTGATCTTTCCTTTTTTGTTGGAGCAGGCTCTCCATTACCATTGCATAAACACTATTATCAATTTCCTCTTACGCATGAACCTTGCCCATGTCTGAGAAAATTGATGTATTATTACCTGCTATCAGTTCCTCTTGTCTTCTTAATACCCTGTGGATATCATAAATTTGCATAAAGGGTGTCATCTAGGATGGGAGTGGTTTCCTGTGTCGTTCATAATCCCCAATAGTTGGTTCATAACCCCTTTCTTAATAAGGGATTTAATAAAATATTCTTGGGTCAAAGGGAATAGACTTACAACTGACCAAATAACCTTTGTGAGGATATATATTTTTCTTGATGACACAAATAGGATTACCAAATATTGAATCTTAATTACCATATCGTATACCCAAATAAACCTAAAACAACCCATATAACCAAATTTAAAAGAGCAATATTTTCCAAGCAATTATGTAGCCAATTCTTGATCCAAAATCCCATTAACATAGGACAAAGGTACTAATTCCACGAATAGAGAAAAGGGAATTCACCACAATGCTTAAGTCTAAAGATGAATAACAACTAAAACTACCTTCAATATAGAGACATACGAATTGCCTATCCAAACCATAAATTCCACTTGCACTCAATTCACCATCTAGGATGTCAAATGCCTTTCCTAAATGACCCACAATGGAAAAATCCATAGTCCCACTTGCATTAAACTTCATATACATCCTCTATTGATTATGTTGAATTCACATTAATGCAGAAGTGTGTAGGAGTAAAACACATATGATGTTTGATTGAATGCTCTATCCATTGTGTGACTTGCCTTTCCACCTTTGAAACCTGGAGGACATGTAATGCATCAAATAGTTATTCTTTAAAAACTATGGTATGGTTAAGAATGAAAACCCCGTTTAAACCCTTATTAATCCTTCATCAATGTGATATCCTGCATTACCAAGTTGGTCTATTTGTCAACTATACTCTCTCAACACATTGAAGTATTCAATAGTTTCAAGCGTACTTGCTTACTTTTGTATTCTAAGTGTGGATCTAATGGTTTTTCCTTCAAGTGAAATGGTGTGGTTTTCATAAAATTAATGACTATAGGATTCTCCTATAACAAAAATGCCCCTTATATGCCTTAACTCAAGAATTTTTAACCCTTGGAAGAGTTCTAACATCTCAACCCAATTGTTTGTTGCTTTCCTTAATCCCATTCAAAGGTCATTCCCTAAGTCTACTCTTGTGTCAACCACTCCACCTCTCTAACTATTATTTCCTATTTCCTTTCTTTGTTGTGGACTATAGTATCATTAACCATTGGATAGTATATAATTTAATTTCAATAGTGTTATCATCTCTCCATCTTTCACCAAAAAAATTTAAGGTTTGTGTGTTAGGGTCCTACCCTAACCCCCATACTTTATCAATGTACAAGGCCATAAGGTCCATTGGGTAGTTAGTGGGTAGCCTCTAAATGTAAAAGGGCCATCTTTATGAATAAAGGTCAACTAGATGGTTGACCCTCACTAAAAGTGGGATCACAATTAATTATGGTTTTGGTTAATGAAACACCATATATAAAGTAGTAAGTTATGTAATGTTTTGTCAATAATTGTTATTGTGTTTGGATCTTTTCTCTTAGAGGTTCCCCCCTTGAAGATGCAAGTGAACATAGCTATCTATTTTGAATATCAATAATACAAGAGATATTTCTCGAGGTTTATCTATTTAATCTTATGCTTTTATGTTTGTACTCTAAATTTCTAGGGTTAAATGCATTACAAGTGGTATCAAAGCTCTTTCTTGGACCAATAAAAAAGAATTTTTTTCTTTTTTCTGTAGGAATTTTGAGGGAAAAAAAGAGGATGGTGGAATTTAGATCAATTTCTAAAACATTATGTGAAGAATCGAAAGAAACCAGTGGTATATTTGAGTTCCTCTCATAAAAACACCTAAAATAAAAACTAAAAAATAATCTCAAATGGAGTTTGGGAAGTGAAGATAGCGTTGATTTAAAAGTCAATTTTTTTTACAGGTGACAGTTGTGAATATTGCAAGGAGGAGATGTTTTGATAAGGTGCCCGTATTTATGTCAAACAAGTTCCAATGGATGTAAAATGACCACGCCATTTCTAGCAAGTGGTCATAATAGCAATTATGATCAACATTGTCAGAGTTGTGCTTATTTATATATTTTTAGCCTCAAACCATGCCTTGACACATAAGTTAATTTTTGGTGATTCTAGAGCTATTTCTGAGGTTAGCGAGATCTTATATATATATAATTAAAAATAAAGACATGTTCAAACATATTTAATACCACACAAATATGTTGTTCAGTGGGTAACCCTACGGTTGGGGAAGCATATAACACACATAAAATACAAGTGGTACTAAGTCACATTATTGGACACCCTTGTAACCTTTGTTGGTGCCCCTTTGAGTAGCACATCATCAGAAATCACGTATATATAGAATCTCACTTCCACGTACCCTCGAGTAAATAGGAATTCCCTTAGGTATACCTTGAACTAACTTTAAATAAATTGATCAAACATCTTGTTTCTATAGTACACCGTGAACAACACTCAGGGATATCACTCTCTAGTACTTGGTTAATTGAGTAATACGGATAAGGGAATGGTTAAGGATCCTTAGTCAGTTCCCTAGTATATTGGGCCGAGTAATCTATTAAAACCCACACATATATCAAAGAGATATAGCACCTAACACTCCCTTGTCCTCAAGACCTGGTGACCTTGTTAAGTGAACCCACCCATGGTGGATCCATATAAACCACATAATATTGAGACCCTGGACAATATGGCCACCACTCTACTACTGGTAGGTTGGAACACCTAGAATCTCAATACACAAATCTTACTAGATAGTGGTAAATTTAGTAGACCATAACCAATTGGGATCAAACATTGGATCAAAAGTTGGATTAAAAAACTTAGTAGACCATCACTAACTTGGATCGAATGGTGGATGAGAATTTAATACTTCTAAAAATTCATGGCATACAAGAAGATGACCCCTAGAATGCACAACACAATGAGCCACACCAAGAAGAAACTTCTCACTTAGTACTATCTAACCACCAACAACCCCCTTACTATTTTTCACAACCATAATCCATCCCCCATGGATAATAACATATGGCATCTTTGTTAAAGTGGACCTGAAAAATTTTGATTAGTGACCTCAAGGAGGATATTAGAGCACAATTCATAATGCAACATCCTACTGCCTAGTTGGAGGCATCTCAAAGGGCTCTAGAAGCAAAGATGGTGATCAATCACAAACAATCAAAAAAACTCTTTCATTCTCCACTCATGCCCTACACAATTTAATTCCTCAAGCACAATCCATTCTCCTCCCTTGAAAGTACAAACCTTATCTCTAGCATAAATGACAAACTAACAAAGACATTGAATCTACTATAATTATTATGAAAAGTGTGATCCTGGTAATAAATGTAAAGAACATAAGTTCTTTAGTGTTTTAATATTTTCATGGTGATCATGGCTAATAGAACATATTTATGGAATAACCACAGTTTCCATTTTAGAGTCGACATTTTGAATTGTAAGGACTCGCTTAGTTTTTTTTTTTTTTTGCCATAAGATGTTCTCACCATATCGATTATGACTCACATAATGTTTCTTTATTCATAATGTTTAATTAGCATATTAATAATCCACATAATTCTTTGTCAATTATAATACCTTATAATCCTTTGCATTAGAAGAATAATGTTAGACTTAATTTCCTAAGTATTCACACCCTTTTCATAGTAATGATATCAAATGGGATATTTTCTTAATTATTCATCAAGGATTTCATTCTTATCACAATAAAGATAATGAGTAAAACATTACATAGTATCTATAACAATTCACATTATCACTATGACTAGATTTTAATTCTTAATTTTTATAAAGGTTTTTCTTCTTTTCATAATAAAGATAATGAGTAAAACATTACACAATACTTATAACAAATCACATTATCATTGTGACTATGACTATGACTATGACTATAATTTAATTCTTAATCTTTATAAAGGATTTCATTCTTTTATAATGAGTAAAACATTGCATAGTACCTATAACAAATCACATTATCACTATAACTGTGACGATGACAAGAATTTAATTCTTAATCTTTATAAAGGATTTCAACAAGTATCACTTTATATAACATTCCGTATACCTTCTTCAACCGAGAATATATACTATGCCATTCGTTCGAGACACTCGAGTTGATTTAAGGAATGCATATTAGAGTAATATCTGCAGTATCTGCACGATAGACTTAGTGTAATATCTATATGTAATTTCGAACTACAATACAGGTAGAGAACCTTGATTAAGGAGATGATTTTACGCAGAGCGTAAATTGTGGATAATTAAGGATAATGCGCAGGGATCTCCAGTTCACTATTCCTCAGCGCTAGCTATTATGCTGGCAGAAGGAGTAATCAATCCTTTCCACAGTGTATTCCAAACAGAAGAAGAACCTCGGATATATAAACATCAAATAGCAAATCGTCATCTGTCATTTTGCATGGTAAACGTGCCAACGCTACAGCAGGAGGAGTTCTGGATCCTTCCCAATATGCACTTTTTGTACATAAGCTAAACCTTGGGTAAATGTACAAAAAACACTCAATTCCTAGGTATATATATATATATATAATGACAGCCGAATCGCCAAACTCTTAGCATACAGAGTTTATACGGAATGAAAAATTAGATTATATAAAGATAAAGATTTGTAAATTTATATAATCTATACGATGGATTACAAACCAATCTTCCAGTATATACATATATAAAATCGACACAGAATGAAATTTTAAACATAAATTTGCAGAGTGATATGAATTTGTGTGATGGGTCATTAATCAACCTTCCGGTATATACACAAAATGAAATTTAAATATAAATTCACAGAGTGATATGAATTTGTGAGGTGGGTCACTAATCAAGCTACTGGTATATACACAAAATAAAATTTAAACATAAATTCACAGAGTGATATGAATCTATGCGATGGATCACTAATCGGACTTCTGGTATATACACAAAATGAAATTTAAATATAAATTCACAGAGTGATATGAATTTGTGTGGTGGGTCACTAATCGAGCTTCTGGTATATACACAAAATGAAATTTAAATATAAATTCACAGAGTGATATGAATTTGTGCGGTGGGTCACTAATCGAGCTTCTAGTATATACACAAAATGAAATTTAAACATAAATTCACAGAGTGATGTGAATTTGTGTGGTGGGTCACTAATCGAGCTTTTGGTATATACACAAAATGAAATTTAAACATAAATTCACAGAGTGATATGAATCTGAGCGATGGATTACAATCGATTTTCTGGTATATACATATATAAAGCGACACAGAATGAAATTTAAACATAAATGATCATAATTTTGCAATGGTCGAGGTCTGTCCGTTTTCAACTAGAATCGACGCAGATCTTATTTGTTATCTGGAGATGGAATGCGTGAACCTATCATTAAACGAGAGGTATCACATCTGTAGAGTAGAAATCGAGAGCGCAGATCCATTTCGAATGAGAATCAATAGCTGATGTCTAGAGATGTAGGCGCAGATGTACACTATGCAATTATACATTATGAGATTTAAATTTTATAATGAGTAGTTTGAATTTTGGGATGTAGATCGAATTTATTTAAGGTCTCGTATATGCTTCTGGAAGTGGAAGTGTAGATCGCAGAGTTGGTTCAATCACCGAGCATCGTACACGTTAATTTGGAAATGATAGCACAGTTCGCCGACTTTAATAGTAGATCAGATAGATCCTTATATTTGGATTATAAAATTGAAAACATATAATCGTTTTGATCTCCAATTTAAAAATGCGGATGCAAGGGATTCAAAATGGATTCGAAATATAGGAATAATTTTAATACTGTCTTTTTTCCAGAAGTAACACAGATGCATTAATAAGTCTAAATCAGTAATACAGATCGTCAAACTTCTTCTTATTTAACTAAAATACATACGTTCATAGCCATCTAACCCAACTAGCTTAATAAAAATCGTACATTTCAAACTTGGTAACATAACTTTTTGTTCATCCTTGAATGGATCAAATAATAAAATTTACCAAAGTTCAAAGAATAGAACCTGTCAACGAAGTTGTTCCAGTCATTGACGAATATATCGAATGGTTGTCGTAGATCCAATCCAAGTATTTGAATTTACTGAAGACCCCTCAGTTGACCTCCCTACCGTATCAGGAGTAATCATATTCCCACTGAACGCCCCGAGCAAATGGGGTCGTAAGAACATACAAGCCTTGGCTTTCCATCGAGATCTCCCAATCCCCGAGCAAGCTACTAACCAAACTCCAAGGAATCACACTCAATGGAAACTTCTATTATGAGAGAGAGCCTCTCATTCTCCTCCCTTTCATTTATAACCCAAAACTTGCATGACATGTGTCTTCTCATGCAAAAATAGTTTTTAATTTAATAACTCCTTAGTATTTATCCTCACACAACAAGTGTCACTCTCACATCAATGTGCACCTAAATCCCTTAATTATCTCTTTGTTGTCTCCTCAGTGAATTTTCTAATTCCTAAATCAGAGGTGGAGTGGTCTCTACTTGAGTATTATGCTAGTTTTTCTTCATAATTTATTAATTGAATATTATTTGCAAATTAAATCTCATGCATAATCATTCTAGTATAATGGACACACACATCTATCCCAATTTCCTTTTTTCTGAAATCTCATAAAATAAAATATACTTTTATTCGATTTTCTAAAATTCTATATGTAACTTTAAATGCAGAAAGTGTGAGTAATAATCTGTTTTCGTTGTTGTTTAGGTACCCCTTCGACGGGTCCTTCTGACAATCTTCTTTTCTTCTTGTGGGGAGTACTATGTAGCGATCGGGGAATCGTTTGTAACGGTAAAAATCCGTTTACTGGAGCTTCTCGAACTTCCACTTTTGAAAATACAAATAATCCATGAATATATATAAAAGTTGATAAAATAGATATGGTCTTTTACAAGATAGACTTTCCCGTATTTATAATTGTTTAAAGTGTGTCTAATGCAACTCTTCATAAAGAGTTACACCATTTCACTAATTAATTATATTACTATATTATTCTTGTTTGTTGTTATTATTATTATTATTTCTATTTATATATATGTGTTGATGTTTATTTTATTATTATTTTATTCATAACATTGCCTTCCCCTTAAGGGAAGCTTTGTCCTCAAAGCTTATTTGGCGACAATGATTACGTCTGATTTTTCGCTTGTAATGTTATTCCTCGATCTTTTGTGTTAGTTTTTTGCGACATTTGATGAAACGAGGCAATACGAGTTACAAATTCCCCAGAAGAACTGTTGCATCGTCTCTGATGTGTTCCATCCCAAATTTAATTTTATCGGAACTATTTGTTCGCTTTGTGACAGGGGTCTTCTCGTTTGCTTATTATTTTGATTTGATGTTCTTACTTGTCTTACAACATAACTCCTCTATGTATGTTCATTTTGACCCTGTCGTTGATCAAAATGATGTTTATAATTGGGGTGTCGATAAGGAGTCCTGGCTGTTTGTTTTTCTGCTGGATTGAATCATTTTTTAATTGTGTCGAGGACTGAATTTACTTCCTCAACTTGACTTTGTTTTCCAGGGGATCTGGATGATTCCTCCTGGATTTGCGCTAATTTGCTCTTTAATCGATTGTTATTACTCTGAATTTTCTCGAACTTTTCGTCTTGCGACTTTCTGTCCTCTTTAAACTTCTCAATTTGTTTCTCTAATTCCTTATTACTATTTTTCAGATGATGGTTTTCGTCTTGTTGTTCTAGTATTTTTCCTTCTAGGTCTTCATTGGAGTTGTCTGCCTTCCTGGTACTCTTTAACTTCTTGATCTTTGTAACTAATATTTTATTATGATTTCTTAATCGATATATTTCTTCAGTATTACTTGTTAATATGTTATTGACTTTCATAATTTCCAACTTGTATGCTTTTTTTGAGTTGTCCTCTTTCTGCTGGAGTTCCTCAATCTGTTGTTGAAGGCGGCAATTCTCTGCTTCTTGGCATCTTACTTTTGTCTTAATTTGCATGATTTTTTCATCTTTGTCCTTGATGATTTTATTTAATCGTTTTATTTCTTCTTTATTATCGACTGCATTTTTCATGATTTCTTGGTTTTGTAGATTCTCATTGGAATATTTTTTACTCATTAATTCCTCAATTTGAATAGATAATATCTCAATACGGCTTTTTAGATAATGATTCTCTCGCTCTATTAATCCCTTAGACATATCCAGCTTTGTCATGTCAAATTCTTTGTCCAATCCCTTAGACATATCCAACTTCGTCATCTCAAATGCTTTGTCCAATGCTACTTGTAGTCGGGACTGCAATTCTGATTTAAAATTTGCCATAATTCCTCGCTTTGGACGATAACTTGGTCTTCTTGACTTGATTTCTTGATAAGGGTGTCTTCCTTGATTTTTTCTTCTTCCCTTTCAAATTTTGGAAAGAGTCCTCCTTGAATTTTTTTTTTATTTATTTATTTTTAATAACAATGTTCAATATGATTCTTCCTGTAAAACTTATTTGTGTTGATGCTCTTCTAATTTAATTTCCCCTTAACTTTTGTAAAATGGTATAGAATGGTTGGTTGGGAGGAAAGATTGTTTCCTTCCCCACCCAAGTTCGAATCTCATTTTTGGTTTGTTGTTAGGGAATAAAACCAAACCCACTTCTCACAAAACCATGTGCGGTTTTACTTCTTCTTTCTTTCTTTTTTTACTTTCTTTTTTTCTTGTTTTTTTTTCTTTTTCTTATCTGTTTAGGACAAGTTCCTATTTTTAGGGAATCCCTAATCTTATGGTCAAAAACCAAGGGAAAGCCAAAGGCTGGAAACTCACGAGGCTTTGATACCACTGTAACGGTAAAAATCCGTTTAGTGGAGCTTCTCGAACTTCCACTTTCGAAAACATAAATAATTCATGAATATATATAAAAGTTGATAAAATAGATATGGTCTTTTACAAGATAGACTTTCCCATATTTATAATTGTTTAAAGGGTGTCTGATGCAACTCTTCATAAAGAGTTACACCATTTCACTAATTAATTATATTATTCTTGTTTGTTGTTATTATTATTATTATTTCTATTTATATATATATGTTGATGTTTATTTTATTATTATTTTATTCATAACATCGTTACCGCGATCTCTCGACTACACTTCCTTGGAGACTAATGGCGGTTGAGGGATAAGGTTCTCCTTATTGCGTGCCCCTCAACTCATCGTACGCGACCAAATCATTGTGGCCTCGCCCGTACGGCACACGCTTCCCCGGGTGAGATGAAATGGCTTTCGACCCATGCATGGAGTGCCAATTCAGGTTCGTCAGTCCGTCTCCGTACCCCTATGTATATTTCTCATTCTTACGACCCCTATTATTCCACTGTGGGTCAATCGGTAAATCGTTTTACCTGCCACTCCACACACTCAAAACGCACATTAGTAGAGTTGCACTATAAAATCATTTCAGCAACATCATATTCTTCATTCAATTTTATCTAAGTCGATGTCATTTATTCACATCTATGGAATCCAGAGAATCATTCATTGCATTTATGTGGGACATCATCATAATCTCTCAGTCAGTTGAGCATATCTATCATTCATTTGTTATTCAATCATTTTCATTTCATAATATTCAAAGCATAATCCATGGTCCAAGTTTTATTTAACCGGGTCACTTCAAAATCGGTGCCCTCAATAGTCTAATCAGTCAATGTGCTAAGGCGGGCGTTACATACACCCCCTCTTATTAAAAATTCGTCCCGAAGTTCAAAACAAAAATGGAAAATTCTAATGCATTTCAGTTTCGTCTTCCCAGGTTGCGGAATTGGGGCTATAACTGTCCCACTGAACCTTAACCTAGTCGATCACATGGTGCCTAAGCTGTCGTGTTCGACGGTCCAATATGCATATCGGTTTAGCCGTCATGGACCCTTCGTACGATATCTGTAAATTACTCATATCAATAATATGTGCAGAATCATAAACATAATGCCTAAGTGTTGATACATGAAAAACATTGTGCATCCTATGTAGAGATGATGGTAGTGTGAGACGGTAGGAAAACGGTCCTATCCATTCTAATACCTTGAAGGATCCCACAAACCTAGGAGACAGTTTGGTCCCTTTCCCAAACCTAATAGTTCTCTTTTGCGGTTTTACTCACAAAAATACTTGGTCTCCAACCTTATATTCTTTGTCAAGTCTATGTGCATCAGCATAACTCTTTTGTCGATCTTGTGCTTCTTTCAGTTAAGCACGGATATCTGTCATCTGCTCTTCCATCTCAGGAATCACCTCAGGTCCTAGTAAGGTTATATCCTCTAGTCTATCCTAACTCAAGGATGTCCGGCATGGTCGTCCATATAAAAACTTGAATGGTGCCATCTGTATGGAACTCTGATAGCTGTTGTTATAGGCGAACTCTACTAGAGTTAGAAAATCCTCCCAAGGAGTCTGTTGATCCATCACATACATCCTCGACATGTCCTCCAATACATGGTTTACCCTCTTAGTCCGTCCATCAGTCTCAAGGTGGTAAGCAGTGTTGAAGTTGAGTTGCATTCCCATAGCCTCTTGGAAGCTTGTCCAAAATATACCTGTGAATACTAATCCCCGATCAGATATTATCTTCTTTGGTACCCCATGTAGTCGTACTATCTCATTAATGAATACTCTATCAATTTCTGGTGCTTGATAAGTATTTTTAATGGGAATGAAATGTGCACTCTTTGTGAGAGTGTCTACTACCACAAAAATAGTATCAGGCCTCTTGCGGGTCAATGGTAGTCCCACAATAAAGTCCATGGAGATGATCTCCCATTTTGACTCTGGAATGGCGTGATGTTGAAGTAATATTGTGGGATGTCTATGTTTTGCTTTAACCAACTGACACTCCATGCATCTGGTGACAAAGTTCACTATGTCTCTCTTCATTTCGTGCCATAAAAATAAGGGGTATAAATCTGCATACATCTTTATCACCCCTGGGTGTGCTCTATACACCGCTCGATGTGCTTCTTCCAGGATCAAGTTCCTAAGCTCATCGTTCATTGGTACATAAATACGGTTGTTGTATCTTAAAAAATCTGTCATTTTCCAATTAATATCCTTTACACTTAGGTATCTCCATCTGTTCATTTTCTAACTCAGTCTTCACCTCATTGTACCAGGTGTCCTCCCTGTTGTACTCTAAGTATCTTCTCCCTCAAATTGGTCTTCATCGGAATTACTGAAAAGATGTGGGGGTCTGCGACTAAGCGCATCCGCTACCTTATTCAGGGTTCCTTTCACATTATTAACACTCAAAAAGTGCTCACTACCTCATCTCCCTCATTTCATGACTCATTTGTCCATATTTCCTACCATATTTGCCTCCAAAACCTTAAAAACCCATTAAAAAGCCTCCAAAAGGCTAAAAAACCATTAAAAAAGCCTCCAAAAGGCCAAAAACCCCATTTTTTTCCCCAAAATAAGTTAAATTCCTCCAAAAATAGCAAAAACCCTCTAAAAATGGAATAAAAATACAAAAAAGAGGAAAAAGAGGGAAAAAAATGAAGCAAAAACCCTATACAGCTGACATAAACCATATGGTGCCCAAAACCATGGGCCAGCACTTCACCACTAAAAAACCTATAAATAGGTGATGGAGGCCCCCCCATTTCACATCCACAATCATCCATATCCTTACTCTGCCAAAATCACTCCTGAAACCCTAGCTCACCCTTGAGCTACTTTCACATTTGAGTGCCCCTTCGGCCCATTTCCAAAACCCTTTGGAGAAAGAGAAAGGAACAACACTAGAGCTTGGAAGCAACCCTCTTGGACTGCTGCAAAGGCTTCATCAACCTTCACATTGGAGCTATAATCAATACAAAAAAACATTTTATTATCTTGTCTTTTCTGTTTATGCACATGCTTAGAGTAGTTACTGTTTTATTTACTGTATTTTCTGAACTGCTACTGAGGAGGACCTTCTCCTTAGTAGGTGCTCATTTGCACAAGCTAGGGTGAAAACCCTAGCTACAGTTTTGGCAACTCCCCTTGTGTTCCTTTGAATTTTTTGTTATAGTTTTTAAACGTTTTTAATTTTCTGCAATATTTTTCTGTTTTTTCCTTTCGGTTGTCCCTTTCGGCTGTCGTAAACCACGTCTTTTGCCCCCTGCAGTTGCATTCCAACCACGTCTTTCAGACGTTTACCTGCGATCTGACCGCGGCTGTTAGACTATTTCCGAAGATATACCAGCGGTTTTCAGTCTGTTACTTGCGATCTGACCGCGGCTATCAGCCTGTTTCGTGCGGTCCAATCGCTGCTATTAACCCATTTTCCCCGCGGGCCGTCTGCGGCTTGCAGCCCTTTTTCTACTACCCGCCTGCGCATTTCGGCCTTTTTCCCGCATCCCGTTTGTGGCTTCCAAGCCTTTTTCTGCTACCCGCCTGCGCATTTCGGCCTTTTCCCGCGTCCCGCCTACGGCTTGCAGCCCTCTTTATGTTACCTTCCTGCGTCTTTCGTCCTTTTTCCCGCGTCCCACCTACAGCTTGCAGCCTTTTTTTCTGCTACCTGCCTACATCTTTCGGCCTTTTTCCCGCGTCCCGTTTGCGGCTTTCAGCCATTTTCCTACTATCTACCTGCGTCTTTCGGCCTTTTTCCCGTGTCCCTCCTGCGACTTTCAGCCATTTACCTTCTATCCACCTGCGACTTTCGGCCCTTTTCCCGCGGTCCGCCTGCATCTTTCAGCTAAGTTCCCGCAACCTGCCCACGACTATAGACCTATTTCCCGCGGTCCGCCCGCTCAGATTTGCCACAGACCCGCGGTCTGTTTTCTACACTTTTTCCTGTTTTGAACCCAGCACTTTGCTGCAATATTTTCTGCACCTGCACAGCCATCTATCATATCTGCAGCCTTACTTCCCTACAGCCTGTTTTCTGCAGTATTCTTTCTGTTCCATTTACAGTATTTTTTAAAATTTTAGCATTTTAATTGAAAAGAGAAAATTTTGCATTTTAAAGTTTAATTTCTGCATTGTTATTTTTAGTTAGAAAGTTGCCCACCCCGTGGCACTTTTACTTGGGTTCGTCATCTCACACGCACATACTCTGTCACCTAATTCAAGTGAGCCCTAAAATATTACTTAACACAACCAACATTCTAACCCCACTTGGGGAACACATAAGAATCTTATAGTTCGGTAGGATCGGGGGGATAGGCATCCAAATAACACCCCTCGGTTGCTTACACTTGAGACATAGTTGTTGTCCATTAGGGAACCAAAATCCCCTAGTATTTTTTGACACGGTTTAAAACCAATTTATCGGGAAGGCCTCTCCCCTAGGAGGGTTGAAGTCGCCAGACTAGTTCCGGAAGCCTGAGTGGAATACCACAATCCATTCAGTAACCGAAGGATACATTTCGTAGTTCTCGGTGTATCACCCATATGGGGATACAGCGGCGATAGAACCAAGCGGCAGATTCACCCAACCGAAAGTGTCATGAACGGGGTATCTTAGTTGCTTTTCTTCTAGGATTGACTACCAGGTGTCCCTCCCGATAGGGGGATATCTTTAGCCACTTGGCTCTACTATCCATATTGTCTGACTTGGATTTCATCACCTTGCAGAGGATGTGTCTAGTTGAGTCAGAATACTATTTATCTAGGTGTTTGCATGCTCCCTTACCTCCTTTTGGTCTAGCGAGTCCACTATTTTTGTTTTCTAGGAAACCTGCTGCTTGTTGGTATTCTGACCATTTATGTTGATACTCCACTTATTGTAGCACAGCTATTACAGTAAGTGTTTTGAGTTGGTTGTTGGCCTGAGTGCCATATTTTTTGTGCTCTCCTTCTGCACACTCGGTTGCATTAGGGTTTTTGAGCTATTTTTCACTCAACAGAACCCCTAGATGCTTGACACCATCTGTCACCATTGAGTCCCCGAGACATTCTCGGTGCCTCCAGGGCAAGCCCCCAGAACACGGTTCACTTGACATCACCCATCATAGACGTAGATCTTCATCACTTAATACCACTCATCATAGATCTCGAGCTTTGTCACTTGACTCCACTCATCAACGGCATAAAACTTCGTCACCCGATCTAGACGCCCCTTATTTTACCTCTGATTTTGAGGTAGAGTCCGAGAACCCCACTTACACTGCACCAACCAGCCCCATGGCTGGCATGACATCCAACCCTTTCTTTGTAGGGACCATTGGTGGAGCATCCACCACCACACCTACTTTGGGTATGCCCTCGATGGGGCCCACATCTACCATTCCGATCACTGTACCCATTCCAGTAGCTAGCATACCCATCCCCACTCCATCAGTGACTCACACTACCCTTGGCGGTGCAGGACCATCCCATACCACTTTCGTTCCTCCACTTGGGGGCAACATCCCAAACCCAGCCCCTCCACTTGGGGGCATTGGCCCCAACATGGTCACAACCACTAGTATGTCACATCCTTCTACTAGTTTGCCATTCATGGCTAGTCTCAACCTTCCTGACCTAGCTAGACTGACTAACGATCCCATCAGACACGACCCTACGTGGCCTCATATGCCCACCAAGCTTCCCTCCGACATCCCTAATTTTGAGGGCAAGGAAGGTGAGGACCCCCAAAACCATATTATGTCCTTCCATCTATGGTGTTCCTCCAACTCCATAGTGGACAACTCTGTCCGCCTCCGTCCGTTACAACGCACCCTCACTGGCTCTGCAGCTAAGTGGTACATCGAGCAGCCCCATGGGACCCATGCCACCTTTACTTCCCTTGCCTCGACTTTCCTGCAGTTCTTCCAGTTACCTATCCGCTATGACACAGGAGTTTAGATCCTATTGTCTTGCAGACAGAACACGGCTACCCACATCACTGACCACATTCATGAGTGGCGTCGACGCCGCAGCCTCTGCAAAATCAAGTTAGACAACCGTATCTTCTTAGATTAGTTTCTAAAATCCCTCCTTCCTGTCATTTCCAAGGATGTGGCATCCGAACGACCCCAGTCCGAAGAAGAGGCCATCCTCAAAGCCCAACAATTTGACCTTATTTACGCCCAGTCGGGTTATCTATATTCCATCATACCTGACGCCCCTCACGGTGATTCCTCCCTACACGATGCGTCGGGGGCATCCCATGCCGCAGATGGCATCATTGGCCATATAGCCTCACATAATCAACCCTTTTCCATAGCATGTCCTAGCCATGGCCCTGACCTTTTGCGGGTTACATCCCATTCCGAAGAAACCAATTCATATGCTCCCATGGCACATCACCACCATTCCAACAGAACATCATGTCCACCTCAGTGTTTTGGTCATGCTCCCTCCGCTTACGCCCCCCCAGTCGCACCTCAGCCATATTACCACCCACAGGCTGCACCAGCTCCTGTGTCCTCTCAAGCCCAACCTGTTTATTACTCACCACAGGAAACCCCTACGGCAAACCCACAACCCGTTCCACAAACATATCAGCAACCCCCACAAGGTTCAGCACCTATGCCACCTCCACCTACTTATTATCCACCGCAGCCTGCTCCCGCACCTGCACAACCCCAGAACCCACCTGCTGCCCAAAGGGCAAGTGTACGCCCAATAGAATCCACAGCATAACCAAAATAACCAGTGCCAACAAGGCCAACAAAACCGTGGAAAAGGCCATAACCTTGGGAAAACCCCCCTCCAGACCAAGGTGGTCAACCTCCAATCCCCCAAACAAAAATAACACAGCACCTACCAGCCAGAACCCTGATCGGCCGCCCAAACAAGCAAAGAATCCTAATTTGCGAACAAATCATCCTTGTTCTATTTGCAGGGTCTATGGCCACTACACACATACTTGCCCACATTTGGAGCGAGCTCGGCAACTCTGGACCGATGATGCCCACCGACAAGGGCATGCAGCTCCTCAGGCGCCTCCCAACCCCCCACCACCTCAACATCAACCCTTGGTGTTACAAAACCCTTTACCAACCCAAGGCATAGTGAACACTCAATCGTTGGCTCCCCCTTAAGGAAATGCACCACCACAACAGCAAATCACTTATACCACTCCTGATCAACCCATGTTAGACTCAGGTACCCATCACTTGTTAATGATGTCATCCACCGATGTCAACCTTCAAACCTGTCGAAACCAATATGGCTCCACCCCTGAAGCCCCTCCCACTGACAAAAACACTACCGCTCATCCCACTGATCAGTCATTACGTATCCCTCCGGCTCCACTAGATGGCGCCTCCAAAGCACCTCGCTTCCCACTTCGTCTCATCAACAATAATCCCAATGCTCGCGCTGCGTCTAATTACAACATTGTAGATGACTTAGCCCAGTTCCCCGCAGCCATGTCTGCGTTAGAGGTCTTAAAAAACTGTCCTTCACAGCGCAAGACTTTGCTCTCCGCCATTGGTGCTATTGACCCAAATTATTCACGACTGATGGCCTTCGATTTGGACCAATACGTACCACGCCTGCCTTCCACTTTAGCGTTCCAAGTTTCTATTTCCGTTTGGAATCTTGTCATCCATCGGTGCATTATCGATGTGTTAGGAACCCACGTCTTTACTTTGTTAGTATGTTGTTGTTGGACGCATATGCTTTGTAAGTCGTCCCGTAGTATTTGTTGATCAATAGTTTGTGTTATTGTTGTTGGCACATATGCTTTGTAAGTCGCCCGTAGTATTGTTGATCCATAGTTTGTAACGGCCCATGGTTTCGACCCATAGTATTGGCGCCTAGAATTAGTATATAAGTGTGTGTTGAGACCTATGAAGGCACCGTGAAGTTATTTGTATTGAGCTTGCTCATAGGAGGTTTCCCCCTCGAAGTGGCCTGTGATCAATATAAAAGTGGTTCTGAGTTCTGTCATTTCTGCTATTTCGCATATTTGTATTAATTAATTGTTGCAGGTGCCTCACATCTGGTATCAGAGCACTTTCTTGGGCTCGCTGGGTGAAATTTCTACCAAATTTTTTTCGCATCTGTTGCAGGTTCGGATTTGGGAATAATCCCTATCCGCTTAACTGTGGGAAGTACTTGGGCATAAGCCCTAAAACTCATTGTGAGGAGTACCACAGGAACCCCGAAGTAGCTGGCCCATTGAGAGTACCTGCCAGCGAAAAGGGCAACAACCCCTACCTGATTGACTAGTTCCCACCCGTGAGGTAAACCAAGAGCTGTCGTTTGTGGCAAAGCGGTCATCAGTTTTACCTGAGCCGTGGAGTGAGGGGTAATGCCCCAATACGCAAGCTGTCAGACAACATTGGTGGCCGAGTGAAACCCCTGAACTGTTAGGAAGCCGCACATACCTGGGGTCCATATCTACTTTCAGCTGAACTATTGTCGATCACTACTGTGTCGTTCAGATCCATTTTGCAAGTCATTTAAGATCCAGCCGCTTTTAGTCCATTCGGCGCTGTTCCAGATCCCTTCTGAGCTGTAGCCGCTCCAGTCTGGAAAAAAAAAAAAAAAAAAAAAGGAGGTTTTTTGTCCATATCTCCCTTGTTTTTACTCGGTTTCCCTTGAAATTTTCGGGGAATCCCTGTCATCCCATTCGACATATTTCATTCCTGAGGACCCTATCCCCAATTCCCCTTCCCAAAGCTTGAAAGCCCACATTTGTCTATTTTTAGGGTTTGCCATAACTTCCTCAGATTTCACCTAATCACCTTCAAATTTTACCACAGAGTTCCTTTCTGAATTCTGCTTCTTTGTCCCCCTCTGCCAAATTTTCCTATTCTTTCACCCCGCTTCTGAAATCCTCATTTTTTTCTTCCCTGTCTAGTCGACAGTGTCCAAAACCTAGTCAAACCCCAATTACCCTTCAGTTTTTTTCCCCTAGTCCAGATTTTCCCTTACTGAAGTAGTTTCTGTTTTTGTTTTCCTACCCAGTCAACCAAAAAAATAAAAATAAAAATAAAAAATAAATAAGTAAATAAATTATGGTTGTCACCCGTTCAGGAGCAAAAACCATGGAGGAAGCACTTGCAGCCATCCAAGCCAAACTCCAGGATCTGGATGAAAAATTTATCGGCCTCCATCTTGAACATTCAGCTATGAACAACAAACGGCAGTCCAAGTCTTCATCAGACAATGGGTTTCTCCTCTTCCAGCAATTCCCGTGGTCCGAAGCTTGATTTTCCTCGCTTCAATGGTACTGATCCAACTGGATGGATCTATCGTGCAGAACAGTATTTCAGTCTGCATAATACTTTTGATGTCAATAAAGTTCCGCTGACATCCTTTCACTTGGAACAAGAAACTCTTCAATGGTACATCCAGGCTCATCCATAGCCCAAATGGCCAGACTTTTTCCAACTCCTTTTGCAACGATTTGGTCCTACCGCTTTTGATGACTTCACAGGAGCCCTCACTAAACTTCGCCAAATTGGAACGGTGAGAGAGTATCAAACCGAATTTGAGAATCTCGCCAACCACACCGAAGGATTGTCTGATGACTTTTACCGGAGTTGTTTTATCAGTGGTCTAAAGGATGCCATCCGCTCTGAGGTCAAAATGTTCTGTCCCATCACAATGATGGAAGCCCTAGGGTTGGCTAAGTGGGCAGAAGACAAGATTGCAGCCCAACAACGCTCCAAGCCCACTTTTGTTCCCTTCCGAAATATGGGTTCTCAGCGACCACCTATACCGCAGGCTCCTCGACCGACTCCTATCAAGCGTTTGTCTGAAACGGAGATGCAAGCATGCAAAGAAAAGGGGCTTTGCTATAATTGTGATGAGAAATTCACTCGGGGACATAGATGTGTTCAGCAAAAGCTCTATCTCTTGGATGTGGAGTCTCCACCTGCCTCTGAAATTGGTGACGAAGATCCAGAAACACTTGATGCTACGGTCGACATTCAGGAACCGCCTATTGACCCTCCGTCTCAGGTTGACCAGCCAGATATATCTCTCCATGCTTTAGCTGGAATCACCACCCCCCAAACAATGCGGGTCAGGGGTTACTTCAAGAAGCCTTCCTCTTACAATAGTCATTGATTATGGTAGCACTCATAATTTCATTGACCTTCGGATCGCCAAACAAGCTGATTGTTTTATCCATCCTTGCTCCAACTTTGAAGTCATGGTTGCCAATGGGGGCACCTTACCTTGCAAAGGGAAGTGTCGAAATGTGTGTATCTCTATGGGATATTATACCTTGCGCTCTGACATGTTTGCCTTGTCCTTAGGCGGATGTGATGTGGTTTTGGGCGCTCAATGGCTATGCACACTTGGCCCTATCTTATGGGATTTTGCTGAACTTTGGATGCAGTTTTCTCTCAATGGACAAAAACACACATTGACAGGATTACAACCAGGTTCTCTCAGCATCATCAGTTCACATCGCATGGAAAAACTCCTCAAGAAGAATTCACATGGTGTCATCGCTCAGATCCATTCCATCCAGATGCAACCATCAACGGTCTCTACTACTCCTTTGGATCTACAAAAAATTCTGGATCGATATACAGGTGTCTTTGCTGAACCAGTGGGATTACCACCTTCCAGGCCAAAAGACCATCGTATTCAGCTCCTTCCTGGCAGCGTTCCTCCCAACATCAGGCCCTATCGCTACCCATTTCACCAAAAACGGAGATTGAAATGCTCGTTCGGGACTTATTGAAGCAAGGTATTATTCGCCCAAGCACTAGTTCATTTTCTTCTCCGGTTATTCTTGTCCGCAAAAAAGATGGGTCATGGCGTCTCTGCATTGACTTCCGAACACTTAATCACCTCACCATCAAGGATAAGTTTCCAATTCCTGTTATTGATGAGCTTCTTGATGAGCTTCATGGGGCTCACTTTTTCTCCAAGTTGGATCTTCGTTCTGGGTATTATCAAATTCAGGTTCATGAGGATGATATTCCTAAAACAGCTTTCCGCACACATGATGGCCATTATGAGTTTTTGGTCATGCCCTTTGGCCTCACTAATGCTCCTTCCACATTCCAGGCCTTAATGAATAAAATATTTCGACCCTACTTGCGGAAATTCATTTTGGTATTCTTTGATGATATCCTCATCTACAATAAAACATGGGGATGAACATCTCCATCATCTGGATCTTGTCATGCAACTTTTCTCTGACCATCATCTCCATGCCAAGCACTCTAAATGTGTTTTTGGACAGAAGGAAGTTGAGTATCTCGGGCACATTATCTCAGCAAAAGGGGGTTCGCGTGGATCCTGCCAAAATCGATGCCATGAACAATTGGCCACATCCTTAGACACTCAAGAGCCTTCGTGGTTTTTTGGGGTTGACTAGCTACTACCGCAAGTTTGTCAAGGATTATGGGAAGATTGCAGCTCCATTAACTGCTCTATTGAAAAAGAATGCTTTTACATGGACACCTGCTGCTTAGTGTGCATTTGACAAACTAAAACAAGCTATGTGTACTACATCTGTGCTAGCTATGCCCGATTTTTCCAAGCCCTACACTATTGAGAGTGATGCTTGCGGCAATGGACTTGGTGTTGTTCTCCTTCAAGATGAACACCCCATTGCGTTCACCAGCAAATCCCTTTCAGGTAAGAATTTAGTTGCCTCTACCTATGAGAAGGAAATGATGGCTATTTTGCATGCAGTACAGAAGTGGCGCCCATACCTATTAGGGAATCATTTCTGCATCAAGACTGATCACCAGAGTCTGAAATATTTCTTGGACCAGTGTGTCTCCTCCCCGGCACAACGGAAATGGGTTAGCAAACTCATGGGTTATGACTATGAGATCACTTACAAGAAGGGTAAAGACAATATTATGGCAGATGCTCTTTCTCGCACATTTGATGCCCAAGGTTCTCTTTCAACTATTTCTATGCCTGTTCCAAATTGGTTGCAATCTGTTCAACAGGGTTATGTCAATGACTCTTCCTTATCTCAAATCATCCAACGCTTGACCAACAACCCTTCTGCTGTACCACATTACTCTTGGGATGGTGCTTCTCTGCGATACAAGGGTCGTCTGGTGCTTCCCCAGAGCACAGATCTTCAACAGGTTGTCTTCTATGAACTCCATGCTTCTCCATTGGTAGGGCACTCTGGGTTCCTCAAAACATATGAATGAGCACGGCGTAACTTCTTTTGGCAGGGCATGAAAAGGACAATTCAACAGATGGTGGCCGAATGTGATACCTGCCAGCGCAATAAGGGTGAAACAACACTCCTTCCAGGATTGCTTGAACCCTTTCCCATACCTACACGGATTTGGACAGATATTTCTATGGATTTTATTGAAGGGCTCCCTAAATCTAGTGGGAAGACAGTGATTCTCATTGTGGTTGATCGCCTCTCCAAATATAGTCATTTTTGTGCTCTCAGCCATCCCTATACAGCCTCCCCCGTCGCTCAAATTTTTCTGGACCAGATCTTTCGTCTTCATGGCATCCCTTCTTCCATTGTCTCGGATCGTGATGCGACTTTCACCAGTTATTTTTTGACAGAACTATTCACCACACTGGCACCAAACTGAAGATGAGTTCAGGGTATCACCCACAAACAGATGGTCAGACTGAAATTGTCAATAAATGCTTGGAAACTTATCTTCATTGCTTCACCTCGGAACAACAACATCAGTGGGAAAAGTGGCTCCCTCTCGCTGAATGGTGGTACAATACCTCTTACCACACTGCCTCTAAAATGACCCCATATGAAGCAGTCTATGGTCAGGCACCTCTAGCTCTTCTTCCATACACCCCCACCAGTTCACCAATTCAGGAAGTTGACATGGTCCTTCACAACCGCGATCAGATTCTTCGCATTTTGCAAGACAATCTTCACATGGCAAGAAATCGCATGAAGCAACAAGCTGATTAGCACCGTTCGGAGCGCACTTTTCAAGTCGGCGATATGGTTTTTCTTCGTCTCCAGCCGTACAAACAATCCTCCTTGAAACTCAAAGGGTGTCATAAGCTCGCTCCAAAGTTCTATGGGCCATATCGGATTCTTCAGAAGATTGGGTCCGTTGCTTATAAAGTGGAACTTCCTCCTTCTTCCCGCATTCATCCAGTCTTTCATGTCTCTTGTCTGAAGAAAGTTCTTGGCACCAACATCAGCGGAAAAAACGATTTTACCCGAACTGGATAATGAAGGATCCATCCTTTTAGAGCCAAAGGCCATCCTCAATCAATGCACGCATCAGCTTCGCTCTCGCTCTATCACAGAGGTCTTAATTCAGTGGCACAGCATGCAACCAGAGGATGCTACATGGGAACCACTCCCACTCCTTCAGATTCAACAACAATTTCCACATCTAAAGCTTTGAGGACAAATCTTTTTTTAAGGGGGAGGGGATGTGAGGAACCCATGTCTTTACTTTGTTAGTATGTTGTTGTTGGACGCATATGCTTTGTAAGTCGTCCTGTAGTATTTGTTGATCAATAGTTTGTGTTATTGTTGTTGGCGCATATGCTTTGTAAGTCGCCCGTAGTATTGTTGATCCATAGTTTGTAACGGCCCATGGTTTCGACCCATAATATTGGCGCCTAGAATTAGTATATAAGTGTGTGTTGAGACCTATGAAGGCACCGTGAAGTTATTTGTATTGAGCTTGCTCATAGGAGGTTGCCCCCTCAAAGTGGCCTGTGATCAATATAAAAGTGATTCTGAGTTCTGTCATTTCTGCTATTTCGCATATTCGTATTAATTAATTGTTGCAGGTGCCTCACACGATGAAGGTGCCTCTACATGTGTTATGTCCACATTCGTTTGGCAGAAGTTGGGATCCCCTACTCTTCAGCAATCCACCACTGCGTTGCGAGCCTACGACGGTCTTTCGGCTCAACCCCAAGGTCTCTTAGCTAATGTCCCTGTCCAGTTGGCTGGAAAAAGAGTGCTCATTGACATAGAGGTCATCAACGCCCAGCTTGATTATAACCTCTTACTTGGCCGCAGTTACATGTATGCCATGCGGGCGGTTGCCTCATCCATTTTTCGTACCATGATGTTCCCCCATGACGGACGCATGGTCAAGGTCGATCAACTCACCTATTATGATCCCAATGCCCCCGCTGCACCCGAAAATGTTCTCCCCATGGTTGAACAACCAGTTTGTGGTGCATCTACCTCGTTGGTTTCCTCCGTGGGACCCGAACTTTACTCAGATATTTCGATGACTTCAACTTTCCAATCCATTCCACCCCCATCACCAGCGACCGAAATATCTGACCTATGTACCCTTTCCCACAATACACCAACAGCCAACAATCAACCGCCCTTGTTACCCAAACCACCATTGGTACCTAGTCATATTGGTGTTACACCCATCCACACAATCCCCTTCCTATTCCCTCCCTCGGGAGTAGTAAGCGCCCCGGTTATGGCTACTCTCAGCCTCCCCGGGTTAACCTTAGGATTACCCGTGTGGTATATTTCGCCTCTCGTTCCCCCGCCGACACCAAATGTCGTCCTACAACCGGTGCAACCCATCGCCACTACTAGTCAACCACCTCTCGGTGTCACTACCCCTTCATCATCTACAAATCCCCCCCCTCTTATCAAGCACACTGGGGGCAGAGGCCCACAACCATACACTGTTGTACCCCCGCCCAAAATAGTCAAACCCCCCCCCCCCCCCCCCCGTGTTTCATGCTCCTCCCAAATGCTCATTGTGTGATGAGTTAGGCCATCTGACTCATCAATGTCCACAATTACCTGCATTACAGGAACACATGCAAATGCTTGACGATGACCCCAACATCCCGGTTGTCCAACTCAATCCAACCCCTAAGCCTCGTGATAAATCACTGCGTACCAACCACCCTTGTGCAATATGCGGTGTTTACAGCCATTACTCACATCACTGTCCTGATCTCCCAGATTACAAAGCAGCTCTCTACAAGATGAATAATTTGGACCTTGAGACAGCAACCCCCACAATTGAGGAGATCCACCCCCCAGTATTACCCTCATCCGGAGAGATTAACACCATCTATATGATCTCTTCAACTACCACTTCCTTGTCAACCGATTTGACAACTCAAAGTTTCTGCAATGATGAGGAGATTCTAGAGGCTCTCACTACCCTAGATTATCCCTGGGAAGACATGCACCATCGTTCCTATTTCCTCCCAGAAGAGTCCTCCTCCACCACAGCCACCCAATTTGCGGTTGAGTCCAAAGATTTCCTTCCCACCAAAGTCGACTGGTTTAAGGATCCCATTCCCACTCCCAATGCCTTTGAGGAAGGTAACATGGCCAACATCTCACCCACAATCCAAATTGATATCTCTGCCCCAGGAGGTGCCCCTGAACTCATTACATTAGGAGCCTCTTGCAGTGAGTATGAGATCGGAGAATACAAAAAAAATTTCCAAGAGTTTCGTGATGTCTTTTCCTGGTCCTATACCGAAATGCCTGGTCTTGACCCCGCTATTATAGAACACCACATTGACACATGGCCAAATGTACCCCCCGTTCACCAGAAACAGTGCCCCATTCATCCCTCCAAGCTCCCCGCTGTTAAAGGAGAGATTGAGAAACTTCACAAAGCAGGATTCATTTATCCTATTGCATATACCACTTAGGTTTCTAACCCCGTCCCTGTTAACAAGAAACAAGGAACCATCAGAGTATGTACTGACTTCCGCGATTTAAACCGAGCTTGTCTCAAAGACAACTTCCACATGCCATTTATTGACCAACTCATCGATGTGTGTGCAGGGCATGAAGTCCTATCTTTCATGGATGGTTTTTCTGAATACAACCAGATTCAGATCCACAAGGAGGATCAGTACAAGACTGCCTTTACCACCCCCTGGGGAACCTTTTCCTATCACGTCATGCCTTTCGGCCTCAAAAATGCTGATGCCACCTTCCAATGGGCCATGACCTATTGTTTTCATGACTTGTTCCATATCCTGTTAGTCTATCTTGACGATCTTACAGCTCGTTCCCGGAAATGATCAGACCACCTTAACGACCTTCGGCAAGTCTTTCTGCGTTGTCGCAAATATCAAATCCGCTTGAACCCACTCAAGTGTGTCTTTTGCGTTCTGGCAGGCCGGTTGTTGGGTTTCATTGTTTCCCAGAAAGGAATTGCTGTTGATCCCCTAAAAGTCCAAGCCATCACAAACCTTCCCACTCCTTGCACGTTCCGGCAGCTCCATAGTCTACAGGGGCGATCTAATTTCCTCCGTCGCTTCATTCCTGATTATTCCACCACCGTTCATGGTTTCTTATGCCTGCTTCATACCCACATACCCTTTGTTTGGGATGACCAGGCGCAAGCTGCATTCGAATCCCTTAAGAAATCTCTCACACAAGCCCCTTTGATCTCCCCTCTGGATTTCTCTCAGGACTTCATCCTTTACGTCTCGACATCCAATTATGCCGTGTCTAGAGTCCTTGTTCAAGAAGACGTTGCTCGCCAGGAGCATGTCATTTATTACGTCAGCCAAACCTTGTCTGGACCACCCCTATGTTACCCGTATGAAGAAAGACTAGCCCTTGCTGTGGTCTTTTCCGTCCAAAAATTGCGACATTACATTTTACTCAGTCAGACCACAGTTGTCGCCGACTCCAACCCCATGGTCTATCTCTTGAACCGGCGCCTCCTGCAAGGTTGCGTTGCTAAATGGGTAATTATCCTAGAAGAATATGACCTCACTTTCACAACCCCTAAGAGCACTAAAGCCCTCGCGCTTTCCCAGCTCATCACCGATCTCCCATCCCTTTTGTCGTCCCCACAAATCTTCGATGAGTTACTCGAAAATCACTTGTTCATCATCTCGTCTGATGACCCATGGTACGGTGATATTTTGTTATACCTTCGCACAGAGAAGTTTCGACCCAACATAAATCGTGATGGACGTCGTCGTATTCGTCACCAGGCCTCTCGATATCTCCTCTTAGGTGATGTCCTTTACCGGCGAGGGGTTGACACGATTCTCCATCATTGTCTTACACAAGAGGAAGCTGAACAAGTCCTCAATGACTATCATAGCGGTGCCTGTGGCGAACATTTCTCTGGAATGGCCACCGCCCAAAAGGTCATCCGCGCCGGATACTTCTGGCCCACACTCTTTACCGACTGCATCACAGCGGTCAAACATTGTCATAATTGCCAACTTTTTTCCCCCAAGGCTCGGACACCACCCGCTCCATTACACCCAGTCGTCACCGTTGGCCCCTTTTGTAAGTGGGCCATCGACTTCATGGAATGTAAACCCTCATCTACCAACGGCCATAAGTACATCATTGTCGCCGTCGACTACTTCACCAAATGGGTTGAAGCCATGCCCACCTTCAATTGTATAGCTGACACCACTGCTCGTTTCTTTTTTAACCATGTTATCACACGATTCGAGGTCCCCAAACAGTTGGTCTCAGACCATGGTTCACACTTCGAAGATTCCATTTGACTCAAGTTATCCACCCTCCTAAAGTTTGAACATCAGTATTCCTCTGCTTACTACCCCCAAGGGAACGACCAAGTAGAGGCCATTAACAAAATTTTAAAAACCATCCTCCAACGCACTGTTGACCGGCATAAGTCCAATTGGCATCACATGTTGTTCCCTGCATTATGGGCTTACCGTACATCAGCTAAGACTGCCACCGGTTTTACCCCGTTTCATTTAGTTCACGGTGTAGAGTCTGTCCTCCCTATCGAGTGTCAGATACCGGCCTTACACATCGTCGTCGAGCTTCTTCCAGACACCTCCCCACTTGAGCAACGTCTGCTATCACTAGAACAAGCTGATGAAGACCGTCGTGCCACCCTCCAGACCATTGAAGCTACCAAGAACCGCTCCAAAGCTGGTTACGTCAAACATGTCCACCCTTGAACTTTTTGTGAGGGGACCTCGTCCTCGCCTATGACCAAGCCCACAACAAGACTGGTAAAGGAAAGTTTGAATCCATGTGGCAAGGCCCTTACATCGTGCAGACCTTCCTCGGAAATGGGGCATACATTTTAACTGACTCAGAAGGTCACCCTTTGCGCAACCCCCGTAATGGGTTGTATCTTAAACGCTTTTATCCTTAAACAAATCCGCGGCCCCAGTGGTTCGTATTGTACATTTTGTTTTCTTTTTGTTTTTCACCTTTTTTACTTCAACCTTACATTCATCATTTTTGCATGATCACAGATGGACCATCTTCCACCTCATTACATTGGCTTCGCTAATGGAGCAAGCCACTGGTCTCCAAACCTGGCTTCTGCAGCATGGGTCTTATATTCCCCTTCACACGAGTTGATTCACCTTGACGAAATATGTATAGGCGCTGCTACCAATAACCAAGCGGAGTATGATGTTGTGACCGGTCTCCTGACTGCTGCCCTCCAGATGGGCATATGTCACCTTCATGTGTTCCTTGACTCTCAGCTACTTGTCTCCCGGCTCAACAACTGCTACCAGGTGCGTGATCCCTGCCTCTTTAGAAAATTCCTGTGCACAAAACAACTTAGCCGACAATTTGAATCGATAACATTCACCCATGTCCCAAGAGCTCAGAATAGTGTCGCAGATCAAATGGCTAACAACATCCTAGATTGGCACATCAATCACACCATGTAAACCATCCATCATGCATCATCATCCCATATCATCTCATCAAAAATGTATAAAAACCCAAAAAGATTGCAAGGGGCATCCACGTGCCTATCATCACATAAACATTCGCATCCATGTGCAAATAACATAAAACCCATTACTATACAGGGGCATCCACGTGCCTATCCTACATACATAATGGTGCATCCATGTGCAATACATAACATCAAATACACAAAGGGTATCCACGTGCCCATCATCCTACACTACTTGCATCCACGTGCAGTACAAATATATAACAAACCATAAGCGCATCCACGTGCGTACACTAAATCATCATCGCAAAAAGGTGCATCCATGTGCATATATATATATCAAAAAATAAACGTCAAAGTGCTACACATGTCCTAAGTACCTCCGTACTCAGTTGTACAAAAAATATCTATACATCAATAAGCCTCATAGAATACATGCCGTAGCTAAAAAATCGGAGGGGAGTCCCATGCACTCCCTACTGAGAGTCATACCCTCCATCACTGCCTGCATCAGCTGCCTCCAAGTCCTCACCCCGCTCCTCCTTCGGCAGCTCCTCATCCCCTGCAAGCTCCTGTGCCCGACCCATATTCGCCAAAATGGCCACCCGGATCGCGATCGATCGGAACTCCCGTGGCGCCCTCAGACAATCATGAATCACCTCCGGATCCACGTCCTGCCACCCATCATCGGTCACTCCAGCCAGCAAATGATCTAGAAGCATCCGTACAAACTCCAGAGTCCCCTCAGCGTCCCGTCGACGCACCTCCCCTCGGCCCGGTAGGGCTGGTATCGCCACATTCCCCCTACGAGCTACATGTCCTGGTGGTGGTCTCGGGCCAACATCTGCAGATCATACATCAATCAGTAACAGCATATCAATATCTCAAACCTATCATACACAAAAACTGACATCAACAACAATCGAGAAAATAAATACATACCATCTGGTCCCCACGCCTGCCCTAGCGGCCGTGGTTCCTCCAGATCCCATGTGTAGTCCATCTCTCTGTATGGATAATCATCCAACGTCAGCGGCATCTGCAACCAATGTAGGTAGAGCTCCTGGGTGAAGTACCTTCCAACCTCACCGCCACCCTGTCAGCCCATCATCTCGCCCCATCGCACCATACATGGCTCCATCGGTCCTGCTGCCCTGATCGAAAACCACGACCGCAGTGTAGGTACCCTCTCCATGAAGAAGGCACACAGAAGGGATCCATAACAGAATCCCTTGCCAGATTCCTTCATCGATGTCAGCTGTCGCTGAACATAAGTGAGGAACATCTGGCCCCAGGCATAGTATACACCATCCAACACCCGCTCCACCAGCTGCATCTGTCCCCCTGACACCTTCTCAGGTGACTGGGACCCCAAAACCCGAACCACGCACGCCACGATCGCCCGTACTGATGGCTCCCACAGGTCCACAACCCGGAGTGCATTCCTCTGCACCCGAGCCTCCGGACCGCAGTACCAATCCAAGATATCCTTGATATCCACGTCGGCGGATACTCGTGGCTGCGTATCAGCCACCCTCCCTAGACAGGGAAACCCCATCAAGAATTATACATCTGCGAAGGTGAGATCCACCCTCTCTCCCTGCACCCTGAATGCATGAATGTCAGGCTCCCAAAAACTCACTAACCTATTCAGCAGTAACGCTGCTGAACGCATCATGGGCACCTGTGCAAACTTCAGCAGCCCGCACAACCCCCACGTCGACCGCACATGCCGATCCCTCTGGATGACATCCACTATGTCATCCGGGACATCCCGCTCTCGCCATAGCACTAACGGCATCCTGTCAATCACACAAGGCAAACTCATCAGACTCATGTCAAAGAAGCAACCCTTCCCCCCCCGGTAAAACCCGAAAGCTCGATCCAAATCGTGGCTTTAGGGCCCCTTTCCCGGTTTTAGACCGCGGCTGTCAGGGCTACAGTCGCGGTCTAGGACCATGCCTGTAGGATCCGAACTCACGGTCCCAAACCGCGGGTCCAGCCTTGGAACTAGCGGTCCCAGTCCACGTGATCAGACCTGGAACCTGCGGTCCCCGACTACGGTTCTACCCCACAAACCTGCGGTCCACCCTACGTGGACCATACAAAAAATCCCCTGGGACCCACTACCCCCCAAACCCAATGAAAAATGCGGGTATGAGTTTATCAGAATACCTGTAACTCCCGGATCTGAAAGCGGCCGGTTGGATCGTCCGGAAACACCAACTCAGCTCTGGTCCACTCTGATCTCTAGTCAAAGTCAACAAGTCTAAATGACACTTGTCATGTTGGACCCTCTTACTATTTATAGTCCGTTGACTTTTTCTTGTTTTGGCCATTCTGAACCAATACGAAGTCCATTTTTCGAACCATTTCCACCACTGGAATCAGCACGACGAGACCGTCATGATGGTCGACTTGTTTTCTTATTTTTTCGACATCGTTTTTTGAGCATTTTTTCTAGACACCACTAGTCGCCTCGGTTTGCATGCCACTTCGGCTGCTCTCCATTTTTGATATATTTTATATCATCGGATTTATTTTTTCGAGCCCGTGATGGTGCTTGAGATCATTTCTCGCTCTCACCCCCATATTTTTCGGGTATTTTTTCCCAAACGCCCCCCATCGCCTCGGTTTGCATGCCACATCGGCCGTTATCCATTTTTGACACTTTTTATATCACCGGATTCATTTTTTCGAGCTCATGATGATGCTTGAGATCATTTCTCTCTCTCACCAGGTACAGTTTCAACATTGTGTCCCGACACCTTGCTGCCTCGGTTTGCGCACCACATCGGCCGCCATCGGATTGTCCCGCACTTTTACATGAACCATTCACTCCTTTCATACTGCAATTATTTCGTTATTTTGCCACCATTCATTATCCCGCAAGGAGGCCCACTAGTGTTCCCCCCTACCCTCGTTCTTGGTCATCATCAAATGTTCCTTGATTGAGCACTTCCTCCTTGCCTGACCATTCCTTTTGTTCGGTATAATTTTATCCATTTTTTGGGCCGGACAAGTCCTTTACGAAAAAGGCACTTAGGGAGTTTCTGTTAAGCTCTTTTCTGACTCCTAAAACAATGAAAAGATCGTCGAGCAATCTTGCTTCCTTTCATGCTCGTTAAAGTACCTGAAAGGGCGTCTATCTGGTATAAGTTTAACCCTTTTTCGGACTTGGTAGACTAATTACGAAAAAGGAATACTATAGTCACATCGGCTAGAAGAGTTCTTCATTGCATCCTTTTATGCTTCTTCGGGCCTTGGAGACTAACACATGAAAAAGAAACCCCCTGGAGTCTTCTTATCGCTTTCATACTCTCTAAAATTGAAAGCAACCATGAGCATGATCTGTCCTGGGCTTGTACAAATCCACACGACAGTACCATTCCATTATTTCAGAGTCTTCTTATCGCTTTCAGACTCCTTAAAATTGAGAGCAATCATGAGCATGAACTGTCCTGGGCTCGTATAAATCCACACGACAGTACCATTTTAAACACACTTCTTCTAGTTCCTTAACCCACGAAGAATTCCCCCCATGCCTCTTGGCACTATGATCGATCATCTCGGCAGCACCCCCAATTAGGTCGCCTATGTTCAGAGTATTCTGCAGTCTCCTGCCATTTTACTCCAACTTGAATATCCCTCATCCTAGTCACTATCCTTGATCCATTGCAGCTATGATCCCTTTCCCTCCAGTCAGTTTCATATGTTGCCCGATCATCCCCCGTCATCATAATCTGAACAAAGGAATTTTGAGTCCACCCACTCTACTTGCCCATTTATCCCCCACAGTATGTCAGTCCTACCATCAGTACTCTCACACTTCGGTTCTCCACCTCGTGCTCCTATCAAGGAAACATCATTGCCTTGCTAGTTGCAGGTCTCCCTCTGTCGACGATAGCCCATCTATTCCAGAGGATAGACCCAGAGGTCCCTGTGCCTTGGACTCATCACCATCTGTGGTGAGTTCCTACAGACCTTTTTGAGAGGAGTCATTAGTGCCTCTCCGAGTGGTTGTTTCTCACATGCTCGACTTCAACACCTTCATCGCATTGTTGACAATCGCGCAGGGTTTATATCCCTTCAGTTATTGGTCGAAGACCCCGGATTTCCCCCAACTCTAGCACATTGGTGAGTCACTTCGGAACGCCCAGTTATATGTTCTCGTGGATGTCCGGGTTGCGTTGGCGATTGTATTCGGAAGCCATCCAGTTATATGCTTCCTTAAGTACCCAGTTCAGTTCTAGTTCAGTGTACCATTGAGGGTATGACTCCCCGTCACTATGATCCAGCAACTCATCAGTTCCTCTGGTACCACACTCAGCAGCACTGTCGTTATTCCAGTGTATCAGTTCTTCAGCTTAGACATGGTCAGCCCAGTAGTATGTCCCAGATTTGTGTCCCCTCTGGACTCTTATGATGTACACAGTGGTTCTCTATGTATCTTACAGGTCCCCCTTTTCGGGCCTCATTGTTATGTTTTATATATCTTCATACGAGCATGGGTATGCCCGCCTCGTCCATATATTGAGAGTCTTCCTCCTTTGAGGCCATGTATATTTCAGGTCCCCATTTATTGGACCCCCTTGTTATTGTTCTCTATCTTGATACGAGCATGGGAATGCCCACCTCGTCCATATGTTCAGATTATTCCTCATTCATTATTGAGGTCATGTACTTTCAGTTTTTGCAGTTTGTTCAAGACCGTTGTTCCAGGCTCTAGTTCATTTCTTCTCCTCTCCACACCCCAGGAAAACCATAAAATACTTATGATGTCTATCGGCCATACGATGAGCTCCTGCCCTCACACATCAGGAGGCAATCTGTTAACACTCAAAAAGTGCTCACTACCTCATCTCCCTCATTTCATGACTCATTTGTCTATATTTCCTACCATATTTGCCTCCAAAACCTTAAAAACCCATTAAAAAGCCTCCAAAAGGCCAAAAACCCCCTTTTTCCCCAAAATAAGTTAAATTCCTCCAAAAATAGCAAAAACCCTCTAAAAAGGGAATAAAAAATACAAAAAAGAGGAAAAAGAGGGAAAAAAGGAAGCAAAAACCCTATACAGCTGACCTAAACCATATGGTGCCAAAAACCATGGGCCAGCACTCCACCACTAAAAAACCTATAAATAGGTGATGGAGGCCCCCCATTTCACATCCACAATCATCCATATCCTTACTCTGCCAAAATCACTCCTGAAACCCTAGCTCACCCTTGAGCTACTTTCACATTTGAGTGCCCCTTTGGCCCATTTCCAAAACCCTTTGGAGAAAGAGAAAGGAACAACACTGGATCTTGGAAGCAACCCTCTTGGACTGCTGCAAAGGCTTCATCAACCTTCACATTGGAGGTATAATCAATACAAAAAAACATTTTATTATCTTGTCTTTTCTGTTTATGCACATGCTTAGAGTAGTTACTGTTTTATTTACTGTCTTTTATTTACTGTATTTTCTGAACTGCTACTAAGGAGGCCCTTCTCCTTAGTAGGTGCTCATTTGCACAAGCTAGGGTGAAAACCCTAGCTACACACATAGGAAATTTCAAAATCATACTCACTCAGTTGCTCGGACCATCTCCTTTGCCTGGCGTTTAAATCACTTTGGGTGAAAATATACTGTAACCCATGATGGTCTATCTTAAGTTCGAACTTCCTTCCTACTAGATAATGTCGCCATAAGCGTAACGCATGCATTACAACAGTCAATTCCATGTCATGCGTGTTGAAATATTGTAACTTCAAAGAATATTATATTTGTACTTTATTATTCCGGAGATGTTTCATTCCTCCGTGAAGACCTTATTGTATATCCGGAGATGTTTATTCCTCCGTCGCAATGTGATAACTTGGGTTATTATACTTCCCTAGTGGGGATCGGCCATGTATGTGTTATGTGGGTCAAAGGGTTATTAGACCACCGTAGAGGGGTCGGCCCAGTCAGTTGTAATGGGGTGTTTAGCGCAGTGGTTAAGTTGGGGCCGACGTAGTTAATGTAAAAGACAAGTCAGAGATGTGTATAAATAGAGGAGGTGTGTTCCTCATTTAATACACAACACACTCACTTGTGAATGGCGCATAGGTGAGGGAGAGATATTCTATGGATGAGAAGGAGATCATGTCTATGGTTTACATCTTTGTATTTTTTGGTCATCTATATTGAGGAAGCTTTGCTGGGTTTTCTTCCCCATGAGGGTTTCCCAAGATAAATCTGTGTCTCTTGTGTTTATGCTGTGCTTGTTGTTCTTTCAGTGATACTGTATATGCTATTGTTGTGAAATGGAATGTAATGATGATATTTTCTATCTTATCATATTTAATATTAACATGGTATTAGAGCTAACCTGAAGGAAGGCAATGTATGGCACTTACGACACTTGCTTCACTTGCGACAATTTGAAGGTTACGGTTTTATATAGCAAAAACCAGTCATCATGGCACTTTCGCTATAAATTGATTTTGGAGAAGGTTCAAGATCTGAAACCTTTATATGTCATAGATAAAATCCCCATGTACCTTGTGTCCAAAGTAAAACCTCATATTCGTTGTACTTTGTGAGTTATGATCAGTACAAGTTAGGGTTTCTACCTCTTCCAGATCTCAGTCATAATCAGGTGACCTAGGAAACAAGGTCATAACTTGGGCTAGGAAGCTCCAAATTAAATTTCGTAAAAAGTGGCAGGTAGTACACGGACTGTAATATCTCAGGTAATTTTTTCTGAGTCCTAAGTTGATCCAGTGACACGTGGCACACCGTACAAGTTCACTCTCCTGTTTTATCCCATAAACAGATCACGTTGCGACACTTGGCATAACTCTCTCTCAGAGAATCCAATTGACGTCAGTCATTTGGGGTTGGAAAGAGGACAGGTCGGGCTACCACAGGAAGATGTTTCAGACCCTGTGGATTCGTAATTTCGGAGTTACACCAGAAACAATCAGGTGAATATTTCTATCAAAACAGATTTGGATTTTGAGCACCTTCATTCTTGAATCGTCACTACTGTGGAAAATTAGGGTTTCGGAGAAAGTTGAAATTTTTGGAATCAAATTCCACGGCTGAATGCTACTCAAAAAAATCAAAATTTAGAGACCAAGATCAAATTTTTTGGTTGGGTAGAAGACCGGGCTTGATCAAACCCCAGTTCAAAATTTTTATCGGAAAGGTGGAAAATTAGGGCTTCTGCAAAAGTTGGAATTTTTGAAGTCTGTGACCACAACTGGAAGCTCCTCAGAAAAATAAGAGTTTAGAGCTTTAGATCGAACCTTTTGATTGGGCAGAAGGGTGGGCTTCATCAAACCCTAGTTCGAGATCCTGTCCAAAAGATCCAGAAGTTTCAAAGGCAATTTTGAGGGGTCAAAGTTTGGAGATTTCAAAATTGAAGTATGCTAGTTTGATCAGCTCAGCAAGGCACATCTTTCCATCCATTCAGAAGTGTGAAAGTAAAAGTTTGAATTTTTTAGGGTTTCTCTGACAAATCCTAATCAAGCTCCAAATCCAGTTTTAGGGGGAGATGAGGCTAAGGCCTTACATAAGAAGACTACAAGAAATCTCGACAGGTATGACTTAAGAAGATACAGGTATGTTTTGAAATCTGATTCTTGATTAAGTTCATAATATGGTTGTCTTCATATTATTTAGGTTAGTACAATCTTGATTAATGTAAAAGTATGAATACATGTGAATGATAGAAGACACTCTTTGATCAAGGTTATATGATTGTACTAATGCACATGTGGTGTTGTATGAGGATGATGTTGTCTGCTAACAAAAGACAGGTACATCAAAGACAAATCAAGTTCTATGACCATGATGACATAAAGACAAAAGACTTATCCATAATCTTTAGAAGTTCTACTTACGAGGTATGTATGATTTATTTCTACTATGCTTAACTTATGAGGTATGCAGGTTAGTAGCACAAGGTCTCTAAATCATTGAAGAGAATAAAGATATTGTTTGGGTATGTTAGACATAACTAAGCATGTATCTAATCCAGGTATGTTTTCCTATGTCAAGTTAGAATCCTACTTTGTGCTAGGATCTTAGTATACCCGTGTATTGAATGATCATGACCATACATATTCAAGATTACTTAGAATCATAATGTTGTGATAATATTGAGTTCATACTAATGAATGTATGATTATGTATGAGATCATGATGATGACACTAGTGCACACTTAAGCATGCATAGCGGTCAAGGATGGATAGAAGCTCATGACATGGAAGGGAAGTAGAGACCAAGAAGGAAGCAACCTCACAAGACATAAAAAGATAAGTATTTGAATTGTTATTTGAATTACTGAATAGTCTATGATATTGCTCGTAATAGTTGTATGCATATTTGTATTCCTAGAATATATCATGCTAAGTGTAAGCATTCATATAGCATTGAACAGTATACTACTAATATGCATATGATTGGTAAGTTGGACAAGCATTCCATTGTTGCTTGTCTAGAATGAAACCTCTTTGCTGACATGCTGAGATCTGTGCACGCTCTCGATAGTATGTTCTGGTAGAGATGGAAGGCATCTAGATAGCCAATGTATGCATACAGGATATGGAAACGTGTTGTGCCAAAGTATTGGTCAAAATATTTGCATAAATATGTAAATCATATCTGTATGCATAATAGGTTATCATGTCAACATGATTTGATGATTATGAAGTATTACTAATCATATACTTAATTTTTATTTGTAGGAAAGATCATGAAGAATGATGAACATTGAACAAGTGATGGATGTTCAACAAGAAGATTTACAAATCAAACATACTATAGAAGGCTCGTGGCTAGAAGATTCTCTTAGAAAGAGGAAGATGATCATGACGAGATACTTGCTCCAAGTAGCTAGATAATATTGTTCTCTCAATGGTGTGATTGAAGAAGAAGTGCGAATCGAGAAAACTCCCAGGATACAATGGAAGAAAGCTCTGTACGAGTACCCAGGATCGATAGTCATTTGATGAGTTTAATGATCACCATGGGTGATGCAGATTTCAACCTTTGCTACAAGGTTGAAGATGGTTTCTATATAAATATGGCATGGATGCAAGAAGGAACTCACCACAGAGTTCGAATGATCTTGAGGCTCATATCAGTAGACCCATCTGACGAGAGATGGCACAGATAGATATGCAGAAGATCACTCAATACAGAGTGTGAATGATGTTCAGTTACAGAGAGAGAATTGATAGCTTCTTGACAAGCTTGGGATTTACCAAAAGTAAAGATGATCCATTATGGATGATGAACCTATAATACTATTATTGTATGTGGATGATCTCTTTCTGACAAGGAATGAGAAACAGATCATGGAAAGCAAGAAGAAGCTAGCTACAAAGTTCGAGATGAAAGATCTCGGATTGATGAATTACTTCCTAGGACTGGAAGTATGGCAAGGCTCAGAAAGAATCTTTCTCAACTAGCGAAAGTATGTTGTGGAAATCTTGATAAGATTTGATATGTTGGAATGTACAACCATGGCCACTCTCATGGGTTCCGACTTGAAGCTGTTAGCTAGCTTCAGAGTTAGTGGATGTAACTCTGTACAGACAGATTATTGGGTCATTGATGTATCTGACGAATACAAGGCCAAATATATGCTTTGTTGTGAACAACTTGAGTCAGTATCTAGTGGAAGTTAGGTGTGTTCACCTGATAGCTGCAAAGCATGTGATGGGGTACCTAAAGGGTACGATATATTTTGGTTTATGTTATCTTGGAGATCATGACTACATAGATGTTGATTGGGCAGGAAGTGTATCAGACTGGAAAAGTACATCGGGTGGATGTTATTGTCTGGGATCTACCATGATCTCGTGTTTTAGAAAGAAGCAGTCTAGTGTGGCTCTCAGCACAACTGAAGCAGAATATATAGCTTCTTGCTCTGCCAGTTGTGAAGCGCTATGGATTCGGAAGTTGTTATCAGGATTGTTTTACTTAGAGATGGAATCCACTATGATCCTGTGTGACAATCAGAGTTGTATCAAGATGACAGAGAATCCAGTGTTCCATGATAAGTCAAAGCACATAGAGATCTGATATTTTTATATACGGGATATGGTGCAAAAAGGAGCTATCAAGCTCGAGTATGTAGGCATTGATGAACAAGTTGCTGATGTGTTGACCAAACCTCTGTCTCGAGTAAAGTTTGAGTACTTCCGAGACAAGCTTGGTGTAGTTCAAAAGGACCCTCCTCGAAAGTGGGAGTGATATGGTCGATAAAGATATATTTGGATACTCGTATCGATGTGGATACCTGTATCGATGATGAGATTGACTATATTGATGGTAAGGTCAATGATGTGGATACTTGTATTGGTGTGGATACTTGTATTGATGATGTGGATGCTTGTATTGGTGTGGATACTTGTATTGATGATGTGTATACTTGTATTGGTGTGGATACTTGTATTGATGATGTGGATACTTGTATTGGTGTGGATACTTGTATTGATGATGTGGATACTTGTATTGGTGTGGATACTTGTATTGATGATGTGTATACTTGTATTGGTGTGGATACTTGTATTGTTTATTTGGATATTGTATCGATAATGAGGATACTTGTATCGATGATGAGGCTACTTATTCTGAGGATGAGGTCAGTATATGGTACCTAGTTGATATGATAGGACTGTATCGTCCCTGAACCCCTAGTTCAAAATGTACATGATGGGGATTGCATCATCCCGGACCAATAGTTCAAAATGTACGTGATGGGGATTGCATCATCCCGGAACCACTAGTTCAAAATTTATGAGAGGGGATTGTATCATCCTTGGACTTCAGTCCTAAAGTGATCCGCAAACAGATGTCTCCAAAAGTAAGAGGATTGTATCATCCGTGGACTTCATCCCTAAAGTGATCTGTAGACAGATGTCTTCGAGAGTAAGAGGATTGTATCATCTGTGGACTTCAGTCCTAAAGTGATCCTCAGACAGATGTCTCCGAGAGTAAGAGGATTGTATCATCCGTGGACTTCAGTCCTAAAGTGATCTGCAGACAGATGTCTCTGAGAGTGAGGGGATTGTATCATCCTTGGACTTCAATCCTAAAGTGAGCCGCAGACAGATGTCTCTGAGAGTGAGAGGATTGTATCATCCCTGGACCTCGGTCCTAAATTGATCCGCAGATAGATGTCTCCGAGAGTGAGGGGATTGTATCGTCCCCGGACTTCGGTCCCTAAATTGATCCATAGACATATGTCTCTGAGAAGAGGTCCTTAGACTTTGTCTAAGTTGACGAGTGGACTGCATCGTCCCTAGACATGATATGGTGTCTTAAATAGAACATGTGTGTTGCAGGGTGTGCTGCTATTGTGTTGTTGATCAAGAGGATCCAGTTGATGACAATGATGTAGATCATGTGATGACGATGTTGATCGTGATGGTCTAGATGACAATGTTGTGATCGTGATGGTCAAGATGGTGATGTTGTTGATCATGATGATCTAGATGACGATGTTGTGATCGTGATGGTCTAGATGACGATGCTGTTGATCATGATGATCTAGATGACGATGCTATGGTCGTGATGGTCTAAATGACGATGCTGATGATCGTGTGATGACGATGTTGATGATTGTGAGGATCTAGATGATGATGTTGATGTTACTATAGCTATTCGAGTGCTGCAGAATATGAAGAATCGGTACTGGAGATGTTGATGTTCCAATATTGAAGATGTTCCAGTATTGAAGATGTTCCAGTAACTGCTTGAGTTACTGATGATGTTGAGAAAGCTGCCAATGATTTATAGATGTATCATGTATGATGTAGTTGATGACTCCTTGCTCGTGCAGATGTTGTTATAATATCCTTCTCGTTAAGGGGGAGTGTTGAAATATTGTAACTTCAAAGAATATTATATTTGTACTTTATTATTTCGGAGATGTTTCATTCCTCCGTGAAGACCTTATTGTATATCCGGAGATGTTTATTCCTCCGTCGGAATGTGATAACTTGGGTTATTAGACTTCCCTAGTGGGGGTCGGCCCTGTATGTGTTATGTGGGTCAAAGGGTTATTAGACCACCGTAGAGGGGTTGGCCCAGTCAGTTGTAATGGGGTGTTTAACCTAGTGGTTAAGTTGGGGCCGACCTAGTTAATGTAAAAGACAAGTAGGAGATGTGTATAAATAGAGGAGGTGTGTTCCTCATTTAATACACAACACACTCACTTGTGAATGGTGCATAGGTGAGGGAGAGATCTGCTATGGAGGAGAAGGAGCTCATGTCTATGGTTTACATCTTTGTATTTGCTGGTCATCTATATTGAGGAAGCTTTGTTGGGTTTTCTTCCCCTTGAGGATTTCCCAGGATAAATTTGTGTCTCTTGTGTTTATGTTGTGCTTGTTGTTCTTTCAGTGATCCTGTATATGCTATTGTTTTTAGATGGAATGTAATGATGATATTTTCTATCTTAGCATATTGAATCTTAACAATGCGTTTTGTAGTTTTCTTCATGTGGCCTAAGTCTTCGGGAAGTGTAGGAAATCACTCTACCTTCCTGCATTAATACACATCTGAGCCCTTCCTTTGATGCATCAGTGCATACTAGAAAATCTTGCTCCATATCTGGCACTTTTGTGATGGGTGTTTTCGTTAGCAATTCCTTCAATTTCTAAAATGCTTTGGCACACTTATCTGTCCATAAAAAAGGTCGATCCTTTTTCTGCAATTCCGTGATAGGTCCCGCAATCCTCGAGAACCCTTCCATAAATATCCTGTAATACCCTGCAAGTCCCATGAAGCTCCTCACTTCATCTACATTTGTCAGCGCTGGCCATTCCCAAATAGCCTCAATCTTGGCAAGGTCCACGGCTATGTCATCACCAGAAATAATATGTCCCAAGTAGTGGATTTCCTTCTGAAAGAAGGAACACTTCGACAGCTTCCCATAAATTTGATTCTCTCGGAGACATTGCAATACCAACTGATATGTTATTCATGTTCCTCTGGTGTCTTTGAGTAGATTAGGATATCATCAAGGAACACCTGCACGAACGTTTCTAGGTACTAGCGGAACACGTCGTTCATCAAGTTCATAAAAACGCTAGGTGCATTGGTCAGCCCAAAAGGTACAAATACAAACTCGTAGTGTCCAAATTGCATTTTGAAAGCAGTATTTGGGATATATTCCTCCTTGATCTACAGCTCATGAGACCGAGATCGAAAGTCAATCTTCGAGAAGATTGTTGCACCTTTCATCTGATCGAACAGGTCATCGATCCTTGGTATAGGGTAATTTTTTCTCACAGTATTTTTGTTCAACTGGAAGTAGTCAATGCAAAGACTCCATGATCCATCTTTCTTTTTGACAAATATTATGGCACTCCCCACGGGGAAATGCTTGGTCTAATCAATCCCAAGTCTAAGAGCTCTTGAAGTTGTATCTGCAATTATTTCAAGTCTTGTACATACATTCTATATGGGGATCTTGTGATAGGTTTTGTCCCTGGTTTTAGTTCAATGGTGAAGTATAGCTCTCTCTATGGCGGTAATCTAGGTAAAGCTTCAGGGAATACATCCATGTATTCTGCAAATAAAGGGTGATTGGCGATGTCAGTTTTGTCCTCATCTTTGTTCATTGCTATCACGGCATAAAGTTGAAATCCCTTCCTCAAGCTTTTCTTCAATTGTAGCATGGAAATCATTTGCAGGGATACTTTATTCTTCTTCCCCATGAGGACCTTCTTATGACCTTCATCGTCATAGAAAGTCAACTCCTTGCTTCGGCAGTCTACTAATGCGGCATGGGATTCCAACCAATCCATGCCCAATATCAAGTCATAAGTTCCTAGGGTGATTGCATAGAAAGATGTTCTTGTGTGACATACTCCTAAATCCACTTCACAATCTTCCAACTTTAGCCCTATGCTCTAGGTATTTCCAGATTGCATTTGGACTAAGTCGAAATCGTCTTGTGCACTTTCCATCATCTTACTCCTTTCTAATGCAGAATGAGAAATAAATATTTCAGTGGCACCAGGGGCTATGAGTAAAGAGAATGTCATGCCATTAATTATACATGTTGTCTCTAGTACAGTAGACTAATGTTTTGCTTGATAGTTATTGGTTGCCGCATGGATGCGATGCGCTCATCTCCGATCTGCTGCAGTATTCTGAGGTTGTCTCTATCCCTGTCTCTGACCTGATTATTGCTGAGGGAAATCACTTTAGGCCTCCGCACTTCCAGCACCCCTCCCTAGGTCCTTTCTTCGTTCTTCCTTTCGGTATGTTATTGGTATGAGGTCCAAACTGTGCTGGCTTCCCAAATGATCTCGTATTGTCCTTCTTGAACGGTGTCTTGTATGGAATTCTTGTATCCTTATAAGGTTTCTCAAGGATAGGTCCATTGTTATTACTTCGCTGCCCATAGTACATCCTCTGTAAATTAGAAGGTGGTCCCACTATATTCCGGCTTGGAAATTTATGTTTGGTTGAGCTTCCTCTCATCAGTTCCTCCTCAGCAATTAAGGCTTTTTGTACTACGTCATGTAATTTCGGCGGCATGAGAATGCGGACCTTGTCTTGGATATTGTAGTCCATCCCATAAATGTACTTGTTCACTTTTATTTTCTCTATCGCAATGTGGGGTGCGTACCTCGGGAGTTCCATAAATTTGATTTTGTAATCCTGCATTGTCCTGCTTCCCTGTCGGAGAGCATTGAATTCGTTGAGATGCCTCTCAATGAATTCTTCCGACAGATAATGCTTGCAGAATTTTTCCTCGAACAACTCCCAAGACACTTCGTTGATATCTATTCCCAACTGTGGTTTTAGAGTCTTCCACCATAACAGTGCTTCCCCTTTCAGTTTTAAGATATTCATATGCACCTTCAGATTCGAGGTGTATTCCCTTAAGGAAAAGCACATCGTCATATTCTCCAACCACGCCTCTGCGACGTTTCCTTCAGCGGAACCCCAAAACTATGGAAATCTTACTTTTTCCAATTCCCGATGCATACTAGTTGGTGGTGTATTTTTTGGTTCATTTGCAGGGATTATAGTTCGGTCCTCTTCGTGGTCTATCCAGTTCATCAATGCCTCTGACATCCTCTGGAATTTCCTCATCATGGTCATAACCTCGTCGGCGGGTAGGTTAATAGTTTCCTCGGTTCTTGGTGGAGTGACTACAGGAGTCGATGGGGTTGGTGGACGGGTTGTTCGCCCTCTTCCTCTCCCAACCCTACCTTTGTGAGTCCTTTGATCCATGATAGTGTCTATCGACATAAGAATACAATTCTAAATTAGTTCATTAATCTTAATCCAAATTTTTCCAGAATTTCATAAGCAATTTTCTTTTAATAATTGAGGAAAGTGCTTTGGTCCTAACTAGGTTCGATGACGCTCTGATACCAAATGTAAGGACTCGCTCAGTTTTTTTTTTTTTTTTTGCCATAAGATGTTCTCACCATATCGATGATGACTCATATAATGTTCCTTTATTCATAATAATTAGCATACTAATGATCCACATAGTTCTTTGTCAATTATAATACCTTATAATCCTTTGCACTACAAGGATAATGTTAGACTTAATTTCCTAAGTATTCACACCCTTTTCATAGTAATTATATCGAATGGGATATTTTCTTAATCATTCATAAAGAATTTCATTCTTATCACAATAATATAATGAGTAAAACATTACATAGTATCTATAGAAATTCACATTATCACTATGACTATGACAATGACTATAATTTAATTCTTAATCTTTATAAAGGTTTTCCTTCTTTTCATAATAAAGATAACGAGTAAAACATTACACAGTACCTATAACAAATCACATTATCACTATAACTATGACTATGATGATGACTAGAATTTAATTCTTAATCTTTATAAAAGATTTCATTCTTTTCATAATAAAGATAATGAGTAAAACATTACACAGTACCTATAACAAATCACATTATCACTATAACTATGACTATGATGATGACTAGAATTTAATTCTTAATCTTTATAAAAGATTTCATTCTTTTCATAATAAAGATAATGAGTAAAACATTATATAGTACCTATAACAAATCACATTATCACTATAACTATGACGATGACAAGAATTTAATTCTTAATCTTTATAAAGGATTTCATTCTTTTCATAATAAAGATAATGAGTAAGACATTACATAGTATCTATAACAATTCACATTATCACTATGACTAAATACAAGTATCACTTTATATAACATTTCGTATACCTTCTTCAACCGAGAATGTATACTATGCCATCCGTTCGAGACACTCGAGTTGATTTAAGGAATACAATCAGAGTAATATCTGTGGGATAGACTTAGTGTAATATCTATATGTAATTCTGAACTACATTTCTAACTGACTTCCATGGGATAGCTTGTAACTTAAGTTCTAAACTATACAGGTAGTGATAATCGGCGAGGACCTTGATTAAGGAGATGATTTTACGCAGAGCGTAAATTGTAGATAATTCAGGATAACGTGCAAGGATATGCAGTTCACTATTCCTCGACGCTAGCTATTACGCTGGTAGAAGGAGTAATCAATCCTTTCCACAGTGTATTCCACACAGAAGAAGAGCCTCAGATATATAAACATCAAATAGCACATCGTTATCGATCATTTTGCTTGGTAAACCTGCCAACGCTACAGCAGGAGTTCCGGATCCTTCCCAATATGAACATTATGTACATAAAGTAAACCTTGGGTAAATGTACAAAAAAAACTCAATTCCTAGGTCTAGATCACATGCCAGTCGTGACGGATCATAGGTCGACCGTCTGACATATATATATATAATGACAGTCGAATCTCCAAACTCTTAGCATACAGAGCTGAATCTCCAAACTCTTAGCATACAGAGTTTATACGGAATAAAAACTTAGACTATATAAACATAAAGATTTGTAAATTTATATAATATGTACCATGGATTACAAACCAGTATTCTGGTATATACATATATAAAAATGGCACCCAATGAAATTTTAAACATAAATTTGCAGAGTTATATGAATTTGTGCGATGGGTCACTAATCGACCTTCTGGTATATACACAAAATGAAATTTAAATATAAATTCACAGAGTGATATGAATTTGTGCGTTGGGTCACTAATCGAACTTCTGGTATATACACAAAATGATATTTAAACATAAATTCACAGAGTGTTATGAATCTATGCGATGGATCACTAATCGGCCTTCTGGTATATACACAAAATGAAATTTAAATATAAATTCACAGAGTGATATGAATTTTTGTGGTGGGTCACTAATCGAGCTTTTGGTATATACACAAAATGAAATTTAAATATAAATTCACAGAGTGATATCATATGACATCAAGCCCTTCCAAGATCAGGTATTGTGTGATGTCATCCCACTTGAATTTTGTGTTGATATTTTTGGAAAAAAATATTTGTGGAAACGCCATCATGTTTATGAGTTCAAGCCCTGTAGTGTCATTATTACTTTTGGAGGTAACTCCACAAGGTGCTCGAGGTAGCTACTACAGTTTCCTTGATATCAGTAAAGCAATGTCAAAAGGTAACCTCTTAGACTGGGAAATTTTTCCTCTTCGTGTTCCGCTCAGAACGTTGAAAAAACCTCATTGCAACCGCCACAACCTCGGCACAAGGTGTCTCTAAACAAAACAAGTAGGTGGAAAAAATTGTCGAAGAATACAGAGATATCTTTGCCTCACAAAAAGGGGTGCCTCTACACTACCATTTAAACATTCCATTGATTTGATGTCTGGTGCTCCTTTACCTAATAGCCCAGTATATAGATGCTCTCTTTTGGAGAATGAGAAAATAAAGTGCCAGATTCAAGAACTCATCCAAAAAGGACACATTTGACCGAGATCCTCACCTTACGGGAGCCCAATTGTGTTAGTACATAAAAAGGATGGGACATGGAAAATTTGCATTACTTACAGAGCCCTGGACAAGATCATTGTCTAGAATCAATACCAATCCAATGGATTGATGATCTTCTTGATCAACTGAGTGGTCATAAGTTCTTCGGAAAGATTGACCTGAAGTCAGGATACCACTAGGTCCCAATCGAGCAAAGTGATATATGGAAGACAACCTTCAAGTTTGAAGAAGGAATTTTTGAGTGGTTGGTCATGCCTTTTGTCTTGACTAATGCTGCAACAACATTCATGAGGTTGATGGATGATATATTGCAGTCGTTCACAAGCTCCTTCATAGTCTTGTATTTGGATGACATCCTCATCTTCAACAAAACTTGGGTGGAACATTTGCACCACATTCAACAAGTCCTAATAACCCTATGACAACACAATTTATACACCAGTTTGGAGAAATGCTCATTCGGCATGGAGAGAATTCAATACCTAGGATACATCGTGTATGAACATGTGGTGCATCTGGACCCAACAAAGATCCAATTCATTCATGGTTGGGTGACCTCAACAACTATAATAGAGATCTGCAACTTCTTGTGCCTCGCCAATTTTTACCATAGATTTGTGTTGGGGTTCTCTCATATCTCTTGGCCCTTAATCCAAGTGACCAAGGGTGGAGTGTAATAGAACTAGGGTAGGTTAAATAATTTATAATATTATTTTATTATTATTATTATTATTATTATTATTATTATTAAACGGCAGTATTATAAGGACCCACCATTCAAATTTGTCTCTTCAATTGTATTTAACCACACATACTCTTTGTAATAATCATCATTCAATAAATATTATATATATATTGGAAAATCCATTCCAAGTTGGTATCAGAGATTTTGAGCCTTCGATTTCCTACGTTCTTGTCATGTCCCCAATTTTGGTTCATCTAGTACCATGGGTGAAAGGGGACAAGATCAACCCCTAAGGGAATTAAATTGTATTAATTCTATTTGCTTAGAATTAATTTTAGCCTAAGTCTCACAAATTGGCAAATTTATTTATTAAAATTAATTTTGATAAATAAAATTAATGGATAATGAGCAAGTGGGCCAAGAGGGCGCCCATGTGGAAGATGTTGCCAAAATGGATTAATGGGTGAAGATATGGCAAAAATATGAAGAGAAGGAAGGTGGAGATAAGGTTTCCAAATTAGAAAAAAGAAACAACTAGAAAAAGCTAAGGAGGGCGCACTTGCCAAAAAACAGTCCAGTTACCAAAAAATAAAATCCTGAACAGTGTAGTTTCCATTTCAATGCCCAGTTCACAAGGAAATCAAGTGCTAATGCAAGAAGGAAACATCTAATTTCAAGGAGGGCGCAGTTTCTAAAGGAGAAAGCTTGTAAGGCAAAATTAAGGAAAGTATGTCCACTCATGGGTGACCTATTCTCACTGGTCACCAAGCCAAGTAACTTGCTCAGCAGGTCATCTTGAAGTTTATAAAAGAAGCCAACCAACTCCATTTCACAACTTTTGTCATTGTGAAGCTTGTATGAGAGCTTTGAAGCTCCTCTAGGTTTGGTGATGCGCCCAAGCCACTCTATGGGTGATGTGCCCCATTCTCTCATTCTTTCTTTCTCTCTCTCTCTCTAACAGGTATTGAAGACTATTGGGAAGCCATTGAAGATCTATTTGCAGCCACTGAAGATAATTTTGTAGACATTAAACTTCTGATATCAGTCTGGGGTCGAATTACTTCAGAATATTTTAAGAGTTCAAGAAGAATCCTTCTCATTATCCCCTCTCTTCTTCCTCATTCTTCAGTATTACAAGGTGTTGGTGGAAGGGTTGCTCCATTGAAAGATTTCCAATGATCAATGTGATGAAGGATCTGATGTGTGATGGCCATATTCAGAAATGAAGTTGAACTTACAGCCATTCATTCAACTTCTATCATGGCCAAGAGATTCTAGTTTGAGATTCCCCAAGGGTGTCATGTTTTGTACTAAAAAAAGGTGAAGAACTAAGGGATTGAATCTTCTTTCCTTCTGTCATTGGAGAGGATGGTTTATTGATTTTTTTACAGCCATAAAAGCTCTGTAATAAACATATAAACTCAGTCCTAAAATCTTTTCAACTTCTCATATGAATATGCCCCAGAGGCTCATGATGTAATAATGGCTTTCAGTCTTGTTTTTCTAGCTTATTTTGGAGTAGTTTCACCATTCAAGCACTGTACTTTCAAATGGTAGATGTATGCAGCTGATTAGATGATTTGGAATCTCTGATATAACTCTCCTAATCCATTACAGAAATATTTTCAACCAAATATATGTTTCAATGAAGGATTGGACAAACCTAGGGGGGTTTTGAAGGTTTTTATGGCATATAAGTTATCTAGAAATGTAATGAGGTGATGTAAAGTTTGATTCTTGGTATTTTAAATCAAATATGATGTAATAGGTCCATTAAATACAGAATTAAATCTTACAGTGGTCAAATACAAGTTTAACTCCTCCCCCTATGCTCATCGGGCACTCTCGGAGGACTAGTTTTAGCATAAATTGCATTAAAAGCGTTCTGTTGATCAGAAACCAGTTATGTCAATTTTTGTTGTTCATGTAAAGACCCTAGAACACATTCCAACCTTAAGGTACTAAATTTGGGATGGTTTTACCATGTTTCAAAAGTCAACCATTAAAACTAGCTCGACAGTCCAAGTCACAACAATTTTCCCCCAACTCTTCATCCAGTGTTTAATTGCTGATTTTTTATGCCCATAGACCTCCATGAACACAAATATCAGTTTTTTAATCATTCCCAACTCCCTGATATAGTTTTTATATGCGGATGTACCCAGGAAGCATTGCGATGGGCTTCAGCGGTAGTTGATGTCCGAAACATAAATGGCCTCCGTGCTTTGTACATGTTAGGATATTCCTATACTCCATCCTAGTCCCACCAGTATTTTGATCATTTACATTTTCAACCATGCATGCACTTTTAGGGTTTGCATGCATTCTAGGGTTTGCATGCATCCCAATCATCAGTCCAACACCTAGCCCTCAGTTAGCCAGCCCCCAGGAGCTTCTCACTATTCCGTTTTAGCCCTCCAGTTGCTTAATGTGCCCTTCTTCCTTGATTTTAGGAAGCAACTCGCCCTTCTTCACCTACCAGTCTAGTTATCTTCAATTTATTCTCAGTTACACTCAATTAGACTTAGTTACACTGAGTTACACTCAGATACACCTACCAGAGTTAGTTTGACTGACGGTTGACAGTTACTTGAGCATTGATGACTCCACTGATGATGATGAATACTTCCGGTTGTGCTCTGATGATCATGAGGACACCTAGTTGTGCTCCGATGACACTCTATTGATCTTATGATCACTCTGAGAGGCTAATTCGAATTTCCACCTTAGTCATTCGAATCCTCTATACCATTCTACTATTTATTTGTCCATACTGTGATTAATTAATTAGTGTGTGTGAAGTATTATTGCTTCTATCCGAGTTCTACTGTACCATATTATTATGTTGCTCATTATACTGTATTGATCACTCTTCTTCTATTTTCCTGCTTAATCATAATTACTCTTGTGAGGTATACATCATCTCTTAGATCTGCTGTGAGGATTTTCACATGGTATTAGAGCATGTTGAGAGTATTGTTTATCTCCATTCTTGAGAGTTTTTTGCAGGTTATTACCAAGATTTCGAGTGCAGCAGTTGTAGCAGTTTCTGCATTTTTGTAGCAGTAGTAGTTGCAGTTATTCTATATTGTTTTTGCAGGTCTTCTATAGCTTCAATGTATGATTTAGAAGGAATCCCTTTTCTTTCTCCATTCAACTATGATGAATGTAAACCAAGAATGATAGCACACTTGAAGGTCCATGATCTTTTTTATTGTCATTTTGAAAGAGAGTTTGAATCCCCTCAAGAGAAGATTGATTGGTTAAATAAAGGTGATGATGCCTTTGGAGCAATGATGCTTTCTTTGTCTGCATACCAGAGATTCCTTTTCAAATACCATGATGGTGTTGAAACTCCAAAGGAGTTATGGACTCCAAAAGAGTTATGGGCTCACCCAGATGAAAAATTTGGCAGAAAGAATGAAGGACTTGGTCCTAACCCATTCGAAAGCAAGCAAAGTGATGCATTCGCTCCTATTTATGGTCTCTCAGATCATGAACCAGTATCATCTCATATTGAAGTTGTTGACAAAGAGCTTGCAGATTCTCCACTCATGCTCAAACTTTCTTCTCTTTCTGTGCCATCTCACACTCTAGATATTGGAGAAGGTCCTAAATCCTCTCTTGCACCAGAGTCTATTGGTTTGCATCATGATCACATGATTATTTCGGAGGTCAAAATAGCTATTGAAGGTAATGCATTCGCTCCTCTCCAGCTATCTCCTCTTTTATACTACTATATGATCATAATTCCATGTTTTTAGAAGGTCATTGAAGAATATGGCCATTGTCATTCGCTTGGGAAGATTTCTCATGCATCTACTGGTTTTGATCTCACCTCTCATGGTTCAAAGGAGATCTCAAGAAACCATGATTCAAGTCTTGTATCTAATTTGGGTTCTAAGCAATTACTGCTTGGGATAATTTCTCATGCATATGATAGTTTTGATCTCACCCCTGCTGGTTCAAAGGAGATCTCAAAAAACTGTTTTTTAAGTCCTAAATCTGATTTTGATTTCAAGCAAACATGTAATAGTTATTTTTGGCATAATCTCACCCATGGTGGTTCGAAGGAGAAGACAAAATACTATATGCACTTTCACAGATTTGATCCTACCTCAGCTGATTTGAATCACATGTTCAAGGATCATTCTCATACTGTTGGATATTTTCTCATCACATTCGATCTGAAGAGCAAGTACAAGCACATGCCTTTTGAGCATGATCCACTTCTTCCCAAGAAGAAGATACCTCCAGACATATGACCAAGCATCACACCTGCTTGAGTTTGGAGCATTTATTTTGTGTGTGCCTTACATTCTATTTTTAGGGGGGGTATTTTTCCCATGAGGTTTTCCCCATTTCCTCGGTTTATTGACTGTTATTATTCATTGTATTAGGTGACCTTTGGTCTTAGTTACCAGGGCCCAGGATGGATTAAGGGGGGGGTGTTAGGATATTCCTATACTCCATCCTAGTCCCACCAGTATTTTGATCATTTACATTTTCAGTCATGCATGCACTTTTAGGGTTTGCATGCATCCTAGTCATCAGTCCAGCACCTATCCCTCAGTTAGCCAGCCCCCAGGAGCTTCTCACTATTCAGTTTTATCCCTCCAGTTGCTTAATGCGCCCTTCTTCCTTGATTTTAGGAAGCAACTCGCCCTTCTTCACCTATCAATCTAGTTGTCTTCAGTTTATACTCAGTTACACTCAGTTACACTTAGTTACACTCAGTTACACTCAATTACAGTCAGTTACACTCAATTACACTTAGTTACACTAAGTTACACTCAGTTACACTTAGTTACACTCAGTTACACCTACCAGAGTTAGTTTGACTAATGGTTGACAGTTACTTGAGCATTGATGACTCCTCTGATGATGATGAAGACTTCCAGTTGTGCTCCGATGATCATGAGGACACCTAGTTGTGCTCCGATGACACTCTATTGATCTTATGATCACTCTGAGAGGCTAATTCGAATTGCCACCTTAGGCATTCGAATCCTCTCTACCATTGTACTATTTATTTTTCCATACTGTGATTAATTAATCAGTGTGTGTGAAGTATTATTGCTTCTATCCGAGTTCTTTTGTACCATATTATTCTGTTGCTCATTATACTGTATTGATCACTCTTCTTCTATTTTCCTGCTTAATCATAATTACTCTTGTGAGGTATACATCATCTCTTTGATCTTCTATGAGGATTTTCATAGTACAAAGTATCCTAAAAATTTCCCTCTGTCTAAACTGCTATTGCACACTCTCCCATACAAATTCCAGAACCTAATCTCATTCCTACCATCCTCATTAAGAGTTTCAGTCCCCGTCACTTACATCTTGCTCAGTTTGAGAAAGGCCTTAAAAATTACTAGTAAAATCTTGTTAAAACTCTGAGTGGAAGTTAATATCTTGGTCAGATATTGGCTAGGATATTACAGTTCTCTCCATATCTTCATTTCCTTTTCCACTCATCTCCTCCATTCTCCTTCCCCCATCTCCATTTCTCTTCACGCTTTACTTATCTCCCTCGCACTCCACCCGCATTCCTCTCCCTGATGCTCCTTTCACTTCTCACACCATCACGCGCTTCCACCTCTTCTACATTACTCGCCCTCCACGCACACCTCCCTCACATCCCCCTCCATGCAAGCTTCTCCTCACTCATGTGCACTCTACCCACTCGGCCTCATGCTCTCTCCCTCTCCGCTCCCACTCACACAAACTACCACCAACGTCTGCCCTTCACTCTCCTACTTCCATTTCTCGTTCCCCCCCCTGCACCACTCCCCTTACCAGCTCCCTTTATCTCTGTCCATATCCCTTTACATGCCATCCTCCTTTGTTGCATGCCATCATTATGCCTCCTCTCCACTTGTTGTGCAATCACATCCCTCCTTTCCCTCGGCTCACCCAATGTCCTCTCCATTCATTGCACTCTCTCTCCCTCCCACACCCCCTATGCTCACCTTCAATCTCCCCCATCACAACATGTGCCACCATCTCCCATCTCCCTCCACTTCCACTCCATCCCTTCGTTCCATTCCCCATTTAGCGCTTAAAACCCTAATATCCTCCATTAATCAAAAATATATATATATAATATTAAAAATGATATTATTAGTATTAACTATTATTTTAGTATTAATATTTTTAAACCCTTCTAAAACTATTAAAGTTTTATAATAATATTATTATTATCATTTTAATAATAAATTATTATTATAATTAATAGTTTTAATAGTTTTTATTATTATTATCCCATAAACACTCAGTAGTCTTTAAACTCTTTTCATCATGAATACAAGAAACACGGAGAGGAACCATCCCGAAGATAAGGAGGTAGAAAAAAGGGTTGAAGATGAGATGGTTAAGAGAATTAAGAAGATTATGCAAGGAGTATTACCAAGTTTATTACAAGACATCAAAAATAAAAGAGACAAAGGCATTTGTACAATGAAGTTTGAAATTGATTCATTGAAAAATAGTAGCAAAGGAATGAGTTACTCGTCCTCACAACCAAATACAAGTTTATATTACAATGTCATACACAAAGTAAAAATTGACATACCCAAGTTTGATGGTGAAGACAATTGTGATGGAAAATGATGGATCAATAAAATCGAGAAATATTTTGTGATGCACCAAATTTATGATGAAAACGACAAAATAAACATTGTGGTAATGTACCTAGACAAATCAGCATGCGATTGGTTCTTGTGGTGGGATTCACAAATGGGGTGACTAGTGCGAGACTGGGACACTTTCAAGAAAAACTTTTTAAAACGGTTTCAAGATATGGAAGAGGACGAAATCTACACCAAACTCACTCATTTACAACAAAATGGGATAGTGGATGAGTATTTTAACAATCTTTTGGTGTTGTCTACTTGCTTCAATAACGTAACTGACAAGCGCCTTCTCCAAATTGCCATTGGGGGGGTTGAAACCAAGTATCCAAAACAAGATTAGATTACTGCATGTGAAGGATGTTGAACAAGCACGCCAAAAAGCGAAAATGATTGAAGAGGAACAAAAGCATATCGATCACCTGCTTATATACTGTCCCACTTAAGAACAAATCCAAAGAAGGATGACAATCCATGTCGTAGGTGCAATGCTCCTAATTGGCGCCCTGGGCATAAATGTAAAAGAAAAAATGTATTCGTATGTGAAAAAAATAATGAAGATGATAATGACGAAGAGGATGACGATGTATCTTCTTCAGACTCACAAACAAATGATGTCGAATCCAACACAGAGGAAGATAACATCACTCCAACACTCTCAATGTCTGCTATGACAAGTATCTCGCAACCCCAAACTCTCAAAATGTTTGGATACATCAAAAACACTAAAGTGACAGTGTTGGTTGATAGCGGTAGCACACACAATTTTATACACTCCATAATAGAAAAACAATTAAATATATTCATCTATTCTACTTCCATTTTCCAAGTATCAACACCAAGGAACAAGACTACCTCGTGTGATGAAAAATGCCATAAGGCAGATCTAGCTATAAAGGACTATACATTAAAATCACCAATGTATGCTATGGAGATTGGAGGGGTCGACATTGTCTTAGGAGCCCAGTGGTTGGAAACACTCGGTACAATAGGCTTAAATTTACAAGAAAAAATTATAAGATTCTATGAAAATGGGAGGAAGTACAAGCTTTATGGTATCAATTGTCCCCTCCCCAAATTGTCTCATCCAATAATAGGAAAAAATGATAAAAAAAGGGAACTCAAGATTTCTTCTTACATTGCTATGCTATGGAAGGGACGGTCGATGAAAATCAAAATGTTGATCCAATGGAATTAGAAAAAATTATGGGGGAACATAATGACATTTTAAAAAACCCTCCTCATAGGACCCCCCCCCCCCCCACATTATAAGGATCACATCATAGAGTTAATTCCAGGCTCTCCAATTATAAAAAGTCATACAAACAATCTCATAGAAACAAGTCAGAGATTGAATGACTAGTGCAAGAATTATCAGAGGTTAGCATAATCACATGTAGTAAGATTCCTTTCTCATCACCAATAATACTTGTCAAAAAGAAGGATGGATCATATAGACTTTGCATTAATTATCGTGTGCTAAACAAAGTCACCATAAAAGATAAATTCCTCGTTCCCTTTGTCGACAAATTGTTGGATGAGCTCCATGGTGCACAGTATTTTTCTAAATTAGACCTAAAATCAATACATTACCAAATCTGAATTCGAGAAGAAGATGTCCCCAAAACTAATTTTTGTACCCATGAAGGCTTATACGAATTCGGAGTCATGTTGTTTGAATTGTCCAACGCTCCGGAAACATTTCAAGCAATAATGAATACCTTGTTTCATCCACACCTAACGAAGTTTGTGCTGGTATTCTCTGACAATATCCTTGTTTATAGAAAAAACTGGAACTCACACCTTAAGTACGTAGAGACAGTAATATTGAAGCTCCTAGAAGAGAACAAATTTTACGCTAACAAATCGAAATGCAATTTTGGGCAAAAAGAGATAGAATTTTTGGGGCATATTGTTTCAGCTAAAGGCATCAAGGTTGATCCCAAGAAAACTGTGGCAATCACTAAGTGGCCTTCCCCCAAATCAATCACATCATTAAGGGGATTTCTTGGTCTGGAAGGTTATTACAGAAGATTTGTTCACAACTATGCACAAATTGTGGCACCCTTAACATTGCTATTAAAAAGGGATGCTTTCAGATGGGATCGAGATGTAGAAACCTATTTTGAAAAGTTGAAAACTCTAATGTCATCCACTCCAGTTCTAGAAGTCCCATATTTCACAAAAACATTTATCCTCAAACGTGATGCTTTAGGGACAGGTATAGGAGTTGTGCTCATGCAAGATAAACATCCTATCACTTTTGAAAGTCGGAAGTTAAAACCAAGTGAGCAAACAAAATCGGCTTATGACAAAGAAATTTTGGCAATAATATTGCATGTCCTGGTTAAGTGGAAGCATTATTTGTTGGGAGAAAAATTTCATGTTAAAACATACCACAACAGCCTAAAAAAAATGTCCCCTTTTGAATCCTTATATGGGTATCCACCTCCAATAGCAAAGGAATATGTTATCAACAATTTCAAAGTTCCAGCAGTAAAATATTATCTAGCGACATCCAACGAGATCATCCGTATTTTGAAGAACCATCTTGAACAAGCAAGAAACCGTATGAAGCAACAAGTAGACTCAAGAAGAACTAATCAAGAGTTTGAAGTGGGTGATTGGGTGTTTGTTCGTCTCCAACCATACAAACAAACTTCACTTAAAAATTCCAAAAATCATAAACTTGCGCCCAAGTTTTATGGTTCATATCAAGTACGATAGCGAGTAGGACAAGTGGCTTATGCTCTGGATATACCAAACAAAGGGAAAATACATGACGTTTTCCATGTGTCCTGCTTAAAGAAGAAATTGGGTCCAACTACTCACATACAAATAGAATTGCCTATGTTAGATAATGAAGGGAAATTGGTGCTAGACTCTGAATGCATTTTAGAAATTAAAACTAGAACACTTTGCTCCAGATTAGTTAATGAATACCATTTCAAACGGAATAAATTACCAGATGATGAAGCTACTTGGGAGAATGGATATTTTTGTTCGCGTCACCTATCCTTGGAGAGGGATGACTTGTAATAGAAGTAGGGTAGGTTAAATAATTTAAAATATTATTTGTGTTATTATTATTATTCAATGACGGTATTAGAAGGAAACTGCATTAAAATGTGTCTCTTCAATTGTAGTTAACTGCACATACTCTTTGTAATAATCAGCATTCAATAAATATTATATATATCTTTTGGAAAATCCATTCCATGGAGCCAAAGCCAAGTTTGCTTGGGATGCATCACAAGAGAAATCCTTCAAGGATCTGAAACGCCACCTCTGCTCGATGACAGTCCTTACTATGTCAGACCTACAAAAACCTTTTGATATTGAGATAGATGCGTATTATTATGCTATCAGGGCGGTCCTCACTCAACAAGGACATATGGTGGCATATCATAGTGAGACACTCTCTGATTCAGTTCATAGGTATCCTACCTATGACAAGGAGATGTACTCCATTATGTTGGAATGTCGCCAATGGAAACATTACATCCTAGGGAAGGATATCATCATACACACTGATCACAAGCTCATACAGTGTGAAATTATATGTCACGGGAGATCTAAGAGCGAAGGATACCTCACAAAGAAAGAATGAGCAGAAAATTTGAATAAGAGTGAAAACTGCGGTAAAAAAGAGTAGAAGAATAATAATGCAGTAGAACTCAGATAGAAGAAGAATAATGTCACACTACTCAATTATCAGTATAATGAAAAATGATAATACAATGGAGAGAATTCGAATCATGCAGGATAATTCGAACCTCGGTTGGTCTAGCATAGGGATTATCACCACTAGAGTGCTCTGGAAGACTCAAAGTCAACTGAACTGAACCTAAACTCAGCTAACTGAAGTCACAATCAGTTAACTGACTAAGGAGGGCGCAATAATGAATTTGTCATTCATGCCAGTCAGAAAAGGGTGCATGAGGCCACAATCAATGGCATCTGGAGATCTAACCCCCCACAAGAGTCAGATAACTCAGGTGGTGTCACCTACCCAATTTCTGAAATTATTATTTTATTGGCAAAATACTTTATGTTAAATTTTAATTGCAAAGTTTTGTAATTATGACCAAGTTTGGTCAAGGATGAATGTCATTATTCAATTATTATTATTTAATAAATTAAAGTAGGAGAAAAACACCCAAGGGAACTATTAAATGAGTGTTCACTGACCCACTAGGAGGAATGGAAGTTGTTAGAAAGCATGGGACAGATGGCAGCAATTGCACTTCACCACTAGCTGTTGGTTATGGGACAACTACCCCTAAAAATGTGGCATTATCCCCCAAGTGGAGGGAGTGAGCAGGCAGCTCATTTAATGACCAGTTAACAACTGAAAAGGCCTAGGCAGCCTACAAAAGTCAAATTCGAATTGAGCAGGGAGCTCTTACACAATATTTTCTGCAGAAATATTCCTCATATACATTAGGTGATGACTGAGAGATTCAAATAGGGAGACTATGTGAGTGCATTGTAAGTCTGCAAATTATTCGAAGAAGGAGAACCAGAGGTGCTGGTGCAGGTCCCTTTGACTGCTAAGTCTTAAAGACTGGATAACTATTACTACTGTAAGTTGAGGTCCTAAGCTTCTAGGTTTCTTCATCCTGGTGGTTCAGTGAACAGGCTCGGGGGTCCTAAGGCAAGTAACTTGGCTATCTTCAGGAATTGGTTGGGTGGAACAGGCTTCTTGGGCTGTTTGTTTCTCTACATAATTAATCCAGGTTTTACTGTTTCCTAATTTATTTCAGTTAATAGTTCTGTTTAGTAAAAATTATAAACTCTATTTTGTAAAAGAGTTGATTTCTGATTTTGTTTAAGTCTGAATGATAAGTTTAATGAAAATCTGAATTGATAATCCATCTCTACATTTTTCCACATGTTGTTATTTGCATCGTACTCTAGTATAGAGAAGCAATTTAAATATAGATGAAAGATGGGCAGATTGCCAGTGATTAGACAGATAAGTACAGTAATTGATATGTTTTTCAATTTATGCTCTATAATTAACATAGTGAAAAATTACTGTATAAATATCTAAAATAATAGAGGATATTTTATTTATTTCATGAAAAAAATTATTGTTTAACCTCTGCACAAACACATATTTGTTTTCTTATCTCTATTATTTACATAGTAAATAAATGTAATTCAAAACTTTCATATATCATATCTTCAAATAAATAGTATTGCTATTGATTACTATAAGTTGCAAATATTAACCAATACACAGTCTTCTTATTTTCACACACACACTTTGTATCTTCACAAATTCTCCTGTTAGAAAACTTTTATCAATTATTTCAATAGTATTAGAAACTGGAAACATTGTAAACCCTATCTTGTTTACAACCATCGTATTTTTCTATTGCATGACAAACTGTGGACAGTATTTAAAGCATGGATTCGTATCATTTATAAAAACCTTAGATAGTATTTCCAAGACCTCGTCATCATCGTTTTCAATAGTAAACCCAAACACGATCTACACACTCATGTTCAAATTTACAATTTAACAACCCTAGTTTTTACCTGAGGGTTTTTCTAGAGTTTTTCATACAAAAACATCTTTTTCAAATCAAAGAAAAACTAGAGTTTGGGAGTAGTCCCTTTTCATTTTCTTTTACAGTCGAAAAACTACTTCATCGTTTCCAAACACACAGGGTTCATCAACTAAGAAAATGCATACAGTTTTTACATGCTCGACGGACATTATCATTTACACAGTAACCAAACGCATAGTAGAAAACAACATTTTTCCATTGCAGAGAATAAAAACATAGTATACAGAGTTTAACGAGCTTCAGCTCTAAATTCTTATTCATTAAAACTTAACCCAAAACATTTATGAGTTCAAGTCTCAGACCTATCACAAGTTCCAGCTTTACAAAGAAAGCATTAACGTACCAAATCGAAATTACATTTTCAAACAAAAACTACACAGGGTTTATCCCCACCTCTAGCATTCAAACGAGTATTAAAACTCTCAACATTGACGAGCTAGACATCAAAAATAGGCCGAGTATCATTTAAACACACGAGGATCTTTTCCCTGTACTAGTTTTCACTTCAATACAAAAGTTTCTTCAAAGAAACTCGACTGATAGACAACGTCGAATGCATGGTGGAACATTTTGTTACTCGTTGCATTGAATCATATTCAACAAAGACCAAATGAGCACCTACGAAGGGTTTGAGACCACCGGAGCTTACCAGGAATGGAGGCTTGCTATCCATTTCCAAACCCTTGCTCAAGTCTTCCTTCGAATCCTGTAACTGTCACAAAACTTCCGAGAGTTAGATTTTTGAACATTATAAGTTATAAATTGAACCGTTCAATTCCTTTTAGTTTTGAAACGCTTACCTCCGCAACAGTGACCGAACTCCACACTTTTCAACAGCAAACAATGAGTTCCATGTTTGGACCGAGACCAAGATGCCTTTCCTTCTTTACAGAAGTGTTTTCTTCCACCGAGACTTAGAAACGAAACTACAATCTATCAACTCGACAGCATATCAAACTGATTTCGGAAGACACTACATTCTATCACAACGCCATGGCAGTGAGACACAACCTGCAACTACCAACCTAACCCTACAGGTCTTGAGGTCGAATCCTCTTTACATTTTGTCTACACCCTAACATTTAGCATCCTGTTGGCCTCGCTGCCCGAAATGCTAGTGAAACAATGAAAGACATTAACTCTCCATCAACCATCACAACGACGACATGATAGGGTTGCATCCAACGTCCCAGATTCAAAATGATCAACGATCACAGGAGTGCCAGCGAGATTACCTTGGGTCGAACAACCATTTCATTTATTACTTCATCATTATCACAAGCACGGCCTTGCCACCGTTGCTCATGGTGGACCGCTCAAACAGCCAGCTCGGAGGAGTTAAAAACATGGAAACCACACACGGTGACTTTCGCAGACACTATTTCATTGCTTTGCATTACATGGAAGTGCTAACAATCCCCGTCACCATGGAGTATGGGACGGCCATTTATTGCAGGACTGACACCCTACTCCACGCCAGCTCGATGCGCATGCCGAGCTTTAAAAACCCATCAACCTGTCCAGTCAATATTAAATTACATGTTAGTACCATATGTATATTAATCGACATAGTTTCCAAGTTTAAGTTTACGAATTAAATTATTGGTGTTATATGTTAATAATAGGTAAAGTTTATATAGTTTCAAATTTTGTTTATAATCAAAGTATTAATGTTATGTTTCCTTATATGTATGTTTTACATTGTGGACGTTGGTTATTTATAAACCACAAGGCTTATAAATGTTGAATATTGTAACTTCAAAGAATATTATATTTGTACTTTATTATTATTCCGGAGATGTTTCATTCCTTCGTGAAGATCTTATTGTATATCCGGAGATTTTTATTCCTCCGTCGGAATGTGGTAACTTGGGTTATTAGAATTCCCTAGTGGGGGTCAGCCCTGTATGTGTTATGTGGGTCAAAGGGTTGTTAGACCACCCTAGTGGGGTCAGCCCAGTCAGTTGTAATGGGGTTTTTAACCCAGTGTTAAAGCTGGGGCCGACCTAGTTAATATAAAGTGCAATTCAGAGATGTGTATATATAGAGGAGGTGTGTTCCTCATTTGACACACTTCCCTCACTTGAAATGTAGCCCACTTGTGAGAAAGAGGTCTGATATGGAGGAGGAGGAGATCATGTCTTTGGTTTGCATCTTTGTATATTGTTGGTCATCTATATTGAGGAATCTTTGTTGGGTTTTCTACCCCATGAGAGTTTCCCAGGATAAATCTGTGTCTCTTGTGTTTATGCTGTGCTTGTTGTTTCTTCAATGATCCTGAATATGCTATTATTGTGAAATGGAATGTAATTCTGATATTTTCTATCTTATCATATTGAATCTTAACATGGTATCAGATCTAACTTGAAGGAAGGCAATGTATGGCACTTACGACACTAGCTTCACTTGCGACAATTTGAAGGTTTGGGTTTTATATAGCAAAAACCAGTCATCGTGGAACTTTCGCTATAAATATATTTATGCAAAGGTTCAGTATCTGAAACGTTTCCAGGACGTATATAACATCCCCATGTACCTTGTGTCCAAAGGGCACCCTCATATTCGTTGTACTTTGTGAGTTATGATCAGTACAAGTTAGGGTTTCTGCCTCTTCTAGATCTCAGTCAAACTCAGGTGACCTAGGAAAAAAGGTCATAACTTGGGCTAGGAAGATCCAAATGAAATTTCGTAAAAATTTACAGGTAGTACACAGTCTGTACTATCTCGAAAAATGTTTTTAGAGGCCGAAGTTGAACCAGTGACACTTGGCACACCGTACAAGTTCACTCTCCTGTTTTATCCCATAAACAGGTCACGTTGTGACACTTGGCATAACTCTCTCTCAGAGAATCCAATTGAGGTAAAACCTATCGGGATGGAAAGATGACAAGTCAGGCTACCACAAAAAAAAAATTCAGACCTTGGGGATCAAAAAGTTTGGGGTTACAGTAGAAACAATCAGGTACATATTTCTGTCAAGACAGAATTATTTTTTAGCACAGTCATTCATGGCTTCCGGAATTTAGGGTTTCGGAGAAAGTTGGAATTTCTATAATAGGAGACAATGGCTGGATGCTACTCATCAAAATAGAAATTTAGAGACCAAGATCAGAATTTTTGGTTGGGCAGAAGAGTGGGCTTGATCAAACCCTAGTTCGGGATTTTGATCGGAAAGGTGAAAATTAGGGCTTCTACAAAAGTTGGAATTTTTGAAGTCTGTGACCACGGCTGAAAGCTCCTCAGAAAAATAAGACCTTAGTGCTTTGGTTCAAACCTTTTGATTGAGAAAAAGGGTGGGCTCCATCAAACCCTAGTTCGGGATCATGTCCAGAAGATCCAGAAGTTTCAAAGGCAATTTTGAGGGGTCAAATTTTGGAGATTTCAAAATTGAAGTATGCAAGTTTGATCAGCTTAACGAGACACATCTATCCATCCATTCAGAAGTGTGAAAGTCAAAGATTGAATCTTTAGGGTTTCTCTAAGAAACCCTAATCTATCTCCAGATCCAGTTTCAGGGGGAGTTGAGGCTAAGGCCTTACATAAGAAGATTACAAGAAATCTCAACAGGTATGACTTAAGGAGATACAGGTATGTCTTGAAATCTGATTCTTGATTAAGTTCATAATATGTTTGTCTTCATATTATTTAGGTTAGTACAATCTCGATTAATGTTAGAATTGTCTTATCACCCTAATAAAAGTATGAATGCATGTGAATGATAGAAGACATTCATTGATTAGGGTTATATGATTGTACTAATGCACTGTGGTGTTGTATGAGGTTGATGTTGTCTGCTAACAAGATATAGGTACATCACGAAAGACAAATCAAGCTCCATGGCCATGACAACATGAAGACAAAGACTCCTCCATAATATTTGTTCTACTTACGAGGTATGTATGACTTTGTTATATTATGAGATATGCAGTTTCTAGCACAGAATCTCTAAATCTTTGAAGAGAACAAAGAAGATATTGATTAGGTATGTTAGACATAACTAAGCAGGTATACTAATCCAGGTATGTTTTCCTATATCAAGTTAGAATCTTACCTTGTGTTAGGATCCCTTATATAAGTATACTTGATATGATTGGTTATGCTTATTCATAAAGTAATCAAGGGTTTATGCATATTATGTCTTTTATCTTGATTGATGATATGCATGAGTAAAAGAAGACTTCCCTGAAACCTTGAATACTAATGTTTATTATCTATGATCATGACTATACATATTCAAGATTATTTAGAATTATAATGTTTTGATAATATTTATAATATACTAATGAATGTATGTTTGTGTATGAGATCATGAGGATAACACTAGTGCACACTTGAGCATGCACAGTGGTACAGAATGAATAGAAGTTCAAAAGACATTTAGAAGATCAAGCGGGAGGAAACCACACAAACATAAAAGATAAGTATTTGAGTTGTTATTTGAAATAGTAAATGATATTGCTTGTAATAGGTTGTATGCATATTTGTATTCCTAGAATATATCATGCTGAGTGTAAACATTCATAGAGCATTGAACAATATACTACTAATATGCATATGATTGGTAAGTTGGACAAACATTCCAGTGCTGCTTGTCTAGAATGAAACCTCTTTGCTGACATGCTGAGAGCTATGCACACTCTCGATAGTATGTTCTGGTAGAGATGGAAGGCATCTAGATAGCCACTATATGCATACAAGATATGGAAAAGTGTTGTGCCAAAGTATTGGTCAAGATAGTTGCATAACTATGTAAATGATATCTATATGCATAATAGGTTATCATGTCAACATGATTTGATGATTATGAAGCATTACTAATCATATACTTAATCTTGATTTGTAGAAAATATCATGAAGAATGATGAACACCGAACAAGTGATGGATGTTCAACAAGAAGATTTACAAATCAAACAAAATATAGAAGGCTCGTGGCTAGAAGATTCTCTTAGAAAGAGGAAGAGAATCATGACGAGATGTTTGCTCCAAGTGGCTAGATAAGACCATTCTCTTAATGGTGTAATTAAAGAAGAAGTGTGAATCAAGTTCTGTATGGGTACTTAGGATCGATAGTAATTTGATGAGCTTAATGATCACCATGGGTGATGTGAATCTCAACCTTTTCTACAAGGTTGAATATGGTTTCTATACACAGATGAAATAGATGCAAGAAGGAACTCACCACAGAGTTCAAATGATATTGAGGCTCATATCAGTAGACCCATCTGACGAGAGATGGCACAGATAGATGGTTGCAGAAATGAAATTGAAAGATCTCAAATTGATGCATTACTTCCTAGGTCTGGAAGTATGGCAAGGCTCAAAAGGAATCTCTCTCATCCCGGGAAAGTATGTTGTGGAAATCTTGAGAAGATTTGATATGTTGGAATGTACAACCATGGCCACTCTCATGGGTTCCGACTTGAAGTTGTTAGTTGATGACTCAGATTTAGTGGATGTGACTCTATACAGACAAATTATTGAGTCATTGATGTATCTAACAAATACTAGATCAGATATATGCTTTGTTGTGAACACCTTGAGTCAGTATCTAGTGGAAACTAGATGTGCTCACTTGATAGTTGCATAGCATGTGACGAGGTACCTAAAGGGTATGATAGACTTCGATCTATGTTATATTGGAGATCATGACTTCAGATGGCTACACAGATGTTGATTGGACAGGAAGTGTATCAGACAGAAAGAGCACATTGAGAGGGTGTTATTGTCTGGGATCAGCCATGATCTTGTGGTTTAGCAGGAAGAAATCTAGTGTGGCTCTCAACATACGCAGAATATATGGCTGCTTGCTCTGCTAATTGTGAAACGGTATGGCTTCAAGATTGTTTGACTTAGAAATAGACCAAACTGTGATCTTGTGTGACAAACAGAGTTGTATCAAGATGGCAAAGAATCCAGTGTTCCATGATAAGTCAAAGCACATAGAGATCTGATATTTCTATATACGAGATATGGTGCAGAAAGGAATTATAAAGATCGAATTTGTGGGCACTAATGAACAAGTTACCGATGTACTAACCAAACCTCTACCTCAAGTAAAGTTTGAGTATTTTCCGAGACAAGCTTAGTAGGACCCTCCTCGAAAGGGGGAGTGATGTGGCCACTTATGATGAGATTTCCTGCATTAACAGTAAGGTCGATGATGTGGATACCTATATTGGTGATGCCGGCAGAGAGGTTGGTGGATAGTCCTTAGACAGGGTCTAAGTTTACGAGGGGATTGCATCATCCTTGAACATATGTTCTAAAAGGATCCGTAGACATATGTCTCCGATAAGGGAGGGGGATTGGATCATCCCTGGACTTCAGTCCTAAAGTGAGCCGTAGACATATGTCTCCGAGAATGAAGTCCTTAGTGGACAAGTGGGGATTGTATCGTCCCCGGACTTCGGTCCCTTGAATTGATCCATAGACATATGGTCTTCGAGAATGAAGTCCTAAATGTACGGTGGGGATTAAGTCATCCTTGGACATAGCCCTAAATGTACGGTGGGGATTAAGCCATCCTTGGACATAGTCCTAAATGTACGGTGGGGATTAAGCCATCCTTGGACATAGTCCTAAATGTATGGTGGGGATTAAGCCATCCTTGGACATAGTCCTAAATGTACGGTGGGGATTAAGTCATCCTTGGACATAGTCCTAAATGAATGGTGTGGATTAAATCATCCTTGGACATAGTCCTAAATGAATGGTGTGGATTAATCATCCTTAGACCGTAAATCCTGTAATTCCGAAAGGAAGGATTGTCTTAAAAGAGATTGAGTATGGATTAATCATCCTTAGACCGTAAATCCTGTAATTCCGAAAGGAAGGATAGTCTTAAACATGATTGTGATGAGATTGATCCCATAATTCCGAAAGGAAGGATCATGTGTATTGCAGAGTATGATGCTATTGTGTATACTTGACTGATGAGGATACTTGTATTGATATTGATGATATGTATTGATGAGGATATGTGTTGATGAGGATACTTGTATTGATGATATGTATACTTGTATTGATGAGAATACTTGTATTGATGATGTGTATACTTGTATTGGTGTGGATACTAATACTGATGATATAGATGACGATGTTGTTGATCGTGATGATCTAGATGACGATGTTGTTGATCGTGATGATCTAGATGACGATGTTGTTGATCGTGATGGTCTAGATGGCGATGCTGTTGATCGTGATGGTCTAGATGACGATGCTGATGATCGTGTGATGACGATGCTGATGATCATGTGATGACGATGCTGCTGATCGTGGTGGTCGAGATGACGATGTTGATGATCGTGTGATGACGATGCTGCTGATCGTGATGGTCTAGATGACGATGCTGATGATCGTGTGATGACGATGCTAGTGATTGTGTGATGACAATGCTAATGATCATGTGATGACGATGCTAATGATCATGTGATGATGATGCTGATGATCGTGTGATGATGATGCTGATGATCGTGTGATGACAATGCTGATGATCGTGAGGATCCAGATGTTGATGTTGTTGTAGCTGTTCGAGTGCTGCAGAAGATAAAGACTCAATACTGAAGATGTTGATGTTCCAGTATTGAAGATGTTCGAGTAACTGCTTGAGTTACTGATGATGTTGAGAAAGCTTCCAATGATTTATAGATGTATCATGTATGATGTTGATGAATCCTTGCTCGTGCAAATGTTGTTATAATATCCTTCTCGTTAAGGGGGAGTGTTGAATATTGTAACTTCAAAGAATATTATATTTGTACTTTATTATTACTCCGGAGATGTTTCATTCCTCCGTGAAGATCTTATTGTATATCCGGAGATGTTTATTCCTCTGTCGGAATGTGGTAACTTGGGTTATTAGACTTCCCTAGTGGGGGTCGGCCCTGTATGTGTTATGTGGGTGAAAGGGTTGTTAGACCACCCTAGTGGGGTCGGCCCAGTCAGTTGTAATGGGGTGTTTAACCCAGTGGTAAAGTTGGGGCCGACGTAGTTAATATAAAGTGCAAGTTGCAAATGTGTATATATAGAGGAGGTGTGTTCCTCATTTGACACACTTCCCTCACTTGAAATGTAGCGCACTTGTGAGAGAGAGGTATGCTATGGAGGAGGAGGAGATCATGTCTTTGGTTTGCATCTTTGTATATTGTTGGTCATCTATATTAAGGAAGCTTTGCTGGGTTTTCTACCCCATGAGGGTTTCCCAGGATAAATCTGTGTCTCTTGTGTTTATGTTGTGCTTGTTGTTTCTTCAGTGATCCTGAATATGCTATTATTGTGAAATGGAATGTAATGCTGATATTTTCTGTCTTAGCATATTGAATCTTAACAATAAATACTATATGTAGTTAATCATTGTAAAATTATAGTTTAGGTTAGTCAAAGTATAAGGATTTTAATGTTAGGCTTGTAATTTTATTTATTGTGTATATTTCTTCATAGTTCTCATACTCACAAATATTAAAAAGATAGAGTTTGCATTTTTTTTGGTATTTTAATCTTATCCAATGTTAGATATTAGTACAAAAACTATGTTAATACTATGTACTTCATACTCTAACTTCTTAATGGAATCATTTAATGATTTTAGCGATACAATTACTACTTTGGTACTATGCAAATATTAATTACCTTAAAACAACGACAAAATGCCAAACCATGACAACGTCGATGGTCACGACAACGAACTTAATAGCATGATGATTTAATAGACGACATTGTTTTTAACATTGATGAGTTGTAAGACAGATTTGAAAACAATAAGCAGAACTATGTAGTTCATACCTGCAAATATTTTTTGTTTCGCAAAATATTTCATAGCATTTTTTATTATTTCGACATTGAATTGAATTACACACGTACTCTTAAACTATGTAGTCATTGAACTTCTTACTTGTCATCTACACATAGAAACATTTCAAATGCCTTAGCGTTGCAGCTAAGTAAACTCCAGGGTACCTCGTAGGACACCCTTGGACACCAATAAAGCAAACTGTCAGTATCTTATCAAAAGAAAAATATCGCATCATATTTCTAACCTTTCAGTGCGTTTATTACTTTAAGCATGTTTGTCTAGAGTGTGTTAAGTTGTCATTGTCAAAATGTTTCTAACTCAGAAATTAAATTATGTTTAGTACGAAACAACTTCTTAATCAATGTTGTCGTAATAAATTATTTCGTAATTATAATTATCTTATTTAATGTTATTTTAAAAGTTTTAAATTTTTAGGAAAAATCAAGATGTTACATGTGGACTGCACTGGAACACTCAGTAGGTTCCTATAAAATAGGGAACTGACTGAAGTGGTCCTAAAATGATGCATGCAGGGATCAGAAGGTGGTAGATGGATCCTGGATGACATCTGCACACCACTAGGGGGAAATGACATCATCAACAACTAGGAAAAATAAATAATGCTAGGTAGGACAAGGATGGTGTATTGAAATATCCTAACACCCCCCCTTAATCCATACTTTTGCATCCTAGGCCCTGGTTACTAAGACCAAAGGTCACCCATAGAATCAAATAAATGTTAAAAATAAAGAATAGTCCATGAACCAAGGAAATGGGGAAAACCTCATGGGAAAACCCCCCCTCAAATTGGACTGAAACACACCAAAAGATTAATTGCTCCAAACTCAAGTAGGTGCGATGCTTGATCATATGTATGCAGGTATCTTCCTCTTGGTAAGAAGTGGATCATGCTCCAAAAACTTGTGCTTGTATTATCCTTCAGTGGATGCAAACGAATATGGAGGCTTTCTGAACTTGCTCTTCAAACCGAACATGGTGAGAACAAATCCAAAAATATGAAGATCATCCTGGAACTTGTGATTCAAACCAGCTGAGGTAGTATCAACTCCAGGAATGTGTAGATAGTTCTTTGACATATCCTTTGAACCAACATAGGTGAGATCACAACCAAATGAACTATGACATGATGGTGGTGGCTTGGACTTCAAATCAGGTCCAAGAATTGATAGATGATTTCTTGTGATATCCTTTGAACCAGCAGGGGTGAGATCAAAACCAAAATCACCAAAACATGCTTGAGACTTGAACCCAAGTGAATGGTAGTGTCCTCCATCTTCAAAGAAACTCTAAGAGCATGTGCCAATGATCAAATAGAAGTTCATAGGAAGCATGTGATCAATGAGGGAGAATGTATCACCTACAAACTCTGATTTAACCTCCAAACCATTCAATAGATCATCATTCTGCACACTAGCAGACTCATGTGAAAGAGAGGATTTAAGAACCTCTTCATATTCTAGAGCATGAATTGGCTTATCTTGCTCAGAATTCGAAATAGAAGACATTGAGAATATGAGTGTTGAATCTGCAGCTTCTTCTTCATATTGGACAACTTCATCATGAGATATTATTGAGGCCGAGACATAATTAGAGAGAACACTTAAGGAGGTATCATTGGGCTTGTTCTCCAAATAATTTGCACCAATCCCTTCATTCTGCTTTCCAAATGCTTTGTCCAGTTGGGCCCATAGATCACTTGGATTTTCAGCAGTTTCCTTGAGGTAGTGCATACTAGGAGATATAGAAATACACATTGCTCCAAAGGCTCTGTCACAGTCATTTATCCAATCATTCTCTTCTTCATAGGAAGCAAAATATCTCATAACACCAATACACATGTCAAAAAATACCTTGTCTCTTCAGATATGCTATCATCTTAGGTTTCCACTCATCATAGTTGAATGGAGAGAGAGGAGGAATTGATTTCAGATTCATGGAAGCCATTTTAGAATACCTGCAAAAACAATGGAAAATATCTGCTATTGATACTGCAACATAACTGTTGCAACTTTTGTTGCACTCAAAAAATTCAAATAACCTGCAAAAAAATCTCAATAATGGAGGTAGAATGCTACTGAGCACTGCTTTAGGACAGTAGGCACTTTTATCTGGATCCTTCACACCTGGCTAGACCTCATTGGATTTCTCCAATGAATTCAATGCAATCATGCACAAAGATTTGTTGTGGAAATCCAGAGGCTTTTGGTGCACTACTGAAAGCAGCTGCTCAACCTATTCGCTCAAAAGGATTTGATACCATGTGAAATTCTATGTCACAACAGATCTAAGAGTGGAGGATACCTCACAAAGAAAGAATGAGCAGAAAAATTAAATAAGAGTGAAAATTGCACTAAAAAAGAGTAGAAGAACAATAATGCACCAGAACTCAGATAGAAGCAGAATAATGTCACACTACTCAATTATCAGTATAATGAACAATGATAATACAATGGAGAGAATTCAAATCATGCAGGATAATTCGAACCTCGGTTGGTCTAGTATAGGGATTATCGCCACTATAGTGCTCCGAAAGACTCAAAGCCAACTAAACTGAACCTAAACTCAGCTAACTGAAATCATAATCAGTTAACTGACTAAGGAGGGCCCAATAGTGATTTTGTCAAGCATGCCAGTCAGAAAATGGCGCATGAGGCCACAATCAGTGGCATCCGAAGCTCTAACCCCCCAGAAGAGTCAGATAACTCAAGTGGACTACACTGGAACACTCAATAGGTTCCTATAAAATAGGGAACTGACTGAAGTGGTACTAAAATGATGCATGCAGGGCTCAGAAGGTGGTACATGGATCCTGGATGGCATCTACACACCACTAGGGGGGAAAATGACATCATCAACAACTAGGAAAAATAAATAATGCTAGGTAGGACAAGGATGGAGTATTGAAATATCCTAACATACAGTTCATGCAAACATAGGGAAAGTTACAAAATGATATCCCTTAGAAGTGGTCCACAAACCTATAACAGTTCCACCTGAACATCAAGTATAAGAAGGGTAGTTCCAATCACATTGCAAACTACCTCATCCAACCTCCAGTTTTTGGGTTGACTACCGTGCTCAACTCTTGTGGACATGATACATTTGGGTGGCTCAAATTGTAATACAACGACCTTGACTTTTCTATTCCCTTTTATACATTACAAGCAAGAAGATCGATGTTAAACTTTCATCTCCAGGGTGAAATTTTAAGGAATTTTGGCCACCTCTATATTGCTACAAGCGATCATGAGAAGTTAATTTGGGAGGCACATTACAGTCAAGTGGTAGGGCACTTCGGCATAGAGAATACAATCTCATTGTTGTAGAAATACTTATACCTGACAAAGCTTCGACAAGATGTTGGTAGGTACATTCGATCATGCACCACCTATGACATTTCCAAACCTGCCATTAAGAAGCAAGGATTGTACACCCCATTTCCTACCCCAGATAGGCCTTGGGAGTCTGTCTCCATGGACTACATGTCTAACTTTCCTTCAAAAAAGCATGGCAATGATTGTGTATTTGTGGTTGTTGATCGGTTCTCTAAGATGGCCATTTTAAATCCCTTTAAAAACAACATCATGGTAGAGGCCACTGCTAAGCTCTTCTTGAGCATGTTTGGGCTTATTTTGGTCTCCCACAGACCATTATTTTATATCAAGATAAAAGGTTCTTAGGTACCTTATTTTCCAACCTATGGTCGATGATGGACACCACGCTAACCAAATCGATTGCCTTCCATCCACAAACCGATGGGAAGACATAGGTGGTCAATAGGATGATTGTGCATATCCTCATAATGTACAAATCCAAACATCCCCACACTTGGGATGGGATCCTTCCATATGTTCAGCATAGGTACAACAAATCCCTTCACAACTCTATTAGTTGTATCCCTTTTGAGCTATGCTTCAGGTTCCAACCATTAGCCCCAATTTATGTAGCACTACCCATTGTATATACAAAGGAAGATTCCTCTCGCAATCAAACTGAGTCTGATTAGGCACCCAAATTTGTTGAGCATATCCAAGACATCCAACAGTGGGTTCATAATATCTTGCAGAACTCCAATGCCAAGTATAAGCGGGGACATGACTAGCACGAATTCCACATAAGTTTCAGGTTGGTGATAAGGTCTGATTAAATTTACAAAAAGAGCGCTTCATGAGGGCCCATTAAAAGCTACACCCCCTTCGATATGGGCCTTACACCATCACCAAGGTTGTGGGTGAGAATTCATTTAAGTTAAGTATTCCGCCTTTCCTCAACTTGCACCTTGCCTTTAATGTGGAGCTACTTTGACCATATTTTATGACTCTCTTGGACACCCCAGAAGTAACCGAGCACTTGGCCCCTAGATAACTCAATCCAAAATTCATTAAGGCTATAATTGACTAGATCATGGACACTGAGATGAAGGTCACTCACTAGAATAACATCCAACTTTATCGGGTCATTAAAGCAGGGAAGCTTCTTCACAAGAGAAAGTGGCTTACCAGGAGTCAAATTCAACAAAAGTTTCTTCATTGATGGAAAACTTGTTGCAATGAGGACCATTTCTCCCTAAGGGGGTAGGGATGATTCAAGTGGATACCGGTGGCCACCCATATTTTCCATTGAGTTGTAATGGTTCTCCATCTTCTTGGAAATTTTCTATTGTTTTTGGGGTCCTGAACTTCTCAGGCCATTTTGAGTCCCTAAATGATGTTTTTTGTAGATAGCCTCTATCTATGTACTAGGTTGTTTGGATGTATACTTCTCATATATCCCTTTCTGACAGGATACCAAGTGCCCCAAACAGATATCGGATGCAAAATTTATGCCCCCTGGAAGTTGACGTATCAACAAACAACAACTGGGCCAACAAACCTTTTGGCGTTTCATCTTTTGGGGTTAGGGTTTTGGATGTTTAGGGTTTTCTCATTGATGGTTTATGTTAAAAGGCCCTTTTGGATTCATTGTAATTTATCTCTTGCAAATGAGCGTAGCCAACACATCTCTCTTCAGAGATAAGCTACTACCATCTGAGCTAGCTTGTATTGCTTTGCAATTTACATTGTTTTTCCATTCCATTCATTAATAAAATTTGGGTTTTATTGTACTAATATGTTTCCTGCACAACATTTGTGTGTGTGTTTCCATTTTATATTGTTGCATTCATTTCGTTCTACAAATAATCTAGATCAACACAGGGAAAGGGAACAAGGAAAGGGACCTGCACAACATAAGGAATGGGACCCCCTTCTCTCCATGCAGTCCCTTAGGTTGTCTCCATTCCCTTCTAGTGCTCCAACACAAGTCGACCACGGAGTCTCTATGTCGAGACTCCAGGGAACTCAATTGTAGGCCAAGTTTTTGTTAGAAAGTGGCAACAAGGAAGGTCTTCTATCATTGCATGTGTCCTTGCATGCTAGAAGACATAAAACAGGAATCCAAATGTATTAATGTCTTTTCCAGAGTTTAGACTTAGGAAAAGTACATTAAATGATATAATTATTAATTGACTTAATGGAGTCACTTTTATAAAGTTCAAGTGAAAATAATGTAAGTGATGGCTAATATAATCTTGGCCATTGATCTCACTAGAGGATCTCATCCATTGATCCATAGTGAGAAGTTAGGGTTTTCGCTTGGCCATTGAGTTAAAAGGAGGATTGATTTGGTGGAGAGGACACACATACACACAGAGATTTTTCTTGCTTATAGCTTTCAGCCAAAGAATAAGAAAGACAGTTTGCAGGAGAATTTACAGAGAGGAAGACAGAGGAACTTCTATCTGGAGGATTGATAGGGTGATTTGGGAAAATCGAAGGATGTCGTACATACTTGTAGAGAGGTCGTACAAACATGCAAAGGTTGTACCATGTGACGCAGGCAGTCGGTTGTACAGCACACGCAGAGGGTTGTACGACTGATGCAGGGACATACGGATCAGTCCGTATAGTGACATAGGAGGGTCGTAGGAGGGACATACAATTTTGGGGTTTTCTCGATGAGGTTCGGCTATACGATTTTTCCAAGTTGGGTAAAAAAAAAAATTTGGATTGTATTGTTCTGTATCTTTCATAATAAAATATCTTCTCAAACTGTTGCACCGGTTTTCCCATCTTGGGTTTTTCTGGGGGTTTCCATACCCAAAAATATTGGTGTCTATATTGATGTGATTGATGTTATATTTCTCTCAGTATTTATTTTCCATTGCATTGTGAAGAAATCCATTTGTGGTTAAAAGTAATATTTTGGGTTTAATAAAAAATAAACTTGCATACTTTAACTCAATATTGGGTTTTAAGGAAATTTACATGGTATCAGATCTCTTCTGAGTAGATCTGAGAGAAAGCAACAGTTGTTGGATAAATCAGGAGTAGATCTATTCCAAAGTTTACAAGTACACTTCATTATGGTCGTACAGTTGAGAGTTGAGGATATACTCTAGGGGCACAGAACTTTCCTACTTGGAAAGAGAGGATCACCAGGATCCTGGATGTTAGTGATGCAGAGGAGCACATTGACAACCATAAGGTTGCTCCCACAGATCCAGAAGAGTTAACTAGATGGAATAAGGTAGATTATAGAGCTATGTTGATCATCCTGAATGGGGTGAAGGACCACATAGTCCCTCACCTTTCCAAGAAGAATACCGCATTGGAAATGTGGAAGGCTTTGGAAAGCCTTTACCAGAGCAAGAACGAAAACCGGAAGATGGTGCTACAGGAGAGGCTATGTAGTACCAATATGGACAAGGGTGAAGGATTGGTGCCTTATCTCACAAGGCTCACACAGATCGGGGATGAACTTGGAGCAGTGGAATCTAATACTAAGGATGAGGAGCTAGTTCAGATAGCTCTCAATGGCTTTTCTAAGCCATGGGACATCTTCGTCAAATGCATGGTGGCTAGGGAGAAGCTCCCTGCTTGGCAAAGATTGTGGGATGATTTTGTACAGGAAGAGATCCATATGGGTCAAGGTTCGGGTTCATCTAGTGGTTCCCCACAGATCGTGGATGAAGAGGCTCTAGCCCTAGCAAGCAAAGGCAAGGGGAAGGCAAAGAAAAAGAAAGGTGGTAAGAAGAACATTGACATTTCAAAGGTCAAGTGTTTCATCTGCCACAAGCATGGACACTTTGCCTCCCAGTCCCCAGATAGGAAGAAGAATAACAACACACAAATGGCAGGTTCAACAGAGGTGGATGATTTGAGCAAGAGTTTTGATGAGGAATTGTGTTTGATAGCTTGCATGGAAAGATCCATCAACAACAGCATCTGGTACTTTGACAGTGGTGCATCTTGTCATATGACAGGACATAGATCATTCTTCATGAGCTTGTAGGAAGGTGGAGTGAATCTCCACATTGAGTTGGGAGATGATGTGTGGTATCAGGCGTAGGGAGTTGGTACTATTTTGTTTCAGAGGGTGTCTGGAAAGCCCATCAATTTTGCTGATGTATTATATGTTTCGGGGATGACAAAGAATCTCATATATGTTTCCACACTGGATTACAAGGGTTTTCTAATGAATTTCCAGGATAGGAAATTATATATCAAGCCCAAGGAGTCAGATCAGAGGTTGGCTCAGATGATTGGGGTCCAGAGCAGGAAGGTGTACAGACTACACTTCGAGTTTGCAAAGGCTCTAGTGGGTAGCAGCAGCAGTGGGACTGAGTTGTGGAATATGAGGATGGCACACTTACATCATGGAGCACTGAGGCATCTGATACAGGAAGTTATTGGAGTTCCTCCAGTATAGGAGGAGAAGCATAACCACTGCAAAGGTTGTGCATTGGGGAAGAACATCATGAGACCTTTCCCACAAAGTGAGCACAAGTCTAAGGGGACCTTGGACTTGGTGCATTCGGATGTATGCGGACCTATGAGTGTCCATTCTTTCAGTGGTTACAGTTATTGCATCACATTCATTGATGACTATTCCAGGAAGACCTGGATCTATTTCCTGAAGGCCAAGTCAAAGGTGTTCGAGCAGTAGACAGGAAGGAGGATTCGGATATTGAGGATAAACAATGGGGGTGAGTACACCTCCAATGAGTTCTTGGAGTTTTTTTCATCAAAGGGGATCAAGAAGGTGCAAACCATTCCTCACACCTCGTAGTAGAATGGAGTGGCAGAGAGGAAGAACAGGACACTACTGAGTGCAGCCAAGACCATGTTGTTTGATCAGGTATTTCCACTATTCCTATGGGCCAAGGCATTTCGGACTGCAATATACGTCCAGAACAGGTGTCCTCACTCATATTTTGGGAGGAAAACACTTGAGGAGGTATTCACAGGTACTAGACTAGATGTGAATCATTTACGCATATTTGGGAGTATCTGCTATTGTCACATTCATGTTAACACTAGGAAGAAGTTGGACCCTTCAGGTGAGAAGGGGATTCTAGTTGGTTACAATGAGACTTCTAAGGCATACAGAGTATATATTTTGGCGCACAAGAGGATCATTGTGAGTAGGGATGTCCAATTTGATGAGGATAGAGCCTTGAGAAGATCTACAGACTTACCAGCACAGGACTCGAGAGTCAAGTTGGAGGAGCCATAGGGCACAGGTTATGGTAGTCAGAGGGAGTCAAGTGGACAGGATCTTCCTATCATTGATTTGGAGGATGAGCCGCAGCAGGAGGAGGATATCTAGAAGCCGCAGTAGGTATACACTAGGCCACGGCCTAGGTGGTACACATCCACAGTTCAGGATTCCAGGTAGGTGAGTCTTCCACGGATCTCCATGAGGCAGAGCAAACCACCAGATAGACTGATCTATATGGAACTAATGACGGATTTGATTAACTCCAAGCCTTCCAATTTTGAGGAGGTTGCACAACATGATGTGTGGAAAGAGGCTATGGTTGAGGAGTATGACTCAATCATGAAGAACCAGGTATGGGAGGTTGTGTCGAGGCCAAAGGGAAAATGGGTGGTAGGATCCAGGTGGATCTACAAGGTAAATCATGCAGCAGCCCGAAGTGTGGAGAAGTATAAGGTATGCTTCATGGCAAACGGGTATTCACAGAAGGAAGGTATTGACTATGAGGAGACCTTCGCCCATGTCGCCAGGTATTCTTCTATTCAGACTATTCTCTCATTGGAAGCAGAGATGGGTTGGCGCGTTCATCAGATGGACATGAAGATTTCCTTCCTCAACAGAGTGATGGAGGAAGAGGTATTCATTGAGCATCCAGAGGGGTTCGAGGTGGAGAACAGGGATTCGCATGTATGTAGGTTACAAAGAGCTCTTTATGGTCTCAAGCAGGCACCTCGGGCATGGTACTCAAGGATCGACATCTATCTATGGGATATGGGATTCTAACGGAGTGAGGAAAACCACAACCTATACTTATTTTCAGGTGAGGTACCTCTCATACTGGTGTTATATGTAGATGATATCTTTCTTACATGAGATGAGAGGCTGATCGGGGACTGCAAGTCCAACCTTGCAGTAGAGTTTGATATGAAAGACCTTCGGTTGATGCATTACTTCCTAGGTCTGGAGTTTTGGCAGAGAAATGGGTGCTTCTTCATTGGTCAGGGGAAGTATGCAGTGGAGATATGGAGGAGATTTGGGATGGAGGACTGTAGACCCATGTCCACGCCTCTAGTTACCAATTGGAGGAAGATTGATGCATCAGGTTCAGAGGAGTTTGATCCTACATTGTATCACCAGCTTATCAGGTCACTTATGTATCTGGTCAACACTCGACCAGAAATTATCTTTTCAGTTAAATCTTCAAGTTGGTTCATGGTGGACCCTCGGAGAGTGCATTGGACAGCCGTGAAGGATGTCCTTTGCTACATCAGAGGCACAGTGGAGTATGGATTGGTTTACAAGCGCAGTGGGAGTATACAGTTAGCAGGATTCACAGATGCTGACTGGGTAGGATGTGTAGAAGACCGGAAGAGCACTTCAGGTTTTTGCTTTAGCATCGGGTCAGGGTTTGTCTCTTGGTTCAGCAGGAAGCAGAATTCAGTTGCATTGAACTCGGCAAAGGCTGAGTACATGGCATCCAGTATGGAAGCATGTGAGGGGATGTGGGTGAGAAATTTGCTCTCAGGGTTATTCGAGAGTGAGTTGGAGACTACGATTGTTCACTGTGACAATCAAAGTGGCATTAAACTTTATGAGAATCCAGTGTTACATGACAAGACCAAGCACGTAGACATCCGGTATGACTTCCTGGTGTTGAGATATTGTAATTTCAAAGAATATTATATTTGTACTTTATTATTCTGGAGATGATTCATTCCTCCGTGATGATCTTATTGTATATCCGGAGATGTTTATTCCTCCGTCGGAATGTGGTAACTTGGGTTATTAGACTTCCCTGGTGGGGGTCAGCCCTGTATGTGTTATGTGGGTCAAAGGGTTATTAGAACACCTTAGAGGGGTCGACCCAGTCAATTGTAATGGGGTATTTAACCCAATGGTTAAATACGAGCCTACATGATTTGTGTAAAAGACAAGTCGGAGTAGTGTATAAATAGAGGAGGTGTATTCCTCATTTAACACACACTCACTCACTTGAGAGTGGCGCACTTATGAGAGAGAGGTCTGCTATGGAGAAGGAGGATCTTATGCTCAGGGTTACATCTTTTGTATTTGCTGGTCATCTATATTGAGGAAGCTTTGCTGGGTTTTCTACCCCACGAGGGTTTCCCAGGATAAATCTGTGTTTCTTGTGTTTATGCTGTGCTTGTTGTTTCTTCAGTGATCCTGTATATGCTATTATTGTGAAATGGAATGTAATGCTGCTATTTTTTTCTTAGCATATTAAATCTTAACATGGTATCAGAGCTAACCTGAAGGAAGGAAATGTATGGCACTTACGACACTTGCTTCACTTGCGATAATTTGAAGGTTTGGGTTTTACATAGAAAAAACCAGTCATTGTGGAACTTTCGCTATAAATCCATTTATGCAAAGTTTCAGGATCTAAAAAGTTTACAGGTCGTAGATAACATCCCCAGGTACGTTGTGTCCAAAGGGCACCCTCAGATTCGTTGTACTTTGTGAGTTATGATCAGTACAAGTTAGGGTTTTTGCCTCTTCCAGATCTCAGTTAAAATCAGGTGACCTAGGAACAAAGGTCATAACTTGGGCTAGGAAGCTCCAAATGAAATTTCGTAAAAAGTGATAGGTAGTACACAGACTGTACTATATTAGGAAACGTTTTTAGAGACCGAAGCTGAACCAGTGACACGTGGCACATCGTACAAGTTCGCTCTCCTGTTTTATCCCATAAACAGGTCACGTTGCGACACTTGGCATAACTCTCTCTCAGAAAATCCAATTGAGGTCAGACCTGTCGGGATGGAAAGATGACAGGTCAGGATACAACAGAAAAAAAATTTCAAACCCTGTGGAGCAAAAATTTCGGAGTTATAGGAGAAACAATCAGGTACATATTTCTGTCAAAACAGAATTATTTTTGGAGCACCTTCATTCATGGCTTCCGGAATTTAGGGTTTCGGAGAAAGTTAGAATTTTTGGAATTGGAATCCACGGCTGAATGCTGCTCAGGAAAATCAAAATTTAGAGTCCAAGATTGAATTTTTTGGTTGGGTAGAAGACCGGGCTTGATCAAACCCCAGCTCGAGATTTTGATCGGAAAGATGGAAAATTAGGGCTTCAGCAAAAGTTGGAATTTTTGAAGTCTGTAACCATGGCTGGAAGCTCCTCAGAAAAATAAGAGTTTAGATCCTTGGATCAAACCTTTTGATTGGGAAAAAGGGTGGGCTTCATCAAACCCTAGTTCGGGATCCTGTCGAGAAGATCCAGAAGTTTCGAAGGCAATTTTGAGGGGTCAAATTTTGGAGATTTCAAAATTGAAGTATGCTAGTTTGATCAGCTCAGCAAGACACATCCTTCCATCCATTCAGAAGTGTGAAAGTCAAAGATTGAATTTTTAGGGTTTCTCTAACAAACCCTAATCAAGCTCCAGATCAAGTTTTAGGGGGAGTTGAGGCTAAGGCCTTACATAAGAAGACTACAAGAAGTCTCGACAGGTATGACTTAAGGAGATACAGGTATGTCTTGAAATTTGCTTCTTGATTAAGTTCATAATATGTTTGTCCTCATATTATTCAGGTCAGTACAATCTCGATTAATGTTAGAATTGTCTTATCACCCTAGTAACAGTATGAATGCATGTGAATGATAGAAGACATTCATTGTTTAGGGCTATATGATTGTACTAATGCACTGTGGTATTGTATGAGGTTGATGTTGTCTGCTAACAAGGTTTAGGTACATCATGAAAGACAAATCAAGTTCCATGACCATGACAACATGAAGACAAAGACTCATCCATAATCTTTGTTCTACTTACGAGGTATGTATGACTTTGTTATATTATGCTTAACCTATGAGACATGCAGGTTCTAGCTCAGGATCTCTAAATCATTGAAGAGATTGTTTAGGTATGTTGTACATAACTAAGCAGGTATACTAATCCAGGTATGTTTTCGTATGTCAAGTTAGAATCCTACCTTGTGTTAGGATCCCTTATATAAGTATACTTGGTATGATTGGTTATGCTTATTCATAAAGTTAGTAATCAAGGGTTTATGCATATTATGTCTCTTATCTTGATTATTTAATTAACCAGAAGAGTACTATGATCAAACAAGAATATGCATGAGTAAAAGAAGACTTCCTTGAAACCCTCAATACTAGTGATCATGACTATACATATTCAAGATTATTTAGAATTAGAATGTTTTGATAATATTGAGAATATAGTAATGAATGTATGTTTGTGTATGAGATCATGAGGATGACACTAGTGCACACTTGAGCATGCACAGTGGTACAGAATGAATAGAAGTTCAAAAGACATATAGAAGATCAAGCGGGAGGCAACCACACAAACATAAAAGATAAGTATTTGAGTTGTTATTTGAAATAGTAAATAATATTGCTTGTAATAGATTACATGCATGTTTAGAATATATCATGTTGAGTGTAAACATTCATATAGCTTTGAACAATATACTACTAATATGCATATGATTGGTAAGTTGGACAAACATTCCATTGTTGCTTGTTTAGAATGAAACCTCTTTGCTGACATGCTGAGAGCTGTGCACACTCTCGATGGTATGTTCTGGTAGAGATGGAAGGCATCTAGATAGCCACTGTATGCATACAGGATATGGAAAAGTGTTGTGCCAAAGTATTGGTCAAGATAGTTGCATAACTATGTAAATGATATCTGTATGCATAATAGGTTATCATGTCAACATGATTTCATGATTATGAAGCATTACTAATCATATACTTAATTTTGATTTGTAGGAAAGATCATGAAGAATGATGAACACCGAACAAGTGATGGATGTTCAACAAGAATATTTACAAATCAAACAAAATATAGAAGGCTCGTGGCTAGAAGATTCTCTTAGAAAGAAGAAGAGAATCATGACAGGATGTTTGCTCCAAGTGGCTAGATAAGACCATTCTCTTAATGGTGTAATTAAAGAAGAAGTGTGAATCAGGTTCTGTATGATCAATAGTCAATTGATGAGCTTAATGATCATCATGGGTGATGTAGATCACAACATTTTCTACAAGGTTGAATATGGTTTCTATACACAGATGAACTGGATGCAAGAAGGAACTCACCACAGAGTTCGAATGATGTTGAGGCTTATATCAGTAGACCCATCTGACGAGAGATGGCACAGATAGATGAATGCATAAATGAAAATGAAAGATCTCATATTGATGCATTACTTCCTAGGTCTAGAAGTATGGCAAGGATCAAAAGGAATCTTTCTCAACCAGGGAAAGTATGCCGAGAAATATTAAAAGGACTTGAGGTGTTGGAATGGACACTCTTATGGATTCCAACTTGAAGTTGTTAGGGGATGACTCATCAGAATTAGTGTATATATGTAATATCCCTTTTTCAAATTTTATTAAAATGCCAATTTTTCAACTTTTTCCCCAATTTCGACCTTTGACTAGTTTAACTGTTTTGACCTCCAAATCATCCCAAATGCTCCCAAATCTTCTGTATGAGTGTATTAATGGTATTTAGACTTGAATATCAGGTTCAGGGATGTTTTATGGACCTTCAAATACTTCTGCAAACTTGATTTGTATTCTGATCAATATAGGTAATTTTGACTAGTAATTTGTGCATCAAATCCCCCCCGGGTAACACTGAAAATGGCCTTCCAAATGCCTCCAAACTCCCACAAATTTATGAACAGAGGTATATAATGTGTTAAGTATGTTATTGAGGTCTCATATGCACCATTAATTGATTTTTACTACTGTTCTAACTCTCTCACATTCAACAGCAAAAACCCCCAATTCGACCCTTGGGGAAATGGCACTATTTCATCTCCCAATACAACTAAACTGAGTAAAAATGCTTCAAATGCTCAAGTACAGTACATGAAACTTGTAGAAGACATCCATGGCATTATATTGATCACAAATATATCAGATAATCATCCATCCATTCGAAATAATCAACATTATAGTGTCATACATCAATGCATTGGGGAAATGGACATTGTTTGCTCATTAATCAATAGTTTTGCATACAACCAGTGGGTATTTCGACTTGAGACTTTCTGAATATGAATAACAGAGGATATTAAGCTATTACAATCATAAATATATAATGATAATCTCTCTCAAGAAGCACAAGTTCTCACCAAAAACGCCCTCCCTCAACGAGCATGAATATGCCTTCAAAACTGGAAACGGTGGAGAGAAAGTGCTGCACTAAACCAAACCATGAAACTTCCTGTAGCTGCTACCTGCAAATACAAACTCCATTAAAGCACCATGAAAGACCTGAGTGGCCTCTCCAAACACCAACTTGGATGGGAATCTTTCACCCTCGAAATTGGCTAAGGCAAGAAACTAGTCATCCACTAGCTCTCTCTTCACAAATGCAATTTTTCTCAAATCATCAAAAGCCATTCTCATACTTCATTTCTACATTTTATAACCAACATTAGCCTTCTAAGGGTCGAAATCCTCTCAATAGATTCAATAGATTTCCATTTAGGAATTATTCCACATTTGCCACTTGTCTCCTAGTTCCAACCTTCCATCTTCTCCCAAATTCGATTTTGAGTCTCTTTGGCTTCTCCAACTCCCAAATTCGACTTCCTTGAGCCTATTTTTGGGGCTGACATGTCATAGTGGTCAGATGTCAGAGGTCAGGTCTGCAATTTGTCATAGTTGTCATAGATGCTCCATCATTGGTGTCATAGGGGCTAGGGAATCTAGCCCAAGTGTCCACAAACTTCCACTTTGACTCTTTATCTTCCATGGAGGTTACCAATCCTTCCCAATTCGACCTAATATGCTCAATGACATGTGTTATGACTTACCAACTCACCCAAGAGTGTTCACATTCCCATTAATTCGAATTTGCAAAAGAGAGATACCATGTATTATGAAAAATCAAGCTAGTGTGGGTCCCACATCCTCCATATGTCTCCAAAACCATTTGTCACCTATGATTTCTCTTGAATTTCTTTATTCACTATATTTATTAAATAATTGAACCCTTCTAATGTCTAAACATCATTTATTTGCTTCCTTATTACCATTCCACATGTGCCCATCCAACCTAGGAAACTAGTAGGATTGATGGGATTGTCTTACTATGAAATTATTGGAATGGGGACATTACAATATAACTCTATACAGTCAAATTATTGGGTCATTGATGTATCTAACATATACTAGGTTAGATATATGCTTTGCTGTGAACACCTTGAGTCAGTATCTAGTGGAAACTAGATGTGTTCACCTGATAGTTGCAAAGCATGTGATGAGGTACCTAAAGGATACAATAGACTTTGATCTATGCTATCTTGAAAATCATGACTTCAGATGGCTACTCAGATGTTGATTGGGCAGAAAGAGTATCAGACAGGAAGAACACATCGAGAGGATGTTATTGTCTGGGATCAGCCATGATCTTGTGGTTTAGCTGGAAGCAGTCTAGTGTGGTTCTTAGCACAAGCGGAATATATGGCTGCTTGCTCTGCTAGTTGTGAAGAAGTTTGGCTTCAGGATTGTTTGACTTAGAGATAGAACCAACTGTGATCCTATGTGACAAATAGAATTGTATCAAGATGAAAAAGAATCTAGTGTTCCATGATAAGTCAAAGAACATAGGGATCTAACAAGATATGATGCAGAAAGGAACTATAAAGTTTGAATTTGTAATAGGTTACCGATGTACTAACCAAACCTCTACCTCAAGTGAACAAGTTACCAACATAATAACCAAACCTCTACCTCAAGAAAAGTTTGAGTATTTCCAAGACAAGCTTGGAAGGACCCTCCTCGAAAGGGGGAGTGATGTGGTCACTGATGATGAGATTGCCTCATCGACAGCAAGGTCGATGATGTGGATAGTTGTTTACTACACTTGGATACTTAGATCATTTAGACTTAGGACTCTTATACTTAGAATATTTTTTTTCTTGCTTTTACTTTGATAATATATGTATCGATGAGGATACATGTGTTGTTGATGTATCGATGAGGATACATGTTTTGTTGATGTATCGATGAGGATACATGTGTTGTTGATGTATTGATGAGGATACATGTTTTGTTGATGTATCGATGAGGATAGATGTTTTGTTGATGTATCGATGAGGATACATGTTTTGTTAATGTATCGATGAGGATACATGTTTTGATGATATCTGTATTGATAAGGATACAGGTGGGGATTGTATCATCCCCGGACTTCAGTCCCTTGAATTGATCCGTAGACATATGGTCTCCGAGAATGAAGTCCTTAGTGGACAGGTGGGGATTGTATCATCCCTGGACTTCGGTCCCTTGAATTGATCCGTAGACGTATGGTCTCCGAGAATGAAGTCCTTAGTGGACTAATGGGGATTGCATCATCCCGGAACTACTAGTTCAAAATGTACGTGATGGGGATTGCATCATCCCAGAACCACTAGTTCAAAATGTACGTGATGGGGATTGCATCATCCCGGAACCACTAGTTCAAAATGTACGTTATGGGGATTGTATCATCCCTGGACTTCGGTCCCTGAATTGACCCGTAAACAGATGTCTCCGAGAAGTGGTCCCTAGTGGATGAGAGGGGATTGTATCATCCCTGGACTTCGGTCCCTGAATTGATCTGTAGACATATGTCTCCGAGAAAGTGGTCCTTAGATTTTGTCTAAGTTGACGAGTGGACTGTATCATTCCTAGACATGTTATGGTGTCTTAAATGAATCATGTGGTTTGCAAAGTATGTTATTATTGAGGATACTTGTATTGGTGTGGATACTTGTATTGATGATCTATATACTTGTATTGGTGTGGATACTTGTATTGATGATGTGTATACTTGTATTGGTGTGGATACTTGTATTGGCGTGGATACTTGTATTGATGATGTGTATACTTGTATTGGTGTGGATACTTGTATTGATGATATACTTGTATTGGTATGGATACTTGTATTGATGATCTGTATACTTGTATTGGTGTGGATACTTGTATTGATGTGGATACTTGTATTGATGATATACTTGTATTAGTGTGGATACTTGTATTGATGATGTGTATACTTGTATTAGTATGGATACTTGTATTGACAATGCTGCTGATCGTGATGATCTAGATGACGATGATGTTGATCGTGATGATCTAGATGACGATGCTGTTGATCGTGATGATCTAGATGACGATGCTGTTGATCGTGATGATCTAGATGACGATGCTGCTGATCGTGATGATAGTATGATGACAATGCTGATGATCGTGTGATGACGATGCTGATGATTGTGTGATGACGATGTTGATGATTGTGTGATGATAATGCTGATGATCGTGTGATGACGATGATGATGATGATGCTGATGATCGTGTGATGATGATGCTGATGATCGTGAGGATCCAGATGATGATATTGTTGTAGCTGTTCAAGTGATGCAGAAGATAAAGACTCAGTACTGAATATGTTGATGTTCCAGTATTGAAGATGTTCCAGTAACTGCTTGAGTTACTGATGATGTTGAGAAAGCTTCCAATGATTTATAGATGTATCATTTATGACGTTGATGACTCATTGCTCGTGCAGATGTTGTTATAATATCCTTCTCGTTAAGGGGGAGTGTTGAGATATTGTAACTTCAAAGAATATTATATTTGTACTTTATTATTCCGGAGATGATTCATTCCTCCGTGAAGATCTTATTGTATATCCGGAGATGTTTATTCCTCCGTCGGAATGTGGTAACTTGGGTTATTAGACTTCCCTAGTGGGGGTCGGCCCTGTATGTGTTATGTGGGTCAAAGGGTTATCAGACCACCTTAGAGGGGTCGGCCCAGTCAGTTGTAATGGGGTATTTAACCCAATGGTTAAATACGAGCCTACATGATTTGTGTAAAAGACAAGTCGGAGTAGTGTATAAATAGAGGATGTGTATTCCTCATTTAACACACACTCACTCACTTGAGAGTGGCGCACTTATGAGAGAGAGGTCTGCTATGGAGAAGGAGGAGCTTATGCTCAGGGTTACATCTTTTGTATTTGCTGGTCATCTATATTGAGGAAGCTTTGCTGGGTTTTCTACCCCACGAGGGTTTCCCAGGATAAATCTGTGTTTCTTGTGTTTATGTTGTGCTTGTTGTTTCTTCAGTGATCCTGTATATGCTATTATTGTGAAATGGAATGTAATGCTGCTATTTTTTGTCTTAGCATATTAAATCTTAACACCTGGGAGATTGTGTTTAGAGAGGAACCATTCCATTGGAGTATATTCAGATAGATGAGCAAGTGGTGGACATATTCACCAAGGCACTTTGCAAGAAACACAAGTTGGGGTTGCTACTAAATCCCTTCCTCATTGAGAGGGAGTGTTATAAAGTAGCAACAAGGAAGGTCTTCTATCATTGCATGTGTCCTTGCATGCTAGAATACATAACACATGAATCCAAATGTATTGATGTCTTTCTAAAGTTTAGACTTAGGAAAAGTACATTAAGTGATCTAATTATTAATTGACTTAAAGGAGTCACTTTTATAAAGTTCAAGTGAAAATAATTTAAGTGATGTCTAATCTAATCTTGGCCATTGATCTCACTGGAGGATCTCATCCATTGATCCATAGTGAGAAGTTAGGTTTTTCGCTTGGCCATTGAGTTAAAAGGAGGATTGATTTGGTGGAGAGGACACACATACACACACAGAGTTTTCTTGCTTATAGATTTCAGCCAGAGAGTAAGAAAGACAGTTTGCAGGAGAATTTTACAAAGAGGAAGACAGAGGAACTTTTATCTGGAGGATTGACAGGGTGACTTGGGAAAATCAAAGGAGGCCGTACAGACTTGCAGAGAGGCCGTACAAACACGCAGAGGTAGTACCGTGTAACGCAAGAAATCGGCCGTACAACACACGCAGAGGGTCGTGCGACTGACTTAGGGTTGTACAGATCAGTTTGTACATTGACGTAGAGGGTCGTACAGTGATGTAGGAGGGCCGTACAATTTGGGGGTTTTCTTAGTGAGGTTCGGTTTTACGATTTTTCCAAGTTGGGTAAAAATCGATTTTTCTGGATTGTATTGTTCTGTATCTTTCATAATAAAATATCTTCTCAGACTACTGGACTAGTTTTCCCATCTTGGGTTTTTCCAGGGGTTTCCATCTCCAAAAATATTGGTGTCTCTATTGATGTGATTGATGTTATATTTCTCTCAGTATTTATTTTCCGCTGCATTGTGAAGAAATCCATTTGTGGTTAAAAGTAATATTTGGGGTTTAATAAAAAATAAACTTGCATACTTTAACTCAATATTGGGTTTTAAGGAAATTTATAGTTTCTCTCACAAAGGCATTGATCCCATTAGCACCAACTTCCCAGGGTAATTGGCATGTGAATGAGACACGAATTCCTCTCCTGTATACTAGCTAGAGCTCAAATAGCTTCCTCGAGTGAATGATAGAGTGAATGAATTATGAATGAGTGATTTTATAACATTATAGATGCATGGATGTGTCTTGGCATGTGGCTTCCCCAAAAGAGCCCACGCTTCCCCTCTTAATCCCATATTAAGATAATTGACCCAATCTTAATTAAAGTGGCCCTCATAACCATGGTTAAGGGACTCTTGGTTAAAGAGGTTAATAAAGGCTAGGTACATAAGCTAATGTTAACTAGTGTCATCACCTCTTAACCCCATCTCACTCCCCCCACTTGTGGAATCATAGCCCCCCATCTCTTCTTTGTCCTTGTTCACTTGCAACTTTCAAGGATGTTTATATTAACTATATTGTACATCATTTACAATAGTCATGTTATCTTGGATCACATAAATCTGACATCTAGCCTTTACATCATTACAGACATATCGCATCATGGGGTAAAAAATGGGGTGTTGCATGTCCTAGCCCAACAAACCTTACATTTTCCCTTTCTTGATAGTAGAGCTTTACTTCCATGGATTACCACTCTTTAGTGCCCCAAGTGAATTTCAGTACCCATGTCATTTTTTATTCACAGGGATGGGAGTTCATCTAGTTTGTGGAATTGAATTTAGCCTCACATGCTTATTCATTTTCCTACCCCCAAACTCTTGCATCATGGCATTCTTTGTGTTATTTTACATATCACAAGATCACCACTTCATTATATTGCCACCATTCATCTACCCCCAAGGATATTAACACTAATGTCCTACCCCTGGTTCTTCCATTTACTATCACATTCCTTGTTGATTCATTTGGTTGCATTTGGAACACCTATCTCCTTGCCTCTATTATTTCTCGAGTACCTTTCTTACTTGGGAAACCATTTTAAAAGTGTGCCCTAGCACTAATACAAATTGTATATGATCTCTTATAGCAATGTCCTTGGTCACCTTTGTTAAAATAATTCTACAATGAGTCACCCATGGAACCTTTATGATGTCAAGCTCCACATATCCCTTTACCTCGGCAGCCCCCTCCCCACCTTATATGACTAATTCCCATTGCAAAATTGTCCCATGGTTATCCCATTGTATCCCTCCCCTAATGAATCATAAGTGATATGTATGCCACCAATTCATCCATGCCTACATGCTTTGAAAAAAGGAATTCTTATGTCCATCACTCCATGACCCTCCATTCCTCTTATGGCATAGTCTCAGTTTGTTTCACATCCTTGTATCATTCCTCATGTTAATAAACAAATACCTCCTCATTACTTTGTTTTCAATGGACCTCCCTTTATCGACTTTAGCACCTTTATTCTAGAGGATAGGTCTAGGGGCATTTGTACCTTCATCCCATTTCCCTCATCGATGGGTTACCTTGGACCAACTAAAGGGATACCTCATTGTTGCTTGGGTTGGTTAGTTCTCGCATGCTTGTCCTAAATACATTATCACATTGTTGAGAGCCCTACCATATCATGGTTTTCTTATCCCAATTTGGTTGAACACCCCAAACATACATGGCTCCCTCTAGCACTTATGTTTATTCTGGATCGCTTCAGTTTATAACTTCCTATGGTGTCTGGGTTGCATTGGTGATAGTGATATAATTTTACTTGCATTTCCCTGGACATGTTTGGCTCAATTTTCCAATATATGATCCGCCTTTCAAAAGTTTTCAATAGGGATTTAGTTGTTGTGATTTTTCATCCTACCAATATGTTATTGCTCCTTCTAATATATTTTAGTTCAACTATGGTATGGGCCACACTTATGTACTTGCATTGGGTCCCTCATTGACCCTCATTATTAGGATGGATTGTCCACCATAGTTATTCATGTACTTTGATCATACCCCTTCAGGTATTGATCCCATATTGTATTGAGACAATATTACAAGCATGGGGATTCCCACCTTGTTTCTATGTGTGATTATATACACATTACCCCTTTGGTTGGTTGTTTGCAAATGTGGCCTCTGTGGTCCCTTTGGGGGATAGTATTCTCTCTCTTTTCTCACTCCTCCTTGATTAGACACTTATGTTCTCTTATGGATTGAAAAGGAAAAGAATCGTGATGTATTTCAACTATACAATGAGATCCTAAACTCATACACCAAGGGGGAAATGTTAACAACCTAATTTTGCTCACCTAGTTGTCATGAGAGTCATCACTATTATACATCATTTCCAAAAATATTAGCCCCATTTCCATCACCATGTGACCATAAACCAAACTAAAGTCAAGATTTGACCATAAAAGGTCATTGCATGAAATTTTCCTAAAAATCTGTAGTCTCACTACACTAAAATCCTTAAAAACCATGATGTGGACCCAAAAAATTGAATTTGAATACTCATAACTACTTTGTGCCTTCCAAAAAGGTGTAGTGGTTGAATGTGCACTTTCCCAAACTGCCATTTCTAAAAATATCCTTTGATCTAGTCTCCAATACCTATCTTCATCCCACTAAGTCATCAATAAAAAGAGATTATTCACATGGGAGCTAGATATAAGAAGTGTCCACATCCTTTATTTAAATAAATCCCTCGAGGTCATTCCATAATACCATACACATTCATAAGAGCAAGGTTATGTTGTTGGATTTCCTACTGAAAGAGAGAAAGAACCTTTTACATCCCTTTCCTTTCACCATTAGGAGTCCACACCTGGCTAAGAGTATAGCACCAAAGGAGAAGAATAACCCTCCCTTGGGTTGGCTATAGAAGTCTAGAGCAACTACATCCAACACCAGGATGTGTCTCATACTTCATTATTTCTGTTAATACTAAAACACAATTCTTTGTATAATGTTTTGTCTACTACATTAGCTAATTCTTTTGTGCGGTATTGCATGAGTGTTAAATATTGTTGTCCATTTCTTTTTATTTCCATCGATCTGGTACTCAAAGGTACAAAATCCATAATACACCAACACCAAAAAAAATTTAAAAAATCACACTCTAGAAAAGAAAATATTTTGCAAAATACCATAAATTTATTTCAAAAGCGTATATAAAATTAAATTTTAGAAATTGATAAAATGAAAATTCATAAAAACTTTTCATTAATTAAAGTTAAAATATGTTAAAAATACTATAATCAAATTCAAGAAAATTCTTTATTTTATTTTCTTTAAATAAAATAATGATATACTATACAAGTGTTTGATGAGGAGACCTGTGTATCTATGCCTCGTGGAAAATATTCCGACCCCCTCATCATTCTCCGTGAAACATCCCACTTTTTTTACCTTTATGCCCATTTCGTTTCCCACAAAACCTCAAATTAATAATACTAGCATACCCCCAAAGTGGGGGAAATAAAACGCCGAGAAGAACTTCAATATTTGTAAAATGAGAGAAAGTTATGTGTACATAGACAATATAAGTTTATGTGTTTGAAATCAAGTCTAGCTTATATAAATGCTTCTAAGTGCAAACGATAATAGGCATTTACTTTTTGTGTAAGATAATTATCATGTTATTATTATCTGCATGATAATAATAAAAGTAATAAGTAATTATTACCTATTACTTATAAGTAATAAGTAATATTAACATATTACTTATCTTGACCATGATGATTATGTAATATGTTAATATGTAGTTTTAAATTTATTATCATTATTGCGAGCTCGAACAAGCAATAATGATAATAGTAATAATATGCACAAGCAATAAGCATCTTCCAGCACTGCATATTAGGACTTATTGCATCAATGAACAAAGATGAGAAGGATTGGAGTGAGTCTTGATTTTGGTTAATCAATTATATAATTTTCAACTAAAAGCAAATGATCCCTGTTTTAATTAAGTCGTCTCATACAACCATTGCACTAAGAGAATTGTTTGAAAAGCTCTTGGTCTGGAAGACTTGTTGAATTTTTTCTTTATCTTGTCCTCATTTCTGATGCTTTTATTAACAACCTTCCTTATCCTCTCATCCAAATCAACAATCTAATTGATTCTTTTTCTCGGAGAACATTTTACATGATTTTTTCGCTAGGGCATCTTGTGTCTGAATCCGGATCCACGATGCTTTTGAAATACCCCGGCATCCCAACGTACTAGCCATAAGTAGAATCAGTGTGACAAGGAATCTCACGAGAAGAGGTAACGTCCATTTTTTTTCTGCGACGGCGATTCCTGACAAAACCTGTGGCATTTTTCTCATTGCCTTATATTGTGTGTATGTAGATAATATAACTAGTTTATGTGTTGAAAGCAAGTGTAGTGAATCTATGATAGGTAAGCCATAAACTTTGAATATATGGAATAGATAAGAATTGCAAGTTAACATATTCAACGTCAACAGGATGCAAGGTGGAATAGTTGTACGAAAGATATAATTTGAATAGTGGAAATCGTAAAGTGTAAAAAAAATGTAAACAATTGGTGTATTTAGATAAGGTAAATGTTTTGATAAAGGATATATGTAATGAAAAGAAACAAGTGTTCCATTGTACATGTATAATTGGGAAAGTTAAATGTATATATCTTAATCGAAAAGAACATCCAACAACAAAAGATAACAAGAATTATAAAAAATGCAAGGGTATTTCTTTTTTCCATTGCATGAATTATAATTATGAAAACATAGTCAAATAATGTAGCCTTATCAAATCTCTAATCAAATAATGCAACATTAGCAATTATCCAAGCTATGGAAATCGCACAATCCCATATTGCTCGACTAAGGTCACCATAATTATCTTTTAGGTTATCGCTTTCTTCTATTGACTTATATCTTTAGTTCTCCAATGAAGAGAAAGATGCAAAAGTAAACATAATGTAGACATAGAATATTTTGGAATTAGAGTTGCATAGAATATTTTGGAATTAGAGTTGCATTATTCAAATATTCATATGCATGATGAAGGGAGTAGGAAAAGCTAGAATGACTGATTTTTTCTCAAAAACTTGATATTAGGGTTGGAAGCTCGACCTAGTTCAACAATGGAGTTTGGTTTGTTGTTTTCAACTGTGGGTGTGTGGTTTTTGGGCTGGTCCTATGATCCCTTCTTCTAGTGTTAGAGTTTTTTCAGCCATACTTGGAGTTCACTAATCTTCCAGGTTAGTTAGTACCAACCAAGTCTAAAAACAGTGGGAAGGTGGCAACTGGGTTCGTCTATTTTTAGGGTTCCTCGTTTTCGGTTATCTCAAGGGTGGTTTGGTGGTTTTCTCTGGCTGGTTTTGTGCTATTTACGGGTGTAGCGAACATTTTTTTGGTGGACATGTGACTTGGTGTTGGTGGTGATGTTAGTGAAATGTGCCTCCTTGTCTGGTCAAGTGACTGAGGTTACATCAGGTGGGGAGGCACGAACACCTGGAGTTTTGGACGATGCGAGGTGTCTCTTTCAAAGACAGAAGGACAATTTCCGATCTAACCCTAAGGCCTTGGTGGAGTTTGTTAGCCGAGTTGATTTCGATCCTGGGCATTATGCACCGGTGACTTTTGTGGATGTGTTTGGTGATGCTTATGACTTGCCTCAGACCGGAGTTTTTTCTCCTCGTTCTGGTGAGAAGGCTGTGGGTTTTGGTGATTTTAACCACAGTAGGATCCTTTCTGGTGCCAAGGCATGAAGACGGAGGAAGGTTAAATTGGAGAGGGTTAAGCAGGTTAAACCCTCCTGTGTTTTGTGGAAGGATGTCACGTTTGATATGGTGATTGGGTTGTCTAAGCAGACCCTACTAGGTAGGTTTGAGTTTATTAGGATGACTCGGTCAAAAATTCTGGCTTGGATGGCGAGTTTCTAGCAGCCCATCATCAATTATATTCCTCGTGTTACTTTGTTGGTGAATGGGTGGTATAGCTTCCACTTCCTCACCGAGGAGAGTCAGCGAGAGATAGAAGGAGGTTTTTGGGTTATTGGTGTTGGTACTCCAGTTTTCACCCGATGGCATTTGAGGTTCAATCCTTGGACTGAGAAGCTGACTAAGCGGAACCTTTAGGTAGTTTTGCCTGGTTTTCCTTTGCAGTGTTGGTCTTTTGGAGGTTTTTTGTCGGTGGCCAACTCTACTGGGCAATTTATTCTGGTGGAGGAGGATACCCTTTTGTCGGTGGATCGTAGGGCACTGCGAATGATGGTCGAGATGGATGTTTCCCAGGGTTTAGCTGAGGAGGTCGAGGTATTTTGGAGCGACGGGGTTTTCACTCAAAGCCTTGACTACTGGCGATTGCCTTTTCGATGTTTTGGGTGTCATAAAATGGGACATATCTGGGCATCCTATCCAAGTCTGGTAGATGGTAGTCCTAAACCATCGGTTGATGCTAGGAGCTCTGGGGATCCCGACTATTTTCTAGCTCGCACAATCCCATTGGACCACTCTTCGGCTGTGGAGTGTTTTGGTAAGTTGAAAAATACTCTTTCTGTCTTACAGAAGTTTATGTCTAAGGAAGAGATGATTTCTTTGATGTTTGATGAGATTGGAGGTTCAAATCCTTTGGCCTCTGTTGGGCCTAGTGACAATTTTGTGGTTGGGGATGACTCTCCGGTTACTCCTAGGACCCTTCCCTTCTCCTCGGAGGATTTCCTTCATTCCCCCCCTCATCTTTTGGACTCTTCTTTTCCTATGATTTCGACGGGACGGGAAGAGGGGATTGTCAGTGCCCTTTCCTCATGTCCCTCTCCCCCTCCCTTGTCTTATGTACATCCCTCCCCCTCTTCCGTTTCTAGGGATCTTGATGTGGGTCAGGTTGGTGACTCTCCTTCAGGTCAAGCCTGCCCTCATGGGGGGACTCCTGCTTTGATTCAGCTTCCTATTTTTTCATCCTTACAGGGAGCGGGGGATGTTCTTCCTATTTCTTCTATCTGGTCCCAAAATGTTACTACCCGTAAGAAACGCGAAAAGAAGGTTTCAGTCTCGGCTCCTGTTCCTATGGATGATTCTCCCTTCACTTTCGAAAACCCTAGACTCTCCAACATTACCTCGGTGGGGAAAGTTTTGTCTTGTGCAAACCCTCCTTCTTATCTTGAGGCCCTTAGAGCAAGTGTCCCTCATGCATTCAATTCTTAATGCTCATTTTATCCCTAAATGTCTGTGGGTTTGGCAGTGTTCCCAAATGAACTGCCCTGAGACGTTTATTCGCAACTACCAATCCTAATATCATCCTTCTCCAAGAAACTATGGTTCCTTTTGATCAAGCTTGTGAGTCCTTTCTTAAGCTTCTCCCTACTTGGCATTGTTGTGGTAGGGACTCGGTTGGACTCTCTGGTGGTTTGTTGTCAGCCTGGAACCCTCTAATAGCTCAGTTTTCTTCCTATATGGTGGATGCAGGCATTCTGTTGTTGGTTGTGGAGCCTGATCTCCAGATTCAGAGATATTATGTTTGTACCCTAGGTTTGGTTATGATCCCGGCACGATCCCCAGGGGGTCCGGGGGCGTAGCCCCCGAAGAAAATTTTTGGGTTGTTTTGCCAACAGATTTAGGGCCCATGGTTTTGGGTAACCCGTGGTATTTTCCCATTATATTTCCCCTTTATAAGAAAGACATTGTAATACGGCTAGGGTTGATGTATTAGGTTTTATGCATTGTAAATATCTATGAGATCAGAAGAGAGACTGTGAGACAATGAAGAGGAAGTGCAGCGGTTGTGCTGCAGGTTATATCCCTTCACTTTGTTGGATGGTATAATAATAAGGACTAGCAATTTCAATGTGGATGTAGCCCATCTTGGGTGAACCACGATATATCTGTGTCTCTCTTGTAATGTGTTTGTGTGATTATATTTGCATTTCTATTTATTATTATTGCTCTGCGATCCTGTTTTTCTAACAACTGTTGGAGGGTAAATTGAAGACCTGGACAGAACTGTCTGGGTTTTGAATATTTATGGCCCATACAACAATAAAGAAAAGTTCTGGGAGGGTATTTTTTGGAACGGGATGCTCAATGATCCTTCCATTATTGTGGCTAGGGATCTGAACCTCACACTCTCCTCTGCGGAGGTTTGGGGCTCGAACTATAAAGTGGATCCACTCTCGGATTTATTTAGGGATGCTTTTGATGATGCTGGTCTGATTGATGTTGTCATTGCAGTTATGAATCCTGCATGGAGCAATGGCATATCGGGTAGCAGTGGCTGTGCGAAATGACTGGATCGTTTTTTGGTGTCGGAGGACTTGAACCATTTTTTTGTTAAGTTTCGCAATTGGTCCATTTCTGCAGGCATTTCATATCATAAGCCGGTTTTTTTGGAAGTGAACTTGGATTGCCCGAATGTAAGCTATCCATTCAAGTTCAATCATAAATGGTTGGAGGATTCAAGTTTTTGTTCTTTATTTCGTGAAAAGCAGGGGGAGTGCTATGTGGATGACTCTGGTTCAGCTATCTTTCCTTTCATTTCTAAACTCAGGCGGTCGAGATTTGAGGTTATTAAGTGGGTTAAAGAATTTAAGGAAAAGCAACATGCTGAACTTATTGAAATAGAGTTACAGTTGCAACTTATGGGTGATAATGTGGCCGGTTTGTTTGACTCTGAGTCTAAAGCTCGTCGGATTGTATTGGAATGTGCCAAACAGAATATTCTTCTTCATGAGGAAGAAGCTTGGTGCTTGAAGAGTAGGGCGATATGGATTCAGAGTGGGGACAGTAATACGACATTTTTTCAAAACTATGCCAACATGCGTCGGAATTGTAATGCTATTTGGGAGCTTGATGACTCGGAGGGTCGGGTTCTCAATAATCATAGGGCCCTGGAAGCTGGTGTTGTGGAGTTCTTTAAGGATGTCTATCGTCATGATAAGGTGGGGAATTTGCAAGAACAACTTTCGGTGATTCGCAATTATCCGAGAATTTTTCCTTCAGATGTTGGTGAGGCTATTTGTGTTGTTGTTACTTTGGAAGAGGTCAAAGAGGTTCTTAACCACTTTGAAAAGGAAAAAAGCTCCATCCCGGACGGGTGGTCTGTTGAATTCTTCCTTTTCTTCTTTGATTTGTTTGGGCTGGAACTACCTAGGGTTGTTGAGGAATCGAGACGTCAGGGTGTTATTCCGACCAAACTTAATTCTACCTTTATTACCCTTATTCCTAAGAAGGATAGGCCTTACAGCTTTAATGACTACGGACCTATTTCTATCTACAACTTGGTTTATAAGTTGGTCTCGAAGATTATTTCAAACATGATTAAGCCGTATTTAGATTCCGGTTTATTGAAGGAGCAGTTTGGTTTTCTCTCGAACCATCAAATCCAGTACGCCATTGGGGTGGCTCAAGCGGGCGTCCATTCTATTAAACAGAAGAAACTAAATGCTAAGGTATTAAAGATGGATCTTATGAAGGCTTATGATAGAGTGGATTGGACCTTTCTCCGCTTTGTTCTTATACAGTCTGGGTTACCGGTGGAGGCTACTAGATGGATTATGGCATGTGTATCAAGTGCAAATTATGCGGTCCTGGTTAATGGTCACCCATCTGCTTTCTTCAAAGTTGAAAGGATCTTGTGCCAGGGATGCCCCTTGTCCCCTTTGTTGTTTCTCATGGTAATCAAAGGTTTGAGTCTTATGATCAATTCGGCTAAGAAGGAAAAAAGATTTATGGGGGTTAAGATTGCTCCGGCTATGTTTATCTCTCACTTACTGTTTGTTGATGATCTGCTTATTTTTAGTCGAGGCTCTATTCAATATTGGCATATCCTTTCGGGAATTCTGAATGTGTTCTGCATGGCCTCTGGTATGATGGTTAGCCCCAACAAATCTACCTTCTATTTTTGTGAGGGGGTGGACCATGTGCTACGTTTGAATATTGAATCGCTCTTCCCCTTTAAGTGGCAAGCTTTGCAGGAGGGCTTGAAATACTTAGGTTTCATTTTGAAGCCTAATTGTTATTATATTGAAGGTTGGAGGTGGCTTATCAGTCGTGTCGAGAGAAGAATTAATGGTTGGGCCTATCGCTCCTTGTCACTTGGTACACATTTAGTTCCTATTAAATCTGTGTTGCAGGGCATACCGGTGTTCTGAATGTTCTTGTCCATGGTTCCCCGTTCGGTGCTAGATGGGATTAGAAAGAGGATGTTTAATTTTCTGTGGGCCGGCACTTTGGATCTTTCAAAATTTCATCGTGTTGCCTAGAATAGGTTGGCTCTACCTAAGAGATATGGTGGTTTGGGGCTCAAGAATATATTATGGTTCAATGATGCCTTGGGTGCAACATCTATGTGGCGGGCACTGTTTGGTATGAATTTGTGGAGTGAGGTGATCGGAAAAAAATACCTGAAATCCATTCTTCCTTATGTTTGGATTCGGGATACTCCAAAGATCTGTGCGCAATCATCAGTCATCTGGAAAGGTCTGTATAATAAATTACATATTCTGAAAATTCGTCTCACTTGGTGTATTGGGAAAGGTATCTAGGTGTATATAGGAATTGATCCTATCATTGGTATGCATGAAGACTATCAGCTTTCCCCCGAGCTTATCTCGGCCCTCCATGACAGGAATATTGAAGTTATTGCTCAGATTCGATCACCTGGGCGGAGGATGGCTCTTCTCATTACTGGCTGCAAGCCTCTGATTTGGGGTTGTCGGGAAGATTGGTGGAGGAGTGGCGACATTATACACTTAAGTTGTACTCAGTGGGCATTAGATTATCCAACATTCCTGGTGTTTTAGTTTGGGATTAGCTCGATTCAAATGGCACTATTTCTGCTAAGAAGGCGTATGAATTTGTGGTTTCGGAATAGGCTTCTAAGTCCACCAATTGGTGGGTTCTCAAGTTATGGTGGTGAAAAATTCCCCTGAAGGTAAGGTGCTTCATCTAGTTATGCCTGGAAAATAAAGTTCTAACGTGGGACAATCTCCTGAAACGGGGGTTTGTTGGTCCTGGTAGGTGCCCCTTATGCCTGCATCAGTCGGAAACGGTGTCTCATCTTTTTGTTACCTACTCGTCCTTTGCAAAAGTTTTGGAAGTTTATCAGTAGTTGCTGAAATGTAAGGTTTCCTGGGGGAGGTCTGATTTCAAGCTAAGCATGGAGCATTGGTTTAGTTGCAGATCTTCTTGTGCGGAGCTTCGGCTTTTTATCTCATGGGAAGTTTGGAAGAATAGGAATCAGATCATTTTTCAAAATCAGAAGTTGGGATTTGTGCAAGTGGCCTACAGAGCAATGGCATTGTATAAGGAGTTATGTCATGTGAAAGTTAAGACCCGACAGCGTTGTCTTATCCATCCCTGTTTTGACTTTTCATGTTCCATTGGGTTCTTTGATGGGGCTCAACAGAGAGGTTGGTGTGGCGCCGATATGGTGTTGTATGTTAGCCCTACCCACTATTTCTATCTCAAGCTGCGTGCGGGGAAGGGTACCAATACCCAAGCTAAATTACTGGCTCTTTGGGGTCTGTTGACTTTTGCTAGGAGTAAAGGGGTTGATAAGTTACAGGTGGTTGGCAATTCTAAGGTGGTTATCAATTGGGCAGCGGGCAAAGCATTGTTAAATGTTTTACAGCTCAAGCATTGGTTGGATCGTATCCGGGCTTTAATTATTGCCTTTGCAAAAGTTGATTTCATTCATATTTTTCATGAATTCAATTCGAAGGCGGATTTTTTTATCAAAAGGTGCCATGGGGGATATGGATGGGCTCTTATACTTCGAGGAATTTTTGGACGACTCACTCTCTGGCTTGGTATATTTGGAGTTGTTCTAATGGGATTGCTTCTTGGTCGTAGTCTTATGTTTTTGGACTCGTTGCTGGCATTGGGACTCCCTGTCTCCTACATGTGCCTCGATCCATGATGGTTGTAGTTCTTTTACGCTATATTTTGGTCCACTTGTCATATGGTATTATGTTAGTTGTTTTCATGAGCTACTGTAGGTTGTTATTATTCTGACTCTGATGTCGTCTGTTGACTTGACAGAAGTTTGATGGAAATGAACATATGTAACTTTGATTCATATCTTTTTTGAATACCAAGTTACTTTTTTTTTGGCTTGAAAAAAAAGAATATTTTGGAATTCTTTATAAGAAGAAGATCAATGTGCAATCTACATTTATTATTTGTAAACTATATTTTTTTTGTAATTTGAAGTATAGATATGTTAAAAATGTATTAATTTGGACATTGCTAAAAATGTCAGCTCACATGCAGGCAAAGGTAGTCTTAGTAGACTCATTTTTTTACGAGGAACCTGAATATAAAAACAACTTTGTCATTGAAGCCCCTGGATCTCAGGATCCTTGAAAAAAACAATGTTATGAATGATAGTTGCGTTGGAGAGGCATTCAATGTTGAATTGGATTTTTAGCAAGCTTGATGGGACTTAGATCTGCTGAGATTCTAGTGGGTACATTTGAGACCAGGGAGATGAACATGGACATAGATTTGATCATTGGGTCTTTCTAGATCAAACATCGAAACTTAATTTTTAAGGAAAATTTCATAACATGTCTTAATTGACAATTCGGGTCTTCTCTTGAAAGAATATGTTTCAGACTCATTTTAGTTTTGGATGTTGTTGGAATCATTTAGATAATTTTGTTTATATAGTATTCTAGTTAAATTTATATCTTAAAAAATTATCATTCCACTTTAAGCACTTATTAATCCATGGTTGTAATGGAACTTGCAAATACACAAGTGCCCATTTACACAAAGCCCTTTTAATTTACTTATCGAAGATAAGAGCACTTTGAAATATTAAGAAATGAATAAAATAGGCATGAGTTTGAACGTGGCGGCGTATGTTCTCGAGTCGTCTTATGGACATGTGTAGGTTTCTCTCTGGATGAATGTGATTGCTTGCGCTTGCAGGTAGCAGGATAAGATTGCTTCCACTCTCGAGGAAGATCAAACTGCTTCACTTCGGGTTCACCAAATCGCATCGCAAGACTTCAATTGAATCAGAGGTTGTCTTGTTAAGCTAATGGACAAATCGCAAGCTGTCAGTGTAGTTATTTGATACGGTCGTAAGCTAAGTAGGTCACTTATCAATGTTGTTGGATTACTCGCTTATAAACCTACCGTTCAAAAATAGAAGGGATAACCTGACCTAGCTAGAAGGTAAGTGATAAGGATTTCTCGCGGCCGGAATGGCAGAACGCGGATTGGGAAAATATCAGCCAGCATGCAGCAGCTTTGGGGACCTCCTTTCTTGTATTATCAGGTTGTCTGGGTGCTTCCTCTCTTCTTAAATTAGAGGAGTTCAGCCTTAGCCTCAGCTCATGCTGTCTTCTTACCTCGGCCATGATGTTATCAGAGGCCATCTGCAGCTGGACGGGGGAAAGATTGAAATAATCCTCCTCTTTAAGGAAATTTTATTCTTCTTGAAAACCTTCTTTTCCCATCATAAGAAGACCTTTAAATTCCAGTGGAAAAGGGTTAGTCACTTCAGCATCGAACTGTCTCAGGCAAAAGTTGAGTGGGATTGTGCCCAATGTTTGCTACACCAAACATTGTTGGAACCTTCGTTTAGTATTTTCCTTCACATGTTGCTCCATGAAAGTGGGACATTTCTCTTGAAACAACTCTTGCGATGGTGAAGGACAGTGAGTCAACCTTGAACCAATATAAAAAGACCGCAACCCATCTGATTCCACTAGATCCACAAGATCCAGGGTGAAGAGCAAGGTTTTCTTGACTACACCTAAAATTGTTACTTCAAGAACTAGAACGCAAGGGTTTAGAGAGCGATCACTGCCAGATCGGATCGTTGGATTCTCCTACACTGATTGAAATGTTTTGCACCAGGTGGTCGTGGGGTCGAGGGGCCAATCAAAGTAATTACACCAGATTCAACTGTCAAATCACATGAGGTGGGTCTTGTGTTCATGCAGACTACAGATCCATTGTTCAATCCTTCATAAATACAAATTTAAAGGCTATGATTGAAATTCACCAATTCACTGATAAAAAATTGCTAAGAAGGGTCATCGCTGAGAATTGCACTTGGGGCTTTCTTTCATAGTCGCATACGTCTCACAAATCTCCACGTCTCTTCCACGCGCCTACCACTGTTACTAATTCTGACAGTCACGCAACCCAACAAAAAAATCAACTGAAAAGAAGTTGTTTTAAATATAAAAAATGTAAGTCGTGACAAGGGGCAGCTCCTCATAGGCCATCGACAAACGATGATGGCCTGAGAGGAACCGTCCCTTAAAATACGCCTTCGGCCTAATAATAACTAGCATACCCCCAAAGCTGGGGAAATGAAACGTCAAAAATAACTTCAGTATGTCTAGAATGAGAGAAAGTTGTGTGTATGTAGAAAATGTAAGTAAAAATACTAATAAGCAATAAATAGGAACCCATGCAATAAATAGAAACCAATGTAATTGGTGGCAAGTAAAATGAAACATGCATTAATTTGTCAAAAGAGAAAGTATACATATGCAATATAATTAGCGTTATTAAGTTTAACTCTAATTATATTGGAAAGGAACATTGGTATTTTCCTTTGATTTCGGTAGGATAGGGAATGATGGATGCAATTTGAAGTATGAAAGGGAAAGAGAATGAAGGCATGCCTCTTCCTTTTTGCGAAGTGTGACATATGTAGTGTCTTTCATCTTTGCATAGTGCTCGAAGGAGAATGATGGTGCAATTCGCATTCCTTCTAATGTTGTAGTGCGTGACATTGCAGTGAAGGTCAAGCCTTGACGTTCAGTGTTACCAATGTCAATGGTTGACCTTGTCAATGTCAATCCTTGGGATTTATGGATAGTTAATGCCCAAGCCATCTTGAGGGGGATTTGTTTCTTGTTACTGCGATTTATGGGTGGAATCAGTATGTGATTTGGTTGAGACTAGTCCCATGGAGGGCCAATGTATTTATCAAATGCCACGACAACATAGGCTGGCAAGTTAGGAGGGTTAGATCCAGGTGTGTATACAATTTGCATGACCACTCCAAGTGCACCATTAACTAGTCCTGATTGGACCCATAAATTGCAAGATAACATTACTCGTTGCCCCACACTTAACAGTATTTCTTTTTCTAGTTGATGGTCATCATCTTGCTGTGTATTTGAACCATTGGTGAAAGATGCGACAGATCGTGCAATAGGCATAGCTAATGCTTGGAGCATGGACTTGTTATGATTGTTTGCAAGATTGTTCATTGCGAAGAGACGGATTGCTTTGTCAAAGGTTGAATACTCCTCTGGTGACAAGAATCTATTAGTCCTAGACTGGACGAGGCTCCAGTCTTCTAAGGTTGGTGTAGCATTGTGGATGTTTGTTAATAACTGACGGAAACGAATTTGTGTGGCATCAGTGCCCCGTTGACGGAATGATGTTTCTAAAATTATGACAGTTGTAAAGTCTGTCCACAAACATTTCCCCATGCTTGCTCCTGCATATAGAGGTTTTTCCATCACAGGTCGGAGTTGTCCCAAATCACCTACAAGAATTATTGATCGGTTACCGAATGAGAAATTGTTTTGTTCTAGAAAGCACTCATGCAATCTACTCTCAATCTGCACAAACATTGTAGGCCCTATGAAGCTCATCTCATCAATGAGAATGTATTGAATATGTTTCATTTCTTCTTGGAATACCAATAGGGCCTATCCCTGCAAAGGCTTCATGTCCTTTATAGGAATCTGAAGCCCTGCATGTATAGTGCTTGCATGTATGTTAAAAGTTGCAACTCCAGTAGGGGCGAGGAGAAGTAGTGGTGTTCGCACTTAGTTTTTACAGCACAAGTATTGATGTATAATGGATGGATATCTTGAAAAATTTCCTAAGAAAAGTTTATAGATTCTTTGTTTTCATGACTAGATGATAAGGTATGAAAAGAAGCCTGTAAATAGAAGTGCTAAGGTGGAAAAACTAAGGAAATATGAAAAAATATGAAAAATTTCGATCAAAATGATCAAAAGGAAGGCAAAATCCTAAGTCCGAAAACAAAAATTGCAAATGTTAAGACTTGTGCAGGTTACGCTGTTGATTGGGCACAAATAGAAGATCTACGATCCTCATTTGATGTCGCGTGGCCAAGTTGCATAGGCGTTAGAAATAGAAGTGGTTGCGAAAGGGAAAACAAAGTGCCACGCATCGTAGTCAGAAGATGTCGCAAATGGGAAAGGTGGTATGCAAAACTAGCTGGATAGGATGCGATACCACCAAAGTCAAAAGGGTGTGTTGCTGACCACGTGGACCGCTAAGATGAACCAAGGAAGATCCTGCGGTTAAAAAGCTAAAGTTTCGAAAAGGCGCAAATGCAGTAAGGGAAATAGCGATCCAGGATGATCGACTCATCAGAGAGATGCACGGCAGATAAAAGATGTAGGTGGTCGCGGAAAACTATACCACCTAACAGGTGTCAGTGCCAGGGTCTGTCACAAGGGGGATAAATGGTAATGGAAACCACTTTAGAAAATCGTGACACTGCTTTGTAGATATATGGCGCTAATAATTGACGGTGGAGATTAAAGCATGGAAGATCATCGGACTTGTTGGCTTGGTTTTGCAACCAAGCTTTGTGCAATGGGCACCTATCAACAATGCGATAGCAGTTTCAATATTGAAAGCAAAAACGATTATGAATTAAATCTAAATCTAAACTAACATGTGCATATAACAAATAAATTTAAAAACGATTCAAGAACAAGAAATAAAAGAATAGATGTTTTGTATTAAGATACCTCAAATGGTGAGGATTTGTGTTGAGCAACTCCAAAGGTGAGTAGCTCCAAGCTCCAAAGGTCTCTTCTCCAAGATGTTGAAAATGGCCAAGAGTCTCATGAGAGATTTTGACAGCGTGAGGATAGGATGATGGATGGATGGAAAGTGAGGAGCCCCTACCACCTTTTTATAGTTTTTGGTGGTGGGGAATACCATTATGGTTTTGAGGAAACCAATGGTATTGACCAACATGGTTTAGGTACCTTTTTCCCTCCTTTTTCCTTTTTTGAATATTTTTAATATTTTTATTCCCTTTTTAATATTTTTGGGAATTCTTGACCCTTTTTTAAGGTTTTTTATGCTTTTTGAGGAAAAATATTCATTTTGAGGGGGAAAATGGGTGTATTATGGTCCTTTGGTGACCTTTTGATGGCTTTAGAGGCTCAAATGGTGGAAAAGTGGACAAATGGGTCATGTGAAAACAGAAATGAGCTAGTGAGCACTTTTTGGGTGTTAACAGGACGATTGATGGAGATGGAGTATCACGGCAGTAGAAAGGATCAGATTCGATGGCTAAGAACACTGCACGAAAGATCAACGGATGAAAAACTTGACTGCTGGCAAAGAAGACCAAAGTATAAGGGAAAAAGAGTTATATATATAACAATCGGCATGTAAATTTGACATTTGTTCCTCGGACCTGTCGGAGTCAGAAGCTTTTGGACATGTGGAAGGCGAAGAAGGCGACAAGGCATTCTCCGAGGTTGCTAGTGACAGGTAAAATCTTATTAGAAAAACTGGCAGAAGATTTCGAGGTCATGAATTTGCTGAAGAACCTGAGTGAGGAAATTCCTACTATGTCAAATGAAGAAAGTGTAGAGCTGAAAGTCTTGGCAAAAGAAATGATATTGTACGAGACCATCACGGCTGACCAATGGAATTATGTGGAAAAGTATGGGAAGATGAAATATACTCTACGTCCTTGAAGATGCTCATTAAACAATTTATTGAGAAAAATGAAGACCTTTGAAGATTTTAATTTGTAATAATTTTGTATAAATTTTGACTTAAATGACATTTGGAAAATTAGTTAAGATTATTCAGTTTTAGTTAAAAGAAGCAGTTAGGTATTGCTTCGAAGAAGTTTTGTATAAAGACAATGAAAGTCATTTTTGAAGGGGTTGGAAACTTTTTGAGAGACAAGAACTCTTGTATCGAGTTAATATTTTTGATATAAAAAGCCACACAGGAAATAACACTTTTTACAGAATCAGAGATTCATGTGTTGATCAATATTACAGTCTATATTTCTCTCTTCTTATTTGTGCATGTTTATTTTCTTCGTTATACTTCCATTATGTTATGTCTTCTATGCTTAGATGAACGTTGAAATAAATTGAGATTCATATGTTTATGCCTTGATTTATTGCGTCTGTGTATCCATTTATTTCTCTAAAGTTGATAGTGGATTCATCTAAAATCTAGTGCCCATTATTGATGGACTGTCTTTCTTTCTTTCTAAATCACCTGCAAAAAGCTTTGACCGTAATATGACAGCTACCTTGCCTCTATGAAAATCTTTATTGTTGTTTATGTGCTAGTACAAGAACTCCTAAATTTGACTCCATGCCCAATAATTCTTGTTTACATTTCAACCAAGTATTCATTTTAAAAACTCAGTCATTTTTCATATATCCTTAGCCATTTATTATATTTTTGAGAGAGCCCTCTTTGGTAGGGAAAAGGCTAATTTCCCTCCTAAAGATTGGTTTGAAATAGTTTCCTTGGGGTTTATTCTTCTACAACCAAAGGGTAAAATCTGAGTGATAACAAGTGGGCTATGGCAAGAGGGTGCTTGAGAAGATAATGTTTTTTTATGGTGTTTATAAGGTAGGATTTACCTGTTCCTGTTGTTCCTTGGATGATCATCCTCAATGGCTCTTTACTTCCTTATACCTGTGAATTTTGTATGATTATGTCAAATGCAAGTTGTTGACTTTGAGATAATGTATTTATGGAAGCAGGCTAGGGGGTGTTATCTTGTATTACTTCCCCACTCCTTCGTTTGTAGTCAATGTAGTTTGGTGCAGTCTCCAATGTATATGTCGATACTTCTGGATAACTCCATGTATGGTTGGTGTCAAAATCTCGGAGGCCAAGCATGTCAAGCTCATTGATGTGGATATTACCTGTAGGGACTAACCTTGAGAAAACTTGCCATTCATTCATGTCCATGTCAGGATGCATGTTTTGATTGGTATCCTCATCTCCAAATGTTGGCTCATGGGGAGTCGGTCCAGGGATTCGATTAACATGCCATGCATGATAGGTATTTCGTATGAGTTCCCAGTTTGTCATAATGTCTTTAGTGAAGGAACGGAAGGGATTATATAAGAGAATCTTAGTCCAACAGAAATTAAGAAAGGCATTGGAATCTTTGCCTGGGATTGAAGTAAATTGATGCCAAACATGGACGATTGCAGGGACAATTTTCTTCTTCCACTTGTCAGTTTTACGTGCCTGGGTATATGACCATTGTTGTGCAAGGTCTATAAGGCAGAAGAGGTCCAATGTTGGAGGGTGTTGTAAGTACGCATCTATGAAACTGGAGCCAGATAAGCAATCGTCTGAGTCAAGATATACACGGCGGAATATTTGGAGACCAACATTTAGTTTGATGAAAGCTCGACTACATGTTACAAGGGGTAATTTTTGCAACATATGGCAAGTTTCTTGAGCACTGATGTCTTGGTCAACAATTGCTTCTGAGTGTAAGCGACGATAGGCATATGAGGCTGGGTCCTGTGGAGATGATGTAGTTGTGATTCTAGTCAACATATGATGGTAGGTCTTTGATTTACCTTCTGATTTGGAAGCATATTTGCCGATGTAGTTCAAGAGAGCATATTCTGAGAGTACTGGTTGGCAATCCACATTTGCTCGCCATGTTTGAAGTATTTTAGGATTATGGATGTCCAGGCGAGGATCATTGCATGCAGGGTGATATGTCTTGTGACCCTTCTCATCAATGTATAGTGATGATTCATGTTGTACATTCCAAGGGAATTTATATCTGCATTCAAGTGTATTCCCTTTTCTGCGTAAACATGATTGTTCAGTGCACTTTGTATGCCTTTGTATTATGTTTAAGAGTTGATTATAGTCCTGAAGTGGGTTGGATGAAAGTATATCCTTTGTATCTAGCAAGCAAGGGTCATCTTCAATGGATTGATGCACATGAATCTGCATGTCATGAATTTCTCTTGGATTCCATGCTGTAACATATTTATCGAAGAAATTCTTTGCAGCGTTGATTTGATTCGGGTCTTGCCAATTTAATGCTTCCATGTTAGGAGCTCCATCAATCCAAAGGAAGCCATGTATATGTGCAGAGCCACGATGTTGCCATTCATACCTACAAAAGGAATTTTAGAGGATTAGAACATTTTACGAATATGTAAAGGTGTTGTAGAGACAAGTGCAGGTAGGATATAATGTGTACCTATACCAGTGATCTGTTGTGTGTATGTTTTTTTTTAAGTATCTCCTCATGGAAGATTGAAAATATTTTATGCATGTATGCAGCCACAGTGTGGGGCCTATCAATGATGTTATGATTACGCCAGCGTTGTCGTGCGGCCGGGTCAGAAGGGCGGTTCTGTTGCATAAGTGCATATAGGTCTAGCCATTTTGTGTCTGCTACACTGAGAGTGAAGAACAATGTAGGGCATCCCAACTGTGTGATCATTTTTGTAAGCTCACTTCTGTGTAGTGTCCAGTATGCTCTGGTCCCACGAAGGTGCGCTCAGAAGCGCATGACATGTTTTGGGAGGTTGTCTGTAGGCATTTCTTATAGATGTGCACGCAATTCTTCAATGGTGGTTGGTGTCTTGTGTTCTTGGCTCTGCTTAACAAAGGAGTTGGTTGTAGATTGACTCCTATGGTGCATAATTAAGTTGTACAAGTAGTATCTGAAGCGGGGATGAGTACCAAATCTATTGTCATTGTATCTCATTAAGTGTACTGCATATATATCGAGTGGAATGTTCTTGATACGTGGCTGGCGAGGTAGTGCATCCCCATTTGGGAAAAGAGTTGGGAATGTCATGTCGAATAGACCCTCTATGTTGTATTCATTAACTGGTGAGGATCCAATAGCTGGCCAATCAAGAATAGTAGGTACAGCATTGGATGCAACCTGAACAAATTCTTTCATCTTTTCCATTTCTTGTTCTGCATTAGGCAATCTGAAGACAAAAGAGGATACTTCGTGTGATAGTTGGGTAACACTTTGGTTATCAAGATTGGGTATATTTGAATCTGTATAGGAGGGCATGTCAAAGTCTGTAGCGATAGAATGCAGTTGAGATGAGACATCGGTGCACGATATTGTAATGTCCCCTCCCATCATACCAGCATGATAGAGAGAACGTGATGCTAAAGCTAGGCATCTAGCCCCATGAACTTTTAAATAAGCATTCACATAATATAAAAAGACATATGGAAATGTATAATTATAAGAAAACACAATAGAAGTAATTTCAATTACACATCCATCATACATTCAAGATATTCATCAAATAAATAATTGCAAAGTTAACACAAGAGAATACTTATCTTATAACAAAGTAGTCCCGAGCAATTGGCTATGCAACTGCAACGTTCCACCCAACCATAGGCCAGTTGTGATCATCAATATCTCAACACACTGCCACCCCCGAGCTAGGCATGATCTCTACAAGGAATCAGGGAACAACAGACTCACACATAGCCCAAAGATACACCAAATCAGCCAAGCCAAGATACAGTTGGTTTTATCAGGCTATTAGGCAATGGAAGGAAGAATTGCTAAGCTAGTGGGATCATCCATAGAGATATGGGCACCCTCTGCAAGATCTATCTAGCTTGGTCCCCACAATACCTACACACCTGGCACAAGGAACTATTCCCTTCACTAATACACAGTCCCTCAGGCCATACCTTCCATTCTAGTGTTCTTCAAGGTGTGCATAGAAGAGCAACCAGCCCTTTTGACACTCTTGAGAGGTTACCTCCTCACTAGGTTTATCAAGCCAATTCTGGTCCACTTCCACTCCTAATTCTTGCTCATAATTTCCAACCAACACAAGGATGCATCCTACAACAAAACACAAGTGCTGAAAAATGTGGGCTACCAAAACGAACTGGTAGATGGGGAATAAACCCTGGGAGAGCAATTCGTTTTTAGAAAACGTTTTTCTACATTTCACAGGCAAAAACGACTTCTATAAACCCCCAAAACGTGACTTCCTTTCTCCCAGCCACTGTGTAACACAAAAACGAGCTCCCAACTATGGAAAAATGCAGGAAATTGGTAAAAAACGTGATGGGGAAAGCCCAGCTAGCTCAGACTGCGTGAGAGAGGAAAGACTATGGGTTCAGAATGGCTTTGGGCACCATTTCATGGGTGTTTTCTTGCCCCAGAAGCAAAAGTACATTTTTCCAGGTTGATGGCTTGCCCATGCACGAAATTGGCTTCCATACTTCTTCATTCCCAAGGCATTAATTGCCTCAACCAATTTCTGGAAGAAATAAATGATTGGGTGCATAACCCAAAATGGGTAGTTGGTGGTTTATGGGTTTTCTTATTGACACGTGGATTAACACCATTGGCTCAAGGGTCTGAATAATTTCCCTCCCTATTCCTTGTAGAATCATGCCCCCATCTCTTTGTTGCATTGCATAGCCAGTTGTGGGTTTTTCATTAAAATTCGTATTTACATGATGTCTTAATTTACATTGTGCCTATCTAGCACAAGAACCATAGGCATCTATTTTTTTTTTAATTGTCGATACATAAAACGCTAAATCAATGGTGGGGCCTTGGCCTTGAGCTCCTCACCTTGATTAAATAACAATATTTACATCATTTACGATTTAATGCAAAGGGGGTCAAAATGGGGACATTACAGATATAGGAAGTGATGTAATTGTATTATGGTCGAGCTGTACATCACTATAGTATTTTTCATTATGTATATTATAGAGCAATGCATCAACGACATGTGATTTTGTCACATAACAATCATAACATTTACCTTCTGTTCCATGCCTCCTCACTACCAAGATATCAATAGCTGAAAGGGGGCGTGGAAGGAAATTTGCAATCTGCACAATTTCTTGGGGAAAACTAATAATGTGACCACTGTACTTGTATTGTCCACCACGAGCATGTCTGACTTGTAAAATTGGGCTAACACGAGCAATGAGCATTTCTTCAATTTGAGTAAGTGTGGATAGTACAATGGGTTGGTCACTGTGGTCCATGTTGTTCCATTTTGAGAAACGATGACCATGAGTTTCTCTATGACATCAGTTACAAATGTGTCCATTGAGAGACATATGAGTACGAATGCCAGGATATGATTCCATACAAGTAGTACATGTATGCATGTTAGACAAGGAATCAACCCGTTTGCGGAAAGAATGGGTAGAATTTGGATGGTCATGTTGTTGAAGAGTTTCTGTTGGAAAATGCAAACGAGGTTCTAGATTAGTATGCATTGTAGTCTATTGAAATCTATTTTTTCAGTTTTCTTTTCAACATATCTTCTTCTGCGTTGTTCATTTTGTTGGACCTTAGAAGTTGATGGTTTTGTATCAATTGGGTCAACGTCTTTGCTTGTGGTACTTTCAGTGTTCCATTTATCTCTTCTTCTCTTATTTATTTCTGTAGCTTGGAATTTATGTCAATGATTGTTGTATTGATTCTTACGATGAACCTCATACTCTTGAGATGATATACTTGCTAGACCTGTTGGAATGTTGTGTTGGAGTAGGAGGGCATGCTCTTTAGGATGAAAATCATTGTCCATGCTTTCTATTGCAATATGTGAAGGTGCCTGTAAGGAAAGCAATGATCAATTTGTAAATATATATTATTAAATTCTATATTGCATATAAGTTGTTTGATAACATCTAATTTGACACATTTAGGAGTAATATTTTAGAAAGATGAAAATTTAAATTTTATGATATGCTGGATATGGATGCATAGGTTGTGAAATAAATATGCTAACTTTATAAATTCCATGTTTTATTTAATATGTAACTGTACAAAGTGAGAACTTCTTGCTTCTAAGAAAAAACCCTAAGATATACCTTCACTATCTAGGAAAAACTTAATATGTAACTGTACAAAGGAAGCCAAAATACAAGTTATGGCTTCGAAGGAAAAACCCTAACACATGCCTTTACTATCTACCTTCACTATCTAGGAAAAAACCCTAAGATATCCCTTCACTATCTAGGAAAAACTTAAATGTAACTGTACAAGGAAGCCAAAATACAAGTTATGGCTTCGAAGGAAAAACCCTAACACATGCCTTTACTATCTAGGAAAAAAGTAATATCCAATTGTACAAAGCAGGGAAAAAACACAGTTGTTTGCTTTGAAGGAAAAACCCTAACACGTGCCTTCACTATTAGGCAACATTTCAATAGTAGGCATGTTTTCTTTTGGATTTTGCATGCAATCCATTTTATCACATGCAATTACAATGTGTTTGATTTGTTTCTGATTGGCAAATGTTTCTTCGTGTACTGCTAGTTTGAACAAATAACTATTGAAGAACAAATTGGCAAAGATGTTTGTGGTCTCTTTGGTATTTCCTTCATTCTCATAGTCAAACAACTTCTGAGCAGGTATGCCGATAAGTTGCTTTGCAACATCTAGGAATGCAGTTACATTGATCTTGCTTGTTTGGTCTTCAATGTTGAATTGGAAAATGTACCTGTAGTCACATTCATAGACATGTTGATTGCACCTTTGGCAATTCCAGACACCATCCTCAATAGGTGTGAGTTTTTTTTGCAAAGGCGATCTTTAAATGTAAGAGGACATGTAGAATACCAACAATTGTCTGTATCCATTGAAGATATAGTTGCCTCGACTAAAATGTATGCAAGTTCTGGCCCTTTACTGATTCCTTCATTTTTAATGTCAGCGAGTTTCTTTCTTATGGAAGGATGACCTCCTGAAGCACCATGTGCAGATAATGAGTGGGATTGGAGGCATGTTTCTGGTTTATCAAGCCAGGTTCACAAATCTTGAGTTTCTTTGAGATTAGGATTGATGTAAATTTGGGATGAAAAAGTTGTTATAATTGATAGTTGATTGAAGTCTATTAGTTTTCCAGCCTTTATAGCAATTATTGGAAAGCTATTTATGATGGCATATTGCTCTATATTATGCTTAGTGCATAAGACCCCCCATAGTGTGACCTCTATACTATAACTTGACATGTCCTTTAGTTGAAGGGTTCTCTTATGTGTCTCTGTTCCATTTTTCCTCATAATAGTTACTAAAGGGCTAATGGATATAACAACTCCAAGCATATCAACTATAGAATTGTTTGTTAGAGTTGATAATTCATTGATAGGAGTGAAGATAAAGTTATGGTTTGCAATTGAATGTTCATCATGTAAGCAAGCTTCTATGGCAGAAGTACTACCATGATTTATTTCAAAGTCATTTTTTAAATGATTGAATTCTTTTTTTGCAGGTTTGATTATCCCTTTTGAGATTATGTAAATTTTACCAATATCTATGGAAGGATGGAAGTGTGTTACCTGGATATTGAAGAATGTGATACGTATCTCACTGCCTTCAATGTCAATAACATCAAAGCTAAAGACATGTCCAAGTCCCTTGGCATTGGTGAAGGTGCAAAGGTCAATTTTTGTAAGGACTCTAATTTTCAATGTCCATTCTTGTAGGTATGGCTGCAAAGATTTAATAGGAGTGATGTTTGGGGGTGTTATAAGTGTGTCTATAGTTTTTTTTATAGGACTTACATGTTCGTTCAACAATGGTGCACCAATTATCTCTGAAGTCAAAGTATGCATTTGTATTCCTTGAACTATAAGAATCCTGCAAAAAAATGTAAAAATAAAGGTAAAATTAGTATTTAAATTATTGTGCAAAAAGTGGGTAGTGAAAAAATTGGTTACTTTGTATGATGTATGCGATTTGGAATGGGATGTATTAGAGGAAAAAAAAAAAACGAAAAAGTAGATAGGTTGAACACATACTTGTTATTCTGGATAGATTTGCAGGTGAAGTTATCTATTTGAATCAAAGATCCAACTTCCAATTGTGCTGATGTGAAAAATGAGACGAGAGATGATGCAAACAAGTTGTGCATTGTACTGTTTCCATCAGATAGGCGTATAGAATAGCGATCTTCTGTAGTTGGATTGAAGTCCAAAATTTGCAGAATAGGACTGCAAATAAGCTCTCCATTTCCAATACTTGTAATAGAGTTCGTTGTTAAAATCAACGTCATAATTGTAGGTATATTCTTTCACGAAAGTTCAGAACAAGGGTATGCAAAAGACACCTAAGGAAAAACAATGTTGCATCAATGTATTAGGCAAAGTATAAAAAAATTATATGAATGTAAATTAGAAAGAACATATAATATAATAGACAAAGTATACAAAATGTATATGAATGTAATTTAGAAAGAGTATATATATATATATATATATATATATATATATATAAAACTTATTACTTTATATATATATATATATATATATATATATATATATATATATATATAAAGTAATAAGTTTTCTATTGAAGTATGTTTATAAATATTTGAATAATAATAGTTTGCATATAAAAATAATAAATTAAGATATCATTAACAAATTTCGAAATTATAATGTTCCCACATGATAAATCTCACATCAAACACTTGAAATTAGGTCGCTACAAACTTGAATAAAAAGGTATTGAATCAAATATATATCGAAGAATTGAATAAGAAAATAACTTTGCATCAAGGTATTAGAAAATATGTATGCAATTAAAAAATAATATATATATTTTGAAATATTTCTATAATTATTGGAACAATACTAGTTTGTGTATTAGAAAAGAATTTAAGGATTGACCTATTTGCAAAGGGAAGGTGAAAAAAAATATATATATATTTTACTATGTAAACAAAGAAATGGCCATAATATGTTTAACAAATGTATATCATTGTACCAAAAATACAATTGTAAAATTATGCAATGATGCATGAAAATAGTTATATACTTTCAATTTATATAACATTTTACATTTAGTTAAGGCATATTAAAATATAAAAGTTGAATGACTAAATATTAAAGTTTTATATAAATCTGTATTGTGCTTCAATCCCTCACATGTAAATCACACTTTAATTAATTTTTTTAGTTCTGGTTAATTGAAAAATATATCTCTTTTGTTTTGAAGTTTAGATTAGGGTCAACATTGTAAAAAAATTATTTACTTAATATTTTATCAAAGCGCCATGTTTAATTTTCACATTTACCTTTTAGGGCTAAGACTTCTTCCTCGTACTAAACTATCTCAACCTAACAACAAAATGAAACATAATTAAAATATGTCATAAGAAAACTTATAACTTATTAATATTACAAGAAAATGTTAACATTATATTTTATTTTTGAGTTTATATTAATTATTGACTTGTTATAGAGTTATAGATAAAATTATAAATGTCTATATTTCGAAATTATTAGAATGTTTTAAAATTAAGAAAGGAAAAAAAATGAGAATAATATTTTTTTTTAATTTAAAATTTTAATATTTATATAATTTTGTAATATTATATATGAGTATTTAAAACATATTTAAATATTTAAAGTGACAACAAAGTGTTAGATAAAATTTGGAAAAAGAAAACTTTTAACTACAAGTACAAGTAAAAGGGTGATAAAGCATTGCATTTTTGTTAAGCATTAAATATTGAATTCTAAAAAGAAATACATAAGAGATATATATTTGAGTATAAGTAGACATGTAAAGCTTTGTACAAGCTAGATAACTAATAAGATATGGTTGAGTTAAAACTCTAGGAAAATATGCATGCTTGAAGCATGTTGCTTAAAATTCATATAACTCAACCATGCCTTTATTTAGAGCTTCTATTTTTTGTGGTTTTAATGTCGCGAATTTTCTTTGCTCTATTTTTACTCTCTTTTGTAGTCTTGTCAACATGAGCTCTAAGACCATTTTGAGCTAAGCGGTGTTTTGGTTCATTTTTCAGTGCGTCTTCTATGTTGTCATATATTATGCCAAATCCTTTGGAGAATGGGCCTTTTGTTTGGAATCCAGAAATGAAGATAGTTTGTGTATCTGAAACAACAAATTTCCTTGCAAGTTCTTCTTTTAACTCTAGCCTTGAAAGATTATCCCTAGGAGGATGAATAACATGGATTTGGAATTGTCTTCTATGTACATGGAGGTTATCCACAAGGTGCCGAGTGCAAACTGTATGTCCTTTGGCTGGTTCCACCATTGCTAAATTTAATTTCAATTGTAGATGTAAAAAGTGTTTATGAGTAATAACCTTGCAAAAAAAGAAAAATGGTAAGGTTATTTGCATAATGGTAAATAAAAATTAATGTTAAATAACCTTGTAAAAAAGGAAAAAAAACAATGGTAAATAAAAACAAAATTAAATATTTAGTGTGAAGATATTAATAGAGAAAAAATAGGTAGACATGTGAAGAAACTAAATGAAGAAAATATTGACAAATATATGAGAAAGTTGAAGAACAAATGTAACATTTCTATGATTTCTAATGAACTATGTAAGTGGATTTATGAGCAAAAAAATAAGATGCACAATGGTTTATATGATTGATAGCGGGGCCCTCGTTAGATGGGGTCATCAAAATGTTCATTGTCAGTTTACCTTCCAACTTGGGATGTGTAAGGGGAGCTTCATAAATCCATACAACCCTTACTCCTGACGTAAGATAACATTTCTCAACCATCAAATTCCGAGTTTGAGTAGCATTCCAAATACTACTCTGTTATGCTTCCATCAATCCAAGAAGAAGACTAAAATAAACATATTCTAAAATGAGGAAATTTGTTGTAAGAAATAATATAAAAAACTTGCATTTTGCTTTCATAAATTAAGAAAATGTAAAAATACCTTAAAATATAAAATTTTGATTTAAGAAATATTTAAAAAAATATTTATTTTTTCTTTAAATATGTAAAAAAATGGTAAAGAACATTATAGAACTATAAATTGAACATTATTGAACATAAGAAAAATCAATTTACAAAAGTGTAAACATATATTTTTTAAAACAATATACGAAGGAATATTAACTCTCATATATTTCTGAAAACAATATATGAAGGAATATTAAGTCTCTTTTAAGTACAAGTTGTATAAGTTGGATTGTAACATTTTTTCCTTCATGGCTATTAATTTACCTACTTGGAGACACCTCACAACACTCTTTCCTTTGATGATGTTGATGCTTAGCTAAATTTTCTCACTTATTTTCTAATATGGTGTTAGTTACAAATGCCACTAAGTATAAATCATTATGGTCATGGTGTGACTATCAATTAGGTTTTTGGTTGTTATGTTTACAAACATATCTTTAATACTTATTTTAAAAATAGTTTTAAGGTTTTCAAAATCCTTGGAAATCTCTTAGCAATTTTGAACCTATCATTATATATATAATTAGAAGATCATAATACATAAGATAAAAACATTATCGATATGATTATTCTTTTATTACAAATATTATAATTTTTTTATTATAATATTTCTATTATATATACATTAAATTTTTCATATATATATTGTCAACATATTTTTTTAATTATTTATTAGTTATTTATTACCAAAATTATTTTTTTTTCGAAAGTTTTATCCATACATTAAGTTTTAACCATAGTTATTAAAATATTTGATTAAAGAGAATTAAACTAACCTCTGTATCAACCCTTTTATTTATATTCAAAGATTTGCAATACAAATTTTACACTTACCATGTGATGCATAAATCAAATATGAAGCACTAATTTTTGGGCAAACATTTAATAATACATTTTTAATAAAATATAATACAATATTTAACTTTTTAAGTGATGGTAATTGTTATTCACTCAATTCACTCTTTATTTTTAATATTTTCAATGATAAATGTAAATACAATCTTCGAAAATCATAGAGACTCTCCTAAATCTAGACGAAAGGGATAAAAAATCCATATCATTATATATTTTTGTAAAAGCTGAGCAAAACTAAATTACTAGATTTAAGATAAACAACAACAAAGAGTTATAATAAATAATTTCACCAAAATAAGGAAAAAGGTGACATAAGCAAGTCACTCAGAAGACCATAAAAAGCCAATAAATAGAATTGTCCTCACGGCTTACATAGACCAAATGTATAACCTTGTCTAAGACTCAACCTTTAGGTGCATATAATATTTATTCCATTAGACTAATCCATGATTAAAAAATTGCCCACGTCAAGCCAAATTGACATCAAGTCTTAAGTCCATTACAGTTAAGACAGTCTACTCCTATCTCTTACATGGACTTCTGAATATGGGAATTTTTGTGTGACCATAAGAACACAAATGACACTATTTATTTATGCCAAGGATTAGACTTTGGAATTTTGTCCTTGTAAGCTGGCCACTGCCATGGCTGGTTACCTACGACATTTTTGTTCTATAAAGACATCATGGCTTGGAAGCTGACAAAAGGCTTGTTTCATAAAAATGGCAATATCTTTTAGTTGCAATTTAAAGCATGAAGCTCAAAGATGCAATGGAATAGAATTTGGAACTTTGTCCAGCTAATTAAAATTGCTACATCCCTAATGGATAGGGCAAGCTACACTCCAGCCGAAGCATCAAAAGAAGACCCTAAATCAGCTGCCACAGCTGATTACCCAGGGCATTCCGGTAAAACGGTAAATATCTATAAATCCCTCGTGGTTTGGAAGTTGAAGAAAGTCTTGTTTCATAAAAATAGCAACATCTTTTGGTTACACTTCGAAAGCACAAAACTCAAAGATGAGGTAATATTTATTGGCCTCATAAAGCAACAGTATTTTCAACAACATTATTTTCATCATCTTCTATCTCCTTACTATATAATGAGTGCCTGCGCAAATCAAGTTTTTCTCATTAAGCTATTTGTATATTAGTACATATACAAACCCTGGATATGTATCTGTATACACAAACCTCTGTAATGGTGGATATATTCAGACGAAAGTGTAAGGGAAAAGGCAATGGTCAGGGCCAATGCAAAAAATAGTAGCACAGTTGGTTTTACAACACTGAAATCTCTCACTGGATCAACGGTATTGAGATGCCTGACACGCTATTGTAATTATAGCCAGGGGGAGAGATAATCAGCTGAACAGAGCTGAGCGGAGAGCGACCCCCTAACATTATGATACAATCTTTAGTTGTAATTATTATTGTTTTGGTTTAGATAAATCTCCTTTCAAATAATTTTTTAATTCACTACAATGATCATTAAGATATTATGATATTAACCATTTATATTTTCTAGCATCAAAGCTTATAATGAGCAAGATCTTAAAGAAATGATGGAAATAACTCGTATGAACTTTAAGTGGAAATACAATGTTAAATGCAAAAGCAAAACCTTTGTTCCTTTCGGGTGACCAATAATATTTTTCATCTCTCTTTAGTTTGAATTTAAAATTACAAAATATTTTTTCATCTTACTGTAATTTCACTTATTAATCGTTTAACTATGAAGAGTGTAATGAGCCAAAAAGTAAATAAAGGATGAAATATCTGTTGGCCAGTAGCCTGTGGTTTAATAAAAAATTGACATAGCAAAGACTGGTGGGCAGCTCAGATCAGATGCCAAGTGGAAATGCCAGGCTTCATGCACTCCATGCCAAGAGAGTCATACAAGAATCGATGCCAAATCCAAGTCAGCCCATATACTGGCTAATAAGCATCATCAGGCACATAAACATCAGCATCCGCAGCAGCAACATTGGAATCAGGATTATTAGAGGAGGCCCAAATGGAGAGGTCCTACTGGTGGGTGCGTGGAGAAGAGAGATATTTCAGAACCAACAAACATAAAAAAAACTATTGTACAACTGAGAAAAACAGGGTAATTTGTAAGCGCACAGGACAAGGCAATCTAAAATTAATGAATTAATATTATAATAACTTCAATTTTACCTTTTCTAACATGGTCAAGATTTATTCATTGGAAGGGAAAGTAAATACCGCTTCTTACCACCATTTAGTTAAGATTCAAGGTATAAGCGTGAGTGAGGTTAGTGTTCTTTCTCTCTTGCCTAACCTATCGCTGTAAGGAGCGGCCATGATATTAATCCTAAATAACACTGGAAAACACTTCATCATCTTCTATCCTGAGCCCTAGCCCACCTAAAGGGCGGACAAAATTTCATAATTTGCACCAATGATATGTCGATAGCACTGCAGAGACGGCTTCCAGAGAAAATGAAAGCCGCCTCTATTTTTTAAATTTGGAAGCGTCTGATTATGTCGTCGAAATCGCAAATGCAAAGTAGAAGTTGTTAGCTAATGATTCTAACAGAGTGCATGTAAGCACAAAGAAGCTTTAAATATAAGTGACCAGGAGCAACAGAGTTGGAGAACTTGACAGAAATTGAAAGAACTTGACAGTATCAAAAGAACTTGACAGTATCGAAAGAACTTGACAGAAACTGAAAGAACTTGACAGTATCGAAAGAACTTGACAGAAACTGAAAGAACTTGACAAAATCGAAAGAACTTCATAGAATCTGGCGGCGATGGCCATTAATAAAACTATTACAAGTTTTATTCCATTTCATCTTATTGATCCAAGTATTTATGGGTAATTGCTTTGGAAACTGCACGCAGAGAAATCATCTTATGGAGAACAGAGGGCCTATGTTACTGGTGATATTTGGTAAATTGAATCTACCTATAAATCCAGAACTACGAAATCATCAAATTGGAGATAACATATGGAGAGATAGTGAATTGATTACTCTATCCTCAAATTGGAGATGGCATATAAGGATTTAACCTACAAACCGAAGCAAATAGGAGCAGACAAAAATTTATTTACAGGAGGGAAGAGAGTACTTGAAGAGGCCAACCTGAGAGAGTACTTTAAGAGGGAAACCTGAAAGCAACGTCTCCACTTGAATTTCCTGCATATAGTCTAGGTTGGATGATAACAGGACTAGCCAAAGATCCCAATAAATATACACGTATAACCGACCTTCGTTGTGTCGCGTTGGCTTTCATTGAATGCTGGATTGGGTTTCATTGAATGCGTGAGTGAATAGCAGATCCCTCTATCAACCAACCGACCTGAGCGATGTTGCATCCCAACCTCACCTGGTGTCTAATCGGCGGTGGATTCCAATTGACGAAAAACTTGCGTTCCAGGCTCAGCTGGTCCGATTGCCATAATGAGTGTCAACAACCTGTTAGTAACAAGATGGAAAATCTAACAATATACAAATATTACATGCGGGTAACTACGTTTCATATTTAAGTCCAATTGACGGCAACAGTCTTCAACGATGGTGCTGGAAGTTCAGTTGCAAAGTTGCCAACAATCACTCAGTTGATGGCCCTCGATTCAAATGTTTGCTGCTGAGCAACAACCTAAACCACCCAAAATGAAACGCACAACAAATCTCCAAATTTGGAGTTTCCTTAGAATATAAACGCTCACCTACTATACTATTTGCAAACTACTTCTAACAACCTTTGCGTCAAATTTTGTCCACGACGATAATTCCACAAAATTATTGTCCGACGATGTCGTTGAATGATGGCGTAATAGTTATCTCTCCGAGACTACAAATTTGCAACGATTTGACAACCTTTTACAACTGATGTATTCTATGCGCTCAATGAAATCTGGTATGGCGATTCTTTCAACAATAGTTTCCCAATCTGGGCGTATTTAAGGAACAAGATCTCCTTCATATAACTCGTCAGTTGATTTAGCAGTCGCAACAGGCTTTGAAAGCGGATGATACTTATATATTTTTATATGTGTTGATCCTATCACCATAACATCTAATGCTTTGACTACACATTTTACAGATACGAGACGGTACTGAGAATTTAAGGATTTTCCAGCTGCCATTGGCGACAACACAACGACTTCGGGTTAATCCCGGGAGAGACGATTCCGGGTGATAAAAAACCTTTTTAAGGACTGGAATGTGGAAACTATGGACGCAGTCGGTCACTCTGGTGGCCTCCTCACAGCTTGGAGCCTAGAACTAAAGCTTGTATCCTCTGCTGTATTCACCTCAGCCCTCAAAACGAAATTTGAAATTCCAAAGCTAAACCAGTAGTTCACCTTTCTCAATGTCTATGGTCCTTTCCATGACCGCAAATCTTTTTGGGAAAATCTAAGTCTTTCAGGAGTCTTGAACTCACACAAGCTCATTCTCGCCAGCGACCTCAACCTAACCGTAGGAACGGGAGATTTTTGGGGCAAGAATACCCGTCCGGACTCACTATCCCCTTTCTTCCTCAATTTGTTCAAAGAGAAAAACCTAATTGATGTTCGTTCGGTGAAAATCACTCCAACTTGGAGGAACAATAGAGGAGGAGATCAAGCTATCTCCAAAAGACTGGACAGATTCCTGATGTTTGAAGACTTGTTCTAGCTAAGGATTATTTTTCGTTCCTCTATGGAAGTCGGAGGTTCCTCTAACCACAAACCAATCTCTCTATCTATCACCGTGCCGGAAAAAAATCCCCCCACCCCTTTCAGGTTCAACCCCTCATGGTTAGAGCACAAAGATTTCTGCAAACTGGTGAAGGACAATTGGTGTCCTTTAACTTGCTCGTCGAATACCTCATTCGTGAAACAATTCGACATCAATTTATCTAGAATCAAGACTCTCGCCAAAGCTTGGGGTAAGGAACAGGAGGAAAAAGATCGACGGGACCTAAAGGAAATTGAACTCAAAATCAAATATTTGAACATTCTGATGTCCAACGGAATTTTCTCCAATGAGCAATTGATAACCCTGAAAACATTAGAGAGGAAAAAGGCTTCGTTACTGGCAAAAGAAGAAGCATTGTGGAGATTGAAGAGCAGAGACCTTTGGATTAAGGAAGGTGACAAAAACACAAAATTCTTTCACCGCTTTGCAATGCATAGAAAGAATACAAACACAATACTGGAAGTCAAGGACGATCAAGGAAATCTTGCTAAGTCTTTTCTGGAGAAGACGAAGGCAGCTGAAGCCCACTTCAAGGAAAGGTTCACGGCTCCCCCAGGATGCCCGATAGAAGAAATTCTAGAGGTAATTAATCTCTTCCCCACCCTTATTTCAGATGAAATGAAAGTGGACTTAGAAGAGGAAGTAAAAGAGGAAGAAATCCACACAGTTCTTCACTCCTTTCATAAAGGGAAGAGCCCTGGACTAGATGGCTTCACCGTAGAATTTTTCCTAGGGTTTTAAAACCTACTGAAGGAGGACATACTCAAGGTCGTCCGAGAATCTCAAGGCTCAGGAAAATTTTTGGGTACCTTTAACTCAACCTTCATTACCTTGATCCCCAAAAAACAAAAAGGGGAAACTTTTGAAGATTACAGGCCCATAACATGCTGCAACATGATCTACAAAATAATCTCCAAGGTCATAGCTCAGAGACTCAAATCGGTTCTTAGCAAGATAATCACAGAAGAACAATTTGGCTTCCTCTTTAACCGTCAAATTCATGATGCAGTGTCCATAGCTCAGGAAGTTTTCCACTCCATCAAAAAAGAAAAACTACCAGCGATGGCTTTAAAAATTGATCTCTCCAAGGCCTATGATCGAGTAAATTGGACATTCCTCCAGCTTCTTCTAATTCAGATAGGAATGCCTCTACCTATGGTTGATTGGATAATGGGATGCATATATTCGACTTCCTACACTGTTTTGATAAATGGCTCCCCCTCTCCATTCTTTTGTCCAACACAAGGCATACGGCAGGGCTACCCCCTATCGCCTTTCCTTTTTTTGCTTGTAGCCAATGCCCTGAGCCGGCTGCTACAAAAAGCTAGTTCAAAGGGGAACTTAAAGGGAATCAGTCTTTCTAACTCAGTCACTCTGACTCACACCCTACTTGTAGATGATGTTCTACTTTTCGGAGAAGGCACCCAGGGCAATTTCTCTACCATTACAAGGATTTTGGACCTCTACAAGAAAGCAACATGCATGGTAATCAACACAGAAAAATCTAGGCTAGCTTACAACAACCTCTTAGAAAATGTAAAAGTTGCTTTAGCCCATGCCTTGCCCTTTCCCTTTTCCCCTCTGTAAGAGGGTCTGAAATATCTAGGGTTCTCCCTCAAACCCAACGCCTACACCTTCTAGGACTAGCTATGGTTATACAAAAAAATTGAAGATATGATCTCTTTTTGGGCAATTCGTTTTCTTTCCAGAGGAGGAAGGTTAATCCTACTTAAAGCCAATATATTGGGCCTCGATAGCTTACATTCCAAAAGGGATCCTAGTTAAAATCAGGAAGAAATGCTTCTCCTTTCTATGGATAGCCAGCAAACAAAGAGAGGGAATCCCGCTGGTCAAATGGACAACCATTTCCAAGCTTAAGTCTTTTGGTGGGTGGGGTGTCAAAAACCCTGATCTCTTCTGCAAAGCTTTAGCGGCAAAAACTCTATGGAGATTAGTAGAATCTCCCAATTCGCTGTGGAGAAGAACCTTACTCTCCAAGTATTGTCATCCTCTCACTATCACATAATGGTTCAGACAACCTTCCAAAAGCTTCAAGAACTATTCTATTGGTTGGAAGGCTATGGTACTATCTTTCCCACTAATAGGGAATTGGGTAGCCTAGAGAATAGGAGATGGTTGATCTATTAGGATTGGAGAAGACCCCTGGGCCGGGGTTGGTGAACACTATAGATTGTTGGATGAACTCCTAAGAGACCTGCACTCCAAGAACATTTACACTCTGGACAATGCATACGACCATCTGAACAGAAGAAGATGCAGAGGTGGTTGGAAACAAGCCACTCAACTGGGCCTGGAAGGAGATAAGGAAGTAGAATGGACCCGTTACATAACCCTTCTAAACAAAGATTTCATCCACCTAAGAGAAGGAGAGCCAGACAAGTTATTCTAGACCAAGAACAACAAAGATGGTTCATACTCTAGGAAAATTGGCTATGAAGCAGCTGCAGATACTGTGGTAAGGGAGCATCTACGACCATGGTGGAAAAAAATTTGGAAAATCTCGGCCCCCCTAAAATGCATCATCACTCTCTGGTTGGCTTTAAACAATAAATTGCTCACCTGGGACAATCTGCAGAAAAGAGGGTTTCAAGGACCTGGGATATGTGTCCTGTGTAATGTGGATGAGGACTCTATCTCACATATTTTCTGCCATTGCACTTATGCAGATTACGTTTGGAGGACTTCTACTGAGAACCTCAACTATGCATCTCAACTTCATCAAAGCTCAGTGGAAAAAATGTTCTTGAATGGTGGAACGATCGCAGGGTACGTCTGTTCCAAGCCTTTCCTGCCCTTTTCATTTTTACTATTTGGGAAGCAAGAAACAAGATGATTTTTCAAGGCATATTCATTCCTCCAGACATCTCTATAATGATTCTGTTGCAGAAATCAAGTGAACACAAAACTCTACCTTCAGACAAACCTTCAAGAGTTCTTGCACACCCTTCCATCAACAAAGATATACCTTGGCCGTTCTTTGATGGAGCTAGTCAGGGTTCCCTCTCACTAGGGGGTGTTGGAGGGATTTTACACTTCTCAATCAACAAGAAGTGGCATATTAAATTTGCACCAGGACATGCTTCCAACAGCAAGGCGGAACTAGCGGAATTATGGGCTACTCTGATGGTTGCATCAGAAAACCAGGTGAAGCAGATACAACTATTCGAAGACTCTAAAATTACTATTGACTGGGCAAATGAAAAACATCCAAATAAACGCACCGCATTTGCAGCAGCTCCTACATGCAATCAGAGTTCTTATTTCAAATTTTGAACAGATCCAATTTTCACATGTTTATTGAGAATTAAACTCAGAAGCTAATTACGTGTCAAAACTGGCACTTGCCTTACCGCCTAGAAGACTAGAGATAGCAGGTTTTACAAACAATCTTCTAGATTTCAACTAGCTGATGAATTTTTAGTGTGTGACAATGAAAATGTTCAGTGAAAAACATTGGGAAAGACTGACTTTTTTGAAGCAGTTCAGTGTGATTCTACTTTTATAGCCTATAAGGAAAACAGACTTATGAACTTAGGATCAATACTATAATCTTTTGATATATATAATGAAGTCCCAAGGGAACAGTCCACAATCACTTTTTATTTAAAGTGATGGATATTTAAAAAAATAAAATAAAATATATAATGTGTTTTTTTATTTTTATTTCATGTGTGTTTTATATCATCAAGTGGCCATGAGAGAGCCACCTCTTGCCACATTGTAAGTAGAAGGATGGGAGCAATCTATCCTTCAACAACTGTGGTTATTGGAGGGCATGTAGGTGGGGTAGAGTGGGAAAAGGAAGGGGAAGGGGAAAGGGAATTGAGACAATTTAAACCGTATTTTAATAATAAAAAATTTGTGTTTGTGTTTTTGTTATATAGTTGTTTTTTTTTTGGTATTTTTATGGACATTTGAAAAAAAAATCATGACGTAGAGAAGAAGAGGGAAAGGAGGGAAGAAAGAGAGCATATAGGGAAAATGGGGTTGGGGAAAGGGGAAAAATGGGGAAAGGTTTTTAGTATGTGTGTTTTAATTAAAAAATAATAATTTAGTTTTTAATTACACTATTTTTAGGGGTTTTTTAATTGATCTTTTTAATTAATTTTTATATATTTTAAAGTTTTATTTAAATTAATAATGGAATTGAAGGACAAGAAAAATGGAAATAATAATAGGAGTGGGAGCAAATCTCGATGGCTCCCTCACCAATGACTCCATCCCTACCTAAAATGTAAAGAGTGTACTATGGAGAGTAAATAAGGGAGGAGATGGTTGTTTTTTTGACAAGGTAGAGCTCAACCAAGTATCATCCGAAGGCATTGATGGCTCTATCCACACCAAAAATGTAAAGAGCAATCAATGAAGTGAGAGGAAAAGAGAGAGACAATTATTTTTAGAAGAGGTAGAGCTCAATGGGTATCATTGGTGGAGTGAGGGAAAAGGGAGGTACTATCATTTTATAGCAATCCAAAGCTTAATGGAATGCCCCTCTACTAACATTGGCAGTACAATGTGGTCAACGCCATTTTTCTAAAATCTTAGCGGAGGTATATATTTTCTAATGTTTCAACAAATTCTTTTATTAAATGTTATTTTAGTTGATGGTGTATTTCTAATATAGTTAGTTGTAATAATGATATTTGATAAATGTATTTTATTGAAATGAAAAGTATTTTCTTTTATTGTTTTAATAAAAGTGTAAAAACACCAATTTTTACCGTGTGTGTAATTAAGGAGTAGTCTATGCCATTGACGATTTGGATTCGAAGATGGTTGTCATTACCAATTTCTGGTCAAATCGTCATTCTCATCAACGTCCCTCCTCGTGGATTTTTCCTGGCTCCCATTCACCTGAAACAAGCTCATCTACATGCACGGGTGGACCCGACGAGCTCCAGCTTTTTTGCCACCTTCCTGCCTTGAGTGCATGGCACCCGCATTCAACGTGGCTAAAGCCCCTTCCAACCCATCGTGACTGTCTACCTTTGTCTATCCCCTTCGTCTCTCGCCCTGGTGGCTCCTTTGCATTGGACCACTAGGGCGAGAGACGAAGGGGATAAACAGAGGTAGATGGTCGCGATGGGTTGGAAGGGGCTTTAGCCGCGTTGAATGCAAGTGCCATGCACTCAAGGCAGGAAGGTGGCGAAAAAGCTGGAGCTCGTCGGGTTCACCCGCGCATGCATACGAGCTTGTTTCCGTTGAACGAGAGCAGGAAAAATCCACAACGAGGGACGTCGACGGGAATGACGATTTGGCCAGAAATCGACGACGACGACCATCTTCCGAGCCAAATCGTCGATGGTATAGACTACTCCTTAAGGAATTACAAAAAAAATTCTGTCAAAAAAAAAGTTAAAACTAAAATTATAGCATTAAAAGACTTAATCTAGTTTATATTTTATTTAAATATTTACGCCGTAGGCGTTCACCAAGGAGAAGCATTACTTCCACATCAGCAAGATTCCTCGCTCATGGAGCGAATGGAATTTTTCTGAGTGGATGGCAATGCTTCTCCGCGACTTGCCTTCTGCGACGCGATGCTGTCTCGTTGAATGAACAATTTCGCCCTTTATTTTCAACTTTATCGTGTCGCAACTCGCCAGCGACCAAGCGGTTCGCAATTTCTCTTTTAGTTTTTTTTGCCTTGCATGGAGAGCCCCGAACCACGACACAGTCAAGCGTAAATCGTTTTGTTTTTCCATGTCGCCAGCGACCACTGACCAACGTGATTACTCGATTGGTCCTTTGTTTATATGATATTTGCAGTATTGGTTGTTGATATGATGCATGGTTCTAAGCCCCGGTAGATCAAGTCTATGAGTCTTCTGAAAACGCAGCACACACACCTTTTTGCAGTTGTTTTAAACAAGGGATAAGAAAATAATACTAAACGTGATCCCAAATCTGTTCACAGATAGTTTATCCTTTGTAAAAGTCATATGTCGAAAGAGGAAGATCGACGGTGCAGCGTTGAGAAGCCAGATCAACGGTCCACATTGACACCCGCATTGCCAAAGAGCTCGAGAGATAAGTAATAAAGCCGGTGCGGAATACAAACCACCATCACACGTGTCCATTCTTGATAAGTCCGCATATGGAAAAGTGGTATTGCAAACCGCTCAAAGGGCAATGCGGAACCACCCTTTACACGTGCAAAAAGACCATTTCCAAAAGTTATTTATTAGGTTAAATAATGCATTGTTTTTCTTATTTGTGCCTGAATTCTTTTGTAACCTCTACCCTGTCTTAAATTCCAGAATTTTACAGTTAAGCTATTCCATTGATTTCTGTCTTTGACTGGTCTACACGCAATGCTTCTCCGCGACTTGACTTCTGCGACGTGATGCTGTCTTGTTGAATGAACAATTTCGCCCTTTATTTTCAACTTTATCGTGTCGCAGCTCGCCAGCGACCAGTGCAAGCGGTTCGCAATTTCTCTTTTAGTTTTTTTGCCTTCCACAGAGACCACCGACCGCCGACCCGTAACACAGTCAGGCGCAAATCGTTTTGTTTTTCCATCTCGCCAGCGACCGCCGACCAACGTGATTACTCGATTGGTCCTTTGTTTATATGATATTTGCAGTATTGGTTGTTGATATGATGCATGGTTCTAAGCCCCGGGAGATCGAGTCTATGAGTCTTCTGAAAATGCAGCACACACACCTTTTTGCAGTTGTTTTAAACAAGGGATAAGAAAATAATACTAAACGTGATCCCAAATCTGTTCACGGATAGTTTATCCTTTGTAAAAGTCATATGTCGAAAGAGGAAGATCGACGGTGCAGCATTGAGAAGCTAGATCGACGGCCCACGTTGACACCCGCATTGTCAAAGAACTCGAGAGATAAGTAATAAAGCCGGTGTGGAATACAAACCACCATCACACGTGTCCATTCTTGATACATCTGCATATGGAAAACTGGTATTGCAAACCGCTCAAAGGGCAATGCGAAATGTGATCCCAAATCTGTTCACAGATAGTTTATCCTTTGTAAAAGTCATATGTCGAAAGAGGAAGATCAACGTTGCAGCTTTGAGAAGCCAGATCGACGGTCCACATTGACACCTGCATTGCCAAAGAGCTCGAGAGATAAGTAATAAAGCCGGTGCGGAATACAAACCACCATCACACGTGTCCATTCTTAATACGTCCGCATATGGAAAAGTGGTATTGCAAACCGCTCAAAGGGCAATGCGGAACCACCCTTTCCACATGCGAAAAGACCATTTCCAAAAGTTATTTATTAGGTTAAATAATGCATTGTTTTTGTTATTTGTGCCTGAATTCTTTTGTAACCTCTACCCTGTCTTAAATTCCAAAATTTTACAATTAAGCTATTCCATTGATTTCTGTCTTTGAATGGTCTACGCGCAATGCTTCTCCGTGACTTGCCTTCTGCGACGCGATGCTGTCTCGTTGAATGAACAATTTCGCCGTTTATTTTCAACATTATCGTGTCGCAGCTCGCCAGTGACCAGTGCAAGCGGTTCACAATTTCTCTTTTAGTTTTTTTTTGCCTTGCACGGAGACCGCCAACCGCCAACCCGCGACACAATCAAGCGCAAATCGTTTTGTTTTTCCATCTCGCCAGCGACTGCCGACCAACGTGATTACTCGATTGGTCCTTTGTTTTCAACTTTGTCATGTCGCAGGTCGCCAGAGACCATTGCAAGCGGTTCGCATATTCTGTTTTAGTTTTTTTAGGCCTTGCATGGCGACCGCCGACCAGCGAGACAGTGATTCATATTTTCATGAATCTCATACCTTAATCTGAGGAACAGTAAAGCGCATTCCTGGTCTCTCAGCTATACCAATCAGATCATGATCCATGTATTCAAATAGAATGTATCTCTGAATTTATTCTATCAGTATCTCCTATGTTGCTCCGATGGCATTTATATCGACTATGGATTCATTTATTTTAACAATTTACGGATTAAAACAAACTGATGCAACTCTGCATGAACAAATATTATGAGATATAGATTTTTTTTTCTACAGTTGAGCATTGAATTACAGATTGGACATGGAACAACTTTCCATCGGGTTTGCCACGGCAAAATTTATTTCTTTGGGTCTACTCGATTACGAATTTATGAATCTTGATTCAATAGTACTCATTTCTGCCTATGAACGTATTTGTGAATTTGACGGATTGGACCTTCTGCACATTCTATCTTATGTAGATACGAGAACAGATTTCAATGCAACAATGGTTAAATGTGCTCAGACACCAATGCACCGCCTTTAGCTGCAATTGTTTATAAATTTAGATGGATAAAGCTTATTTGATTGTATTCTTGTTTGCTATTGTTATTGTGCAATTTTTTCTTCAACTCAACGACCCTCTTCAAGAGATCAAGTTTCTTGTTTTCTATTGAAAATCAAGGTTCTTTACTAAAACCAAAGTTATATTTGTTGTTATAATAACTCATATTTCTTGTTTAGTGTCTCAACTACGATTTATTTACTCGTTTTACTTGTATGTTAAACCTTTAAAGTTATAATTTAATCATACATCTTATTTATTTACTGCTTTAAGATGGAACGATGCTTCACTGACATTTGTGTTGCAACAGATATTTTCTCCTAGATAAAATGCCCGTTCCAAAAAAAAAAAAAAATCAAATCTTTTTTACTCACAATTGTGTTTTTCCCTCCTCTGAACTAATTTTCTCTGGTCTAAGATGTTTTTCCCTTTTCACAATTGTGTTTTAATTTGTTTATGTTCCGATTCTGTTTTTTTGCTGCAACAGGTTTTGTCTCCTATTCTTAATGTATCTTTTATTGTCTAATGTATATTTTTGTCTATATATGCTTTATTGTATGCTTTCTAAGACCATACAATTTCTTCCTTTTGATTAACCAGGTCGTCAACAACTTTGTAAAGCAATTGGTTTTAGCCTAGATACAGAAGCTCGTACTGGGAATAGCCTTGCGTTGTCGAAATTGTCTTTGAAGTAACTTGCACCTTTAAAATAATTTTCCCTGCTCTGAGGGTTTTCCCTTTTCACAATTGTGTTTTTCTTTGTCTATGTTCCTATTCTACTTTTTGCTACAACAGGTTTTGTCTCCTAAAGAAGTTATCCATTCCAGAAATTATTTCTTTAATTTTGTCATAATTGTGTTCTTGTTTGCTATTGTTATTGTGTCTCAGTTTTTTGTTGCTCTTCAGGAGATAAAGCTTCTTGTTTTCTACTGAAAATCAATTGTGTTTTAATTTGTCTATGTTCCTATTCTGCTTTTTTGCTGCAACAGGTTTTGTCTCTTATTCTTAATGTATCTTTTATTGTCTGATGTATATTTTTGTCTATATATGCTTTATTGTATGCTTTCTAAGACCATGCAATTTCTTCCTTTTGATTAACCAGGTCGTCAACAACTTTGTAAAGCAATTGGTTTTAGCCCAGATGCAGTAGCTCATACTGGGAATAGCCTTGCGTTGTCAGAATTATCTTTGAAGTAACTTGCACCTCTAAAGTAATTTTCCCTGCTCTGAGGTGTTTTTCCCTTTTCACAATTGTGTTTTTCTTTGTCTATGTTCCTATTCTGCTTTTTGCTGCAACAGGTTTTGTCTCCTAAAGAAGTTATCCATTCCAGAAATTATTTCTTTAATTTTGTCAGAATTGTGTTCTTGTTTGCTATTGTTATTATGTCTCAGTTTTTTGTTCATCTCAACCAAGCTCTTCAAGAGATAAAGCTTCTTGTTTTCTATTGAAAATCAAGGTTCTTTTCTTAACCAAAGTTATATTTGTTGTTATAATAACTCATTTTTTTGTTTGGTGTTTGGACTGTGGTTTATTTACTTGTTTTACTTGTATGTTCAATGTTTAAAGTCATAATTTAATAATGCATGCCATTTATTTACTAGTTTCAAATGTTTTATGTTGCAATAGATATTGTCTCCTAGATAAATTGTCCGCTCCAGGAAATAACTCTTTTCTTTACTAACAACTGAATTTTTCTTTGCTCTAAAGTAACCCTATACTTCCTGTTCACTCCCTCTTCAAATTCCTTGTTCATCCCTATTCTCAAATAACCTATGCATGTTGTTCACCCTTACTCACAATTGTGTTTTTCCCTGCTTTGAAGTAACCTATACTTCTTGTTCACTTCCTGTTAAAATTAGTTGCTCTGACTGTTCCTCTTCTACTTTCTGCTGGAACATGTTTTGTCTCCCAAACAACTTGTCCATTTCACAAAATAATTCGTTTATTTTCTCACAATTGTGTTCATCCCTGTTTTGGAATAACCTATATCTTCTACTGCCTCTGTTCCTTTACTGATTTTTGCTTCAAAACCATGTCCTCTCTTCTAAAATACTATGAAATTTTAGACTTACTAAATAAATTGCTCCTTTGTTGTGACTGGTATATATTCAGTTCTCTAAGTTTACCAATATAGATTCTTCCAATATAGTTCTTTTTCAGTAAATGATTCTATCATTTTCTTAGAATTCAGGTTTTTCCTGCTCTAAAATAAACTATACCTGTTGCTCACACCCTGCTGAAATTCCTTGTCTATTCTGAATTTTGCTGGTATATATTTAGTTCTTAAAGATTTAAGCAAAGTAATAAAAACTTAGCAAACCTTTATTACTTGGATACACAGTTATCGGTGTGCCCCAACATGAGCATGCATCATAGGTTTTTTACCAAATTGTTATTCAACATTTGATAAGTTTACCAATATAGATTGAAGAAAAATTCACATTTAAGAGAAGTAATCCAAAAATTAGCAAACCTTCATTACCTGCATACACAATTATGAGTATCCCCCAACATGAGCATCCATTATACGTACAATAGTTCCAATTTGACTGATCATTAGTACTTCTTATTGGATCATTTCTTCTCTTATAAACAAAATATTGTTTACTCGAAAAGGGTTTAGATCCATTTTCCTTGAAGTTCACTGAACTTGGGCATTAAATTTTTCCTTTTTTCTATCATCATCTTAAAAATAAGGCTCAAAGGACTGAAAATCACCCCATAGAGTTTTACCAATATAGATTGAAGAAAAAATCACATTTAAGAGAAGTAATCCAAAAATTAGCAAACCTTCATTACCTACATACACAATTATGAGTATCCCCCAACATGAGCATCCATTATAGGTACAATAGTTCCAATTTGACTGATCATTGCTACTTCTTATTGGATCATTTCTTTTCTTCTTATAAACAAAATATTGTTTGCTCAAAAGAGGTTTAGCTTCATTCTCCTTCAAGTTCACTGACCTTGGGCATTCAATTTTCCCTTTTCTATCATCATCTTAAAAATAGGGCTCAAAGCACTGAAAATCACCCCATACAGTTTTACAAATAAATAGACATGTGCAGAACTACTTCTTACTACTTCTTATCTTTCTACCAAAGTACCCTTTGTTTCATGGTAGATATGTTTAGCTGGTTTCTTTTTTCAAAATACTTGTTCCAAGTTCACTTAAACTATGGTACTGTTATAACCAACCGTGATATCAATTTTTAAATGAGTACTCCCCATAGGGAATATTCCCAACCTGAATCAGAATTAACAAAAAATTATTGTTCACATTCCACAAAGTTCATTGCTCTTAACTTGCTACCTATAATCTAACAATGTATGTTTCAAAAACAAATAGACAATCTATGATGTTGTTTGCACATGTTTACTTATTACTTTAATAGGCACGTTCGTTGCTAAAAGCAAACCAATTTGAAACCTTTCATTTGTTTATTCTTCTATGTTCTACATGTTCTCGTACATCTTTTATATTTACACTTAATATTAATTTCATCCATTTTCCAGGTTGCTTTTGCATTGCAACTATTTTCAATACAACATTATGGACACTCTATTGACCGAAAATGCAGTTTCACTTCTAATGAATGGTGTTGTTGACCTATGCCCACTTGTACAAGTTGTTGCTCTCGATCGAGTAAGCTCTCTTAATTCAACAACTACTCGCTACCGAATCACTATCTCAGATGGAATTCATAGCCACGATACATTTCTTCCAAGTAGCTACAATAGCGCTGTGGAAAACCACCAACTCCAAGCAAGTTCAATCATCAAAATCATCAAGTGTACATGCAACACTATGCATAATTCGACGTATGGTTTGCTTATCACATTTTATTGTAACTTGATTTCAATTGCACCCCCAACAAATGTACTAATTTTTTTACTTTTACTTACTTACCTTAATTCTTCTTTCCAGGACGATCGCACTGGACATAATTGAAATTGTCACATTGCAAACAGCGATAGTTGGAGACCCATCACCTTTCAACTTAACCCCCAACTTTACCTCCCTCAGCAGTTCATCTGTTACAAGAATCAACACTCTTGATCCCGAAAACCCATCAGGTATCATACCTTGTTCGCAAAATGCAATTGGAAACCCTACTGAACCTCCTCTTGCTTTTACATCACTCAACCCTTCCACCAAAACTTGGACCATTCAAGGTCGAGTTATTGCAAAAACAAATATGACTACCTACACCAATCAAAAAGGGTCTGGTCAACTTTTTGGCTTTGACCTTGTTAGTGCTACCAAAGATGAGCTTCATATCTCTGCTTTCAATGAACTAGCCACCTTATTATATGACAAAATAAATGTTGGCATAGTCTACACCATCTCAAATGGCACAATTAAATTGGCCAACCCAACATACAACCATTTGACAAGCCCCTTCGAGGTTTTTCTTAACCCCTCGTCAACCATTCAACCATGTTTGGAAGAATGTCCATTAATCCCTTTTCATTGCTTCCACTTTAAATCTATCCATGACATCAAAACTACACCCCTCAATTCCATGGTTGACGTTATTGGAATTGTCATTTATGTTTCCCCTGCATCAACTATACGCAAAAGGGATGGCTCTGAAATCATTCAACGAATAGTTGGGTTAAGGGACATGTCTGGGTATAGCATAGACATCACACTTTGGGGTGATCACTGCACAACGGAGGGTTCCCACCTTGCAAGCCTTCGAGGTTTGCCTACTCCCCCTATCCTTGCAATTAAAGGCGGGCGTGTTACTGAGTTCAATGGAAAAACCATTGGAACCATATCCAACACCAACCTCTTTATAAACCCAAATATTGAGGAAGCTCAACTTCTCCAAACATGGTTTACTGACAATGGTTTCCGTTCAACCTCGCCATCTTTGAGCAGAAAATCCACCTCGCCTTCTTCTATCTCTTGCAAACGCATTTCCATTTCTGCTCTTCAAGCTCTCCAACCCTCTAAAAAAGCAACCTGGTATTCAATTATTGCTACAATCACCCATATTAACACCGATGACTTTCATTTCCTTGCATGTCCTTTGTTTGTCGATGGCATTCAATGCATGAAAAAAATTTCCCACAAAGTTGGTAATGTATGGCATTGTGCAAAATGTGATGGGGAATTTACAGAGTGTGCTTATCGATACATACTCAAACTTGACCTAATGGATGCGACTGGAAAACTATACGGTGTCATAGCTTTTGATGATTCTGCACAGCAACTGATGGGCATCTCTGCAAAAGATGTATGCCTTCTCTCAAATGATTCAACATCTATTTTGGAAATAGTTCAACGTGTCTGTGCTCGAAAATACCTTTTAACCTTATCTGTATGAACAAAGACTTTTAATTCAACATCTCGCTTGAAGGTGTTGCTCGTCGTGTCAGAGGAAGCTTCCTTATCATCATCACCTACCGATTCCCTTGATGGAAATGAACCCATTTTGCATACTACACGTCCAGTAGCTTGCAGGCTTTGAACTCTGCCTTTGATAACACTTTCCCAACAAGTTTCTAATCTTCAATTCTACCTTTTTGTACTTCATACTTGCTACTTATCCACTGCAAGCTTTTGTATTAACACCGGTATGTAAATTATACTTTTATGCATCATGGAGCATGCTTTAATATTATATGCTTTACTTTTTCTGTAACATTTTGTTAAATTGCATATTCATTGCAACGTCTCTTGTCACTTTCAAATTTATGCTTACATGAAGATTCATTTATCAACTTTATTTTTAAACACTTTTCAAAACGATTCACATTTCTTTCTTGCAACAACTTACCATAAATTATGCACGGTCCATTTATCTTTAACAATCTACCTTTGTTTGCTTATTCAATGGCTTAATATATAGTATGTTTCTCCTCAAACAAATGCATTATTAAGTTCTTAACCAAAAAAACATGTTTCTTGTAGCCATGTCAACAAATGAGCACAATGATCATATCAATGGACGCAGAAGAGTTCTATATACTGAGAAGAAACAACAAAACAACAAAACAACAAGCGCCAACGCCTTCTATATAAAGCTGCTCGCCAACTTGTTAATATCCCTGCTCCATTTGACATTGTCCAATCTCCCCTCGAACACTCTACATCGTCTACATCAACACCCAACAATCAAGGAAACATTCACCTACAAGGTATACAACAACAATTCCGTACAAGGTTGGACAAATTATCTCCCATGAACTTATGCTCTATATGCATGGAGTCTTATCCTGGCATTAAGACAAGGCACTTTTCTAATGCATTTTCATGTTCACGATGCATTGGGGAAAAAAACTTCATCGCTACTCCTTGGCAAACAACATGGATCCTGGGGTGAAACCACCTGTGCTCGCTGTCCTTACTCAAGTTGAAGAAATGCTCATTTCTCATGTTAACCCAATTTTACAAGTCACTCATGCTCGTGGGGGTCAATATACTTATTCTGGCCACACTATTAGCTTCCCCCAAGACATTACAAGCATTGCCACTTTACTCCCCCGCTTACTCTCAGACATTGACATCCTTATTGTTCATAAATGCAATCCTAACAAGAAGCCTTATGAGTTCTTTGTTAGTCGAACACGTGTTCTTGCTGCTCTCCGATTCAAGCTGTCAAATGATCCCTACTACAAGGATGTTCAAGTTAACTCAATTGCATTGTCTTCTTTTCCTATTGAACCAACTGACATTTCCTCCCTTCTTCGCCATATCAGACCTGAGGAAACCCTACTTGCTAAGCATACCTCAAATGCTAATATCCGGTCAGCCAACTTCCTTGAACCCCATGAAGAACAATCCTCTTCCTTTATATCTACCCAGACAAATAGTAGAACTGAGGTTGATGAAATCAAACGCTTCTTAGCAACAAGCAATGCAGCCACTCCGCCTTGCATTGACTGGCCACCAATAGATACTTCCCCTATCAATGAATACAACACAATAGGCCTCCTCTCAAAGGCCTTCCCAACCCTGTTTCCCACTGGAATCGCAATGCTTAAACAACCACACATTGAAGAGGTTGGTATTGACAATTATGCATTGCACCTACTTCGATACCACGACAATCGATTTGGCCAACATCCTCGATTTCGTTATTACATATATAATCTCATGATGCGCCACCGCAGCCATTCTACTGCTTCTGTGTTTGTAAAACGTAGTATTGAAGATACACTTCCTCCAACGGTTTCAGAGCTTCTACAACAATTACAAGAATTACCAAATGCTAAGATAGCTGAGCAAGTCATGCGGTTTGGCTCCAACCTTCGTGGGACCCGCTCCTACTGGAACAAAAGCAGAGCTGAACTAACTGACATGATCACACAGCAAGGAACACCAACATTCTTCTTTACGCTCAGTGCAGCTGACACCAAATGGCCAAACCTGCATTCTTTCATGCCTGGACACGCTCCAGCAGCTTCACATCAACAGTACCAATGGAGAATTTGCAACCTTATATCAAATCCACACGTTGCATCTCAATACATGGAGAAAAGATTCAAAATATTCCTAGAAGAAGTTCTTCAAAAAGGGCTTACAACAAAAGACTATTGGTGCAAGTTTGTAACAAACCATATTCCCATCAAATTTCAATGCATTCAATACCTCAACTCTTCATTTCTAATCTTAATATTTTCCCCCATGCAGATATGAATGGCAACATAGAGGATCAACACATATACATGGCTTCTTGTGGACGGACAATGCACCCGATATGGACACATTAGATTGGGCAGATCATGCTAGGGTTGCAGATGCAAAATAGTACTTTGACAAGTTTGTTATAGCATGGAATCCTCGCATCAACCATTCTCAAACCCCATTGTTCCAATCCTCAACTATAAATGATCCATGCACCATTGGATCACATTCTATTCTTGCAAGTGATCACTTACATGACTACGAAGAACTTGTTAATTGTGTCCAAAGGCATACAAAATGTTCCGAGTCTTCATGCCTCCGCAAAAAAGGGTCGACTCTTCAATGTCGTTGTGGCTTTCCATTTAAATTACAACCTACCTCTTCCTTATTCATTGATGCAAATGGACGAAAAACATACAACCCTTCCAGGAATGATGCCCTCCTTAATATTCACAACCCTACCATGCTCTCCATTTGGCAAGTTAACGTTGATTTCCAACCTGTTCTCTCTAGACATGCTGTACTCAAATATATTTCAAAATATGCAGCAAAGGCAGAGCCAAAATCAGAATACTACCAGGCACTTCTTTATCGCATTGCACATGCAACTCCACATGATGCACTAATCTTGCAACCAATAAGACGCTTCCTATCAGAAACTGTTGCCGATCGAGACATTGGTGCACAAGAGACATGCCACATGCTCCAAAAGCTCCCTCTTTGTCTTTGTAGTCGTTCCTCTCTTTCCTTAAATGTTAGCCAAAGTGTTTTCCGACGTATTTCCAATGACTGTCTTGATACCCCACCAACACCAACTTTCATTTTTCCTACATGCAACGACCCCCTACACTCGAACATCTTACTCTTCTTGAAGCTGTATGATCTTGGTCATTCTCATCTCGTAGAAAGCACTCCCAATGGAAACCAAACCACCCTCCCAAAATCGTTCGTGTCTTTCCTCGCTTCACTAGCATTCCACACATTTCTGAAGATGCCTTTGTTTCCTTCTGTTGGAGTGAGCTCCTGCTATACAAACCTTTTCGCACGTTGCACAATGACATTGGAGCAACAGAATTGGACATAACTTCTAATTAGCTTCGCATTAAAGACACATACATTGCATGGCATGTTGATCGTTTACCAGAAACCCCCAACACACCTCCCTCTGATGACTCTAATTCTACTTCTAACCACATGCCCTTACCACCTGTTATGGATGAATGGGAATTGATTTCCCAACTCCGCCCTGGAAACAACCTCTATGTTGACGACCTTGACATGCTTGGCCATCGTGATTTTGATAAAGAACACAATTGGACCGAAAACCATATTCCTTCCCACATGCATGCAACAGCCATATCATTCACTGACCTCACGCGTTTATCCTCCCACATACACCACGACACCTATTCATCTTTAGGTCCTGTTGCCTCCTTGTCTCCCACACAACGAATGGCCTTTGACCTTATCCTAAAACAATCAACAAGTTCTACAAACCCTCCCCCACTCAAAATGGTCATTCAAGGCACTGTGAGGACAGGCAAGTCTTTCTTAATATCTTGCATTAGAACTGCACTCCATCCTGTCTCTAGCGATACACCTTCCCCCTTGCTCCTGCTAGCTCCAACCGGTATTGCTGCATTTAACATATAATCCCTAACAATCCATTCAGCTCTTCGCATACCCATTGTTGAGATGCACCCTCTTGAAGGACAATCCCTTTCGTCCTTCCAAGAACAATTCTGGCATATTCAGTACATCATCATTGATGAAATGAGCTTCGTTGGCCCAAAAATGCTTTCTCGAATAGATGATCGCTTACGTCAAGCCTTCCCTTCCCATTCAACAACTCCCTTTGGTGGTTGTTCCATCATATTCCTTGGTGATTTTGGACAACTGCCCCCTGTAAAGGACATCCCCATGTATGTTGGCGCATCTCGAGGGAATAGTCTATGGCGCACATTTGACACCTTCGTTACACTTTCAACTGTCTTTCGACAACAAGGGAACAACGCTTCTCAAGTTTCCTTCCGCCAACTACTGCTTAATCTCTGAAATGCAACATCGACTCTTGAAGATTGGACCCTCCTGATGTCCAGAACAACCTCAAACCTTTCACATGAAGAGAACCATACATTTGACAACTGCACTCATTTGTACGCAACTAATAGCTCTATTGAAATGCACAACAAACAGATGCTGAAACACCTTAACATGCCAGTTGCACATGACTTTGCAGAGCAAAAGAAACAACATCTCCAATCCTCAGTAGAAGATGAACAACTTCCATTCAAGGTTCTACTAGCAATTGGTCAACAAGTCATGTTGACAGCCAACTTGTGTGTCTCTGCAGGTCTTGTAAACGGGTCGCTTGGGAAAGTTATTGCAATTGTCTACAACTCCAACAATCAACCACCGAAATTGCCATCTTATGTTGTAATTGACTTCCTCCACTACAAAGGACCCCCATGGGATTCTTGCAATCCAACTTATGTGCACATCCCTCCTATCACAAGGGGTACACGAAGGCAAGTACCACTTCAAATGGCATGGGCTTTAACAATTCATAAAGCACAAGGGATGACTCTGCAAAATGCAACAATTGATATTGGCAACATTGACCGACAAGGCCTTACATTCACTGCAATATCAAGAGTTAAATATTTATCAGGCCTTCGCATAGCTCCACCTTTTTCCTTTTGTAGGTATTCTTGAATTAAAGATAGCCCCTATGTGCAACGTATAATACAAGAAGAGACCTTGCTTTCTTCAAAGTCTTTGCAACCACATTCTCCATAAAGTTACATTCCACCTCCTTTACATGCCTACTTTGTATAGCTATCACTTTACTCCCTTCCACTTTTCCAAAATGACTTATCTGCTTTGTTCATATCTTGTATTCCTACTCCTACTATCATTGAATATATTATACTTCTTCAGGTCAATTACAAAAGATAGGAGTTGAAATGGAGGCCAAACTACTGACCAATTTTGACACAAAAATAAAAAAATGTGCACCACTGAAATAAATGATTGTCCACTGTTATTATTTCTTCAAAAATCAATACTTAAGAAACTGTTGCAAAAGTAAATAGATGTCAACCACAACAGCAAAAAATAACAATGAACACAAAGTTGTTTGCTTCAAATAGTATTCAACACATGTATATATATAGTCTCTGATTCTAAACCCCTTTACATCTTTTACACGTCATACTGTTTGATAAATCATCTTCTCACTACATACTAAACATTTTTATACATCTATTTGTAATGCTCCTTTACATCTAAACCCAATTTGAAGATAGATCTTTCACTATTTTTTTCCTCTCTCTTGTATTAAAATAGAGTCAACAAATCCTTGAAAGCTGGATTCACGAGTCACAAAAAATAACTCTTCTACTACCTATCAGGTACCCAAAATAGAGTTTCCAGCAGTTTCTAAATATTTGCAAAATAAATTGCATCTCCCTGATTTTCCTGAACACAAAAAAAACAACCAGGCCATAAAAGTAATTCCAAAATTGCAATTATTCGCACCTCAACTAACTACAGAAAAAAAACTTGTCCCAAGCATTAGCTTGTTCAGCAATAGTAGTAACTCTGCTTGGTTCCAAAACTTGCAAAGCAACTTCATGATATGACAATTGAGTCTCAACATATTCCCTTCCTTCTTCTGCTGCTACACAACTTTCTTCTAACAAATATGCATGTATGGATACTTGGCCAACCATATGGTGTACATCTTCTTCAATTAGGGTATCCAACTTTCTAATGTATTCTAATTCTCCTTGCAACGCAGTGTTGATCTCTATCATTTGCAACTCCTTTGCAGGCAACTCATCTATAGGTGGAAGCAGACAAAGATGACACTTCTCATAGACCTTCTAGATTCTCTTGTAGAAACCCATACATGCCTCAGTAGTCCTTGTAATGTCAGTATTCAGCTTTAGAGATGCCTTTCTGCAAAATTCTAGAAGTTGCATTTCTGACTTTAAATCCAAAACTGTTTAGGCACTAATTCTGCAGGGTGTTCAGAGTTTGTCTCTCTCCAAACCATATGCCATTTAACCTTCTCTGCTACATCAAACTACCTTCCTCTAGCTGCTTGCACCTCTACAACAATTTCATCCATTTGTACCATCATTTGCTTCAAGTTGTAGACTTTCTCCATAACAGTCACTTGGAAATGATACATCTGCTCAATTACTTTGCAAGCTTCATCACAAAACACATTTATTTCTACCTTTCTGTTGTTTCTTGTTTCAAGCCGTTTTGTCAAGCCTCCGTTTTCTTTCTCTAACTCTTCAACCTTCAACTTCAACTCTTGGAGTTGCTGGTCAGTAACTAATTGTTTTGATTTTAACTAAGTGGTCGCAGCTTCAAAATCATTATTTTCTCCTTCCAAAATCATCACCTGAACCGCCAATTTATCTTTTTCATCATCCAACCTCCATAGATCTTCAACCATTTTCTCCTTTTCAGATAACAAGTCACTATATTTCCTTTTCAGCTATTTCCCTCGATTCTCTTCTCTATGTAGATTTTCTCGTACCTTGCACAGTGTTGCCTTTGCAATTTCAAGATGGCCTACCAACTCATCCACATTATGCACACTTGCTTGGGCCATCGCTACATTTGTTGCAGTTGCAAACTTTGGATCATTGTTAATTCCCTCCAAGATTGGAGTTTCTATTACTGTGACAACATCTTCATAATTGGCACACTTCATTCTTTTCTCTAATTTCCTAATGATCACTTTTCTATCAAGATAAAAAAAAATTGAATCATGATTTTCCACCTCATTCTCTTTACAACGACTATAAGGGATGAGTTGAAGCCCTGGTAGTGGACAATACCCTCCACTTATACTTTCTAAGGGCCCTACTTCCATATTTTGTACATGAGGACACTTTGACTCTTCTTCTTGATTAGCTTTTACCTCTTCTTCTCTTATCTTGCCTTCTTCCGCTGATCCTAATAGCCCTACTTCCATATTTTCTACATCAACAGTTTTTGCCTCTTCTTCTTGCTTAGATTTTATCTCTGCTTCTCTTATCCTGTCCTGTTCTGCTGATTCTAGGGAACCTACTTCCATATTTTGTACATCATCACTGTTTGCCTCTTCTTGTTGCTTGGATGTTCCCTCTTCTTCAGTTTCTTCTCTAAGCAGTTTGTCTAATGCTTCTTTTACCACCTTCTCATTCTCCTCCTGCTGCACTTTCTGAACTTCAGCTTCCTTCTTCTTCTTCTCAACCTTGCTACTGACCTATCTAATACTTGTTCATGATGTGTATTTACCTCAACCTGCTTATCCTTGTCAACAATAGGACTAGAATTCGTTCCTTTTTTAAGACGATATTGGTTGTTTAGATCAATCATGTTCTTTGCGCTTCTATAAAACTCCTCATCCTTCCAAAATAAGTGGCCATACTCATAGCCAATCCTGCAAAAGCCACAGTGTGCTTGCATCTTTCCATCGGGATCATGCCTTCTAAAACTCTTCGCCCCAAAATGAAAGCCTTCCAAATATTCAACAAACACTTCAGCTTCCTTTGCTTTTGCAACTTTATATGCTCCTATTACAAATGGCATTGGTGGGTAAATCAACTTCTTCTTTTCAGCTAGAAAATGGCCAACTCCATTTACATAAACTTGCCTAACAGCTTCTTTGTGTACCACAAAATCAGTAGCGTATTGGGGCATCATAGAAGGAGCTTTGCTTCCACCAAACATCCGGATATACAATCCTTCCATGCATAAGTAATAATCTCCATACTGTTCAATGACTTTGATAGCATTCTCAGACATGCAACATGGTTCTTCCTTAAACATCAAGCGATACAGTGGTATGATGAATGATTCACATATTCTCTTATAGTGACTTTTATACCTGTCGCCCCAAAGCATTTGATATGCTACATGCACAGGGGGGCCATTTGTATTCCAAACACATCCTAAACCTGGAAAAGGATATCTAATTAAGATACAATCCAACAAGTACCCATACATATGAAAATTAACATTATCCTCAGCTACTCCTCGTTGAGCTGCAGCAATGTTTGTAGATAAGCTGTCTGAGATGATTGCAGACCAATTGAATACTGTACCATGTGTCGCAACATGGCACATCACAGGTGCCTAACTGAGTTTGTAAATATTCCCATCTGGCAATCCATAAATTCGGCTCAACATCAAAGCTATTAGGAGAAACGTGGTTCTCAGGTGTTTAGTGTCATACTCCCCGCTTTTTTTTGTCCTTAACTATTTTCCAGGGATTGTCATCTTCCTAGCAAATTCCAAATAATTAAAATTTGCATCTTTTACCCATTGAGTAGTCAACATAACATCAACATGAGGAAGGTTGTATGTTGCATCTAAGTGACCTGCCTGGAAGGATCCAAGACCTTCACCAGTAGTGTCTGAAATCATTCTAGACGTTGCATCAGTCCTCTGTATAATCCAGCCTATCACTTCTGAGCACGGAAATAGCTCAGGCCGTGTTGCTGCTCTGTGGAGGTGTGACTTCCTGATATTCTTATAAACCAATAATTCCTCAATACTTGCATCTGGGAAATTTGTGTCCCTAATAGCTCTATATAACTCAGTCCATGAAAACTGCGGAGATGCTCCTGTCACAGGCTTTGTGTCTCCAAACATCATGTAAAAAGTACAAAGCAACAAAACTTATATGTCAAGGTCAAACTCTACTACGCTGCCTTTGCTTCTTTCGAATGACATGTACATATCCAACCTGTCCAAACGTAAAAGCACCAAATCAAAAAATAACATTGAAATCTTATTTGCAGTCAATGCTTATGGTCCAACAACCATAATCTACAATCTTGCGAAGACATAAAACATTATCATTAATTTGGGTGTCAACTTATACAGTATTTTTTACCTTTAGTCAAACACAATGCATTTGTCCGAGTATGTTAATCTGCGAAGACTATATGTTCACTCTATGGATTGTTCATGGGTTTCGCAAATAACATGGAAAACAAAATATTGTAATTTATATGTTCCATAGCTTATTGTATTTTCAAATTAGAAATTCAGCCAAATAAACCATACTCCCACAACACAAATTTATTGACTTTCACTCAAATTTTAATAAATTATAATATTTAACTCCATTGGAACAACAGAAATTAGTCAAAATTCACTATAACCATATCTTAAAATCACATCTACGCAAATATCACTTGTAAATTCTTGCACAAATCTGCAATTTATACCCCCGGGATGGTCGCCATATGAGCCTCAATAACATAGAAAAAATGTAAGTCCTCCTACAATGAAAACTTTCATGCTACAACTCGATATCCTACGCGGAAAAATTTAGTTTGGTGAGTGTACAACGAAATCCGCAAAGTTGCAACGTTCACCAAATCGGCTTTTGTTTAACTTAATTGTTTAAAACCCCAAACTTGCCGCAACCCCAACTTCTCGCATTTAATCTCAAACATTGCTGCCATGACCCCCAAGTTTGAATCCTCTTTCTTTAAACCCAAATTCTTTGTTTTTCAGGGCAATGCTGTGAAAGTGGGGTTTCATATAAGGATCAAAGCTCCAAATACTTTTAACAGAGATGCAAAACACCTGAGAGAATCGTTATGCAGATTAGCCTATTGCTATCTAGGTCTTTGAATCAACCAAATGCAAACCCTGCATATCCACGAAAATTATATTCATTCGTTGTGAATACCCAGGATAATAAGGTTATAACCATGAATTTAGAGGTTTATGAGAATACCCAACTAGATTATAATCATAGTTAGCACTTAGATTTTATCCCCGGTTATAAAAGAATAACACCTAAGGTAACCTATTTCAAACCAATCTTTAGGTAGAAAACTTAGCCATTTCTTCCACCACAGAGGGCTCTATCACAAGATATATATAAAGGCTAAAAATATATAGAACACGCTCAAATTTCTCAAAAATGATTTACTTGGTTGAAAAGGAAACAAGAAACATTGGGCATAGAGTCAAGATAGCAACCATATCACAGTCAATAAGATTTTGCAGGTAGCATAGAAAGAAATAATAATAGTCCATCGACAACAGGCATCAAACTAGGATGAATCCATTGTCAACCTTAGAGAAATAAATGGATACTTAAATGCGATAGATCAAGCCATAACCAGTATGAATCCCAATCTATTTTAAACGTTCATTTAAGCATAGAAGAAGAACATAATGGAAGATATAACAAAGAAAATAGACATCCACAAGAAGAGATAAGCGAAAAGACAGACTGTAAAAATGATCAACACATGAATCTTTGGTCTTCAACAAAATAGGTATTTTCCACCGTACGGCTTTTTTATTCAAAATTTGACTTCAAAACTTATTGTCTCTCAAGGAGTTTCCAACTCCTTAAAAAATGATTCTCATTGTCTTTTATACAAAATTCGAAAGAAGTTTGACATAACCGCTTCTTTTAACTAATAACTGAGAATGTCTTAACTCCAAAGATAACAGTGTTTAAACAATATTACAAAATTTTCTTTTAAAATAAAAACATCATTTTTGCCACTTGACAAGAGTTTTTGAATGCATCTTCATATATGAGCAGAATATCTCTGTCTTCCATATTTATCCACATAATTCCATTGGTCAGCAGTGGGCATATCATAACTGGTCATTTCCTTTATTAAGACTCACATTTCAATGTGACCTGCATAAGAAACAAGAGGAAGATTCTCACAGATTGAGATCAACATATTTAAAATTTCAAAGTCCTCCGCAATTTTCTCCATTAGAATCTTTCCAGTAAGGATATGATCCAAATGCTGAAACTTTTCGTGATTCATTCTTATACCAAATAATAACCTCTTATATTCATTTGCAGAAATCAATTCATGATTTGCATCCCAAAAAGCAGGGAATCCTTTGATTATCAATTTTTCAAATTGTTTCTTAAACCTGTTTACTTCCTCTCGTACATGTCCAGCTTTAACTTCAATATTTTCAATATGTGAATACTTCCCTAAAAATCTTTTAGCCCATGTAATGACTGAAATTCTATTCCTTATATCCATTGTTGTCAAATCCGCTTCAGTCAAACTATTTAGGAAAGTTATTGCTCTTTGTGCTATTTCCTTTAGCTTTTTGTTCAGATTCTCTCTGGCTGCTCTACAGCTTTCAAAAGCATCTTTGGCCACTTTTTCTTTAACCTTCATATAATCAAGATAGGGTCTCAATTTTTCAACTTCTTTTATAATCTCATCCCACACCATATGCTTACAACCCTGCATTGCAGCTTGTCCTGTTACATGAGCTGACAATCTTCTATTGTTATCAGACAATTCTTGATTCTTTGCTTGCAAGGCTTCAATTGCCTTATCCTTTGTTTCATTGTCTTCTTTTAGCCTTTGTGTTCCATTTTTCAATTCTTTAATCTCAACATCCTTCAGACTTATCTGGGACATGGCTTGTAAGAGACTGTCTGCTCCAGCTTTATCTTCACCTGTACCTGCATATTCCTGTTGCTAACCTAATTCTGTTAACTTTTTCTTTACCTCTTCCAATTGCTCTTCCAAACAAATCTTCTCTTTTTCCCAATGAAATTTTTCTTCAGCGAGCTTCAACATTTTTGCAGTAATATCTTTCACTTCATCTGACAACTCTTCTTTTTCCTTCTCTAGTACAGTCAGTTCGGCTCCCTGGATAAGCTAAGCGTTTGGGATTTTCAGCCTCTGCTTTAACATTCAAATTGTGTTGTCATTTTCTTTGAGTAAATTTGCTGCCCCATCTCCATCTTTGTTTACCAAATCTGATTGCAATCTTTTTATTTGTTGCTATCGAGACTTATTTTCTGTCTTTTCTTGTCTCAACTGGTTATTTAATTTGTCTACTAAAATCTTCAAATTGTTAACTTTTATGATCCCTTCCAAATAATCTGAGTATATAACTTCTCCGGTTTGTCTATGCAATAAGATTATGTCTGGAGCATTGATTTTATTCAAGTCAACTTTCATTTCTGAGATCTTGTCTTTGGTAACAACTGAAAATTGAAGAGAGTTGTCTTTGACATTTCTGCTAGTAAATAAACTGACTTCTGTGCTGGATATACTCCTAACCTTTGGAAATAATTTACTGGTTTGCCGGGAAGATTCTTGCTTGTTTTGACAGTGCTCATTAAAAACATCCATTATATTACATGGTTTATTTACATCTTTTTCCACCGGGGCTTCCTGAATACTATATTCATTTACTGTGACCTCTGGTATTTTGATTTTGGTTTTTTCTTCCTTTTCTGAAAATGCCATTGATCTTGTTGCTCATTCATTTTTAACTTTTTCCCTTTTTCTGCTTCTTCAGTCTCAATGTTAGCTATGTCTTGTGCAGACCTTTTAGACCCCACCATTGCAGTGTTCACCGTGCTTATTGCCTCTACCATCGTACCTGCCAATATCATTTCTTTTTCTTGAGAATCAGGAACAATTTCTTTGGTCTCCTTATAGTCCAACCAATTTGCTCTATCAGACATTCCCTCAATCACCTGATGATCTAGTGCTTTGATACGATGACCCGTTCTCATTTTTGAAATTATGTTTAACGGATCATATTCGATGGCCACGTCTGTCTCAAATTCCATATCTTTCAATAATTTTTCTATATAGATAGCAACATTTTTGTTCTTCACTGTGAATGGGCCAAGTGTAAACAGATACTTAATATCTGTTGCTTGTTTGAAAAACAATAAATTATTATCTTCAACAATTAGTTTCTGCCTAAGAAACTCCAAGGCGAAAACCCTCAAGGTAAGAAATGCCGGTAAAATGGAGGGTTTATGTTTAAAGCCATATAACCTAATCACTGTATTGTCTTTTGACAGGAACCAATCCCCTATAGCATATTCAGTACTTAATTGCATCCATGTCTGCATCTCTGGTAGTACTCTAGGCAACCTTTCTCCATAAATCATTCTGTAAATTTCTGAGAGCATATAATTTATGTAATTAAACATATTATTCTCCAATAAATTTGTCGAAACTATCTCAGGGAATTGTAGGTCTTTGTGATTGGCCATCATGATCATTCTCATCAAGAATGACTGAAATCTGAAGTGTCTGAGAGCAGGGAAATTAACCATCTGGTAATGGATCTTTTCAGCCAACAATTCTTCAAAGTTAAGTTGAGGAATTTGACTTTCGTCAATCCCCGACGGAACTATACTCATTCTATACAAAAGGCTTAATTGAAACTCAGTTACGTACATGTCTGTGTTGAAACCTAGGACCAAAGCTAACAAGGTTAAAACCAACTGGGTATTTTCATCAAATAGAGTGGCCTCTATAGGGTAAGCGATATCTGAAGTCCTTGCTTCTGGATTAAGACATGTGGATAGGAACTTTTCTCTACTATCTTGAAGGGCTTGGTGATAAAACTCAATAACAAAGGTTTCCGAAAAACTTCAGATTCGAGGGTTTGGGAAAAATTTATTTCTAGGGCTTCAATTATGACAGCGGGCTCTATTTTACAGACGGCTTTGCTTTTCCGACTATCTAACATAGTCCTTTCTTCTCTGGAATAATTATCAACACACCACGACACTAATTCTGGAAAAGACGGGATTTGGTCAGGACAGAAGGTTAGCAAGGATGACTGGTGGACTCTGTGTACGTCTATACCTTCTTCTAACAACCTAGACAATTTAAGCTTGATTTCAACGACCGGTAACCTAATTAGGGTATCGTAAACGTCCCCATCTCTATCCTCTAGGGCTTCTTTGGCTTTAAAAACGTCTATATCATGCATAGTCTCCATTTAAATTGTTTTTTTTTTAAACAAATTGCTTTAAAATATGCGAGACAGGTCACTAGACCCTACCTGTGCAGGCACGTCCTTTATCCTTCCGACGTAACTGGTAATCTCCACTGGTATTCAAAACTCCCAAGAATAGCGACACATAGACAAAATGCCGTTTTTGAAAACCCTTTTGTTTTATATAAGCTATTTTTCTTATCTTTCTTGCAGCTTTCCGGACGTATTTTCTTTCCAGCTATTGATCACACGTATTAATGATTTGAGCCATCAGATCTTGCGCCTTTTATTCTCCACGGCGGTATCCGCGATCCTACATAGTGGTTTTCCTTCCTGGTTTTGATTGCACGCGGATCAACCATCGCGTGACACCTGTCAAGGTGGTTTGTTTACCACAACCACCCTTTCCCTTATCAAGTGTGCATTTCCCCTCATGCGGATGCATCTCATCCCTTGATCTTTTCTTAATGCATGTCGTCCGTTCGATCATCATCAATGTATGGTGCATCTCCCGTGTATTTTCTGCATTCCACTACGTGCCATGGCCTACGCTTCCACATTTTACTCTTTGGCGGTTCCGCATAGCGCTTCAGTGGTTTGTGATACCACTATCGCGTCGATGCGGGACAATAGCATTGCGCCACATATTCCAGTGGTATTGTATCCGCAATCGCTTACCATGGTTTTCACACGAGCTTTTTGGCGATGTGGGAATCCACGACAACCATCGATCTTTTCTTGAGCCATCTCCGCCGTTGGAACTTCATCGGAATTTAATCTTTTCCTTTAAAATATGCGAGACAGGTCACCAGAACCTACCTGTGCAGACACGTCCTTTATCCTTCTGACCTAACTGGCAATCTCCACTGGTCTTCAAAACTCCGGAGAACATCGACACATAGACAAAATGTCGTTTTTGAAAACCCTTTTGTTTTATATAAGTACTTTTTCTTATCTGTCTTGCAGCTTTCCGGACGTATTTTCTTTCCAGCCGTTGATCGCACATATTAATGATTTGAGCCATCAGATCTTGCGCCCTTTATTCTCCACAGCGGTATCCGCGATCCTACATAGTGGTTTTCCTTCCTGGTTTCCACTGCATGCGGACCAACCATCGCGTGACACCTGTGAAGGTGGTTTGTTTACCGCAACCACCCTTTCCGTTATCGAGTGTGCATTTCCCTTGATGCGGATGGGTCTCATCCCTTGATCTTTTCTTAATGCATGTCGTCCGTTCGATCATCATCAATGTATGGTGCATCTCCCGTGCCATGGCCATCTCCACGTGCATCTCCCGTGCATCCGCCACGTGCCATGGCCCATGCTTCCACATTTTACTCTTTGGCGTTTCCGCATGGACGCGATAGTGGTATCAGGATCAACCATCGTGTGACACTTGTGAAGGTGGTTTGTTTACCGCAACCACCCTTTCCGTTATCGAGTGTGCCTTTGCCCTGATGCGGATGGGTCTCATCCCTTGATCTTTTCTTAATGCATGTCGTCCGTCCGATCATCATCAATGTATGGCGCATCTCCCGTGCCACGACCATCCCCACGTGCATCTCCTGTGCATTCGCCACGTGCCATGGCCCACGCTTCCACATTTTACTGTTTGGCGGTTCCACATGGCGCTTCAGTGGTTTGGGATACCACTATCGCATCCATGCGGGACAATAGCATTGCGCCATGTATTCCAGTGGTATTGTATCTGCAACCACTCACAATGGTTTTCATACGAGGTTTTTGGCGATGCAGGAATCCACGATGGAATACTGCCACGTGTAGCTTTTCCTTTTGCTTTTATCCATGGATATATCAAAATACCGACTAACCTCTGAGCTCCAAAGTAAGAGCGTTTCTTTCGTCTGCGCCTTGAGGTCCTTCACGAGCAATGACGGCTCTGTCCAGAGAGCAGGTGGCCTCATGGTGCCTCCGGCCCTGTACAGGAATAATAAGAACTTTATAAACAAAAAGAAAAAGCCCATGAAAAAAACGCAGAGCAGAACCACGATGATAATCGCCCGGGATGGATTAAAACAAGCATTGAAGCAAGAATGAAGATGGTCCTACGCCCTTCCCATAGCTTTCACCCACAAAAAAAACGTATTGATAGCAAGAATGAGGAGTTTTCCTCTTTTGCGTAGGTCGTTTCTTCTCCTCATATATAAGATAATATGTACAACAAATTAGAATTTCCAATTGACAGAGTTTCGTTCATAACTTCACCGGAATTTAATCTTTTCCTTTAAAATATGCGAGACAGGTCACCAGACCCTACCTGTGCAGACACGTCCTTTATCCTTCTGACATAACTGGCAATCTCCACTGGTCTTCAAAACTCCCGAGAACAGCGACACAGAGACAAAATGTCGTTTTTGAAAACCCTTTTGTTTTATATAAGCACTTTTTCTTATCTTTCTTGTAGCTTTCTGGATGTATTTTCTTTCCAGCTGTTGATCGCACGTATTAATGATTTGAGCCATTAGATCTTGCGCCCTTTATTCTTCACGGCGGTATCCGCGATCCTACATAGTGGTTTTCCTTCCTGGTTTCGACTGCATGCGGATCAACCATTGCGTGACACCTGTGAAGGTGGTTTGTTTACTGCAACCACCCTTTCCGTTATCGAGTGTGCATTTCCCCTGATGCGGATGGGTCTCATCCCTTGATCTTTTCTTAATGCATGTCGTCCGTCCGATCATCATCCATTATGGCGCATCTCCCGTGCCACGACCATCTCCACATGCATCTCCTGTGCATCCGCCACGTGCCACGGCCCACGCTTCCACATTTTACTTTTTGGCGGTTCTGCATGGCGCTTCAATGGTTTGTGATACCACTATCGCATCCATGCAGGACAATAGCATTGCGCCACGTATTCCAGTGGTATTGTATCCGCAACCACTCACCATGGTTTTCACACGAGCTTTTTGGCGATGTGGGAATCCTTGACAACCGTCGATCTTTTCTTGAGCCATCTTTGCCGTTGGAACTTTACCGAAATTTAATCTTCCCAAAAATTTCTTTCGGACTATAGCGCTTAGCCCCTAGCGACTAGCCCCTCGGCGTTCATTTTGCCCCTCTCGAGACGGATGCTAGTTATATTATTTTTGAAAAAAATATCATACACGGCCATCGAAACTTTTTACATCTTATAAATCACATCTTAAATATTTTCCTGCGGATATAAAAGCCTCCTCAACTCGGAGTAATGTGGTTTAGCTCTGGCTGACCTCTATCAATAAAGTAGAGAATCCGACCATTTTATGAAAAAACAGCAACGGATTGAACGGGTTTAGGCATTCAAAACCCAAACGCCGAATGCAACATTCAGCGCGAGTGAGAAAAATGGCTACTTCATCCTCGTCTTCTGTTCCTTTGACCGAAACTGAAGAATCCAAACGCAAACTCGCTTTCAAGGTCTATTCGCTTACTTCTGTTTTGCCATTTAACATTAATTTCCAAATTATGCTATTGCTGCGTTTGATAGTTATTGAATCATTTGCTTTTGATTGGCTCTCTCTCAGACGAAGCAACTGCAGGTGGCTATTGCCGAACTGAAGAGTCTTCCGTCTTCAAGGGTTTGTTTTCTATCCGTTACTAAATTCCGAATGTGGCCTTAAATCATCTGTAGATGATACATTTTTTTCTTTAATGGATGCCAGGTGGTTCACCCATCTGCCTAATGTATCTGTACTAGTGTCTGTATTCATTGCCTCAAATCCATTGTACCCAATTCACTGTAGATTTAATGCCCCTTTACACAGTGTGATGGATCCCTTCCTACCCGGACTGTAGAGCACCTCTTTTCTTTCAGTGCAAAGAAAAAAAAACCGCAAGCAATGACTTTTAATGCATTTAGAGAGAAGGAAATGCATTTGAAGAAACGGTCTACTAGGAGTACAAATGTTTTTGGTAACAGTTCCCCTCATGCATGCTGAGGCTTAGGTCAGATGGTTGCAGCACAGGGAACTACTCGTTATTGAAATATAGCAATGAAAGAATTAGAAAGGCTTTCAGAGCCACGGAGCTAATTGGTGGTTCTATCTTTGTAGCCTTTTAAGTTTGCCATACCCTTTTGTGTTTTTCTAAATATGCTTCATCATTCTATTAGATAAAAAACTTTAGGGTATAGAGCATGCTACAATTTTTTTTTTGTAAATGGACAGCAGATGGGCTATCACTACAGAAATCTGACCAAGGGCTAAACACTGAGCCCCCAGTTGAAAACAGAACTCCTACAGACTATACCAGAGCAAAACCCCTTGAATGACAAAACTACTGGGAGAGCCACAAGAGCACAGACCACTCCTCTTTACAATTCTCAGTCCTCGGCCCTTCATGCAAGGGAGCAGCAGGAGCCAGTCTGAAAAACCACCATAGCATGATAGTGAATAAACCATCGCCCATGATAAAGCAAAAATAAAGAAACCATTGCTTTACAGAATCTCAAGCAACAGGCAAGGGAGAGGCATGTGCCTGTTGCTTTATAAAACTATTGTGAAACTTCCCCCGCAAAATGCAAATGAGGTGGGTGGGGAGAGAGACACCCGCCAGGCCACATTCCAGCTGAACCATCATACCCAAACCACAACAAGGGCAGTCAGAAACCCATTACAGAGAGGATGGCAGCGAGGAAAAACCTGCCATCCACCATTGACTTGTAGAAGACAACCTGTAGCGGAGGCTTCCAGAAAACTATGCCATGGTAATTCACAAGTGCTGAAGCTGGCGAAACTTACATAATCATGCATAAACTACATGTCCAGGCACCAGAACAGACCCCTGCATAGCCAGTGAGCAGCGTGATACCACCGGCAGTATGCATGCACAACAAAAGCATAGAGCCATGCACAATAAACCAGGGGAATGAAACCCTTCTTGCACAGGCTGAGAAAGGTCTGGATTTGCCATACTGCAGAATGAGGTCAAGAAACCTAGCAATCCCTCTGCAGACCTCACACCTACAGGCTGCAACAACAAAAAAAAGCCTGTTTGTGGAGTTTTCCGCCAAGGAAATACACAAAGGCAGCTCCAAGGTATGCAACAGAGGTGCCTGGGATTGTCTGTCAGCCTACAAAAGCCTCCTTCCCACTCTGTCTGGCCACAGGCATGCATACCTTGCTATGCGGGTAAACTCAAATCAGGTTTGAGGCAGGGGCTGAAAGGGGGGATTGAAGCAGCTATCTCTCTTCTTCCCTCTTGTTCCTTCATTCCATCCTTTACTTGAGTTGAATTTGTTCACACCATGCGATATCATTTTGTGAGCATAGTCAAAGCTCTTATATCCCATCTTCTATCGCCAGTTGACATTCTAGCATTCTCTATGCACCTGAGTTATGAATGTGTGCTAACTGCTAACTATTCGAAACAATCATTTTTGTTGCCCTTATCTTAAGTTTTGGTTGTGAACTTGTCTATTTTAACTTTTGAAACAGTAAATGAAGAACTAGGGTTCTCATCAATAGAATTTGTTGCAAAATTGCTAATTTAAAGATTTAATGTTGCATTCTTTTGTTGGCCGACACAAATGCCAGTTAATTGTCTGTATGGCCAGATTAGTGTTTAGAACTTTCTGTAATTTATTTTTTCAGCTTTAAAAATCTTTCAAGAATTTATACTTTAAAATAACTCCACCAAATACATTTCTAGCCAACTTTGAAGTTTCTATCTATCCTAAAGTAGATTCACTCAATCCCAAATAAGGCGCCATCCAATGTCTGCAAGTCCAAGTGAAAAACATTGCTATTGTTTACAGTCAGGAGCAAGAATATGTTCTTATGCCTCTTGAACCGTGATCTAGAGTTAATAGTTAATAATGTCAGGAGAATATGTTCTTATGCCTCTTGAACCGTGATCTAGAGTTAATAGTTAATAATGTCAGGAGGTTCAAAGAGCTTTACACAAGCATATAACCAGTATAAACTATAACCCCCACTTAATGATTGTCCCTGTTTAGTCTTTGAAACCCTTAAACTAATTCTTTGTATTCAAGATTGGTTCACTAACAAGATCTTGCCGGTATTTATTCAGTGTCAAAAAGAATTTGAATATATCATTGCAGATAACTACCAGTGACGTGTGGATTGAACTCTTGTCTGATGTCAACCCACATATCGATTTTAACTAGAACTTTACTGTTTGACAAACTTGGCTACTCTCCACTCATGGTTTTGAACTTTGGCCTTACTCACTTTGTTTATGATTGTCCAACCAGAGCCAAGGATTGGCTATTTTTGATAGGAGCAATTCTGGCTGACTTCTACTGTATACTCTAGATGGTAATTTAGCAGTGGACTATCAGTGTCACAAAGCCATTTATATTCCATAAAAGCATTTTTGGTTTAAGGGATTTGGGAATCGATCATAAATGCTTATAATAGAGTAGTAATTAAGGTGTATTCCATTAATTGCACTTGAAAGTTGAAAATATCTTCCTTAAAGTTCTTTTCTGACAGTTAATATTATTGCTTTTTGTTACAGCCTGTTTACGAGAAAAGCGGTGGACTTTTCTTTCGTACAGACATAAAATCAGCCACAGCTTCACAAGAAAGTGAGTCTTGCCATTCGCATTTCTATTTATGTATTTTAAAACAAAATTTCCCTTTTCTTTGTGTTTGTGTTTGTATGTGAGTGGTAGAGAGACCGGGGTGGGGGAGGGGGATGGAAGGAGATACAGAGCTGATGAGGGGAATTGGCATTCAACATGTCTGGACTCTGGCCTAATGACTAGATATCCATGCAACATTTTAAAAGAGTGCAAAATGCATCTCAATATAGGAGATGGATAAATAAAGAAATTAGAAATGCAACATTTTAAAAGAGTGCAAAATGCATCTCAATCTGGGAGATGGATAAATAAAGAAATTAGAAAATGACTGGACAATGGAAATGTAGTATAGCTGTAGGCAGCGTATGTGGTAAACTGTCAACAGTAAGGCAGACCTGGGGAAAATATCAGTTACTCTAATTTCTGGGTGTTGCAAATCTATAAATTATTGCAGGCCTGACAAATAATATCATTTTCTATGTAGTTGTTGATGATAGGGCATCTATTAGCTATGAAGATACTGCATTACACGACAAGGATTCCTATTGACATCTTAGTAGTAAGTCAGTGACTCACCAGTCAAGATTGAATCTCTTCCTATGGCTTTAAAGAAACTGCTGGTAGGACACTTTTTTTACCATAGGCTGCAATTGGATTCTCTGTCTTGAATTGTATACGTCAAAAGCAGTCTCCGAGGTTTGAGCAATGTTAATAACTTTATTGGATGTCATGAGATGATATCCACAATCAAAGCATCATTAGTAATTTTGGGGAAAAATATAATTTTGCACACATTATGTTTCGGAAAATTTCCTCTATATTACATTGACAAGATCAAGATGACTGGTCTCTTATACCCTTAGATTTTAGCATTACCAATTGGTCCATTGGGTATCATCAAATGACCTCCCAAAAGGATACCATCCTCTGCTTTCATTTGAGAAAAGTAGTAACTTGCAATTTACTTAAAGGTTAGCTTGAAGAAAATTACAGCAAATAGGAATGGCATGGTGTTTAACTTCTGGTCTACTGTGGAAGTTTTCCTTTGCTGAGGTTGTTTTGGGCAATGCATTATAGTTTTCTTAAGCAAGTTGCTATCTTACCTTTTCCTGTATTTTTTTGTATCTATGATTTACCACCTACATGTTGAATCTCTGCACACTCAGGATTCGGATTTGGATACGGATCAGTCAAGTTTCTGAAAAGCCAGGATCCGGATATGGCGGAAACGACACCTACAAATAGTATAAAAATATTTTTATAAAATTTTAAATATTAAAACCTTAATATAATTTCAATATATATATATATATATATATATATATATATATTTTTTTTTTTTTTAAATATATAATACTTAACTAATCTAAGTCATAATGTTTATAAATAATAACTAATCTAAGTCATAATTATAAAGTTACTATGTATATTATAATTCTAATTATTTATCATATACTTCTTTATTTATATGGCTTGTTGTTACTTATATATAAATTAATTGAAATTGTTAATACAAATCCTTATAGAAATTGTTAATACAAATCCTTATAATTTCATAGTATATTGATCCTTATTAATTAAATAAGCCATTAAATAAGCCAATTTCAGGTATTTAATTAATAAGCCATAAGGCAAGCATATTGTTAATACAGAAATACCTTGAAATTGTTAATACAAATCCTTCTAATTTCAGGTAGAATTAATTTCAATGACAGATCATTCTTTTGGTCGGTCGTGGGTCGGAGACTGTGAGCATAAAGAAATTATAGCCGTGTTAATATGGTCATGGTCGTGTGTTTGATGCTGATGGCATTGTCATTTTTCGGTGCGGTTTCGGTCGTGGGTTTGAGGCCACTGTGAGCATACACAAATTATAGCTGGCCAAAATCGTGGGTTTGAGACTCTGAGCATACATAAATTATAGCCGCGTTAATATGGCTATGGTCGTGTGTTTGAGGTTGACGGTAGCGACATTTTTAGGTGTGGTTTCGGTCATGGGTTCGAGGCCACTGTGAGCATACATAAATTATAGCCGCATTAATATGATCGTGGTCGTGTGTTTGAGCCTGACGATGCTGGTATTTTTTGGTGTGGTTTCCCATATAGTCTAAAGCCATGTTACAGGAATCGCGATTTAAACCACGATTTTTCGATTTAAATTGGGATCAGACCCTAAACGAGCCGAGTTAAACTCCTCGAGTTTGATTCGGGTTGACCAGCGATCATTGTGGTGGTGTTTCATGTCTTCGTTGCCATGGCGATGGTGTATTCATTTACCTCTCGACGGTGTCTTCGTTCCTTAGCTTGTTGGCATGAGTCACTACAGGATATTCAGCTATCTCCCTGACGTTAGCTTCTTGACCATATCTAGGGGTTTTTGCCCTTCAAGTTACCTCCTCGAGTGTGTCTCAATAAGCCATCGGATGATGTTCCACCCAAGGGATGATTTCACGCACATTGTAAGGTCCCCGCAGAAGCGTTTTAACTCTTCTTAAGTTAACTCGAAAGAAGTGGGGAAAGGACGGTGACGGTGTCTTTGTTTCATGTCTTCATTGCGCTGGCAACGGTGTATTCATTTGGTGGCCACGTTTCATGTCTTAAGTTTATAACTTTATTGTTTAGATAATAAATGATGGCTTTAACAATGTTATATTAGTTTTATTATTATTTTTTGTTTAGATAAGCGATAACTAGAAAATACTTATAATGTAGATATTAAATATAGGTTATAATATATTATATACTTTACGATACTCATAAACAATATGTATTATATACAATGTACATATTTTAGGAATGAATTATAAAATATAAGTTAAGGATAATATATATTATGTATGATTTGATATCTTTTGGACATCTATGGATAACTTGCAGGATAACTTGCAGTATATGGACATGCATTATATGGACATGGCTATTTTGAATATCTATGATTTTTTATTTTATTTAAAAATTCAAAATGTGTATATATTTAATTTTTTGTATTTGCTGATTCAAACTCTTCGCTCTTTTGCCATGTCGATTTATTGCTGATTCCGACTCTAAAGCTTCTAAAACCAAGCAGGTTGAGCAAACCCATATAAGAAATCTCTCAAATCTCGAGTGATTATTGAATGTTTTGATTAGAGTGAATCCTGGGGGGATCCTAGGTGGATCCGGATCTGGATCCGTACCAGATCCGGGGATCTGTGCATCCATCGCCCACGGTGGATCCTGGAAACACTAACAAAATGCTGTTAGCTGTCTCAGATACTAACTATTTGTCTCATAATTGCAATTGAATTAAATAAACCAAAATGTGGAGCATTGTCTTTTACTTCAACAGAAAAAGAAATAGTTTTTATTGACCAGCATTATCAACTACTATTTTGGAATCTGGGTGGGGACACCTTCAAATTTCAAACAACTGATTTGTATCATTGCTTAGCATTCAGTAGTCTAAAATGATACTCAAGGTGAGCAACCCCAAGTAAGAGTAGAGACAAAAACATATATTTAGGAGCTGTGAAAAACTAATTTACATAATAATAGCTATAAAATGGAACCAAAGAAAGTACACAAACACTAATAAATCAGGGGATGCAGAATTCAATGCTAGTTTTTCTCAGAAGATATCTGAATGTATAATAATGTTCTCACCCATGGACCCCTAGAGAACAGGTCAGAAGAGGCTACTTTGTAAAACAAGGTATCCATATGACCTAAATGCAGAGATCTGCAAATGAAGCTTAGAAGAGAAAGAGGAGAAAAAAAGACAATGACTAATCAAACAAGAAACTGCCAGAAAGAAAACAAGGATAAAGCATATCAAAATAAACCAAAGTTTCTTGACTTATTTGAAAATATTCCCAAAGCATTCCGGGAAGTCATTAGCGCAAAGACAGAAGAGCTCAACAACATTTTGATTACAAAGTAGATATCCTACTTAGATCAACTCTATGCAGATTAAGATAAGAAAGATAAAATTAGATAATTTTATTAATGTCCATGGATGACAAAAGCTAGGTCAATGGAACTGAAAAGAATGATCCAGTAGAGAGGAATAACCAAAGCATCTTGTATTTACTAAAAGGTAAGAATAAAGTGGAAGAAACTAAGCTACCGAATGAGAAAAGTAACCAAACTGAAAATTATAACCCTAGAATCTAGATACAACAGGATAAAAGTCTACATAACATCAGCAAAAGGTGCAGAATATGAAGGGTAGGAGGGAACCCCCTACACCATCACCAGAGATAGAGGTGGAGGTGGGAGTAAAAGGAGGAAGAGGAAGCGAGCATCCCTACTAAAGGCCCCTGATGCAACTAGGGAGGACATCATCATGACCAAAGACACCACAAATGGAATAAGGAAACCAAAGGACAAACAAAATGTCTCAAGGAATATGAAGCAGAAATACTACAACTGGCAGCAGAAATATCTAACAACCATATCAGGGATTGTTCAATGGCCAACCTAACATTTTGAACCAAAATCCCTTTGTATTGATTTTCAAAAGCAAGTGTAAGAAGTCAGGACAACCCTACGCATTATGAATATGATAAGCTACGTAAGACTAAAGCTATATTTGCAGAACAATATAAAAAATGTTTAGTGGATGGGCAGAAGAACATAACAAAAGAGCTAAGATGATAAGCAGCATTTTGGCTCGAACACTTAAAAATAGGCGAGCTGATCACTTAGAGACTTTGAGCCAAACAATGCACAGATGCCAAAGATAATTTCATTTGCTAATTTGTGGACTAAAAAAAAATGCCTTTTGACATAATTCTAGGATGAACACTTGGGCAAAGGCTGGAAGAGATTGGGATTTCTGAAGGATGATGTATTCCAACATCTGAGTTGCAAAGAAGACATTAGACCATTGACCATGCCCTAGGATGCAATACGGGGCTGAAAGACAGACAGCTGCCCTCTTTACCCTCCACTTTTTGGCCTATACATTGATGATATAGAGCAATGCCTCTAGTAGATTTTGGCATCATCTTTCTACCATGTGCTGAAGACACCGTCTTAGAGCCTATGGCCCTATAGCATTAGAGGTATGCAAAACCACCTAGGTGCCCTCAAAAACTTATAACAATGATAAAAATCACAAGTAAATGTGGAAAAACAAAAGTCTGGATAATCGAATCCAAGAAAGAGATGCAAATGGCGTTCAAACTTCAGATATGATAGTGCAATAGTATAAGATGTAAATATGTAAGTACCTAGAAATAGATTGTACATATGATCTAAATTGGAACCATCCTATAAAGTAAAATATCTTTGTTGGGTGGAAAGTCTAATTCAATCTTTATTTAAAACAAGTGTAAAGATGCACAAATTTGTGTCAGGAGCAAAACATACAGCCCTTCTGATTTTTGGTAACATTTATTACTCTGTATGAGAAAAATCAGATAAGTTCAGTGCCACACTCCTACAGAAATAGTAAATGCTATTAGGAAATATATTGCTTGAAATGTATATAAAAATCAAATAAATCCTGAATTTATTTGAATTCAACACACTCAAAATTAAAGGTACAATTGCTCACCCATCCTGCTGGCAAATACCAGCTTATGTACCTTTGAGGTAAAGGCAATGATCAAATATCTGATGCATGAAAATTGATTCAAAGAACTGGACTATTTATGACTTTGACTCCCTGTATGTTGTAACAGTCTAATGGGCTAGCCAGAAGCATCACTGCTTGAAAAGTGGGACCACAGGCTGCATTAATTGGATGGAAAGAACTGAAGCATTACCTAGGAGATGGGAACGGAGTAAGAGAATTTGTCATTAAAGGAGTTGTTAGCAAAATCCAGGAAGAGAATGTTGGTGTTTCTCCAGGTTGCAGCATTAGGCAAATATTCTGCAGACATTCTCCCAGAGGGGTCATGTGATTTGACCAATGGCTAGTGGAGAATGTCCCTGGTGTAGCATTGATTAGCCATGTGTGTTTGCTAAGAGTGAATAAGGCTCGATGTGCTTATCCTTGATTAGTCATGTGTGTTGACTAAGAGTAAATAAGGCTAGAGGGCACATTGCATACTTTGTAAGGGAGTGCTTCGTGATAGAGTGATCTATTCTATTTTAGAGTGAGTTGACTTGTTTATTTGATAGGGGATTTCATCCCCTTGTGGAATATACAAAGTCTAATCTAATGTTGAATTCAACATAGGCTCTAAGAAGTGTCCGGGACTTCTTATTGTGGGTCAAATCAACATTAGAGCTCTATGGGTGAATAGACGTGCATGTGAGGAGATGATCATCAATAAGGATAGCTTTTCTATGATGAAGAAATAACCAAGAAGTGAAGACATACCATTGAAGAAGTCCTAGATAGCATTGAAGAAGTTCCAGAGAAGATTGAATACAAGAAAACAAGCCGCCTAGAAGAAAGAACAAGTCTGCCCCAGCAAAAAGACAAGTCAACGCCGCTAGTGAAAATTCAAGTGAACTAAAGGATATAAATAAAGTGTTCACACACTTCATTTTCACATCAACACAACAACTTATTCTCTCTCCTCATGCGCATTATTTAGTTAGGTCTAGCGAAATTTGAAGGAGCAATTTTGGGGTTCTTATCTCTTCTTAGAGGTTCGCTATTTCTTCGTAGAGGTTTGCTAGGGTTTCTTGTGAAGAAGGGCACACTCTTATGTGCTAGGGTTTTATCTTCATGATTGGTATTGTACTTGAATTGGACTGATTTCTTCTAAGAAAAGTTGGTTGGTTTTCTCCCTTTTGGGTTTCCTTGGATAAAATTCTTGTGTCTCTTGTGCATGGCTATCTTTTTATGATCCTTTGTTTTCACTGCAATTTAAGTTGAAATTTTTTAGTGTGCAATTATTCAATGAAGACTGTGGGATGAAATGAATGCTTGAAATCATTGTCAAGATCTGGAAATAAATAAAAATTCAACATGGTATTAGAGCAGTTTTGAAAGACAACCATTTAGCAGCTTTTTTTGCCCTAAGTTTTGAAACTAGGGCGTCCAAGTTTGGACTCTTCTAGCCTAACATTGGACTCTATCTTAATGTTTTGGAGGTCGCCTTGGCAAGGTGCATCTTTCTGTGAAGCCATATTTCAGTTTTATCAAATCTCAATTTTGACCTAATTTTTGTTGGGACTAGGGTTTCTAAATCAAATTTCTATCAAGATGGTGTCTAGTCTTAGAGTAGAAGATAGGTTGGATGGTGCTTCAAATTTCAGATCTTGGAAGACCAGGATACTCTTCATCTTTGATGAAAATGAGATCCGAGATTATGTAAAGAAAGATGTCTCAGAACCAGAAGATGCCGAGGAGAAAACCAAACACAAGAAGAATGAAGTAAAGGCCAAGAAGATCTTTATAGATTCCGTAAAAGACCATTTGATTCCACATATTGTTGAGTTGAATACTGCCAAAGCAATGTATGATGCCTTAATAGGATTGTTCAAGAGCAAAAACACTAGCAGGAATCTAGCCTTGAGGAATCAACTCTGTTGTATGATGATGACCAACTCAGATTCAGTTGCCACTTACTTTATGAAGGTCTCCCAGTTGAGAGATCAACTTAAAGCCATTGGAGACATTGTTGATTATGCAGATCTTGTTATGGTAACTCTTAATGGACTTCCTTCTTCACGGGAATCATTTGTTCAGAGGATTTGTGGAAGAGAAGAGTTACCCAAGTTCGATCAACTATGGGCTGATTGTGTCGAAGAGGAGGCTAGAGTATTGTCCAAGAATGGTTTGCAGAGACCTCAGGATGAAGAAAATCAAGCTCTTGCAGCTCATGGAAGAAAAGGAAAAGGAAGAAGAAATTTTAGGAAAAGAGATACAGGTGGAAGATCAACTCCAACTCAAGAACAAAGAGATAAGGATCTTTCAAAAGTTAAGTGCTTCAGTTGTCATAAATTTGGTCATGCTGCTTATCAGTGTCCTCAGAGGAAAAAGAAGGGAAAGCAACATGCGTCAACAACCAATGTTGATGAGCCTCCGCCACAAAAGAAGATAAACTTGATGAGATTGCAGATGAACTTCGGAAAGAGTGTTTCTTCTAGTGCACGCAGATGTATGCGCACCAATGACAATATCATCTCTAGATGGTGTCTTGTACTATGTGACTATCATTGGTGATCTACTTCATGAAGACCAAGGATGAAGTCTTCAGTAGGTTCCAGAAGTTCAAGGCCCAGGCACAAAACCTTCTGGGAATAAGGGAACTTTTGTGAGATACAACGAGACCTCGAAGGCCTACAAGGTCTACTTTTCAGGACAACGTTAGATTGAGGTTAGTCGGGATGTTACTTTTGATAAAGAGGTAGCCTTCAGGAGGTCTAGAGGGTCTCACATTGAGATTGATAGTAGGAGGCTCTGAACGATGAGGATACAGATCCCTCTAGTACAATTATTCATCCTCCAGAGTTTCAAGAGAGGTCAGTAAAGCTAGCAAAGCCAATGGATCTACCTCGAGATGTTGCATAGATCAGGAAGAGGCTAGCATGGCTTCGTGATACATTGCAGGATGCCTGGTGGCATGCAATTCCCAGTGGTACTTTCAGGGGGATAGTTTCAAGATTAGAGGGGAAGTCAATGGTGACTTCCAAATGGATCTATAAGATCAAGCATGCAGTAGATGGCAGCATTGAGAAGTACAAAGCGAGGTTTGTGGCGAGAGGATTCTCCCAGAAAGAGGGAGTAGACTATGAGGAGATTTTTTGCTCCAGTCGCTAGGTACACTTCCATTAGGACAATTATTTCTCTTGCCTCTGTGATGGGATGGAGATTACATCATATGGATGTAAGTACATGATGTGATTGAGGAGGAAGTGTACATAGTGCAACCTCATGATTTTGTGATATATGGGAAGGAGTCCCATGTTTACAGGCATAGAGAGAGTCATGGATGGTATTCATTGTTCTTGAGGGAGCAAGAGGCTCGTCTCAATAGACCCACTTGGTGGGAGATGACACAGATGGATACATAGGGATCAACAATGCAGAAGGCAACAGGTTGCTTCAGTGCAGGATACTCAGATGTAGAGGGAGCAAGATACTCAGGTGCAGATGGAGTAGGGTGCTCCAACACAGAGGGAGTAGCTGCAGCATAGTTTGTTGATGATGGAGGAGGTGCCCCAATTAGGAGTACCTCCCTCACCAAGAAGAAGTTGGCTTCTGAGTTTGAGATGAAGGATATTTGATTGATGCATGATTTCTTGGGATTGGAGGTGTGGTAGAGACCGGGAAAGATCTTACTCAATTAGAGGAAGTACACAATTGAGATCTTGAGAGATTTTAGATGATGGATTGCAAATTCATGGCTACACCTATGGAGGTAAATCTGAAGAAGTTGAGTGATTTCGCTTCAGATTCAGATTTGGTGGATCCCATGATGTATAGGCAGCTGATTGTATCCTTGATGTACCTAGTTAATGCCATGCCAAATATTTGATTTCCAGTGAACACCCTAAGCCAGTTTATGGTTAAGCCAAGGCATGTACATTGGGTTGCAACAAATCATATGTTGAGGTACCTGCGGGGTACAATTGTATATGGCTTGAGATATGTGTCAGGTGGTGAAGTGAGGCTACAGGGTTATGTAGATTCTGGCTGGGAGGGGAGTGTAATGGATGGAAAGAGCACCTTGGGGCGTTGCTTCAACTGGGGATCATCCATGATATCTTGGTTTAGCAGGAAGCAGACTTTTGTCACACTCAGTACAATGGAAGTAGAGTATTATGTAGCCAGTGTCGCAAGTCGTGAAGTAGTGTGGCTTCAGAAGCTTCTTCCATGACTGTTTGATCAGGAGCTAGAGATGACCTTGATACATTGTGATAATCAAAGTTGTGCCAAGTTTTCGGAAAATCCAATATTTCATGACAGGTCGAAGCATATTGAGATCAAATATCTCTTCATCCAAGACATGGTGTAGAAGGGAGCAGTGACGCTCCAGTACATATCCATACATGAGCAAACATTCTCACCAAGCCTCTGTCTAAGGCAAAGTTTGTATACTTCAGGGTCAAGCTTGGCGTGATGGAGAATGTCTCCCTCAGTGAGAGGAAGTGTTGATGGATGAGCAGCATTGGGCAGGCATTCGCCCTTAGAGCTTGAGTCATATGGCTAGTGGTGAATGGCCTAGACACCATGATGGTCCTACAAACGAGCGATAGACATTCACTCATGGAGCTCGAGTTATACTACTAGTAGTGAATGGCCTAGGCACAGTCTTTATCTAGATAGTCATGTGATTTGGCTTGGAGTGAAAGACTCGAGATGCAAATGCAGTGCATATCCAAGATGGATTACAAACATTCTTACCAAGTGTGATGCTTGGTAGTGATGCATAATTTCTCCCACAGACATTCTCACTAAGTGTGATGCAGAATGTCTCCCTCGTTGAGAGGGAGTGTTGATGTTTCTCTAGGTTGCAGCATTTGGTAAACATTCTGCAGACATTCTCCTAGAGGGTTTATGTGATTTGACCAATGGCTAGTGGAGAATGGCACTGGCGTAGCCTTGATTAGTAATGTGTGTTGGCTAAGAGTGAATAAGACTCGAGGTGCTTATCCTTGATTAGTCATGTGTGTTGACTAAGAGTGAATAAGGCTAGAGGTCACATTGCATACTCTGTGAGGGAGTTCTCCGTGATAGAGTGATCTTTTCTATATTAGAGTGAGTTGACATGTTTATTTGATAGGGGATTTCATCCCCTTGTGGAATATACAAAGTCTAATCTAATGTTGAATTTGACATAGGCTCTAAGAAGTGTTTGAGACTTTTTAGTGTGGGTCAAATCAACATTAGAGCTTTATGGGTGAATAGACATGCATGTGAGGAGATGATCATCAACAAGGACAATTTTTCCATGATGAAGAAATAACCAAGAGGTCAAGACATACCATTGAAGAAGTCCTAGATAGCATTGAAGAAGTTCCAGAGAAGATTGAAGACAAGAAGACTAGTTGACCTAGAAGAAAGAACAAGTTTGCCCTAGCAAAAAGACAAGTCGACCCCACTAGTGAAAATTCAAGTTAACTGAAGAATATAAATAAAGTGTTCACACACTTCATTTTCACATCAACACAACAACTTCTTCTCTCTTATGTGCATTGTTTACATGGGTCTAGTAAAATTTGAAGGAGCAATTTTGGGGTTCTTATCTCTTCTTAGAGGTTCGCTCTTTCTTTCTAGAGATTCACTAGGGTTTCTTGTGAAGAAGGGCACACTCTTATGTGCTAGGGCTTTATCTTCATGATTGGTATTGTACTTCAATTTGATTGATTTCTTCTAAGAAAAGTTGGCTAGGTTTTCTCCATGTTGGTTTTCCTAGGATAAAATTCTCGTGAAAGCAAATGAAAATGCCCAATAATCATATTAACATGGTTGATTTTGAGAAGAGGATTATTAAAATTGATATTGTAGTTGTGGTGTCCCTCTGGAGAATTTAGCCGATCTTGGAATATTTGCTGTTGGATTTCAAAAGGAAGAGTTTGGATCTTGTTGTGAAAACAATCGCTGCAATAGCAGTAAATGCATTCATGACAAACAAGGATTGAATTATCTGTTGCTGCTGAGGACGAAGACTCTCCTTTTTCAAAAACCTTAATCTCTCGGCATTGTGATCCTTCTTGAGTGAGCATATCACCAAGATGGTTATCTTTGCTGGCTTTGTAGACAATCTCAAAGTCAAAACCTTGAAGCCAGACTGCCCATCTTAGAACTCTGGCATTGCCATGTTCTAACAATCTTCTATTAGCGAGCATGCCCTTCATGTGCTTGAGATCTATCCTTACTGTGAAACAAACACTCTTAAGAAAGAGTCGAAAATGATGAATACCTTTCTTGACCTGTAAAATCTCTTTATGTGAATATGGATATTTGAACTCTGCTTTAGAAAATGTGCTTGATGTGTATGCACATACTTCTTCTTTTTTGGAATGTTTTTGCAGCAGAACTGCTGCCCAAACCTGATCTGAAGCATCAATCTCTAGAATGAATGGGAGATCTGGAACTGGAAGAGATAGGGGAGGAGGCTTCTGAATATTTATTTTGATTCTTTTGACTGTATCAGTGATTTCTGCTGTCCACTCTGTTCCAGGCTTTAACCTTTTCTGCAACAACTTTGTGTCTTTTGCCTGTGCTTGATAGAATTGTCTGATATAGTTCAAACAACCAAGAAATTGCTGTACTTGCTTAATATCCTGCAACTTATCTGGGAATTCTAAAAGTTTTTGCAAAACATGCGGTTGCAGAATTATTTTCCCTTGGGAAATCTGGAGTCCTAAGAACTCAATAGATGTTTGTGCAACAACAAACTTATATGAGGCTGCTGAAAGAGCAATCCCATGTTTAAATACAAATTTATAAAACTGCTCGAGATGCACCTTATGCTTTGCAACATCCCTACTAAAAATGAGTAAATCATCAATATATACAATAATAAAATCTAAATGGCGAAAAATGTCTTCCATCCTTTTTTGGAATTCTGATGGAGCATTTTTCAGGCCGAATGGCATGACTGTCCACTGATATTGGCCATGAGGAACTACAAATGCAGTCTTATACCTGTCTTCTGGTGTAATGCCAATTTGCCAAAATCCGCTTTTAAGATCAAATTTACTAAAGACATTTGCCTCTGCAATTTTAGACAGAATTAAATCTTTATGAGGCAAAGGATACCTGATTGGTTCTAAAGCTTTATTTAATTCTCCATAATTGACTACCAACCTTTTCTTTCCTCTTTTCTGCTCAGAATGCTTGTTGACCTAGAATGCTAGGCATGCCCAGGTGCTTTTACAAGGTTCAATCAACTTTCTGTCTAGCAGCTGCTGTATCTCCTCTTTGTAGGCTTACTGCTCTGTTGGGCTCATGTTATTTGCTGATGCTTTTTGGGGCTTGATCTCTGCATTTTGCTTATATGGGAGAGTGACATAATATTTTTCTCTTTTCCAGAAAGCATCTGGATGATCAGAAGTACAATCTGTCTTCAACTTCTGTATTATGTCTGCAAGGATCTCTTGACCATGGAGGTCTGCATGTTTGACTATTTTCTTGATTTTGGCCAGCTCTCTAACTGATTCTTCAATAATGTCTGGCTTTTCAGGAGAGATTCTGATAATGAAATCAGATAGAAGTCATAATTCCTTGAACTGTGAAATCAACTGAATCTTCTCTGATTGCCATGGGAAGGTGTTTCTTGACAAAATCTTGTCCTAAAAGAATGTCTGCTCCTGTGTCTAGACAGTATAATGTAACATATGTTTTGGCTTTTCCCAATAAGATAGGAAAATCTGGAGCAATAAAATTAACTTTGATGAGCTCTTTATTGACTGCTCTGAAATGTATGGAAATAGGTTGCCAAAAATATTATGGAATAGCTTTATATTTGCAACAGCTATTCATAGCGCCTGTATCTACTTGGGCGTCTATTTCATAAGCTTTATACCCTTCTGTTTTGATATGAACGGTGATGACCATTCTGTCGCCCAAACTCTTTTGTTTAGGAAATGATTCTGGTTCAGGGGCTGGTTTTGAAATTGGGGTTGTTACCACCTAAAGTTGCACTTTAGTTGGACTTCAGTGAGCCGCCAGGGTTGCACAATCACTTGTGCTTTTCAGTGTTCAGAAGTTCCAAGCTTGGCCTGTTCAAGGCCCCTTTTTTTAAATGTTTTGTAGTACATGACCGTGCCCCACGGGGTTTGTAATAAGCGTACTAGCATGGTGGTTTTTTGAGTGACTCGGTTCCCTAGGACTTAACAATCAAAGAAGGTATTCCAAGGAGTTTTTTCCCTTGTCGATTATGCCTTGCCTTTAGCCGAGTATAATCGATGAGGTTTTCTCCTGCTCCTCCAAAGCTGGAATGCCCAAAGTGGGGGTTAGGCCTTAGGGGATTATTAGAGCCCATTTTGCAACATGTATGAACATGCTAGACGCTAGAATTTTATCGTTTTGTCATGTACTAGGTTTCCCTGAAGTTTCAGTCGATTCCGAGAAAAAATATTTTTCGCATTTTTTAAGCCATTTTTTAATGGTTTAATTAAAAAATTTCAAAAGGTGATAAAAGTCTTATCCGGATTCGGAATTTGACGCAGGGATGCTCATTTTCAAGCTCAGAGCATCCTCTTTACTCTGGTACCCAGTTTTCCTAACTTTCGAGCAGTCAAAGCACCCCGTGGAGCAGTTTTGCCTATCAGAGCTACAAAGTGGCACTTTAATGCCAGAAAAACATCAAAATGCACTTTGGCAAATAATTAAAATATTCAAAAAGTGGAATTTTGGCACATGCCAAATGACATGGATTAAGTCAACTAAGATGGACGACTATGCTAAGGGAGGAAGCATATGTTAAAAATTGAATAAAGAGTCAAAATTGGATTATTTCAAACTCATGCTACGCTCTTCTCTCCTTCACGTGGGCCATGGCCGTGTACGGATTATCACTTGGCATCTTATGGTGGGCGATTGAGGTTATATCTTAAACCATATATTATAATTCAAGTGGGCGAATTCATTAATGGTCAAAACATTTGATATTCCAAAGAGGTGCTACGTAAACTCCATCTTCACGTGGGGCCTGCCTTCTCCACATGGCCGTGAGCATTATGATGGGAGTTTGAAGTAATTTCTAAAAACCATATATTATAAGTTATGAAGGATTACGATTATGCTGAAGTGGCAAGGCATGTATTCAAAAGTCAAAATGTGAATATCTCATGGAGAGGTTTCGTTCCACCTTCACGTGGGATAACCGTACGGAGGTGTTGGGCGAGTTGGAGGTTGTGAGGCCCACCAAATGACAAAGCATTAGACAAGAAAGGAGGGCGATTTTAATAAATTGGTAAGGCATATATTAAATGGTCATGAGATATAATGATTCGCCATCTCTCTTCACTCCTCACGTGGGCCATCACTCTCACGGCCGTACGGTTTTGTGATTGTGGTTACTTTCCAAGTATGTGTCTACCAACTCATATGACTTGGCACCAACGTAGATAAGTTTCTAATTTATGAGCAGCCAATCCACTCCTCTTTCCAAGCAAAGCATGGAAACATCCAACACGCTCTCTTTTTTCCTCATGCGTGAGCTTCACAAGGGGGCAGCTTGTTCATCAAATTCGGCAATTTTTTCTTTGAGGTGTTTTTTGTCCAAGAGAAATGGTGCTTCTCCATTGGCCATTGAGTTTACTTGCTCTACAAACTAGGAGCTTTGTCTCCTTAGGGTTTTGCGCCCTAGCTCACTCTCCTTGTGCTATATATTGAGGGGCTTGGCTCCATTGTAAGGATCAGAAAGTGTGGAACCTCTGCTTATATTTGTATTGTAATATTTTTCTGAGTTTAATAAAGAAGGCTTTGGAGGCTAGTCTGGTGATTGTCTTTGGTTGGATCTTCATGCTTGTACATCTGAGGTATACTGTATTATGTTTCATAGCTAGTATTGTTGGGATTATATGTCTTTAAAGGGAAGCTATCTTCTATAAGATCTGTAAGTAATACTTTATAGTTTGCTTATTCATGTTGATAATATTAGGAGGCTAAGAGTAATGTAATTTCTTGTTTGAATTTATTGCATCGCTGCTTTCTTTTAATTATCTACACATATGCTCTTATCCCCTTGCTAGTTGTTTGCAGCTGTTTACAGGTAGCCTAAGCTGGAGAAGTCCACGAACATGTTAGATCGTGCCTTCATTCAGTAAATACAAACCAAGTCTCGATCCTATCGGTGCATCTAGGAGCTTGACTCCATTGTCCTTTCTTCAAAACGCTCAAACCCCATGGGTTCACTTTTCTAGATCCTTTTTTTATTCTATCTCGGTTACTGTCCTATTTAAATCTAAATCTTGCTTCAAAGTTCATTTGATTAATAGATCTAAGCAAGTAGCAATCTAAAGAGTCTAATAGCTTCATTTTTATTTAGTTCTAGGTTGCTAGCTAAGTTAGAAATTTTTGCATTTTTTTTGTAGCAACGTCAAAGACACTTTTTAAGTGTTTCTTGGCATTTTTAAGACTAATTCAGTTCGCTGGTTTTTTTTTGTCTTTTAGCAGGTCCGAGCTTTTTAAAGCTCAAAGTCTGAGATTCGGAGGTGTCCGTAGCCATCCGGGGAGCTAGTTTTACCTCCCTTACATCATTCTAACATTGTAAACTGACTTGTTCCCTAATGATAAAGGGCAAGCAGTATTTCTCTTAAGTTTCCAAGTTGTAATCAAAAAATAAAAAGAGCACAGCAGGCAATTCCAGCGCTTGAACCCAATCCCCCCATGGGGGATTCGCACCCTTGTTTATTTTTTTATTTTTATTTTGTTTTAGATTAGTTTTCTTTCAAGCAGTAGTAATTAGATAACTCACTCAAGCACACAACGTCCTCCGAGGACCTGTTTATCTTTTTTATATGCTTTTGTGTTTATTTCAAATTATTATCCTGTGCTTAAAATTTAATCCTAAAATTAACCCCCCTTGCTTTATGCTTGGGGTTTAGTGTAGATTAATCATCCACTCATACCTATTTAATAAAACGAACAACGCCCCAAACTCGGAGTATGCTCTTGACCACTGCAGCTTAGTTGGAACAGTTGGCTCAATCAGAAACGGGTGCAAGGTAAATAGTGTTAATAGGATAATCCATCAGAATCCAATCCTAAGAACTCGGGAGGTTGCATGGACTGAATCCACAGAGTCAGCAGGTTCTTAAGCGGGTTCATCCTCGCCTGGTTGGACACTTGGTAAGGTTGCTAGAGCACTCAGTTCGAAGTTTAGGTTTTCTTTTGGGCCAAACCAAGAATCAACCCACTCCTTAACTACTCATTTAATAACTATAAAATTTACCAACCGAGCCACTGCAATACTTTCACTGAGACTACACAAGCAACCCCACACAACAATAATTACAAGCATTTTTACATTCTCGGCACTGGTCTTTAATTTTCTGTGTTTAAGTCAATCATAAATGTAGTGAATGCTTATTTATCTTATGTTGGGTTAGCTATTTGATTTAATTCACAAGCAGTGCTTTGTTGTTATATTTTATCATCTCGTCATCTTTAACTCCTAGAATAGACTTTTATCTTTTGTTATAGATTAAAAGCCTTAGATTATTTTTCATAGGGACCACCCCCCTTGGCTTCGCTAGGAGTAAGCCTAGACGGAGGAGTCGAGTAATCAGGTGACAGCACTTGACTCTCACTTGCCCCCAAGGACACACCGAGCGGCTTGAAGGTTTCCTGCCGCGTCCCCCCCAGGTGTGTATTAGGCGGCAACATTTTGGCGCCGTTGCCGGGGATAAACCTTTCTATTCCCGGGTCACGACTTTTTGTTTTCTCCTTTTTGTTTCTGCTTTGTTTGATGATTGTTTAGAGTAAACCTTTATTCTTTCATCTGGCGACTCCACTAACCTTTTTCTCTTTATAAAATTTTAAAGTAAAACAAAAAATATTTTTGTGAGAGCTTTTAATGCATATTATTTTTCTCACATGGCGACTCCATTGAAGGGATAAAACCCTTGTATCTCATAGATTTGTTGAGACTTGTTGTGTGTAGATGAGCCCATGCGACACAGTAAACTTAAAAGCTCATCATTCTGACAACTCCTTTGATTCAGTACAAGTTGGCCTCCATGATTATTTCAGACTGACGCTTTTGACACCAATATGGATGATGAAGAGTCTGGTGATCAAATTGCTAGTGCATATCCTCCCCTCAATTTTGCATATATCCCAGGTTTTCCTAACTTTCACTATGGTGAGGAGGATATATCAAGCTATTTTCCGAGGTTTTATGGAAATGGTGATCCAGTCGTCCAACACATCATGTCTTTCCTTAAGGTTCTGGCTGACTTCAATGTTTTGTACGAAGATAATATGATGCAAATGTTTGCGGGTACTCTGGAAGGAGAGGCTTATTATTGGTTTACTGAGGACCTTCCTAACAAGTGTATTGCCTCCCTTTCATGCTTCCTTAGAATTTTCTTAAAGCAGTGGCAGTATGATGATGACACTGTGGAAAGATTCATTGAAAAATCCTTGGCTTACTTCTTACCCGAGATAGAATATCACATGGAAAACCCTGAGCCTCTTTGTGTTGTCATGACAGAGAACATTGAATATGTGGAGGTTCCTATAGCCTCTCTCACTAAAGAAGAGATTATGCAGCTTATTGAAAATCATGGTGCCATTCTCCCTGGAGCACAATTTGACTTTGAGAGAATGATCCATGATGATCCCATTGAAGAGTTTCATGAAGCATCCTTGATTGAGGACATTGTTGAGGACCCTCCGCATTTCACTTTAACAGAAAATATGGAAGATTCAGAATGTTCCCTGGTCCACTTCAATAATGATGATCATATGTATGTTCCAAACTTACCTGAAGAGGAAGCCATTGCAAAGATTAATGAAGACATTCATGAGGGATCTTTAATTGAGGAGGTCTTTGAGGAGTTTTCTCACATTGCCATGGTAACAAACATTGAAGATTTGGGATTTCAAGATTACTTTAGTGAAGATGACGACATTTGTACTCCTAAGCCACCTCCAGAAAAAACTATCACAGAAGCCCTTATTGAAAATGAGGAAGTTTGCAATGTGTATAATGATGATGGTTTGGAAGGCTTACTTCCTTGTGATCCTTTTTCTGAAGAGGAGTATTATGAGCATGAAGAAGCCATTATGGAGGTTGATGAAGAAACTCTTAAGCATCCATTAATGGAAGATTTTATTGAAGAACCTCTTCATATTGCCATGATGAAAAGCATTGAATATTTGAAGCTTTCTCAGCATAATTTCAGAGAGGATGATGACACTTGTACTTCGCATCTACCTTCAGAAGAAACCAGTATAGAGGCTTATAGAAAAATTTATGACGAAGACAATATTATGTATGATGATACCCCTCTTGACTCTCCACATGGTAACGAAGTTAGAGAAAGCTTGTTCTCTTGTAAACATTTTGAAGACAAGCCTTGTAAAGAAGTTTATTATGACCATGAGGAAGATAGATCTAGCCAGGGACATGATACGAATAGTGAAGACTCCTCCATCTTTGCCAAAAATACCTATGATGATTATTGGACATACATTGAGAAACCCATTTTTGATGTATCTAGAGAAGGGAGTGTGTATTCAGAAATATTGGGAGATCTTGATATAAAAGAGGAGCATGCATGTGATCAGTCGAAACCAAACATGAGTACTAGTATTGAAGACCCGAAGGTGCTATGCATTGAAGATTCAGATGGAACTCAGTCAATTGAACGTCAATCACAACCTTCAACTTCACATTCAGAATTCTCTTATGATTTGGAGCATCCTGGGGCTTATGTCACTACAGAAGTTTTTCATCCTATAAGCCCTCTAAGGCAGTATGGTGGTGTGGTTGATTTACTTCATCCTACAGATTTATACATTAGTCCTATCCAATCTTGGATAGAAGCAGCCTACGAGAGGACTTGCCAGTTGAGGAAGCAATTTGATGATATTCTGCATGGTCATGATCTCCCATCCAGCCCCCCCATCCTCAACATTTTCGTAGGTTTGCATCTTGTGAATAAGGTATCCTTGTTTTGGCTGGTAACCAAACACAAGGTAAATTTCTTTTTTGATGAAATGTTAAGGTGGTTGCATTGGATTTATCATTTTACTTAGCATTTTCGTCATGTTATGTTTAGAGTAGGAAATAAGCTCCTCAAGGTGAGCATTTACTTTCTGCATTTCCTCTTTATTAGTTAGTTTTTTCCTTTTGAATAAAGTAACTTATGGTTCATTGGTTTCTTGCAAACACTTGTGCTACTAAAAGGTTTTCTTGTCAAGTTGAGATGTTTTTACAGGTCATAGAAACCGGAGATTCTGGTGTTCTCGTATGTTTTCCTTGCCTCAAGACTAGATCAAGCACACGTCCCACAGTTGGAGCCAGATGTTACCACCTAAAGTTGCACTTTAGTTGGACTTCAGTGAGCCGCCAGGGTTGCACAATCACTTGTGCTTTTCAGTGTTCAGAAGTTCCAAGCTTGGCCTGTTCAAGGCCCCTTTTTTTAAATGTTTTGTAGTACATGACCGTGCCCCACGGGGTTTGTAATAAGCGTACTAGCATGGTGGTTTTTTGAGTGACTCGGTTCCCTAGGACTTAACAATCAAAGAAGGTATTCCAAGGAGTTTTTTCCCTTGTCGATTATGCCTTGCCTTTAGCCGAGTATAATCGATGAGGTTTTCTCCTGCTCCTCCAAAGCTGGAATGCCCAAAGTGGGGGTTAGGCCTTAGGGGATTATTAGAGCCCATTTTGCAACATGTATGAACATGCTAGACGCTAGAATTTTATCGTTTTGTCATGTACTAGGTTTCCCTGAAGTTTCAGTCGATTCCGAGAAAAAATATTTTTCGCATTTTTTAAGCCATTTTTTAATGGTTTAATTAAAAAATTTCAAAAGGTGATAAAAGTCTTATCCGGATTCGGAATTTGACGCAGGGATGCTCATTTTCAAGCTCAGAGCATCCTCTTTACTCTGGTACCCAGTTTTCCTAACTTTCGAGCAGTCAAAGCACCCCGTGGAGCAGTTTTGCCTATCAGAGCTACAAAGTGGCACTTTAATGCCAGAAAAACATCAAAATGCACTTTGGCAAATAATTAAAATATTCAAAAAGTGGAATTTTGGCACATGCCAAATGACATGGATTAAGTCAACTAAGATGGACGACTATGCTAAGGGAGGAAGCATATGTTAAAAATTGAATAAAGAGTCAAAATTGGATTATTTCAAACTCATGCTACGCTCTTCTCTCCTTCACGTGGGCCATGGCCGTGTACGGATTATCACTTGGCATCTTATGGTGGGCGATTGAGGTTATATCTTAAACCATATATTATAATTCAAGTGGGCGAATTCATTAATGGTCAAAACATTTGATATTCCAAAGAGGTGCTACGTAAACTCCATCTTCACGTGGGGCCTGCCTTCTCCACATGGCCGTGAGCATTATGATGGGAGTTTGAAGTAATTTCTAAAAACCATATATTATAAGTTATGAAGGATTACGATTATGCTGAAGTGGCAAGGCATGTATTCAAAAGTCAAAATGTGAATATCTCATGGAGAGGTTTCGTTCCACCTTCACGTGGGATAACCGTACGGAGGTGTTGGGCGAGTTGGAGGTTGTGAGGCCCACCAAATGACAAAGCATTAGACAAGAAAGGAGGGCGATTTTAATAAATTGGTAAGGCATATATTAAATGGTCATGAGATATAATGATTCGCCATCTCTCTTCACTCCTCACGTGGGCCATCACTCTCACGGCCGTACGGTTTTGTGATTGTGGTTACTTTCCAAGTATGTGTCTACCAACTCATATGACTTGGCACCAACGTAGATAAGTTTCTAATTTATGAGCAGCCAATCCACTCCTCTTTCCAAGCAAAGCATGGAAACATCCAACACGCTCTCTTTTTTCCTCATGCGTGAGCTTCACAAGGGGGCAGCTTGTTCATCAAATTCGGCAATTTTTTCTTTGAGGTGTTTTTTTGTCCAAGAGAAATGGTGCTTCTCCATTGGCCATTGAGTTTACTTGCTCTACAAACTAGGAGCTTTGTCTCCTTAGGGTTTTGCGCCCTAGCTCACTCTCCTTGTGCTATATATTGAGGGGCTTGGCTCCATTGTAAGGATCAGAAAGTGTGGAACCTCTGCTTATATTTGTATTGTAATATTTTTCTGAGTTTAATAAAGAAGGCTTTGGAGGCTAGTCTGGTGATTGTCTTTGGTTGGATCTTCATGCTTGTACATCTGAGGTATACTGTATTATGTTTCATAGCTAGTATTGTTGGGATTATATGTCTTTAAAGGGAAGCTATCTTCTATAAGATCTGTAAGTAATACTTTATAGTTTGCTTATTCATGTTGATAATATTAGGAGGCTAAGAGTAATGTAATTTCTTGTTTGAATTTATTGCATCGCTGCTTTCTTTTAATTATCTACACATATGCTCTTATCCCCTTGCTAGTTGTTTGCAGCTGTTTACAGGTAGCCTAAGCTGGAGAAGTCCACGAACATGTTAGATCGTGCCTTCATTCAGTAAATACAAACCAAGTCTCGATCCTATCGGTGCATCTAGGAGCTTGACTCCATTGTCCTTTCTTCAAAACGCTCAAACCCCATGGGTTCACTTTTCTAGATCCTTTTTTTATTCTATCTCGGTTACTGTCCTATTTAAATCTAAATCTTGCTTCAAAGTTCATTTGATTAATAGATCTAAGCAAGTAGCAATCTAAAGAGTCTAATAGCTTCATTTTTATTTAGTTCTAGGTTGCTAGCTAAGTTAGAAATTTTTGCATTTTTTTTGTAGCAACGTCAAAGACACTTTTTAAGTGTTTCTTGGCATTTTTAAGACTAATTCAGTTCGCTGGTTTTTTTTGTCTTTTAGCAGGTCCGAGCTTTTTAAAGCTCAAAGTCTGAGATTCGGAGGTGTCCGTAGCCATCCGGGGAGCTAGTTTTACCTCCCTTACATCATTCTAACATTGTAAACTGACTTGTTCCCTAATGATAAAGGGCAAGCAGTATTTCTCTTAAGTTTCCAAGTTGTAATCAAAAAATAAAAAGAGCACAGCAGGCAATTCCAGCGCTTGAACCCAATCCCCCCATGGGGGATTCGCACCCTTGTTTATTTTTTTATTTTTATTTTGTTTTAGATTAGTTTTCTTTCAAGCAGTAGTAATTAGATAACTCACTCAAGCACACAACGTCCTCCGAGGACCTGTTTATCTTTTTTATATGCTTTTGTGTTTATTTCAAATTATTATCCTGTGCTTAAAATTTAATCCTAAAATTAACCCCCCTTGCTTTATGCTTGGGGTTTAGTGTAGATTAATCATCCACTCATACCTATTTAATAAAACGAACAACGCCCCAAACTCGGAGTATGCTCTTGACCACTGCAGCTTAGTTGGAACAGTTGGCTCAATCAGAAACGGGTGCAAGGTAAATAGTGTTAATAGGATAATCCATCAGAATCCAATCCTAAGAACTCGGGAGGTTGCATGGACTGAATCCACAGAGTCAGCAGGTTCTTAAGCGGGTTCATCCTCGCCTGGTTGGACACTTGGTAAGGTTGCTAGAGCACTCAGTTCGAAGTTTAGGTTTTCTTTTGGGCCAAACCAAGAATCAACCCACTCCTTAACTACTCATTTAATAACTATAAAATTTACCAACCGAGCCACTGCAATACTTTCACTGAGACTACACAAGCAACCCCACACAACAATAATTACAAGCATTTTTACATTCTCGGCACTGGTCTTTAATTTTCTGTGTTTAAGTCAATCATAAATGTAGTGAATGCTTATTTATCTTATGTTGGGTTAGCTATTTGATTTAATTCACAAGCAGTGCTTTGTTGTTATATTTTATCATCTCGTCATCTTTAACTCCTAGAATAGACTTTTATCTTTTGTTATAGATTAAAAGCCTTAGATTATTTTTCATAGGGACCACCCCCCTTGGCTTCGCTAGGAGTAAGCCTAGACGGAGGAGTCGAGTAATCAGGTGACAGCACTTGACTCTCACTTGCCCCCAAGGACACACCGAGTGGCTTGAAGGTTTCCTGCCGCGTCCCCCCCCAGGTGTGTATTAGGCGGCAACAGGGGTAAAGCTGTGGGCTTTGCTCAATGTAAGTTGAATATATTCAGAATTCAACTCATCTAGCTGGTTTAAGGATTCTTGAATACTAGTAGCTAGATTGGCTAACTGCTCTCTGTCCCTTTTGATTTTATTTTCATAAAAGACAATTTTTCAAAGTAACTCGGCTTAGCCGGGATCTGAGCATTCATGAGTATAATCTGATTGCTGTGAGTCTGGCAACTTCTTTGTCAATTCATCAATCTTTTCTTGTATTCTTCTCCTAATGATGATGAGACCAGGTGAGAGATTTGCCTTTCTTTCTTCTAGCTCTTCTATCTGACTTTTTATAGAAGCAATCGAGAACATAAAACAATTGCTGATAAAAGTTCTGTCATCATCAGAACAGTCAGAGTTAATAGAAAGCTTTTGGATATCTAACTCATCTGAGTCAGATTCATATTCAGAGTCACTGTTTGACTCATGGATAGAGAAACCTTCATCATCAGTTTGCAATGCTGGGACTAAATCCCAATCAGCAGGATTATATTCAGTGGTAAAAATCTCACAAAGCTTATTCTGAAACTTTGTCTTTCTATCTGGACATTTATTCGCCCAATGTCCTGGTTTGCCACAAATATAACAAGTAGACTTTCTGAGTGGTTGAGTCCTTTTTTTGAAAACAAACCTATTCTGTTTATGTGGAAAGAAAGGTTTCTTTGGGTAAGAGGAAATTTTTCGAGAGGAGGACTGGAATTTAGGACGGTGTTGTGAATAGTTTTTGCTGGAGTTCTTAGAATGGCAATTGCATGCAGATGCAGATGCCTTATGAGGACGAGGTTTGAAACAACCATAACTGGCAGTTTCACGAAACTGCCAACAGGCAGACTGGGAAACAAAAATTTGTTTTTTGAGATTTTTCTGTGTTTTCAGGGCAACACATTTTTTTTGGAGAGTTGTTAGTATATGTTGGTGTAGACCAGCAAGGGAGAGGTCTTCAATCTTTACCTGATGATCAGATAAATATGTATTGACAAGAATTGGAATCTTGTTCGGGTAAACAGGGTACTACCAAAGGACTGAACACCAAGAGCAACCACTTCACACAAACAGATCACAGATCAACACACCGATGTTTTGACGTGGTTTAAAACCTCTTGAGGGAAACACTCCACGGCCCCGGCCAAATAGCTTCTACGGAAAAATTTATTATGCGAAGAAAGAAAGTTACAAATGAGCTTCTCATAATCGATCAACTAAACAATGACCCTCCATGCTCTTTAAATAGAGATAATGGACCAATCAGGTGTTAAGCCACGGATCAAGGTTTGGTATGATCTAATAAGAGAAGTTGAGCCGTCGGATCACTCTATGTCGGGAACATATCGTGACCATCGGATTAAGTATTTACAAATGCATACTAATGCATACTAAAGAAACACACTTTCCCTAACGGATATATTACACAAGTTGATCTTAACTAACTCCTAAGTGTCTAAATATCCTAACATCCCCCCTTAAGAACAACTTGGGATAGGATTGAAGGATTTACAAAAGTGACACTATTAGGAGAAGGAAGGAGGCATCAGAGCCTATCCCCCTTTAATGACAAGTTCCTGAACTCCTAACATAGATCGAAGTTTAGAAAACTTCGCTTTTGTAAGAGACTTGGTGAAGATGTCTGCAACTTGATCATCTGTAGGGCAAAAGAGCACTTCAAGAACACGATCATGAACAAGATTTCTGATGAAGTGCATATGTAGCTCAATGTGTTTGCTGCGTTGATGTAGAACTGAATCTTGGCAAGCTTGATGGCACTTTGATTGTCGCACCAAAGTGGAGTAGGCTGCTGCTGTTCGAATCCAAACTCTGAAAGGATCTGTCGAAGCCATAAAGCTTCCTGACTAGCATTAACTGCGGCTCGATATTCTGCTTCTGCTGAAGAAAGAGCAAGAGCTTTTTGTTTCTTACAAGCCCAAGTGATAGGTCCAGATCCCAGACTGAAAACATAACCTGCAGTAGACTTTCGATCATCAGGATCGCCGACCCAATCTGAATCAGTGAAACCAACCAACAAAGGTTTCCCCCCTGTACTGTAATGAATCCCAAACTGAACTGTACCTCGAATATATCGAAGTATTCTTTTAGCTGCTTTCCAGTGACTTTCATGAGGTGTCTGCATATAACGGGCAACACGACCAACGACAAAGGAAAGGTCAGGACGGGAATGAGTCAAGTATAAGAGACTACCAACAAGCTGACGATACAAGGTGGCATCGACTTCAGGTGAAGTACAAGTGGCAGAAAGTTTGACTCCAGACTGGAAGGGAGAAGGGGCTGGTGTACAATCTTCCATGTGAAAGCGACGAAGAAGGTCACAAGCATACTTAGACTGAGAAAGAAAGATTCCTTCTTTGGTTTGCAGGACTTGGAGACCAAGAAAATAATGCAAATGTCCTAAGTCTGACATTTCAAAGTTTTGCTTAAGACTGGATTTCACATGGGTTATAAGCTTAGGGTCACTACAAGTAAGAATAAGGTCATCAACATATATAACAAGTATGATGAGATGGTTTCCTACTTTCTTGGTATAGACATTGGGGTCAGAATGGCATCTAGAAAAACCCGTGTCAAGGAGAAAGTTATCCATTTTGGCATACCAAGCTCTAGGAGCTTGCTTAAGGCCATATAAGGATTTCTTAAGGCGGCAGACAAGGCTAGAGTTATTCTGAACATATCCAGGAGGTTGTTCCATGTAAATTTGCTCCTGTAAATCACCATTTAAGAAGGAAGACTTGACATCCATTTGGTGGACTTCCCAGTTGTATAAGGCTGCAAGGGAAAGAACAAGGCGGATGGAATTCATTTTGGCGACAGGAGCAAAGGTTTCATTGTAGTCAATCCCTTCAACTTGGGAAAAACCTTTGGCAACCAACCTTGCCTTAAGTCTTTCAACACTTCCATCTGATGCATACTTAGTTCTGTAGACCCATTTACATCTGACAAGTTTGCTTCCTTTTGGAAGAGGTACAAGATCCCAAGTATTGTTCGCCATTAAGGAACGATATTCTTCATCCATAGCTGCATCCCAATCTGGATTTCCTGAAGCTTCTGCAAAGGTTTCTGGATCATGATTCTCGGAAACTTGAGCCAAAAGAGAAGAGGCCCGTTGAAACTAATAACGTGTTCGTCGTTGATCTCTAGGATCACTGGCAAGATCACCAGCTGCTTCACATGTTGAACAGACCCATCGAGGAAGCACTTGTGCTGGTGCAACTGGAGGAACATGAGCAGGCGGAGGTGGATTTTCATCCTTACTGTCATCATCAGAAACTGGAGTTGGAAACCTGTCAAGGAAGTTGGAAGAAGAAGAAGAAGGCACAAACGCCGAATTAGGCTCGCAGGCCAAAGATGGCACAATCGTCGAGTTAGGCTCGCAGGCCAAGAGATTTTCATCAAATTTAACATCTTTTCTAATGATTATATCATGAGAATGTGGTTGAAGGAGTCTATAACCTTTTACATCTTCAGAATATCCAACAAATATGCACTTTTCACTTTTAGGCTGCAATGCTTTTCGTTTTTCATCCGGAATGTGAGCCCATGCTTCACTACCAAACACACGGAAGTGACTTACATCAAGTTTAGTTTTACTCCATGCTTCTTTCGGTGTGATACCTTGTAATGCTTTAGTGGGGGTGCGATTCACTATGTAATTTGCACAATTAATGGCTTCAGCCCAAAATTGAAGACTTAGTCCCTTAGATTGGATCATACAATTAGCCATTTCTTTTAAAGTGCGGTTCTTCCGCTCAGCTACACCATTTTGTTGTGGTGTATATGGAACAGTGTGCTGTTGTTGGATGCCTTGTTCAGTGCAGAAAGTAGTGAGATTTTTGTTAACATATTCTCCTCCATTGTCAGATCTTAACTTAATAATTTGATGACCAGATTGTTTTTCAACAAGGGCCTTGTAGGCCAAGAACATGTTAAATACTTTGCTCTTAAGTTTTAGGAAATAAACCCAAGTGCGTCTGGTGTAATCATCAATGAAAGTTAAGAAATATTTGAAACCAGAAAAGGAAGCAGATGGAAGAGGACCACACAAGTCACTATGCACAAGCTCCAAGGGAACCGAGGCATGCCAAGAGGCACGTTTGTCAAAACTGTCCCGATGATGTTTTCCGAGTACACAACCGGAATAAACACCATCCCTGCAAGATACCATCGGAAGACCTGTCACCATATTGTGTTTACATAGTTGTTGCAATGAGCGATAATTTAAGTGACCAAATCGCTCATGCCAAAGTTTGCTCAAGTTATCACTATGAGCAACAAAAACTGAAGGGAAAGGTGATGACCCAAAGTTGTTAAACTTGTACAACCTGGTAATATCATCAACAATTCCGGTAGCGAGGACCTGTTGAGGATCTTTAAAATCCTTGATTACAACTTGGTGAGGTGTAAAGGTCACAGTTTTACCTTCACCAGAATGAGTGATCTGATAGACTGATAACAAATTGCAGGAAATTCTTGGAACACATAGTACATCACTAAAATGACCATTATCTACTGGAACTGTTCCAGCTCCTACAACACTTAGAGATCTATCATCACCAACAAATATTTGTTTGGTGTTACATTTATGCATAGTAGAAAAGATGGCTTGATCCTTAGCCATATGATAAGATACTCTAGAATCAATGAGCCATTCATTTGAAGTAGAAGAAGAAGATGCATTATAAGAATAACCAGAAGCACAAAGTGCATGTCCATGAGAGGTAGATTCTGAAGGCGAATCTAGGTTGATGTGGTGCTTCTTCATTGCTGCTTCCAAGGTTGCCATCTTCTTGAAACACTTGGATTCATCATGATTATCTTTCCTGCAATAGTTGCAATAACGCTCAGTCTTCTTGCCTTTGGGCTTGGATCCTTTGTCATTTTTTAAAGAAGGAGCTGACTGAGAGGGTTTGGGACCCTTGTTTGACTTATTATTGCGAAAATTTTGTTTCTTGGGAGGCTTGGACTTTTCTTTATGTTGGGACAATAAGGCTTTCCCAAATGTATCTGCATTGTTGATTATTCCAAGATGGATGAGTTTATCTTGCTCTCTAATCAAGGAATCACAAAATGATTCAAGACTAGGTTCTTGATAGCTAGCTGCATTCAAGGATTCTTTCATGGAGTAAAATGTAGATACAAAAAAAGAATATGCAGGTCCAAGTTTTGAAAGAATATGATAGATGCATTGCTTGTCTTCCCTCTTAATCTTACATTCTGCACATAAGAGTTTAAGAGTTTTGTACTTAGATAAATAATCTTGAATGCATGAAAAATCACTCGGGTTTAAAGAAATCAACTCATTTTCGAATTGATGACCTCGAATTTCATTGTGTTTACCAAACACAGATTCCAACTTGTCTCAAGCAGCATCAGGTTCATCAATTCCAGATATGTGGAATCGCAAATCAGTAGAGATTGACATCCCAATCAATCCACGAGCTTCGTCACATCTATTTGCCCATTTTATTTTCTTATCATCATCAATGGGTTCTGTTTTTTTCCCTGAGGTAATTCTGAAAAGTCCCCTACTTCGTAGAACATCTTCCATACGAGATTTCCATGAGAAATAGTTGGAACTGTTAAGTAGAATATCACAAGGGGCGGCCATACTTGTAAATTAATGGCTGTAAAAGCAGAAACCAATAGTCTGGATGTGAAGAGCGCGAAAAAATAGGCGGTTTAAAAAAAATGACACTAAAAACTGACTTCGGATGATGAAGTTATGTTTGAACAAAGAAACTGTTGAAGATGTCCCCAATAGTGACGTGGCACATAGAGAATGACCAGCTAAAAAAAAAGGACCCCCCTCTTCTCAAGATGAACCTTTTACAATCACTTTACAAGAAAGTTGCTTTAAGTGAATCAGTTTTATAAAATAAGTGATTTCACTTTTACAATGATATTACTTTTAAATAGTGCAACAATAAAAAAGAACTTAAGTGACTCACTTTTTATTTTTATTTTTTATTATTTAAGTGATGCACTTTTACAATAAAGTAACTTAAAAATAGAAATTGCATACACTTTGCCTTTTAAAAGTAACTTCCTAAGACTTGAACTCAAGACCTATTAAGGAATAAAGCAACTTTGAACCAAGTGAGCTAGATTAAAATGTATGTAAACTATGGGAATGGGGAAGGGGTTTTTTTTTTTTTACTCTTTTTGCTCGGTTTCCGTGCTTGCCTTTTTTCCTGCAAATCACACCACAAACCGAAACAAAAAAAACTTTTCCCCACTTGTGGACTTAGATCTCGTTAGCTTGCCCGGAAAGTCTACGTTTTCTCTCTGTTTCTGATTTGCCGAGATCGCGCAAGGTGTACGGTAAAGAGCATACGCAACCGAGAAAAACCCTTTTCCTTTTTGTTTTTGATTTGTCGAGATCGCTCAAGGTGTACGGCAAAGAGCATACGCAGACAAGGAAAGCAACAATCCAAAACAAAAAAATCTAATAGTAAAAAATGATGAAATATGAGATTTTTTTCTTTTAAAACAAAAAATAAAAAAATGCGTCACTGTAACATTATACCTTCAGATCTGATGAAATATGCGTTTCTGGAGCAACCAGGAACCGTTTTCGATCAAATGAAAACTATTTCCCAATGGAAATGACGCTCCGGACGCAATGGAACACCTCCCATAGCCCAGAAATGCACAGAAATACCAGAACCATAAACCGTTTCAAGTTTCGACAACAACAGTTCAAGATCTAGATCATAACCGGAAGCGGCTATTCATAAAAGCTCTGATACCATGTTCAGGTAAACAGGGTACTACCAAAGGACCGAATACCAAGAGCAACGACTTCACACAAACAGATCACAGATCAACACATCGATGTTTTGACGTGGTTTAAACCCTCTTGAGGGAAACACTCCACGGCCCTGGCCAAATAGCTTCTACGGGACAATTTATTATGCAAAGAAAGAAAGTTACAAATGAGCTTCTCATAATTGATCAACTAAACAATGACCCACCATGCTCTTTAAATAGAGATCATGGACCAATCGGGTGTTAAGCCACGGATCAAGGTTAGGTATGATCTAAGAGAAGTTGAGCCGTCGGATCACTCTATGTCGGGAACATATTGTGACTGTCGGATTAAGTATTTACAAATGCATACTAATGCATACTAAAGAAACACACTTTCCCTAACGGATATATTACACAAGTTGATCTTAACTAACTCCTAAGTGTCTAAATATCCTAACAAATCTTACCAGGAAGAGAAGCAAGATAATGGCGGAGATAAGCTACATTTTGATGATCAGTGATTTTGTACAGCATAGATTGCATAGTGCAGAAATATTCTTGAAGGAGATTAATGTCACAAAGCTTCTGAGACATAAACAATTGGGCTATATGGGATGCATCAGGAGGTAAAGCTCCTAGAAACTCATGAGCTAAGGCTTGAAAAAGAGCTTCTAAAGGATCGTTATCCTCAAGAAGATGTGCTTTTTCTTCTTCAGATAATTTTTCCCACCATAGCTTTGTAATATCGGTGAATGACCATGTGAGCTGTGTAGCAATTTCTTTCCATGATGCTTTTGTTTCTGCTTTTCGCTGAAATCCCCAAGCATTAATCTTTTGGAACAGATTTAGAATCTGATCATTTTCCATGCAATCAAAATTTATAATCAATGTATTTTCAAAGCCTTTGGACAGGTCTTTGGAGTCAATCTGGATATCAACATTTTTTAACTCATTTGTCCATTTGGTGAATGGACTTCGGAACTTATCATGGCTGATGTCTCTGCCAGAAACCCTTTGTGCTTGATTCTGGAAGAAATGAGATTCGGCTCGATTTCGTTTGGGGTTAGAGGTTTCACCCATTTTTGAATCCATAGAAATAGTAGATGAGGCCATTTTGATATCATGACAAGCAAGAGAGGTTGTTTGCTGCTTTAACATTTCAAACTTTTCTCTTGCTAACGCAGCACCGTGCTGGACTGTTTTCAGTCTCTGGGGACTCAATTGCTTGAAATATTTATGAGACTCAGAACTAGCAGAATGATATCTAAATTTATAGCCTTCTTGATTTATTCGGCTATAATCTGGGGGAGAAGGAGGAGATGGGAGAGCTGTTTGTAGATTTTCAACAGACTTAGTAATGATATCCAGACTGGACTCAATTTCTAACAGCTGAACTGTTTTTTCTTTTTGTTGCTGGACTAATTCATCAACAGTCTCGAGGATGTGGTTTATGGAACCATGCAATGTTTCGAGATGTGCTTTAAGGTCTAAAACATCTTTAGCCACATCATCTAAGTTTTGGGCAATGCAAACAAATTGAAAGTTTGCATAATTCTGCAGCTTGATTTGTTCTGCAGGTTCGGGATCATTTGGACTTCGTAACTTGAGAAATTGGAGATCTTACTGGATTCCTTCTTTGAAAGAAGGACTAGAATTACCAGTGTCGAGACGTCGAGGTGAAAGGTAAGACAAAGCACCCTTTTCTCTACGAAGAGATAAACTTTTGATTTCTCGAAATAACGATGAACAGTCAGGACAATTAGAATGTTGGCCTTTATGTTAAGAAGAAGTAGAAACTTCAGCAGAAGATGAACCATCTAAAGACTGAAAGGTTTTTGGATTTTTTGCAACCTGTTTATCTTTACAAAATCTACAAGTGGCCGAAGGCAGCTGGCTATGGCTGACCATGTGCTGGCGGAGCTGATCATTATAGGGCTGCATGTGCACAGAGGAACGTAAAGGACTATGTACTGAACGGGGTAAAAACTGAGAATGAGAAGCGGATCTAGATAGGGAAGACAAGGGGGTGAATGACTGTGTAGAACCAAACTTAAGAGAAGTGTTCCCATCGGGATTTTGTACAATACGCAATTGTTTAGCAGAGCTATCATGGCGTTCTGGATATTTCTTGGATAAGGGTTGGTATGAACTTGTTATCACGCAACTTGTAGTTGCCCCTAGTGGTATCCCATCCGGGACGGTAGAGGAGACAGGCAACTAAAGAGGTGACCCAAGAGATGCCACGGTTCCCAATGCAATGTGGGTGTCACGTCAACCGAGGCACTCTTCGCTTTAGGTCAAAGTGTAACTAGACCAAGGGGGAGACCCTATACCCCAATCACAGTTGATTGGACCCAAACAAAGGTTTCTAAGTGTAGGTAAGTAATGAGTTACGGAAACCAATGCAAGGCTAAGTGGACCTAAGGTTTAAGGTATGGTTGATGGAAGTATAAGAGATTATTAATGTTTCAACCTATGTATGGTCTAGGCCACATGATGGGGTATGATGACAAAGTATAGTACCATGTGTTTACACAAGTGGGTCTAGTTTTTCTTGGGAAGTGTGAAGTGATTCTAGGTAGGCCCACAAGGTGAAGTTAGATGTGAGGTAGGTACTATAGGTTATATGTAGGCTAGATCTATGAGTTGAAATTGATTTCAAGGATACCCATGTGCTAGATCTAGGATTTGACACCAATCCCAAGGAGTGCGACTTGCTTGGTGATGGACTAGTGCCTTGTTAAGTGGGCTAATGGGGTCAAAAAGTATGTCAAATTGTAGATCGGGACACCTAGAAGCCAAGTAAAGTGGGTTGAATGAGATCCAATGGGTGGATCTTATTAGATCTAGGTTTTTTAGTGATGACCAAAAGTGGACCACTATCCCTTAAAACAAGGAATGCAATCCCCAAGGCGGATCTTGACGAAAGGACAGTATAGACCTAGGTTTCAAAGCATGGTCATTCCAAATCCACGAAAATCTCCAACACCCACTTCCTAGAAGTGGACCAACTCAAAAAATCAAGGGGGTGCGATTTGCTCAAGGAGGGTCCAAAAATGGGTTTTGGTGGACCAAATCAAGTCCAATGCCCACCAAAATGTAGATCCGGGATGTTAGTACCCCGATCTATGTTCCTTCAAAGTTTCAAGTGAATCCAATGGCTAGATCTTAGTAGATCTAAGTTTTAAGATGCCAAGAAGGTCAAAAGGGGGTTTCAACCCCTTAAATCATGGAGAGATGTCCACAAGGTAGTTTTCACCAAAGTAAAGATATGGGTATAGGTTATCAAATGTCTAGATGTCAAATCAAGTGGGATCTCACCTACCCATGTGCTAGATCTAACCCAACAAGCTTCTCTTAGGAAAATCGATTTAGGTTCAAGAAGGCTTTTTGCATTGAAAAGTGTGTCAATTTTTAGCCAATCACCACCAAACTATAGATCCAACTAGGGGTGGATCCTATAGAGGTGGGTTTTTAATATCTTTTCAATTGCAAGGCTAGATCTAAGTAGATCTAAGAAATACCAAAATTGGGGTTTTGATTTAATTAGGGTTTTATGACCAATGAAGATAGAATGGATGAAAGAGGCACATACCTTGTAGATCTTACCTCAATTGCTTATGGCCACCTTGCAAGTTGATAGCATTCTCCTATGTGTATATTCAAGAGTGAGATCCAAGTGTTCCAACCAAATCGCCCTTCTCCAAGATAGCCAAATCGTCCTCCTCCTACAAGACAAGATCAAAGAAACAAGTCAAGCAAGATGATTATGAAAATGGTAGAAAGATGTAATAGAAAGCATCAACTATGTCACGAAGATACAATAATGATACTCCCTGTCACAAGATCAACCCAAGAGAGAATATGTGGATCCCTCCAACAATAACCCTCATGAAGTCGCCCTCCTCTCTCCAATTCGACTTTCCTGTCAAAAGGTTAGCAAAAGCACCAAAATCCACAATGATACATAGAAGAGATACTGTATATTCAATATGCAAGAGAATCCACAATGCAAGAGAGATGTGCTCCACAAAAAAATCTTCTATTCCAATATTCCAGAGCTCCAAAGGTGAGCTATACAATGGGGGGTCTCCTCCTTATATAGGATAATAAAGACCAAAACCCTATACCACTTCATAATACTACATCAAATGAGTGGTTGAGATTATAAGATCTCATCATACAATCAATGGCTAAGATGACCCATAACAATATATCACATGGATCACTCAAAATAACAAAAGCGCCCTCACTAAATGGTACAATGGAGGGTGACGTCATCCCACTAGAGGGGTAAAAAGTACAATAATCCACCTCATGATGACTAGGACATGATAAAATAAGCTCATGGTGGGGCTAGGAGTTATTAATCCTTACTAGCTCATCCCCAAGGCACAATAAAATAATAAAATATGTCCAATATAATATAAATGATCAAAACTGTCCTCAGAATCCATGACAGTCAAGCAGTAAATGTCCTCCTGTGATCAATCTGGGCATACCCACATGGTGAAAACTGACTGGAAGATGGTGATGCCACCCTGGAAGACCTCTGTGAAGACCAAATGCCAAAACCTTGCCTCAATTGCCCAAATCGATTTCTTCAGTGACCACTTTATCCCATTTTTTAACTGCCTCGGGAACTGTGAAAGTGCCAAAACTGCCTCCTAGGGTGCTAGCGCTGTCAATCTGAGCCCACCAGGCTCTCCGGAAGGGGGGATAAATGGTAATAACAAGTGGCTGGACCACCCCCTCCATCATCAGCGCCCTAGGTGAACTGGCCTCTCGGGGCCCCTGCTGCTCAGGCTGGGAAATCAGCCCCAAATCTGGTCAACAAGTGTAAAACTGCATCAATCACTGTCAGAAGTGCCCGGAACTGAAAGATAAGTGTCTCATTGGATCCAGAAGACCCAAATCCACTAGAAATGTGTACTCATACACCATGGGTTGCCCTAATGGGCCAGCTGTAGGGTCCACCATATATGGACAATGTATAAACTGCTGACCTGAAGTAGTAATAAACCTGCTGAACTGGATCAAACATCATCTGCATCATATGTCCATCATATGATATCATCATCAAACATGTGGGCCCATAAATCATCATCAATAATCATCCATACATGGTCCACATCATCACGGATCCCAAGAATATATAATCAAGGATAAATCACATCAGTAGACTAAGACAATGCTTCTCTAATCATTCTCACAGCTATGCTCAAAGTATAAATTCCGTTCAGTGGCATTAATCAAGTTAACATATTCCGTTGTTATATAAAATTACTTGCACAATAGTTCAAATGACAAACTCACCCATTGGACATGGTCAAACTGCTAGTGAAGGATGAAGGCTAGGAGCAAGGTTGGGCCAAGGGTTTGACTTGTCTAACTTAACTCAACAATACTTTGGACTGGGAGGAAGGGGGAAGCTACAAACTCTGTGCTGGACAAAAGAACACGGGGAATGGCTGTGCCTCACAAATGGATAAGTTGTTTAGAGAGTGTTTATTCAACTTAGGCATCATGTCTACATCAAGTTGCTCCAGGTTCATTAGGATCATTCAATTTTATTCCATGGCCTTTTTGGCCTACATAACCCTTCGGATTTCAGATGTGCTGAGAAGCACAACTAGTTGCAGCTTGCATCCAGGGCATGTTTTTCATATATTTATACAAGGTCAGCAATTGTTTAGATATAGCTTTTAAGAACCATTGCTTTTTGGACCTTTCTTATACTCTTCGAGGAGTATTTTTAGCTTTTCATTGCTCTTGCCCTTTTTTGTTTCCATGGGCGAATTTATTTAGTTTCCACAGGTAGAACATGAGCTTTCAGTTTTAGCCAACAACATCTCAAGTGACTAGGGGGAGTTCGAGCCAATGCCAAACATCGGGACAACCGACCAGGATGATTTAGGCCTACAATCCAACTCATCAAAGGCAAGTTCTGTCACCAACTCAGAGCCGAGACACTGAATAAACAGGGATGCGGTCCAAACACAGAGGTAGAAAAATGGGGAAGTCCTCGGTATCAGAAAGTCAAATGAGACAAGTCAGGGCTTAAAGTCAAATAGGAAGGTCATGTGTGGATGGAGACAAGTGAATATGGAGCCTACACTAGCAGACAACTGGTGTCGGGGAAAGACCATATCTATGTAAGGTGGAAAAACCAGTGAGTTTTGTTAAATGACCTAAATGTGCAAGCAATTGTCCATTTTATGATTTATAGTTCATTTTAAATAATTTGCTACATCAGGAATAATATACCAAGCACATGCTATGATCATGACTAAATCAACAAGCTAATAATCCACAGTCAGTGAGAACATATCCATAGATCATACAACATCATCATCATAATAATCATCATGCATCATCTGAAACACTGCTGAAATACATCTCTAGGCGCTGAACTGAAACTGTAATGGGATAAGTGGTCACATCAGTCATCAAATCTGAGCTCTCAAGGATCAGCCTTGATACAAGGTCATATACAAATATGAATAATGTACTGCTCTGATCATGAGTGATCCAAAATATATAGCCATGCTCTGGAATAAAGGAAGCTCTGGAATGTGCAGATATCTGCTGTACAAACATAGTAGCCCTGCTACTATGGTGTGATAACAGAACTGTTCCATTCTTCAGGCAAGGTAACTTGTGAAAAACCAAGCTGAAGGGGAGTGGTATTTCCTGGACCAACAACAACTCCTTCATGTAATGCTCTTTTCTGCAATTTGGGATTAATTGCAGGCATGGTTGTTGACACAAAACGAATACAGATAGAATAATGTAATTGAGCGATCTGGAATTGTGGGGCAACATCAAAGCCTGAAAACTGGATATAGGCTTGCAAAAACTCATTAATATATGGATCTGTAAGAGAAACTTGATATCGGGGAACAAGAGATGACCATGCAGGGCCATTGTTCAGAGGACTCTGAAAACCACCTAACAAAGCATCTTCAAATTTGTTAAGACGTGAATCTAGAACACATGATAGACAAGAAGTATTTAATCCGGGACATACAAGAGGGTTGATACCAAACTGTATTAAACCAATATGAATATATTTATATTCATGTTCTAATCCCTAAGCAATATCTTCAGATTTGATTAACGAGATCTGATATACAGACTGACCAACAGATATAGGAATATTCACAAAAGTGAAACGAAATAACTGAGTGGCACGAAACTTAAACATAGGAAGATCATATATTTTATTGACATCAATCTCAGGCAAAGACCAGTTTGGCTGAGGTTCATATTCTTGAGTCACAACACGAGTATCATATAAAGTATCGGAATCAGTCTTGTTTAAATATTTATTTAACCATGACCATCGCTTACTATGTCTCTCTTTTGTAGAAGAAGCAGATTCAGGGAAGTAAAAACTGCTATTTGAAGAATCCATAATGGAAGAGATAAATTCAAAATATGAACCTGGAGAAATGTAGCACAGTGCTGAAGAAGAACGCCTGAATACCCTTGATGGCTGATAGCGCCGAGCGGGTGAATGCGTATACCAACGATGTGCTAGTTACCAGACCTTGAATATAAAAACCCTTCCCACCTTAAAAGGGGATGAAGTGCAATAGAGAAACTGTAAATAATAGCAATAGATCTTCATACTCGCCAGTGGAGTCCCTAGATGAAGATTTTATTCTTTTAATATGTTTCCAGAATCTTAGCCTTAGAGCATGCCTCTCCCCAGGTTTTCGTTCCTGCTGAAAGATGAAATATATGGTGCCTCTCTCATCTATGGTATTTTCCAATTCGACATCCTTTGGAAAGGTGCTACTGTCCACCCCTCGGTTACTCTAGGACAAGAATTCAGGCTCGTTATCAAACACTGTTTCTTTGGAGATGTTTCTGTTCCCAGCTACATGAGACCTGAACTTTTCAGGCAGTCTCCTTTCTTTGCATGTTTCCGAGAAGATGCCCCTCACTGGATGGAGGATGTAATACATTATGGTACTGATTATCACCGCCAATACTTTCTACAAGATTCTTCAGAAGACAACGAACTTGACCATGATGGATTTGGGTCCGAGGGATTTGCTTCAGATCATAGTCCGCCTGACTATGGTTAACAAGTTTAATTTTGTCTTTTGTGGGTTCTTTCATGAATCTCCACTTTGTATAAATCTGCCTAACAAATCATGTCTAATTTTGTATCTTACTTTATGATTATCTTTCATGGGTCCTTTACGAATCTCCACTATGTAAAAACTTTTAGTACAATATAATCTGTACTATAGATTTGAGATGCCTTCTGCATTATTTTCTTTAGTGGGTTCTTTGAAAAGAATCTCCACATTGTACAAACAGGTCATCTCATGGTGCGGATGTCTCTTCGTGAGTTACCCGAAAATCAAAGATGCCTTGTCAATTAAAAAAAAAAAAGCATCTCCGTGGTCCATGAGTCACAACTTTAGATATCGACAGCTTCTACTGGTTAACTGTTCTAAGTAATGAGTCATCGATTCCTTTCTTGCGATGCACTCCTCTTTTTGTATAAATAAGTGCTTGAGGGTTCACTCTGATTCATTCGGAATTTGAGCGCAAGAGTCTGAGTTTGTATTAAGTCTGAGTCCGTATTGAGTTTTGAGTGTGGGAAACAAGCAGAGTTTGCTTCGGCACTCTTGAGTTCCCTAGTGTGTCTATGCTAGTCTGCATATGCTGCGAATCCCAGGAGCATTCGAGTAGACTTCAGCTTGCTGATGTTTGAAAGATAAATGGTCTCAGTACGTAGTGCAGAGGTATACCAGTTTGTTCAGTGACGATCTTCGCTGTCCGAAGACGAGCTGAAGTGTGTTTTGTAATATAAGCTACTGCTATTTATAAAAGCAAGTTTTGAAGTTCTCGACTCCAGTCTTGTGTTCCGCTTGTGCTATTTATAAAAGCAAGTTTTGAAGTTCTTGACTCCAGTCTTGTGTTCCGCTTGTGTTCCAGTCTTGTCCAATATTGGTATTGGTATTGGTATTCAGTAACATGTAATCAATAGTAAAATAATCAACTTGTTTAATTTGCAATAAAAGAGATAAGTGAGGATACTTACCTGGGTGAGGAACCTTTCCTGTTATATACTCAGAATTGTTACTTTCAGAAAAGACTATGCCTCTCAGAGGCCAGTCAACACTAGGAACCAGTTGACCCTACTAGAGGGTATGTACAAACCAAAGAGAGAGAGATGATGGAAAAGAGATATAGTCAAACAAGAATACTCAATGATTGTCTAAAAACACAAACAAACCCCAACATAAAGACTGTCCAATAGAAGAAGACACAAAAAGGTCTAAACCCTCAACACACAAGATTAGGATCAAACCTAGAATAAGTCACAGTAGTAAAGTAGGTCTGAAATAGTTAACGACAGATTTTTAACACAAGTAAACAAAAGCAATAGGGCCATAGCCTCTACAAAACATCCCCACAATAATTATGCTACATACATACTACACAACAGTCCAAGTTTCCAGCCCTCTCAGAAGAACAAGATTTGGCCTAAAGTTTTACGGCCTCCACACGAGCATTCAAGGTCAGACCCTAGGCCTCACGAACTCCACAGAACAATAGGTAGCAAACAGGAAAGGGACTTGTTACCAATTGAGTTTCACTTCAGTTGGACTTCAGTGAGCCGCCAGTATTGCACAATTACTTGTGCTCTTTCAGAGTTCAGAAGTTCCAAGTTTGGCCTTTTCAGGGCCCCCTTTTAAGTGTGCTGGCATGGTGGTCTTTGTGTGACTCGGTTCCCTAAGACTTGACAACCAAAGAAGGTATTCCAAGGAGTTTTTTCCTTGTCGATTAAGCTTTGCTTTTAGTCAATTATAATTGATGAGTTTTTCTCCTACACCTCCAAAGCCTCGAATTCCCAAAGTGGTGGTTAGGCCTTAGGGGGTTATTAGAATCCATTTTGTAACATTTATAAACATACTAGATGCTAAAATGGTGTTGTTTGGTCATGTACTAGGTCCCCAGGAGTTACAGTCAGTTCTGAGAAAAATATTTTTTTCATATTTTTAAGCCAGTTGTTAATGGTTTAAATGAAAAAATTCAAGTGGTGATAAAAGTGTGATCCGGAGTCGGAATTTGGTGCAGGGATGCTCATTTTCACGCTCAGAGCATCCTCTTTACCTTGGTACCCGGTCTTCCTATGTTTCGGGCGACCAAAACGTCCCGCGGAGCAGTTTTGCTTATTAGAGCTACAAATTAGCATTTTAATGCTAATGGTGCTACAAATTGCACCATTATAAAAAATTGAAATATTAAAAAAAGAATTTATCACATGCCAAATGAGTTGGCATATGATCTCATAAGGTGGGCGACTAAGTTAAAAAGACAAAGCATATGTTATAATTTGATTTTTGGAGGGTGAGCGAATATTCCATTGTCATGCTGCGCTTTCCTCCTGTTACGATGGTACTAGCACTAGTGTACCTATAGAGGTACCCCAGGGAGAGGGTGTCTTTTTTCTGACCAGGAGGGGTGTTTAGCCAGCTCATTCTGAGGTAGGGGCATGGCTAGACCCTTTGGCTTTTCTTCTGGAAGTACTATGGCTTAAGGGCATCGCTGATTGCCTCATGAAAGGGTTTGAAACCCTGAGGTTGGTGTCCGGGTCTTCCAGGGGTGGGTCACTGGGTCACATTGCCCCCGCCTTGTTTCAACACTCCAACGACAGTTGTTCTAGTGCTGAGACTCACTCTTATCCTCCGGAACACATCCAGCACCCTCCTGGTCCTTCTAGTTCAACATTGCCCTCCCTCTGGGCCCCTCCTTCAGAGGATGACGTCATCCTCCTAGCAGACTGTTTGCTTGCTAAAGGGGGGGGGCGTTGAGGGTTTTCATCACTGTTGGGGTTAGTTGGGGCATGACGACCCCCCCTGTACAGTCTGGCCTTTCGTTTCGTCAAATTTGGCCTTGTTTAGCATATTTTAACACCTAGGGGGTAAAATACCGTAGGTAGCCTACAATACGCCATCTTTAAATTATTTTATATTATTTTTGTTGTATTTTTAAGTTGACATTTTTAAATATTAAATTGACCTTATTTTTTGTAAAGTGAGTGTGAGATCATATAAATAAGATCTCCTCACTTCGTTTTTAGACATCAACTTTTGGGATAAGATCATTATGTCTGCTATTGGCCCTAACTAGGGCTCTTTGAAGGAATGCACTCCTTGATGAAGGTTATTTTGCAAGTTTGAAGCATTTCTTGGAAGTTTTTCCTTTTGTTCATGCCATTGCTAAGGTGGGGCTAGAGTTGTTTGCTTAACACATGCACTTGGAGATATCTATACTTTTTGTTTGATGTCTCTCTGTCAAATGTATGAAAGTGATGCTTGTTAGGGTTGGATGGAAGCCATTGTTGCTTCATTTTCTCTTGATTTGCATGTCATTTTCGTCATTGATCACCATTACAATCAAGCTTGAGCTTTAGGTCTTCAAGTCTTGCTTGAACTAGGCTTCCTCTACGAATCCTGTGATTGTTGAAGTGAGCCTTAGTTGGCCAAGCTTGCCAAGTACCATCTCAAGGAGAGTTTTTCCTCTCATTGATGCCCAAGGTTTGGTGATTAGCTCTCATTTTGAAATCCTAGTTGTTCAACTACTTCATTAAACCTAATTCTGAGTTATTAAGTTAGTTTAGGTTAATTTCATAATTTTTCTGAGTTATTATTGTAAATATATATATATTTTTTTTTATGTTAGTTGATGTTATCTTGTTCATTTATGAGTTAGTAGTTATTTTTAATGTTAAAAACTTAATTAAAGCCCTAAAAATTAATATTAAGACTATAGCTACAGACTTTTTACTACTAGCTTAGCCTTCGCTTTTCCCTTGCCAAGATCCCCACTTTACATCCCTCGTTGCCCTTCTTTACGCAACTTGGCCTCCCTCTTGGACTTCGGGTCTGCTCCCTCCACATCCACTAGCTCCTCTTCCTCGCTGGACCTGCTGACCACCTGTACGTAGCTGTTTTCTCTTATCCGTTGCCTCCATCTCCTGTTGCGGCTCTCCTCCACCGCTCAACCCCTACGCGTCCTGCTCTCCCACGCTGCCATCCTTTCAAGCTGCGGCCGCTTCTTTCCATTTTCGGATCCTTGTTCGCAGCCCAAATCCGCGACCATTCTCCTACCCGTGGCCTTCAACTTGCGGCCTCTCCTCGTCTGCCCCATCCACGGCCACACCTGCGGCTCCTTCTTTCGTGCTCGCCAACCCGAACCTTCAACCCACGGCCCGAGCTCCCTCCTCTGCAGCCCACCACCTTTCCTACCCGTGGCCTTCCCTCTCCCGTCCTTACCAGCTCGCAGCACCTCCGCGGCCTTCGCCTCTTCTCCAAAACCATGGCCCCGACTCGCCCACGACCCTCCTCCCGGCTCCTTCCCCTCGCAGCCTGAGCTCCCTTCTTCCACGCGGCCCTTCTGTTGACTCCCTTCCATCTTTCTCCACTGCCCTATTTTTATCCCTCTACTTGGGTTAACACAGGTCTGCCATTAAAATTGCAGACCATGTGTATTTCCCTTTCACCTCGCATCTGTACAAACGATAAACAAAATTCGAATTAGTTTATTAATTTAAAATCAGACCTGTGTTGTAATTCCCTCTAATTTTGTTATCTAGCAATTAAATGGTTGAGTTGTTCATGCATATGTGAAAGTCTTACTTGGGTCAAACACGATCCCTGTTAAGAAAGACTTTATCAAGCAGATCAGAGAAGTACTTCTGTGGGCTAATTGGAAAAGTCTCGTATTTGATGCTAGTAGATTGTTTTTGAATAAATTGGCATATAACCTATTTCTAATTCTGATATACAACGTTGAATGCATACACACCAACTATTACTCAACTATTGTCACTTGCAGATTTGAAAGTTATTGAATTGACCTTAATGTGCACTTGATTTTTGGTTGGTACTTGTTTGAAGTGAATGATAATACATGCACCATTTATGATATTTGCTTTCGGTTGTTATTGTTCTATGGTGGGTAATCTTCACAAGAGAACTCATATACTTCATTGATTGTTAATTATTATGATCATTGGATCGAATTGTCATTTATACATACTTGGTGAATGCTAAACTGATTGGATACACATACATCTTGACCTTTAGTTTGTTTATATTTAATTAGTGGCATGTATTTAAAGCCCATACATTCTCTTCGACCGTCATTATTGGTTATGATATATGCTTATGCCTTTTGGGTATAAGTGGGTTAATACTCTTGATGAATGATAGTCCTGACACTGTTTCATTTATTTGCTTATGCTTCAATGACCGTAATTGATTGAATGACATTGAGTAAATATTTGGCTTTTGCTCTGAGTGTTTGGGCAATATAGTCTTTTGATCCTATATTCATTACATGCTTACATGCTTATACATTTCATCGAATGATCTAAGTGAATTGTCGATCTTGCACTTGTTGAAATTAGATATACTTGACTTCATTAGGCACTGGTCTAACTACACTTCGCATAGAGAGGATTGTTTTGTGGTTGTCTTCGTGTTTTTGCAGGATTTCATAAGGATACTTCTCCTTGGAGGTTTCGACTTCCGAAGAAGTTAGAACAGTGATTGAGATGACATTGGGTCACTTTTCTTATTTATGCTTACTGGGAATTAACCCTGCTAATTTGCCCAGTAACACCTCCTCACGTGGGCCGGCTTCTCCATTGGCCGTGTACGGATTGGGTGGATTATAACTGAAGTGGTGGGCGCCTACCTCATTGGGAGGTGGCACACCCACGGGTTTTACCTTCCATTTAAAAAAAACAGCCAACGCTTATGCCAACGTAAGCATGGAAGCAATCTCGTGTTCACCATCTCCTCATGTGGACGGATATCTCCACTTGGCCGCATTCGGATTTGGTTGTGATAAGTTCGAAGAGGTGGGCGCCTACCTTTTGTGAGGTGGCACCACCCACATGGATAAGCGGCAAGTTGAGAGCATCCAATCGGATTTCTCACACGTAAAGCCATTATAACATGGAAACATCACGTACTCCCTCCCTTCGCGTGAGCAGCTAGCTCCTTCAACACGCATGCTTCCATTTTTGAGTGATTTTTTCCAAGAGAGGTAATGCATCTCCATTGGCTATGAGCTTGCCTTGCTCTACAATCAAGGTCCTTATTTTTTGCGCCCTAGCTGCTTGCCTTGTGCTATAAATTGAGGAGCTAAGGTCCATTAGAGAGATCTGAAGGTGGAACCTTTGCTCTTGTAATGCTTGTGGTTTATTGAGTAATATATTTCAAAAGGCTTTGGAGGTCTACATGATTGTCTGGTGTTGGCCCATTTTTGTGCATGCTTTTTGGTTGAGGTATATCTAGTGTAGTTTCTTTGTGCTCTTATATTATAAATTGTGATTTGATCTAGCTTACAAAGGCCTTCGAGCCTCTAGAGTAAGCATTCATTGACTTTGATTTGCTTATTTGTATTTAATTACTTAGAGATATAGAAGCAACACATGTAATCAGTTATACTAATGCCCTTCTTGTCTCTTTTGATTAATATTTTGGATTTAATCACGTTTATGTGTAAGTGCTCTTGAGACTGTGCAGGATAGAGTGCTAAGTGTAGGAAGTGGATCTAGTTTGACTCTTCTTCCAAACTTAGCAGTTGGTCACATCATTTCTGCTGACTTTTTTTGTTTTGCAGACACCATTGGTTCTCCAAATCTTGCAAACCAAAGGCTTGATTTTAGCTCCCTCCTCTATCTCTTTCAAATAAATACACTTTTCTTTCCCTTTCCGTCCATTTTAGAGCAAGTAGAATAAATCTAAAGGCTGAAATATTTTATCTCTTGCATCTCAAATAGATCTAAATAAGTCATATTTTCAAAGCTAAATTCATAAATCTAGATCTAGCATTTATATGCTTGAAAACGCTAAATAATTTCCATTTTTTGGGCAAGTATAGATTTTGTAATTTTCATGTATTTTTATATGTTCTAACCACTAATCTTGCAATTTTAGCTTGCTGGTTTTTAGCAGGTCCAACAAAAAAGAGAAGGAAACTATGGCCAATTTTTGCTAGAAAGTGCCTGTTATCAGACAACTTGTAGTTGTCCCTAAAGGTATCCAATCCGGGATGGTAGAGGAGATGGACAACTAAAGAGGTGACCCAAGAGATGCCATGATTCCCAATGCAAGCTGGGAGTCACGTCAATCGAGCACTCTTCACTTTAGATCAAGATGAATCAAGATGTAGGGGGAGATCCTATAACCAATCAAAGGTTATTGGACCAAAGCAAAGGTTCCTAGGGATATGTGAAAGACAAGTTACGGAAACCAATGCAAGGTTAGGTGGACCTGGAAGTTTAAGCGTGGTTGAAAAAGGCTTAGGGGTGACTAATGTTTCCACCAATAAATGATTTAGGCCACATAACAAGATCAAAAGACAAGATCTAGTACCATGAAATACACAAGTGGGACCCACTTCCTTGGGATATGGAAATGCTTCAAATGGGACCCACAAGGTGAAGTTAGGGGTGCAAATGGTACCAAGGGTTATGCAAGAAGTAGATCTATGGATGTAAGTTGAAATTAGAGATACCCACATATGGGATCTAGCACTTGACACAACTCCCAAGGAGTGCGAATTTCCGTAGGTGGACTAGTGCCTTGAAATGGATGGGCAAATGGAGTCAAAAGGATGTCAAAATGTAGATTGGGACCTAAGAGTCAAATCAAGGGTATGGTTCAAGATCAAGTGAATAGGATGGTTAGATCTTACTAGATCTAATGTTTCACCAAGTGACCCAAGTGGACAACAATCCCCAAAAACAAGGAATGCTACCCCCAAGGCAGAACTTCACAAAGTGAGACACTAGATGTAGGTTTCAAGGTATGCTTGTTTCAAATCCAATGGGATCTCAACCACCCACATCCTAGAAGTGGGCAAACTCAAACCCCTAAGAAGTGCGACTTTGCCCAAGGAGGGCTAAATGCATGGGATGGTGTGTCAAATCAAGTCCAAAGGCCACCAAAGTTTAGATCCAAGTAGTTTAGGCAAGTATCAATATGGATCTTGAAAATCAAGGGCATCCAATGGCTAGATCTCCATAGATCTAAGATTGAAAGTGCATCACCAAATTGACCCAAGTGGGGCACGACCCTCAAAATGAGGAATGGGGCCCACAAGGCAAAAATCAAAGAAGCGAGACACTAGGGGTAGGTTATCAAGTGAGGAGAGTATGAATCAAGTGGGATCTCACTTACCCATGTGTTGGACCTAACCCAATTAGCTTCTCCCAAAGGGTGCGATTTGCCTCAAGAGGGCTATTTTGCCTTGGAAAGTGTGTCAAATGTGTTCGGGTACACAGGGTACTACCAAAGGACCGAACACCAAGAGCAACCACTTCACACAAACAGATCACAGATCAACACACCGATGTTTTGACGTGGTTTAAACCCTCTTGAGGGAAACACTCCACGGCCCCGGCCAAATAGCTTCTATGGGACAATTTATTATGCAAAGAAAGAAAGTTACAAATGAGCTTCTCATAATCGATCAACTAAACAATGACCCTCCATGCTCTTTAAATAGAGATCATGGACCAATCGGGTGTTAAGCCACGGATCAAGGTTAGGTTTGATCTAAGAGAAGTTGAGCCGTCGGATCACTCTATGTCGGGAACATATCGTGACCGTCGGATTAAGTATTTACAAATGCATACTAAAGAAACACACTATCCCTAATGGATATATTACACAAGTTGATCTTAACTAACTCCCAAGTGTCTAAATATCCGAACATCCCCCCTTAAGAACAACTTGGGATAGGATTGAAGGATTTACAAAAGTGACACTATTAGGAGAAGGAAGGAGGCATTAGAGCCTATCCCCCCTTAATGACAAGTTCTTGAACACCTAACATAGATCGAAGTTTAGAAAACTTCGCTTCTGTAAGAGACTTGGTGAAGATGTCTGCAACTTGATCATCTGTAGGGCAAAAGAGCACTTCAAGAACACGATCATGAACAAGATTTCTGATGAAGTGCATATGTAGCTCAATGTGTTTGCTGCGTTGATGTAGAACTGGATCTTTGGCAAGCTTGATGGCACTTTGTTTGTCGCACCAAAGTGGAGTAGGCTGCTGCTGCTCGAATCCAAACTCTGAAAGGATTTGTCGAAGCCATAAAGCTTCTTGACTGGCATTAACTGTTGCTCGATATTCTGCCTCTGCTGAAGAAAGAGCAAGAGCTTGTTGTTTCTTACAAGCCCAAGTAATAGGTCCAGATCCCAGACTGAAAACATAACCTGCAGTAGACTTTCGATCATCAGGATCGCCGACCCAATCTGAATCAGTGAAACCAACCAACAAAGGTTTCCCCCCTGTACTGTAATGAATCCCAAACTGAACTGTACCTCAAATATATCGAAGTATTCTTTTAGCTACTTTCCAGTGACTTTCATGAGGTGTTTGCATATAACGGGCAACACGACCAACGACAAAGGAAAGGTCAGGACGGGAATGAGTCAAGTATAAGAGACTACCAACAAGCTGGCGATATAAGGTGGCATCGACTTCAGGTGAGAAGTACAAGTGGCAGAAAGTTTGACTCCAGACTGGAAGGGAGAAGGGGTTGGTGTACAATCTTCCATGTGAAAGCGATGAAGAAGGTCACAAGCATACTTAGACTGAGAAAGAAAGATTCCTTCTTTGGTTTGCAGGACTTGGAGACCAAGAAAATAATGCAAATGTCCTAAGTCTGACATTTCAAAATTTTGTTTAAGACTGGATTTCACATGGGTTATAAGCTTAGGGTCACTACAAGTAAGAATAAGGTCATCAACATATAGAACAAGTATGATGAGATGGTTTCCTACTTTCTTGGTATAGACATTGGGGTCATAATGGCAACTAGAAAAACCAGTGTCAAGGAGAAAGTTATCCATTTTGGCATACCAAGCTCTAGGAGCTTGCTTAAGGCCATATAAGGATTTCTTAAGGCGGCAGACAAGGCTAGAGTTATTTTGAACATAGCCAGGAGGTTGTTCCATGTAAATTTCTTCCTGTAAATCACCATGTAAGAAGACATCCATTTGATGGACTTCCCAGTTGTGTAAGGCTGCAAGGGAAAGAACAAGGTGGATGGAGTTCATTTTTGCGACGGGAGCAAAGGTTTCATTGTAGTCAATCCCTTCAACTTGGGAAAAACCTTTGGCAACTAACCTTGCCTTAAGTCTTTCAACACTTCCATCTAATGCATACTTAGTTCTGTAGACCCATTTACATCAGACAAGTTTTCTTCCTTTTGGAAGAGGTACAAGATCCCAAGTATCGTTCGCCATTAAGGAACGATATTCTTCATCCATGGCTGCATCCCAATTTGGATTCCCTGAAGCTTCTGCAAAAGTTTCTGGATCATGATTCTCGAAAACTTGAGCCAAAAGAGAAGATGCTCGTTGAAACTGAGAACGTGTTCGACGTTGATCTCTAGGATCACCAGCAAGATCACCAGCTGCTTCACATGTTGAACGGACCCATCGAGGAAGGACTTGTGCTGGTGCAACTGGAGGAACATGAGCAGGCAGAGGTGGATTTTCATCCTCACTGTCATCCTCAGAAACTGGAGTTGGAAACCTGTCAAGGAAGTTGGAAGAAGAAGAAGAAGGCACAAACGCCGAATCAGGCTCGCAGGCCAAAGATGGCACAATCGCCGAGTTAGGCTCGCAGGCCAAGAGATTTTTATCAAATGTAACATCTCTTCTAATGATTATATCATGAGAATGTGGTTGAAGAAGTCTATAACCTTTTACATCTTTAGAATATCCAACAAATATGCACTTTTCACTTTTAGGCTGCAATGCTTTTCATTTTTCATCCGGAATGTGAGCCCATGCTTCACTACCAAACACACGGAAGTGACTTATATCAGGTTTAGTTTTACTCCATGCTTCTTCCGGTGTTATACTTTGTAATGCTTTAGTGGGGGTGTGATTAACTATGTAATTTGCACAATTTATGGCTTCAGCCCAAAATTGAAGACTTAGTCCCTTGGATTGGATCATACAATTAGCCATTTCTTTTAAGGTGCGGTTCTTCTGCTCAGCTACACCATTTTGTTGTGGTGTATATGGAACAGTGTGCTGTTGTTGGATGCCTTGTTCAGTGCAGAAAGTAGTGAACTTTTTGTTAACATATTCTCCTCCGTTGTCAGATTTTAACTTAATAATTTGATGATCAGATTCTTTTTCAACAAGGGCCGTGTAGGCCAAGAACATGTTAAATACTTCGCTCTTAAGTTTTAGGAAATAAACCCAAGTGCGTCTGGTGTAATCATCAATGAAAGTTAAGAAATATTTGAAACCAGAAAAGGAAGCAGATGGAAGAGGACCACACAAGTCACTATGCACAAGCTCCAAGGGAACCGAGGCATGCCAAGAGGCACGTTTGTCAAAACTGTCCCGATGATGTTTTCCGAGTACACAACCGGAATAAACACCATCCCTGCAAGATACCATCGGAAGACCTGTCACCATATTGTGTTTACATAGTTGTTGCAATGAGCGATAATTTAAGTGACCAAATCGCTCATGCCAAAGTTTGCTCAAGTTATCACTATGAGCAACAAAAACTGAAGGGAAAGGTGATGACCCAAAGTTGTTAAACTTGTACAACCTGGTAATATCATCAACAATTCCGGTAGCTAGGACCTGTTGAGGATCTTTAAAATCTTTGATTACAACTTGGTGAGGTGTAAAGGTCACAGTTTTACCTTCACCAGAATGAGTGATCTGATAGACTGATAACAAATTGCAGGAAATTCTTGGAACACATAGTACATCACTAAAATGACCATTATCTACTGGAACTGTTCCAGCTCCTACAACACTTAGAGATCTATCATCACCAACAAATATTTGTTTGGTGTTACATTCATGCATAGTAGAAAAGATGGTTTGATCCTTAGCCATATGATAAGATGCTCCAGAATCAATGAGCTATTCATTTGAAGTAGAAGAAGAAGATGCATTATAAGAATAACCAGAAGCACAAAGTGCATGTCCATGAGAGGCAGATTCTGAAGGTGAATCTAGGCTGATGTGGTGCTTCTTCATTGCTGCTTCCAAGGCTGCCATCTTCTTGAAACACTTGGATTCATCATGATTATCTTTCCCGCAATAGTTGCAATGACGCTCAGTCTTCTTTACAGCTACCGTTACACCAAAACCCGCAGGTGATTGGTAAACTCACCATTGCCAGATTTAAGGATCCACGAGAGGCGATTAATCCCTTGTCACGATACACCGGGGAGCGCTGACTACTTGCAAATTCGTGCAACAATATCCCCCTCAGCGCAAGCCGAGTGTGTATCGAACTCATGACCTCTAGCTCTGATACCATGTTCGGGTACACAGGGTACTACCAAAGAACCGAACACCAAGAGCAACCACTTCACACAAACAGATCACAGATCAACACACCGATGTTTTGACGTGGTTTAAACTCTCTTGAGAGAAACACTCCACGGCCCTGGCCAAATAGCTTCTACGGGACAATTTATTATGCAAAGAAAGAAAGTTACAAATGAGCTTCTCATAATCGATCAACTAAACAATGATCCTCCATGCTCTTTAAATAGAGATCATGGACCAATCGGGTGTTAAGCCACGGATCAAGGTTAGGTTTGATCTAAGAGAAGTTGAGCCGTCGGATCACTCTATGTCGGGAACATATCGTGACCGTCAGATTAAGTATTTACAAATGCATACTAATGTATACTAAAGAAACACACTATCCCTAACGGATATATTACACAAGTTGATCTTAACTAACTCCTCAGTGTCTAAATACCCTAACAAAATAGAACCCAATCACCACCAAACTATAGATCCGAATTGCCGTGGATACTATCGAGGTGGGTTTTCAATATCTTTCCAAAAGCTAGGCTAGATCCAAGTAGATCTAAGAAAAACAAAAATGAGGGTTTTAATCAATTAGGGTTTTTATGATCTAGAAGTTATGGATAAGCCAAGGAAGAAGAAAACCATACCTTTGGAGCATACCTGGATGGAGAGATGAATGCTAGTTGAGATGATGATTACTTTTGCCAAAGATCAAATGAAGAATTTTTGAAGCCCTCTTGCCAAATCGATTTTCTCCAAGCCACACATGTGTCCCTCTAACCTGTCAAAACCAAGGAGCAAAGCATCAATGAGTTTAACATGTTGAAGGTAGATACAAGCAAGAAAGAGATAAGCAAAGAATAGTTGGTACAAAGACAAAACCACTCCCTGTTAACCCAAAACGTCCTCCTCCAAGCTTGAAGGGTAGGCCTCCCTACCAATTCGTACTTGTCCAAAAACGCCTCCTCAACCTGTAAAAAGCATGACAAAATATGCAAGATAACTACAAGAGATCCTCCAGTGCAATGGACAAAAGCATTTACAATCAAAGCAACCAACATCCACTCCAAGATCCAAGCATTTACTCCAAAAGATAGAAATTTTATTCCAAGAGCCAAGAGCCAAATTCTCTAGATGATTTTACAATGAGGGGGTCTCCTCCTTATATAGGATAATAAAGACCAAAACCCTAGATCTCAAAACCACTTTTTGAAATGAGTGGTTGGGATTAAAAGATCTCACAGCATAATCAATGGCTAAGATGAATCATAACAATATAACACATGGATCACTCAAATAATGATGACGTCATAGCTAAAAGATACTCATGGAGGGTGATGTCATCCACTAGAGGGGGCAAAAGTACATGGGCCCACCTCATATGACTAGGACATGGTAAGTGAAGCTCATGGTGGGGCTAGGAGGCATCAATCTTTGCTAGCTCATCCCCATGGCACAATAAAATAATATAATATGTCCAAAATAATACAAATGATCAAGTCTGTCCTCAAAATCTGTGAGAGACATGCAGTAAAAGGCCTGCTGTGGCCTCGGTGTACCCCACTGACTGATGAAAACTGGCTGGAAGATGGGGGGTTCACCCTAGAAGACCAAGTGCCAAAACCTTGCCTCAATTGCCCAAATCAAATTCCTCAGTGACCCTTTTACTCCATTTTTAACCTGCCTCGGTAACTGTGAAAGTGCTGAAACTGCCTCCTAGGGCATCTACCCTGTCAAACTGAGCCCACCAGGCTCTCCAGAAGGGGGGGTAAATGGTAATATCAAGTGGCTGGACCACCCCCTCCTCATACAACACCCTAGGTGAACTAGCCTCTCAAGGCCCCTGCTGGTCAGGCTGGAAATCAGCCCCAAATCTGGTCAACAAGTGAAAAACTGCATCTATCACTGTCGGAAGTGCCCGGAACTGAATGATAAGTGTCTCATTGGATCCAAAAGACCCAAATCTACTAAGAATGTGTACTCATACACCATGGGTTGCCCTAATGGGCTCACTGTAGGGTCCACCATATATGGATAGTGCATAATCTGATGATCTGAAGTAATAATAAAACCTGCTGAACTGCATCAATCACCATCTGAATCATATGTCCATCATATAGTATCATCATTAAGAGTATGTGGGTCCATATATCATCATCAATAAGCATGCATGGCCCACATCATCACGGATCCCAAGAAATGACCATAGTCAAACTGGGTTTGACTAGGTCCATATACAACCAAAGATAAATCATATCAATAGACTAAGACATGTTCCTCTAATCATACTCACATCCTAACTTAAAGTATAACATCATTTAGTGGCATTAATCATTGCTAGCATATTCCATTGTTATTTATAGTTACTCGCACAATAGCTTAAACGACAAACTCACCCATTGGACATGGTCTAATTGCTAGCTAAGGATGAAGGCTAGGAACAAGGCTAGGGAAAAAGGGGTTGACTTGTCTAATTTCAACTAAAAGACACTTTGGACTGAGAGAAAAGGGGAAGCTACAAACTCTGTGCTGGACAAAATAACACGGGGAAGGGCTTTGCCTCACAAATGGATACGCTGTTTAGAGAGTGTTTATTAGGATCATGTCTACATCAAGTTGATCCAAGTTCATTAGGATCATTCAATTTCATTTCATGGCCTTTTTGGCCTACATAACCCTTCGGATCTCAGGTGTGCTGATAAGCACAACTAATTGCAGCTTGCATCCAGGGCATGTTTATACATATATATCAGGTCAACAATTGTTTAGATATAGAATTTAAGAACCATTGCTTTTTGGACCTTTCTTATACTCTTCGAGGAGTATTTTTAGCAGTTCATCGCTCTTGCCCTTTTTAGTTTCCATGGGCAAATCTATATAAGTTTCCATAAGTAGTACATGAACTTTCAGTTTTAGCCAACAACATCTCAAGTGACTAGGGGGAGTTCGAGCCAGTGCCAAACATCGGGACAACCGATAGGAATGATTTAGGCCTACAATCCAACTTACCAAAGGCAAGTTCTGTCACCAACTCAGAGCCAAGACACTAAACAACAGGGATGCGGTCCAAACACAGAGGTAGTAAAAAGGAAAGTCCTCAATATCAGAAAGTCAAGTAAGACAAGTCAAGGGCTAAGGCAAAATAAGGAAAGTCATGGATGGATGGAGTCAAGTGAAAGTGGAGCCTAAGCTAGCAGACAATGGTGTAAAGAAAAACCATATCTATGCAAGGTAGTAAACCAGTAGTAAACCAGTGAGTTTTGTCAAACAACCTAAATGTGCAAGTAAGATGTCCATTTTATAATTCATCATTAAGATAGTCCATTTTAAGTTTTACAAAGTTTGCCACTTCATGAATTATATACCAAGCTAAATGCTGTGAACATGACTAAAGCAACAAGATAATAATCCACAGTCAATGATCAGAAATCCATAGGTCATACAACATCATCATAAGAATAATCATCATATATCATCTGAAACACTGTTGCAATACATCTCTAGGCACTAAATTGAAACTGTATGGAATAAAGGGTCACATCGGTCATCAAATGTGAACTCTCAAGGCTCAGCCTTGACACAAGGTCTAACATAAGTCTGAATAATACACTGCTCTGATCATGAGTGATCTCAAAATATAAACTCATCATAGCCAAGCTCTGAATAATCTAGGCTCTGGAATGTGCAGATATCTGCTAAGCAAGAATAGTAGCCCTGCTACTATGGTGTGATCATAGTGCCAAAAACACTTCCCGAGGACCCTATTTCACCAACGCGTCATTCTATAAAATTGTAAGCCCTTAGATCCTAATTTAAAAGGACTAAGAGGCACTTCTTCCAACAAGCATTGTAAAAATTATTAAACGAGAGCAAGTGGGCTACACAGCGCTTGCATCCCATCCCCCTGGGGGATTCGCGTGTTCTTTTTTCGTGGCGTGATTTTTTCTAACTTTTTGTGCAGGGTGTATACTTTGTTTAGGTAGTTAATTCTTGAGTTCTTTTCATTTAAATAAAGCCAAGTGACACATAGGTTCGGCAAGTTTATTTGTTTTAATTAAGTTATTGATTTAATTTCATAAACTGCAAGCACTAGAAATTTGAACGAATATTTTGTTGTTTCTCGAAGTATGCTCTTTCCCCTTTGGACACTGGTCCTAGGGAAACCAGAAAAGAGTAATTCTCAAACACTTAATAATAACTCACATTAATAAAAGTAAGTACCCTCAAGATAGTGAAAATCCGACACTCGAACATTGAGTAACGCATGGGGAAATTTCTCAAAAGAAGCGGGAACCACTGGAGAGCGACCTCAGGGCACCATTAGACTACATCCTTGTTGGTGTAGTGTTGAACACGCTCTTGAGACTCCGCTCCAGCACACACGTCTTTGTGAGGAGCCACCTTTTCCCAATTTCCAGACATTATTCCTTGTACCTCACGGTATAGCGGGAGCTCTCATTTTCCCATTAAGCAATTCATCCTCAATAATTCCTAAAATTGACCAAGAACACAATTGCAAAACATTTACTTTTACAACAACATTTACTTTGACTCCATGACACTGGTCTGTAATATTGGTTATTTGCTTTTAATTATATCATGTCGTGATATTTATATTCATATTTGCTGTATAGTTATTTTTATCTTGCAATAAGTCTTAATCAAATATTTAATTCCAAAAACTCCTAAATAACATCTTTCATCCAGAAGAACTAAGTACTTAAAGCCTTAGTAACATTAATAGGGTCCACCCCCTTGGCTTCATTAGGAGTTAAGCCTAAACAAAGGAGTCAAGATCAAGTGATAGTACTTGACTCAGACTTGCCCCCAAGGACGCACCTAGCATCTTGAAGATTTCTGCTACGTTAACCCCAGGTGCGTAAGAGGCGGCAATAGGACTCACAACAGAGTCTAGAGGTCACGATTGAGCTTCTAGAGTCACATCTAGCTCAACAAGCAAGGCACAGAACATATCGGGTCCTTTAAAGGTAGCTTAGGGTTCACACAACTTCAAACTAGTAGACCAAACTTCTCAACAAATAAATCGAGTCACAAAAGCAGCTCGGGTTCTCATACAAGCAGATCGAATCCTTCTAGCAGCAACCTGAGTTTCAAACAAGGCTTGAACAGGTAGGCCGAGTCTCCACTGGGTTAAGGTTAAGGTGGTAGTAGTAATAAGACTTCACGTCAACCTTTGAATTAATAAAGCAACCAAATCTGAGATAGATGAAAGCTTCAGTAGTTAGGTGACCTCAACAAGCAGCAATAAGACTCCTACTAACCTTGACGTCAAGCAATAGAACTGAGATAGGTAAAGGAATGTCAATTTGCTAAAAAAAACAAGGGATCTCAATAAATAGGATAATAGGATCTTCTAGAGAGGTCATAGAAAATAATCCTTTACACAAGTTAGGGTCCCATTAAATTAGGAAGGTACCAAAAAATAAAAAATAAAAATAAAATAAATAAAAATAAAAAGAATAAAAATAAAAATAAAGATAAAAATAAAAATAAAAATAAAAAGAATAAAAATAAAAATAAAAAATAAAAGAATAAAATATAAGCAAGGGTCATATAAATAAGTGAGGGTACAATGACCCATCAGAATGATACCATAAAAAAAAGCAAAAGTGGGTACCCATTATATTTAGAATAACATTAGGTGGGTACTAGGACCAACGCATGGTCCAACATAAGATATGAATGGGTACTATGGTTGTTTGACCATGTTTTGTGGTTTACCCTTGGTCCTAGGGTTCATGGGTTATGTAGGACCAAGGGTAAACCACAAAACATGGTCAAACAACCATAGTACCCATGAGACCAAGAACATCAAAGGTGGTACAAACCAGAAGATAACTCAAGGTAGGTAAAAGACCTTATTAACCATAAGTCAAAGACAAGGTACCACAAGACAAATAATCAACAAGGTGTAAGGACCAAATGTCAATAAATCAAGTTGGGGCACAACCAATCATCTCTCTCTCAAATGTACAAGTGTTCCAAATAACCTGAAATTTCATCATCACTGTATAAGGAAGGGTCCACACGGATGATGTGATCATGTGGTCCTCTAGACTGCTCCTAGGGTCAAATGTTAGTGGCTTCATCAAGGGGTCGCCAGACCCTTGAGAAGGCTATCTAACTCAACCATCTCGAAGACCTAGGAGAAGAGGAAATCACACATCATCATCTTGGTAACTGACCAAGAACCTCCATTCTCAAGGAATGGCTCTCAGCTTTCGGTCCTAGACTGAAACCACCTGCAGGACCTACTTGGTCCTTGTGACCAAGAATCTGCCTGGTCCTAGACCAAGATGTCTCTGTCTCAACTTGCAGGATCTGCTTGGTCCTTGTGACTAAGAATTGTCTGGTCCTAGACCAGAATACCCTAGAGACAAATAGGGGCCTTAGCCACATGCTAGGGACTTTGCCACGGCATCAACCTGCTTGGTTCTCGACCAAGAACCCCAGGAGACAATTGGGGGCCCTAGGGTACCTTCTAGTGTCTTACTCTCTACTTTGCCTGGTTAACTTGACCAGGACCCCTAGTTAACTGACTAGGGTACCATCCTCTCTGAGAATGGGTTTCGCAACTGCACTAACTTTAACATTCCCTCTCAGCAAGAGAGGCATTCTTAGCAATACTAAGCTTGTCGAGGATAGAGGCTTAGTCAACACATCCGTTGGCAACTGCACCATGTCTTTGTCATGGTGAAACAACCTGTCTTAGAATACATGATTTTCTGAGAGCTTCAAAGAGCTATGAATGTCAACATGTACCTTGATCTTATAGATCCACTTGGAAGTTACAAATGACTTCCCTTGTTGTCTGAGAATCACTTTCCACATATCATTATCCATTATTAACTGGATATTCTCTGTCAGCAATCTTTCCAAACTTGAAGTTTGGTTGCCTCCATATCAGTGGCTGATCCTGAATCAGTGATATGGCTCCCACTGGAGCATCCTTGGAACCTCTCAATAGGTTCCTCAATGAGATCAACTGAAGGCTTCTTGGCGTTCTCCCTCTGCTTCTCTGAACGATAAGTCAAATAGGCTTCCATATCTGAGTCACTGAAAGACTCCCTCTTGATCTTTGAAACTTGATAGGGGTTATTCATTAGAGCTTTAACAACATGTCTTGAGACCTTGTAAAGGTCCCCCTCATGGACACCAATCTCAATAACTGAGCTTATATTTCCACCTTTAGTCCGTACTAGTGCCTTTCCTTTTGAGAAGGCTATAGAGAACCCCTTGTCTTCTAAAATTGCCATTGAAAGAACATTCCTCTTTAAACCAGGAACATATAAAATTTCCTCAACATGAATCAATGTACCTGAATCAAGCTTTAAGGCAGTTGAACCTACTCCTTTGATTTCAAAGGTATTTCTATTTTTCATCTCCACTTTCTCATTGAACTTCTTGGCCTTGTAACCCACAAGAGCCCTTTTGTATCCAATGATATGCTTGGTGGCCCCACTATCAATCCACCATGAGTCTGATGAGTTGTTTGGTTCTTGAGAGTGTTGAAATCAAGAAGAACTCTCTTTGATCTTTTTCTTTGGTCTCAGCTTTAGATTTCTTTTGTTGAGGCTCTTCTTCTTCTGTAGCAGATGAGGCATGATGCTTCCCTTTATGCCAATTTCTGTTAAGAGTATTTCTACAATCGTTTGCATAATGACCAAGCTTGCTACATTTAAAACATCTTACTTTTGACTTATGAAAGTGCTTACCTTAAGGTCCCTTACCTTTGTTCTGGTGCTGAGGGAAGCTTCTTCCTTTCTTTGTCTTAGCAGCAAGAGCGTGATTCTTTTCAGCGGGAGGCCCAGATCTACTCTGAGTTCTATCTTCTTCTTCTAAGCAATCATGCCACAACCTATCAAAGCTTGGTTGTATTTCTCTTCCATTCATTGCTGAAAGAAATGTCTCCCAAGATGTAAGAAGACCATCTAGTGCTGTTTGCACAAGATCATTGTCATCTACTTCAACTCCAATTGCCATGACTTGATCTTTTATTTGAGCAATCTTTGAGAAGGAGGCAACTGATTCCCTCTCCTCCATCTTCAATGAACGAAGTTGCTTCTTCAAGACCCTCTTCTGAGTAGGTGCCTTCTTCTCATAGAGATTTGCTAGGGCATCAAAGCATTCCTTAGTTGCCCTTAGAGGAGCTATTACAGGCATCAATTTATCTTTAACTGAGTAAAAAACAACTCTCTTCTTAAATGCTGCTCTTCTTGAGCTGTTGTGGGCTCTTCCACAACCCTAGTGACCAATTCATCCAAGTCACTATCCTCCAAAATATTCAAGACCCTAGCCTTCCGTGCATTAAAGTTTGAGGCTCCTTCAAGCCTATCTTCTGCTTTCACTAAGTTAGAAGCCATCTCAATCAACTTGCCAAGAACACTTGTAAACCTATAGTCAAGTTGATTAGGACACAAACTCTTACCTTAGGATCTATGTAGATTCTGTTAGCCTGCAAAAATAGAGTTAGCTACAAGACCTAAGCTTGATACCATGTTAAATTTTCGATAGGGTTAGGGTTTAATGCAGAAAATAAACAATCAATGTACTTTAATGCAAAAAATCACTTTTAACATTTAACAACTAGTACTGAAATTGAAATAGTACAGCAGTAGCTCTAACAAAACATAATTTTCATCTCTTTCAACTTTTCACTTTTAACAGTACCAATTTGGTCACAGTGTTAAAGTAATCTTTAGTAACTTGCAATCAATAGTAAAATAATCAACTTGTTTATTTTGCAATAAAAGAGATAAGTGAGGATACTTACCTGGGTGAGGAACCTTTCCTGTTATATACTCATAAATGTTACTTTCAGAAAAGACTATGCCTCTCAGAGGCCAGTCAACACTAGGAACCAATTGACCCTGCTAGAGGGTATGTACAAACCAGAGAGAGAGATGATGGAAAAGAGATATAGTCAAACAAGAATACTCAATGACAGTTAAAAAACACAAACAGACCCCAGCATAAAGACTATCCAATAGAAGAAGACACAAAAAGGTCTAACCCTCAACACACAGGATTAGTATCAAACCCAGAATAAGTCACAGTAGTAAAGTAGGTCTGAAATAGTTAACAACAGATTTTTAACACAAGTAACCATAAGCATTAGGGCCACAACCTCTACAAAACATCCCCACAATAATCATGCCACATACATACTACACAACAGTCCAAGTTTCCAGCCCTCTCAGAAGAACAGGATCTGGCCTAAAGTTTTACGGCCTCCACAAGAGCATTCAAGGTCAGACCCTAGGCCTCACGGACTCCACAGAACAGTAGGTAGCAAACATGAAAGGGACTCACAACAGAGTCTAGAGGTCACGGCTGAGCTTCTAGAGGCACAACTAGCTCAACAAGCAAGCCATAGAACAGATCAAGTCCTTTAAAGGTAGCTTAGGGATCACACAACTTCAAACTAGCAGACCAGACTTCTCAACAAATAAATCGGGTCACAAAAGCAGCTCGGGTTCTCATACAAGCAAATCAAATCCTTCTAGCAGCAACCCGAGTTTCAAACAAGGCTTGAACAGGTAGGCCAAGTCTCCACTGGGTTAAGGTTAAGGTGGCAGCAGTAATAAGACTTCACGTCAACCTCTGAATTAATAAAGCAACCAAATCTGAGATAGATGAAGGCTTCAGTAGTTAGGTGACCTCCACAAGCAGCAATAAGACTCCTACTAACCTTGACGTCAAGCAACAAAACTGAGATAGGTAAAGGAATGTCAACTTGCTAAAAAAACGAAACAAGGGATCTCAATAAATAGGATAATAGGATCTTCTAGAGAGGTCATAGAAAATAATCCTTTACACAAGTTAGGGTCCCATTAAATTAGGAAGGTACCAAAAAAAAAAATATAAACAAGGGTCATATAAATAAGTGAGGGTACAATGACCCCTCAGAATGGTACCATAAAAAAAAACAAAAGTGGGTGCCAATTATATTTAGAATAACATTAGGTGGGTACTAGGACCAACACATGGTCCAACATAATATATGATTGGGTACATAACCCATGAACCCTAGGACCAAGGGTGAACCACAAAATGTGGTCAAACAACCACAGTACCCATAAGACCAAGAACATCAAAGGTGGTACAAACCAAAAGATAACTCAAGGGAGGTAAAAGACCTTATTAACCATAAGTCAAAGACAAGGTACCACAAGACAAATAATCAACAAGGTGTAAGGACCAAATGTCAATAAATCAAGGTGGGGCGCAACCAATCATCTCTCTTTCAAATGTACAAGTGTTCCAAATAACCTGAAAGTTCATCATCACTGTATAAGGAAGGGTCCACACGGATGATGTGATCATGTGGTCCTCTAGACTGCTCCTAAGGTCAAATGTTAGTGGCTTCATCAAGGGGTGGCCAGTCCCTTGAGAAGACCATCTAACTCAACCATCTCGAAGACCTAGGAGAAGCGGATATCACACATCATCATCTCGGTAACTGACGAAGAACCTCCATTCTCAAGGAATGGCTCTCAGCCCTAGGCTGAGCTTTCAGTCCTAGACTGAAAGCACATAAAGGACCTACTTGGTCCTTGTGACCAAGAATCTGCCTGGTCCTAGACCAGGATGTCTTTGTCTCAACTTGCAGGATCTGCTTGGTCCTCGTGACCAAGAACTGTCTGGTCCCAGACCAGAATACCTTAGAGACAAATAGGAGCCCTAGCCACATGCTAGGGACTTTGCCATGGCATCAACCTGCTTGGTCCCCGACCAAGAACCCCAGGAGAGAGCTGGGGGCCCTAGGGTACCTTCTCTTACTCTCTACTCTGCCTAGTTAACTTGACCAGGACCCCTAGTTAACTGACTAGGGAATGCCCAGTATTTGACAACAACTGTAACAAAATATAAATAACACTCTAGAGCTGCCAAATTATTGCACCCAACGTAGCCAGGGGCTTATAAGTTATAACCCAATATGGGGGAGATGTTGTCATCTTTGTCACGTTACGTAACGTAACATTCCCATGTTGGCTCATAACTTATCAAAAATAAAAAGGAATTAAAAAATTCATGTTGGCTCATACAATAAAAAAGTTAAAACCAGCATAGATCCATCTTAAACCCGGATCTATTAAGCAAAGAGAGGGATCCAATTTCTTGAGGTGTAAATTTTTTTATCTTTTATTTTTTACACATCAAGAAAAATTTACACCTCAAGTAATTGGATCCTTTTCGGTGCTTAATAGATCCGGGTTTAAGATGTATCTATGCTGGTCTATATACCATCCGTAACCAGGAAATCGATATTACACATCGCTAGAGAAATAACAAATACCCATGCTATACAAACAGAATCTGGTAGGTGGGCTAACTCTAAAACCCTAAGGGAAGAACTAATTTGTCCATCACGCATCAAAAGGAAACCTCTTATTCAACTGCTTTGCAATCAACAGTATCTATTCAAGCTTATCATTAAGCGAACACAAATAACATAAGAAATCTACTACAACCACATGAGAAAGTCAAACGAGGAAACTTTATATGATCATGCAAAAACATAGAAATCAATTCATACATTTTTCAGATAGTATATGTGTTTGTTCTCAAGGTCCACAGACCATTTCCACTAATATTAATACAACAAAAATATTTTGGATAAATTTGGTTAATCTGATAAAATGAATGGTTTTCTATAAATTTTTTGGATTGGAGAAAAATGATCTCTTCACCAAAATAAAAGAACGAATTGTAATTATTACAAGGAAGAAAAAAAAGAAAAATTTGAGGTTTTTTATTTATTTATTTTTGATGGAATACACATCATGGGAAATCCTCTGAGCACTTCTCCTCATTTCTACGATGGTACCCGGGGTAAACTGTTCGGTTGTAGTTTTGTCGACCTACACCGATGGGGACATCTAGTGAAAGAAAAAATGAGTTTTAAAAAAGACATTAGAATTTTTCATCAGAAAACTAGAAAGAATTTGTAGTCATTGTATTTGATTGGAAGCAATTACAAGGCTGATGATAGATTGTTAAAGAGAAAATAACTGATAAAATTTGATTGTAAGTTTAAAAATCTCCCATGATCAGGAAACTAGTTATCATGCTTTTGAATCGAATCTAACTCATTGACTAAAGCAATTTTAAACAATCAATTACATGATTAATTAGAAAGAATTAACAAATATAAATCTGTTCCTTCATTCATACATATTATCATTTATGTATTTTTTACATATGCATGATCTTTTTATTGTTTACCTTAATATTGTTTGTTAAGGGGCCTTAACAGTGATACCAGGGATGGATGTTTGGGTTTGAATAACATGGGTTATTAATTTTTAAAATGCCGGTTTAAGACATGTAAATTTTGGGCTTTAGAGCAGTCTATGGTTTACAGTGGTTTTACATGTTTTAGGTTGGGATCCTCGACTCTCTGGTTTTAGGAAGAAGCATTAACACTAATTCCACATATTTAGGGAAATTTTGATGAAACAGATTTGGGTTTCTACCAGCTTCATGATGTTTGTTGAGAACTCATTTATCGTATTATTCATTTGAAGTTATCATGTGTTTATTTATCTTTGCTTCATATTTTCATCTTTATAAGAAGAATGTCCCTCTTTGCTGTTCTTGTTATGTGTGCAACTGTTGTTTGTAGTAACACACCTTGTTTACGACAACATTATGCTTCGATTGAGGGGAGATTATTCTGGAAGGAAACTTAAGTGAACATGTTTTATCTTGATCAGGAGAGCTAGAGAAAACTAAGGCGCGTCTCCAGAAGATGTAAACTATTTGTATTGATACTTGGTTGGTGGAACCTGGTGTTTAGATATCGAGCATATGGAAGCAATCATGGAATATTATAAAGTTTTTGATGCTAAGGCTCATCAGAAGAGACAGGTTACATGTTTTGTTGTTAGTTCTCCTACTGACATTATAACACGATCCTTTTGTTAACCACAATCTCTCTGAACCAGGAGCTTAGTTCTCTCTCTCTCTCTCTCGTTACAGATAGGGAATATAAACTATCCGTTATATATGTTAAAATACAAAAATGAAATACTCTATTTCTGATGCTGTGTACATTTGGTTTAACCAGAGAATTGTTTTGGGAAGACAGTTAAACTGCATATCCCTCTATGATTAGAGGTGGAAAGAAAGCCTATCCATTGGTTAAATCCTAGTTCTGGTTCTTGTATAAATTTGGTTGATTTGCAAAATGTTTTGGATCAGAGTTGTAATGCAGTTACATGTCTGCATGTTTTTTAAATTCTCTGTGATATGTATTTTATACCAGGTTTGACGTGATTGGGATAATCTTATTAATTACAGTTTTGTTTTCTTAAGATTGATTGGGATTTGTCTTTTGCCACGGGATATGTATCTGATTCGGTTCATTGTTTGTATTTAAAGATGTCTCTCTTTATATGTTTATCAAAGGTATGTTTCGAAATCATTAATATGCTTACTTTTGAGTCTCTAGTCTTTTAGGGCTTGTATACAAATGGGTGAGCACTTTTTCTTCGTCCTTCTCTCAACGTCATCATAATCTTGGCGGGACCTTCTAGTAGTGACATGGATGTTGTTAATTCTTAACTCAATGTAAAGAGGATGAATCCATAGCTGAATAGCCCATTCATTAAAGACATAGCAGAGATAATTATGCTTCAATCTTCATAACCATCATTATATCAAGCCATCAAGGTTTCAGTAGTAGCAAATCAAGACTCCAAACTATCCCCAAGTCCATGTGACACACTTTGAGTGAAAACTATGCACACAGTAAAGTGTACAGTTCCATTGGCAAAGTTAAATATAGAGAAACAATTTTAACAGGGACCAACTTGAGGTCTATAAGTTGTCAGGTTGCCTAGTAAACGACTTTCTGATCCTTTGGTTGAGATTTTCTATCCAGCTTCTTGGCCTCCAAACCACCCGAAGACTATTCTCTGTTGACTAGCTTTTTCTTGGATTGACGAGTCCATTGACCGATGTTAAATTTATTCATCCATGAAAGAAATATTGGTGAATTCCGCCAAACATTGTTTATAGAAATTTCTGTTTGTATTGATTATGAACTCCAAGTTCCATGATATGCAAAAATGCTCATATCCCTGGTAGTATATAAACATCAAACCTTGTATACATTTCTTCTCAATCACTTTGACACCGAACCTCCATAATTAACTGATGGAAAAAATGTGGCATGCTTGTTGCCAGATCCAGAAACACATCATTGCTGCCAGATCCAGAAATAAAAGCGATAAAATGCTACATACTTGGGACGTGATTCTCTTGAAAAAAATTCCCCAAACAGATTACAAACTAGAATAAATGATGAACTTGTTTTTCACCTGGAATTGAGCCTACACTACTGTATTTCTACTAAAAGATGTTAAAGAAAAATTAACCTTCATAACTTGTTTCACAAACAAGGGGTCTTGTATATCAATTTGGTGTATGGGGACTGTGACCTTACAATTATATTATTATTATTATTTATAGGGCAGTGTATATGTTAAGCAATGTTGCACGACTCGGACTCGGCAAAGACTCGGCTGGCATATGACTCGGCGACTCAGGAAAAAACTCGGGAAAGACTCGGCGACTCGGGAAAAACTCGGGAAAGACTCAGCGAGACTTGGCGAAAATTAAAATAACTTAAAATATTGTACATTTTGGGCACAAAAAAGAGTTTAAAAGCATTTCCAATCCATATAAGCTATAAAATTACAATTTATGCAATAAGTCATAACATTGTCTCATAAACTATGAATATACGACATAACACAATCAATTTTTGTATGCAAAAATTTGAATAGGGATCATAAACCATAGTGTTCATAAACCATAAAGTGATCATAAACCATAGTGTTCATAAACCATAAATCATAACCATAAGTATAAACCATAAAGTGATCATAAACCATAGTGTTCATAAATCATAAATCATAACCATAAACATAAACCATAAAGTGATCATAAACCATAAAGTGATCATAAACCATAGTGTTCATAAACCATAAAGTGGTCATAAACCATAGTGTTCATAAACCATAAATCATAACCATAAACATAAACCATACTGATTTAAAAATCAGATTGGTGCAAGTTCAAAATATAGTCTCATAAAAGAAATAGAAAACCGAAATAGACAATGTCTCCATGTACTCGAGTCTCATGCCTAACCACGAGCACGCCTACAATAAGTCATCGAGGAGCTAGTGCCAACATCGACAGACTGAAGCAACTGTGAAGTAGGTGTATTTGGAGTTTCCATTTGAGATGGCAGACTAGAGGGATCCTGAGTCTCCTCATCAAGCCAAGCCAAATCATCAGGGAACTCCTCCTCCACAACCCACTCAGACTCTAAATCAATATCATCCAATAAAATTGGATCTAGGTCCTTCGGTTGCATTTGCTTTGTGAGCATTCGAAGGTTGTAGTAGATGAAAACCAACTTTTCCAACCTTTCAAGCTCCAACTTGTTCCTCTTTTTGCTGTGGATGTGCTCAAATACCGACCAATTGCGCTCACATCCTGAAGCGCTGCAGGGTTGACTTAGAACTCTGATGGCGAATTCTTGTAATTGTGGTGCTTCAGAGCCACAATCTATCCACCAATGGGCTGTAAAAGTTAAAAACAACAATGATTACAAGTTTTGCAATGCCAAAATTGAAAAAGAGAACTAACAAATTTACAAGCTAAGTTCTAAGTCTAACAATTTAGTTTTTACAAATTGAATCTTACATGGCATTTTCTTGTCCTTGAGTCGTTGGGTTGAGCTGAATCCAAACATGCCTGCTGCTTCTTTGTACATATCACGTTGCATGTTGATTTTGTCTTGAATTTCTGGATTCGGGAACATCTTCTCAATGCATATCATGACACCTCTCATCACCTCCTGATCTCTTTGAATGCCAGAATCTGGATGATAGAATAAGCTTGGATTGAGATATGCTCCGGCTGCATGCAATGGTGAATGTAGCTGCCTGTCCCACCCGGAATCAATAATTTGCCATATAGGGAGATATTTTGATGAATTCCCCTTGTAGAAAGTCTTGATGGCCTCTTTGGCCCTATCCATGCCCTCATAGATGTATCCCATTGCAGGTTTCTCTCCATCCATGATCCTCAAGACTTTTACAAGTGGCTCAGTGAAGCTGACAATCTCAGTGACTTTCTCCCACAGACCATCTCCTAAGAGAGACAATTTCACAGCAACTGCATCTGGCTTTGTGCTATCTTTCCAAAATATCCATTTTTGGCTACAAACCATCCGTCTCAAAGCTTGGTACTCATTCAGAAGGCTTTGGAGGGAAAGAAAGGTTGTGGCAAACCGTGTGATAGCAGGGCAACTCAGTTCACCCTGTGCGTATCCCCTCATAAGGCTCAACACCCAAGCATGGTTATAAATGAATTTGGTAATTTGTTTGCACTCTTGCACAACTGCTTGCACCCATTCCATCTTCCCAATGTCTTCCAGCATCAAGTCTATGCAATGGGCAGCACATGGAGTCCAAAAAATGGTGGGGTATTTTGCAGAAAGCAACCTTCCAGCTGCCACATAATTTGCAGCATTGTCCGTGACTACTTAGACAACATTTGTTACCCCGACTTCCTCCACAACATCAGACAATAGTGATAAAATTAGATTTGCATCCTTTATATGCGAGGATGCATCAATGGACCTTAGGAACATGGTTCCTTTAGGGCAAGCTATAACAAAATTGATGATTGTTCTGCCCCTTTGATCTGTCCACCCATTAGACAAAATTGTGCACGCTGTAAACTTCCATGAGCTTTTAATGCTCTCCAATTGTTCCTTAACACACTCGAGCTCCTCATCTAGCTCTTTCCCCCTAAGTGCATTATAGGAGGGGGCTTTGTATCCAGGGCCAGCAGCTGTAATGGCATCTACCATGGGCTGATAAAAATAAGACTTTGCATAGTTGAATGAAAGGCTATTATGGTACCAAAACCTCCGCACTGCCATATCTACCTCTTTCCTCTTCTTTTCATTGAAGCTCTCCAGGGATGGCTGAGATCCTGGAGTTGTGCGAGGAAGGAAGAAAGAAGAAGCTACACTTCTATTTACTGCAGCAGCTGAAGTGTACCCTCCTGTACTTGGACTTGCATTCGGTGGTGCCATGGCAGATCTACCTATCATGGAAGTTTTAGACTTGTATCTTGCCCTCTTTTCACTCTGTTCCCTAATGGCATCCAAAGCAGCTACCATTTCTGCTGTGACTTCATCGGGGCATTTCTCACAAATTGTCACATCTTTGCAAACAATTATTGCTAGATGATATTTCATCCTGTTTATGCCCCCAGACATTTGAGAGGTGCAGAAGTTGCAAATGACCCTATGGTCTTCATTGGGATTCATCCTGACACAATATTTCCATCCCGGATCAAGAGGCCTTCTAGCTTTAGCTGCCATGGAATCTGGATTGCAAAAAACATTTAAATTTTAATTTGGATTTAATTTTTTTTCACTATTTGCTAAATCATTGAATTTTTTTAAAAACATGTAGCATTGAGCTGAAAAAAAACATGTGGCATTGATTTTTTTAGAAACATGTGGCATATAACAAATGTAAAAAATTAAATAAATACAAAAATATAAAATAGAATAGAATAAAATTAAATTTAGAAATAAGAAATAAGTATTAACTTTTAAGAATTTAGAAATAAGAAATCTTATTAGAAATAAGAAATATAACAAAACTAAAAAAATATAACAAAAATAAGAAATAAGTATTAAGAATTTAGAAATAATAAATAATAAATATATATATATGTATAACAGAAATAAGAAATAATATTAATATATTTATATATTAAGCAATTTTGGCATTGCAAATAAAGTTAAGCAAATTCCATTATCACTTCATATGTTCAAACAAAAATTAAATACAAATATTTTTTAACTTCAGATATAATCTAAAAATATGTCAAAGACTCGAGATTGAAAAATGGTTAAAAATTCACAAGGATAGGGTGCATCTGAGATTCTGAAAGCTATTATTTAAAAGCTATCATTTTTCATTGGATTTGCAAACAAGGACTTCCACACAGTAGTGACTCAAAGTAGCATTGTCTTTATTGATATTTGTTTCTATTTTTCTCTAAAACAAAAGCTCTATTAAAAGAATAATTTCAAACTGGAAATTCATCCCTAAAGCAACAGGTGGAAAACCATTTTAAATTGAAATGTATCTATGTTCTTAAAATATAAAAATGTATTTATATTTTAAAAAAATTTCTGAATTAAAATTATATGCTTTAAAATTTAGCTTACTTCTTTTCTCATACATTAGTTTAGCTTATTTGTTTCCTAATGCACTACTTTAGCTTACTTCTTTTATCATACATCTGTTTAGCTTACTGCTTTCCTAATACAATATTTACTATTTTAGCTTACTTCTTTTATGCTTTGCCTTTCAGCTTTTAGGATATGCTTGGGCACTCCACTGGGCTCTCACAACTGGATTGCATTTTTGCATCCCAAAGATCTATTTCTTAGTCATTCATGGACATTAATAAAATTATCTTAGGTTATCTTATTACAACCAAGCCAACCAAAAGTTGCTTTAGAATTACTATCTTGCAGTGATAATTCAAAACAATGGATTCAACATGCCAGGAGATATAACAGGATTTGACCGTAATGAATAGTTCAGCTTCCTACAAATGATAGGCTTGCTCTTACTTCTAGACAATGAATTCAGCACACCAACAGATATAACAAGTTACGACAGAGAGAACTCAACTTCCTAAAAATGATGTGGTTGGTCATAATTATTTCATACAAAGGATCATACAGCAATTCCCTATATTGCACTCCAACAAAGATGAACTCAGAAATTTTAGAAAGGACCATAGAGTAAAACATAGGATATGCAGAAATTGGAAGATGATCAAAGTTTAAATATATAATTAAATATATTATTATTTACATAATATATATATATATATATAATTAAATATATTATTTATTATTATTGACTTGGTTCAATTTTAGGAAAGAGGAAAGCTATGTAATAAGAAAACTATGGTTAAAAAAAACTAAGTATTAAGAAAATTAAAAATATAAATAAACATACAATTTTAAATAAATAAATAAATATAAAATTTTTTTATAATTCAAAAAAAATATATAATAAAAATATTATATGATAAATATTAAAAATATAAAAAAATTAAATAACTATTAAAAACATACAAAAATTATAAAATTAAACATAAAATTGACTAAACATAATAAGAAAATTGATAAGACAATAAGGAAATTAAAAATATAAATAAACATAAAATTTTAAAGAAATAAAAAAATAAAAAAATAAATTAAAATTCAAATAAAAATATATAAAAATATTATATGATAAAAACATAAAAAAATCTAAATAACTATTAAATAATAAAAACATAAAAAAAATAAAAAAATTAAATTTAAATAACTATTGAAAACATAAAAAATAAAAATAAAAATTTTAAATTTAAATAACTATAGTTTTAACTTTTTTATAAATAAAATATAAAAAAACTTTGAAAAAAACTATTAAATAACTATACATAATTACATATTATAGTTTTTATTATTTCAACTTCTTAACGTTTTCATATATAGATTTTAAAATATAAAAGAACTTCAAAAAAAAAATTAAAATCTATAAAAATAAAAAAAACAACAACTGGATTTTCATTTAAACTTACAGGGATCGACATTAAATTTAAAACTAAATTTTAATTACTAATATTGTATTACAGTATTAATACAGCATTATATTAATACTGTAATACAGTATTAATACAGTAATACTGTATGTAATACAGCAGCGCAGATTACGTACTGTATTACAGTATTAATACAGTATTAATACAATGCTGTATTAATACTGTAATACAGTATTAGAATTGTATTAATAAAAACATTTCATAAAATAAATAAAAAACAATAAAATTACTAACCTGTTGCTCGTGCTCGACGCTCCACTGATGCTTGAGCTGCTCCACGAACCCAACCTCCTCAACGCCGGAATTTGGAACTCCTCAACGACTCAGACTCCGACCATGACCTCCTCAACAAATCTCAGACTGCGACTCAAGACTCAGACCACTCCACGACAAATCTCAAACAAGAATTGTGGTGAACAGAGTGACTGTCGGGGCTGTTTATAGCCTCCCGCACAGTCTGGTTTCCCTCCAAACAAGTAGAACGCGGGCCCCAGCGAAATCTGGCGCCAAAAAAACTTGCTGTCCACCCTAGTTTCCGCGGGAAAGCCTACGGTCGAGTCTCCCGAGTGTTGCCGAGTCCGGCCGAGTGCCCGATTTTCAACGAGTCTTCGCGCGTGGCGAGTTTGCCGGCGAGTCTCTCCCGATTACGCGTTTTTGGTGCCCACTCGTCTAGACTCGTGAGTACTCGCGAGTTTGTGACGAGTGGTGCTTCACTGATGTTAAGTGCCCTCTAAAAATTCAATGCTTTGTGTGGCTGACCATTAATAATAAAGTCCTTACATGGAACAATATTTGCAATTGAGGCTTTCATGGACCAGGGATCTGTGCACTCTGCCGAAAAGACGGGGAAGATGTGGATCACCTGTTTGGTGGTTGCATTTTATTCAAAAAGTTGTGGGACTGCCTACAAGTTTCCTTAAGTTTTCATTTTTCATGGACTGGTAGTTTGCTGGTTGAAAATTTTCATTTATGGTCTACGGCCCATGCCTTTGACTCAGCCCTATTATACGTCGTGATTTGGGAATTCTGGAAAACTCGCAACCGACTCATTTTCCAGGGTGAGCTCACTCCAATTGCTCTGCTTTGTGCTCGAATTACTGGTTACTTCCAGCCGCTTAGGACCTCTCTGGTCAAGGCTCCTCGAAGTGTGGTTCCTCATGTGGAGAATGAGTATCGATTCCCTATTGGATATTTTGATGGCGCTGCCCAAGGGAATTTATGTGGAGCTGGCATGCTCTTAAAAGTGTCTCAGCATCAGTTTTTTCAGCTTCAGATGGGTGCAGGCAATGGCTCAAACACCAGGTCTGAACTTTTAGCATTATGGGGCCTCCTTGTTTTTGATAAATCTCTTGGTATTACTTCGCTGAATATTTTTGGAGATTCGCTCGCTATCATTTCCTGGGCCAAGGGAGACCATCGTCTCTCCTCTGTACAACTGAGTGGTTGGCTGAATCGTGTGCTCACACTCATCGGCTGGTTCGCGGATGTTAACTTTAGCCATATTTACAGAGAATTCAATGATAAGCTCTCAAAACTTGCTCTGGGGGATATGGATGGTACCATCCTTGCCAAGGATTTTTGGGATGGTTCTCTCAGGGAGATGTATTCCTTGGCTTATGCTTGATGTTGTTTATGGTCGCTGATGTTTTGACTATTTCTCGTATGATGTAGATCTCTATAATTCTGTTTGGATGATTTTCTGTAAAACCTCTCTATCAGACTATTAAAGGTTTCTGTATGTAATAGCAGCTCGCCTATCTTGGTATCTATGGATACAACTTTTGCTTAATAAAAGTTGTTTTTTTTCGTATGAAAAAAAAATATAAAACATAAACAACCTTCTAGTGTATTTCTACTAAAAGATATTAAAGAAAAATTAACCTTCATAACTTGTTTCACAAACAAAGGGTCTTGTATATCAATTTGGTGTATAGGGACCGTGACCTTACAATTATATTATTATTATTATTTATAGGGCAGTGTGCTGTAAAAATATAAAACATAAACGGATCTATGTCATGCCTATTCTATAGAATCATTATCTTTTAAGCAACCTTTTATAAACCAATAATTTGAGCATTTGTTATTAAATCTTTTGATGTTGCTGCACATCCACTTGTCGACTAGTTAAGGGCATATCACTTATCATGCCATCCCAGTTTCTTTATGTTTATTGTTATAAACTCGTTTGTCAACCAAAGTAAGAATTATAAAAATGGTGAAATGTATTTTTAATTCATAGTGACAAGATATACCTCCACTACTTTAGAGAGCATATTTTGATTTTTGATTTCCATTTTCGATTGCAACATTACAAAATAAAATATGCTGAGTTGTAAATTACTTAATTACGTAAATATATGTTAGAATAACATTTATTGGTGTAATTCTCTCTACTTTTGATCTGGGATAGAGGTCGATCTCCATGGATCCTAGATTGCATGAGGATGAGACACGTGTACTATCTAGATTAATTTTATGGTTGGTGTTCCAATTTCAAAATAAACAATTATAAAAAAATAATATCATAGACAAACTCGCAGCTGATGCATGGATAATGGGCAGTTCGTGGTAGAGAACCCGTTTAACTAGAAGAAGGTTGGTGATAATAACATAGACAACATGTGATTACAACTACACATGGAGAACAAGTAACACATTTAATTTGTTCACGGCACTTAACTTGTGACCTATTGGTGTTTACTGGCCACAAGTTAAGTGGCTGTGCTAGTCTATAAATAATATTGACAATTTAACCTAACATAAAATTAGAGAAGATATGAGCAATTTGTGTCGAGACTTGTGCAATTGGAAGGAGCATGTGGTCTAATTGGAAAGTGATTTCAAGGCAAACGTGTGCATGTTCCATCCTTTAGGGGTGGTACCTAGGATGAGACTCACTATCATTAGTCTTATGCTACTTTACTATTTGTGGAACTTGTCCAACTACAATAGTTGATGCAATAAGTAGTGCTAAGTGATTAAACCATGTGTGTATATTTTGTGTAACTACCCTAATTTGTGCCATCGAGGAAATTTTCACCAATCAATAAGTAAAAAAACCAACCACTATCATGATTCAAACACTAAAGCAAAAAATTCGTGCCATTGAGGAAATTTTCACCAATCAACAAGTAAAATAACCATCCACTAATATGGTTCAAACACTAAAGCGAAAATGTTGTGGAGCTTACAAAATATGTTTAAAAATTAACAATGTGTGTCAAACATTAAAGCAAAAATGTTGTGGAGCTTACAAAATACATTTAACAATTAACACTGTGTGATTGATACATGATTTGAGTTGTGAAATTTGATTTTGTGATTTGGAAAAAAAAGGTTTAATAATGTTGAGGAATTTAGTAGGTTTGGTTGTTGACTCTGTTACGCCTCAGAGTATCTGCAGCGTTCCTAGTCAGGTCTACTAGAGCGAGGTGTTAAATGTTTTGATGTAAAAGCCAAGTTGAAGCATAGAGTGTTGATTTGCAGCTAAATACCCCTAATCATGTCATGGATGGTTCGCTTGATTTCCACCTCCAGGAGGTGCTCGCTCTATAGGGGTTGGTGTCCTTGGGGGCTTAATCACTTGGACATATGGCCACACTCATTTATTTTCCATGTAAAAGGTGATAGCGCTTTGTAAATGGCTTTGTACCCTATCTAGCACACCTTATTTGCTCACTTGGACCTATTTTACCCATAGTTTTAAAAATTAGCCAAATCGGTTTTGGAATTTGTCAATCTATCGGTTTGATAAGGAATCAAATCAACTCGATCTGCAAATCAGGTTGATCTTTTGGTTTGATACCGACTTGACCGATCTAGACACCTAATCGCTTGGTTCGGTATCGAATTGGTTTAATCGGTCGAGTTACGTAAAAAATCGGTTGGTTTGTCTAGTAGTTTGCGTGGGTTCTTGCAGACTCAAAAAGCGACGCAATTTCATTTTTTATTTGGTTTTGTGCCTAATTGACAAACATAAGCAAATCTAAGTTCTGGTGCATTCTGACCATGAGTTGAGGCTATTCAAATCCTCGTACAACAATTTTGAAGCAAATTTGTGCTTGTTGTGACCCTTTGCAGCGGTAAAAGGTCATGAAAATCACCTGAAAGGCTTAAAATAAATGGAGGGAAAAGGGCAGTATTGTGGATGAAAGCAACCCTAAACAACAAGTCTAGGTGCTACCGTACAAGAATTTTGAAGCAAACCTGTGCCTGTTGTGACCCTTTGCAGTGGTAAAAAGTTATGAAAAACACCTTAAAGGATTAAAATAAATGGTGGGCAGTACTGTGGATGGAAGCAACCCTAAACAATAAGTCTAGGTGCTCTTTGGCCTTCAAACATCAAGTCTGGGTCATAACAACAACCCTAAAATCTTGAAAATGTTGTTTTTTCTTTAAAAATTAAATATTTTATGTATTTTTGAGTAAACCGATTCATTAAATTTAAATCAACTAATTTATGATTGATTCATTACCGATTCTGATTCCAATTCTGAGTTGACCCTCGACCGATTCCAATTTTTAAAACTATGATTTTACCCCTCTAGGTTGTGTTACCCACAAATTGTACTTCCTTATTGAAGAAGCCTACAAGGATAATGAAGGAGGACGTTGAGGGCACACATCTATTGGGGTTAGTTAGGGCATGATGTCCTCCTTTTTGCACACCTAGCACTTGGTGTAGCCTAATTGCACTTTATTTACTACTTTTATGTCATTTAGAGATATTTTATTGTTATTATGAGTGGTTTAGTCTCCAAAGCTGTGGGTGAGCAAGCCAAATGTTACATTTTTCACATTATTTTGTAGGCTAATAACTTAAAATTAGATGAGGCTAGTCTTATATAAATAGTGCTTCCCTTATTGTAAAAACATAACAAGATATGGGTTCATTATGAGATCTTTTCTATTTCTCTTGGTTCATTGGAGTTCTTAATGCTATGCACACCTCTCTTGGGATGATATTTCTTGCTTGAAGGTTAATTTGATGAAGTTCTAGGGTTTCTTTTACACACGCTATTGATTGATGCTAAAGAATGGTTGTAATAACTCAAGCACAAATGTGACCTAAGGCCCTATCTTGCTCATCTTTGTTAAATGTTGGTAAGGTATACTTCTAACCTATTTTAACGGTGCTTTTATGATGCATTATCCTAAAGTGTAGAGTTTCTTGCTTGTATTTTGTTAATCTTGTATTGGGAGACCTTCCTTTCATAAGAGCTCTCCATTGTTACTGGGCTTTGGACTTCTTTCCTTGCCCTAATTAGGCTCTTCTACCTAACTCTTGTGGTTGTTAGTTGATGCCCTAATTGAAAGTTTTGAAAATCATTCTAAGAGAGGGACGTTGATATCGATCTCTCAATGCCCTAGGGATTGAGACGAGAATCATATGCTCTATCTTTTCAACAAATCTATCTATCTTTTTATCCATTCACATGTCTTTTATTTCACATGCATCTTTATATTTTGAAAAAATGTTACGAACATAAATAACATGAATATAAATAATAAATAGTTATAATAATAAATTAATAGACATAATGAAAAGATGTGTTTTATCGGAAATACATGATTCTTAATGAAAGGGCACTCTGTCTAGATATATATAATGGGCCCTTAGTTGTAAGCTATGATCTCATTCATTTATATTTACTCAATATATTATTATAGATTACTTTATATTTCAGATGTTTTGAATAATTTATGTGTGAGCGATTAGTCTCAAAAACCCTAAAAAAATAATATTGTTGGAAAAACCTTAAAAATCTAAATAAATTGATAACTCCAACAATAGCCGTAAGTTTGTAATTCTGGTTCACCCATCAAAGTCGACCTAGTGGATTTATCCATAGATCTTTGAGGGTGTCCCCATTTTCCTCAGTGCATTAGGAAACATGAAATTGCCCAAATTAGGGTTTTGCAAGGTTTTTTCCAGTTTTGTCTGGACCATCAAGTGCACCCTAGGCCACTTGATCATCTCCCCTTCAGAGTGCACTTTTATGAGGTGGTGCCTTGGGAAGTGTGAAACCCTACATCAGGACTTGTGGAGTGTATTTAATTGATGATATCTATTGATATTGATTGGTATCTTGAATTAACTCCTTTTATGTGATTTATGTGTCTTCATTATCCATTGTTGACTCCCTATAAGGAACTAATCTTAGCCATAAGGCTTGTAGAAGGGTATTTGTAGGTGTGGTGGTGTCTACAAGTGTTCTTCCTCTATTAGGGACTTTCCCTTGGGTTTAGGAGTTACCCGAAGAAGTTGAGGAGTTAAGTTGTGATGACATTGGATCTAACTCCTCTCGTATGCTTACCATCACTAGCATAGGGCATACTTAATTTGATTTGCAAAGGGTTTCTAGTTTGAGTGGTAACAGACTCAATAAGGGTTTTGCAAGAGAAACTTATGGGGTGAAATAGTTGTAGCATGTATATTTAAATTGTGGGTTTTGGAGGATAAAGTTACAATAGCAAGAATGTTGTGGGCATAGCAAGAACATATCGTGGTCTTTGTTACCTTCCAAACTAGTATGTGTGATTAAAGCCCCAAAGAAGCAAGCTATCTGAGGGGGTCTCAAAAGGAAAGGCCAATGTCACCACATCAATCCCCTTCACACTTTTGGTTGGTTCTTTTCCCAACTCAAGGGGGATTTCCCTAAGATGGGATTACTAGGGCAAAGATAATAATGAGTAAGGTGAGATGAAGAGGTTGCTTGAGGAAAATAGTTGTAGCATAGAAAGTAAAGGAAAAGGTGACAGGAGGATAGAGATAAACCAATCAAGGGACAAGTGTCAATCCTCCAAGGGCAAATGGAGTCAATGAAGTTCAATATAAGAAGGCCTTGTTTCATATGTCACCAAGGGGGAAGGTCTCATGATTGATCAAACCCTACTTAGTGAAGTGCAATAATATACTAGGTTTTATGGGGAAAGGGATTGAATAAAATATTTATTTATTTATTTTTATCTTTGGGGGTGCACCATACACACAAAAGATCAATATTACACCATTAGAATTAAGAATAAATTCAAAAATCAAGACCCATAGGTGCACAGATATAAAGGGAAAGAGGATAGAGATTAATATAAACCCTTTTCCTTCCAATGTGGTATTGATACCCTTACATGGCCTCCAATCCAAAACATAGAAATTTCAAAGTAAACGAGTTAGCAATATATACAACATTTGAAAGCTCCAAATAAGATTAAATGCCACACATCAACAAGAGAGTGCCTCAAATACATGTCACAAAAGCTTCAAGATGATATGTTGATTAGTCTCCAAGAAGAGGAAACTCCAAAATAATAACCATGTTTTACAGTGGAGATGCCTCCTCCTTATATAGTCTCATTGAAGCAAGAGGGGCGTCTAACCAAGTGTTGAAATTGTGCATGAGAGAGTATGCCACGTCTAGGGAAGGATAGACAATTTGGGTGCCACATGTTAGAAATCAAGAGAACTAGAGGTTCACCCACTATAGAATAGGCCATATGGAAGGACAAATCATTCTTGAATCAAGGGATTGTGTTTCCAAGAGAATGCGCCTCCATAGAATGAATAATACATCGACAAAGATTAAAAAAATGAGATATTTTGGTTCCCAGAATCAAGGGATTATGTTTCCAGGAGGTGCACCCACCATAAATCATTCAAGGGATTATGTCTTCAAGAGGTGCACCCACCATAAATCATTCAAGGTATTATGTCTTCAGGAGGTGCGCCCACCATAAATCATTCAAGGGATTATGTCTCTAGGAGGTGCACCCACCATAAATCAAGGAATCCTAGACATAAATCCCAAAAATTAAGGGATCTGGATTTTGTCTCAAGAATCCATAAATCAAGGATTATCATAGTTGTAATGTCCCCATTTTGACCCCCTTTGTATTAAATCGTAAATGATGTAAATATTGTAATTTAATCATGGTGAGGAGCTCAAGGCCAAGGCCCCGCCATTGATTTAGCGTTTCATGTATCGACAATTAAAAATAGATGCCTATGGTTCTTGTGCGAGATGGGCACAATGTAAATAAGACGTCATGTAAATACGAATTTTAATGGAAAAACCCCAACTAGCTATGCAATGCAACAAAGAGATGGGGCATGATTCTACAAGGAATAGGGAGGGAAATTATTCAAACCCTTGAGCCAATGGTGTCAGCCCATGTGTCAATGAGAAAACCCATGAACTCTCAACTATCCATTTTGTCTCATGCACCCAATCATTTAATTCTTCCAAAGATTGGTTGGGGCAGTTAATGTCTTGGGATTGGAGAAGTATGGCAGTCAGATTTTCGTGCATGGGCAAGCCATCAACCTGAAAATCGTATTTTTGGCTTGTTGGGCAAGAAAACCCCCACGAAATGCTGCCTAAGGCATTTCCTCATCCATTACGTTCTTCCTCTCACGCAGACTGAGGTCACTGGAATTTATCTCCACGTTTTTCACCATAACCCTGCGTTTTTCCATGCCCAGGAATTCGTTTTTGGTATTGTGTAGCAGCTGGGGAAGGAGGGACGCGATTTGGGACTGAGGGAGAGGTCGTTTTTGCTCCTGGGGCATTTCTCTGGAATGGGTTTTGCTCTCCCAGTCGAATTTTCCAAGTGCCAATACGTTTTGAGTCTACCCACGTTTTTCTGAAGCTTAGGAAACCCCCTCTCATGCATCCCATTGTTGAAACGTTTTTCTCATGCTCAGCAAGTGTAGTTTTTGCTGCTATGTGCATCCTTGTTTGATTTGAACCTGTAAGCAAGAAACTGGAATGGTAGTGGACAGAATTGGCTTGATAAACCTAGTGTAGGGAGTAACCTCTCAAGAAGATCAAGAGGGCTGGCTACTTTTCTATGCACACCCTGAGAGCACTAGAAAGGAAGGTATGGCTTGAGGGACTGTGTGGCAGTGAAGAGAATACTTCCTTGTGTTGGGTGTGTAGGCATTGTGAGTGCCAAGCTGAATAGATCTGGGAGGGGTACCCATAGCTCTGTGGTTGAGCTCACTAGCTTAGAAATTCTTCCTTCCCATTTCCTAGCAGCCTGATAAACCCAATTGCAGATTGGCTTGGCTCATCTTGGTGTATGCTTGGCTATGTGTGAGTCTGCTGTTCCCTGGTTCCTTGTAGTAATCATGCCCAGCTCGGGGGTGGCAGTTGTATCAAGAGGTTGATAAGCACAACTGGCCTATGGTTGGGTGGAACGTTGCAGTTGCATAGCCAGTTGCTTGGGACTACCTTATTGAGATAAGTATTCTCTTGTGTTAAATTTGCAATTATCATTTGATGAATCTTGGAATGAATGATGGATGTGCTAATGAATTTAATTCCACTGTGTTTTCTTATAATTTTACATTTCCATATGAATTTTTATACTGTGTGAATGCTTGGTTAAAAGTTTATGGGGCTAGATGCCCAGATTTAGCGTCACGATCCTCTCTATCATGCTGGTATGATAGGAGGGGACGTTACATTTTGGTATCAGAGCTGCTGGTTGCAGCATTGGACCTCTATGGGACAAATCCAATCATCACTGAAAGAAGGGAAGATTTTGAATTTTCCTAAGAGTTTTTGAAAAATTTTGGTTTAAGTCTGTTTCAGGAAGTTGCCTCGAAACTGCGGAAACATTCCGCAAGTCGTCCCGAAACTGCGGAAGGATTCCGCGAGTTGTTCCGCAACGCGGAAATTTTTTCTAAGTGTCGGCGTCGGAAGGAAATTTTATCGGAAGGAATTCTCTTCTGAAATTGCGGAAGGATTCCGTGAATCGTTCCGCAACGCGGAAGACTTCGCCGAATCGTTCCGCAACTGCGGAAGACTTCGCCGAATCGTTCCACAACTGCGGAAGACTTCGCCGAATCGTTCCGCAACTGCGGAAGACTTCGCCGAATCGTTCCGCAACTACGGAAGACTTCGCCGAATCGTTCCGCAACTGCGGAAGACTTCACCTAATCATTCCGCAACTGCGGAAGACTTCGACGAATCGTTTCGCAATTGCGGAAGGCTTCCACGAACCTCTCCGAAATTTCGGAAGCGTTCGGCGAACCGCCCCGAAACTGCGGGAGCCTTCATATGTCGTTGTTGTGATTTGAGGAATTGTTAGTATGACATTTTCCCACGTGCATGAAGTAAGTTATGAATTCCTAAGAATGTAATGCAGCTAACAATTGTGTTGATGAACACATTTCACAGAGTCACAGTTACAGCAGGGTAGCACTCTAGATAATACAGTCAGAGAGTTTTGAATCTTGGTTGGGCCAAGAAAATCAACATCATGGATGATGCACAGGATCCCTATGAGCCCGAGACAAATGCCATGGGGGAGAACATACATGTTGAAAATTCTGAAATAGAATCTAATGGGAGAATAAATCAAGAGACTCCTCCAGGTATTGCAGCCACCATGAGAAGCCTCAGGGTGGAGTTGCAAAGATGTAGGGAAGATAATGAAAGGATGATTAAAGCTCAGGAAGAACAAAATCAGCTGAATGCAGCCATGCTACAGAGTTTGACAGACATCCAAAGGCAAATAAACTCTGGGCATCAGATATCAAATCTAGAAAGGGGTGGGAGTAGCTCTAGAAGGAATTCCCGCAAGAGGGCCAGTAGCCCAAGAAGAGTTTCTACAGATAGAACATATACTCCAGAAACCTCCTCTAATGAATCATCTGACTCTGAAGAATCCATTGAGGGTTCAAGCTCTTCATCTCGCATGAGTAAGAGGAAGAAGCACTACAAGAACAATTCACATGGGGAATTTAAGAAGGCAAAACCTCCTACATTTGATGGAGAGATAAAGTCCGGTCAAGAAGCTGAGGCTTGGCTTCTTGGGATGAGAAAGTATTTCCAAGTCCAAGACTACTCGGGAAATATGAAGGAAAGGGTAGCCATCTTCAACTTGAATGGAAGAGCATCTATATGGTGGGAACACACCAGGCAAGTGAAGAAGATCAACGAAAGGAAGATCGTGTGGAAGCAGTTCAAGAAATACTTCAAGCAGAAGTACCTCTCTGATAGGTACTATGATGATAAGATCAAAGAATTCCATGAGCTGAGATTGGGACAATCGACCATGGAAGAATATGCAAACAAGTTCTTGGAGCTGCTGAGGTATGTCAAGTATATTCGAGATGATAAGGTCAAAATTCAGTGTTTCCTAAGTGGACTGCCCCAGTCATATAAAGACAGAATTGAGTTCGATGAACCTCGAACTCTAGAGGAGGCCATAAGAAAGGCCAAGTATTGCTTTGATCAGAATAGAAGCAAACCGGAATTCCATAAGGCATGGAAGGATAGGAAAAATGAAAAGTTTGATCAAAGGAAGAAGGGGTTCAAGCCTCCTTAATTCCGGAATCAACAAAGGCAACCATCACAGGTTGTGACTAAGCCAACTAGGATGATGGGAGACAAGCCAAGAGATCCAAAGGAGCCAAGGGAACCACTTCAATGTTGGGGTTATGGAGGAGACCACATGCTTAGGAACTATCCACATAGGAATGGGAATGCAAATCAAGTTCACAACATCCAAGGATCTGGAACTGTGGGTCAATTGGCGAGGACAATCCCTAGAATCTATGCAGCTCTAGAAGACCGCCAGGCAGATCATCAGTCAACTGTGGTTGAAGTTGAAGGTAAGATTGCTAAGCAATCTATTTCTATTTTGGTTGATCCTGGATCTACTCACAGTTATGTCACTCCTAGAATTGTTGAGATTTGTGCTTTCAAGAAATTAAAGCATAGCAAATCATGGTTAGTTCAACTAGCCACTGGAACCAAGAGAAAAGTTAGTGAAATAGTAGAGAAATGTCTATTAGAGATGGATGGGCTATTCACTTATGCAGATCTGAATATTTTACCACTGGGTTCCTATGATATTCTCATTGGAATGGATTGGTTAGAAGCACACAGGGTTAAACTTGAGTGCTACAATAAGACATTTGAATGCATGGACGAAGAAGGAAACCCGAGGGTTGTAAAAGGAATTCCAAAGGTGACTTTTGTTAGACAGGTTTCAGCCATGCAGTTGAAGAAGTTCTGTAGGAAGGGATGTCAACTGTATGCAGCCCACGTTTTAGAGGCAACAGAGAGTGAAACTCTTAGATTGGAGGACTATCATGTATTGCAAGAATTCAGGGATGTTTTTCCTGATGAGATTCCAGGACTCCCTCCAAAGAGAGACATTGACTTTACAATTGAGCTTGTGCCAGGAGCGGCACCAGTGTCTAAAACACCCTACAGGATGAGTACACCGGAATTGCTAGAGTTGAAAATGCAATTACAAGAGTTGCTGGAAAAGAAATATATTAGGCCAAGTGTGTCCCCGTGGGGAGCACCTGTTCTATTTGTGAAAAAGAAAGATGGAACACTCAGGTTATGTATTGACTATAGGCAGTTGAACAAAGTCACTGTGAAGAACAAATACCCATTGCCCCGAATTGATGACCTTTTTGACCAAATGAGAGGAGCAAAGGTATTTTCAAAGATTGACTTGAGGTCTGGTTACCATTAGGTAAGAATCAAAGAAGAAGATATTCATAAGACAGCCTTTAGAACAAGGTATGGACACTATGAGTTTGTAGTGGTACCATTCGGTCTCACAAATGCACCAGCTACATTCATGTGTCTCATGAATAATGTTTTTAGCAAATATCTGGACAAGTTTGTTCTTGTATTCCTAGACGACATTCTCATCTATTCTAAGAATGAAGAAGAGCACGAAGAACATTTGAGAATGACAATGCAATTACTAAGGGAGCATAAGCTGTATGCAAAGTTGAGCAAATGTGACTTTTATAAAGATAGAATTCATTATTTGGGTCACATCATCTCCGACGAAGGAATATCTGTAGACCCTGAGAAGATTGAAACCATTATGAATTGGCCAACTCCAAGGAATGTGACTGATGTGAGATCTTTTATGGGCCTTGCTAGTTACTACAGGAGGTTTATCGAAGGATTCTCCAAGGTTGCAAAACCGATCACTTCTTTGCAAAAGAAGGGGATAAAGTTTGAATGGTCACCAAGATGTGAGGAAAGTTTTCAACGGTTGAAGAATCTTCTTACAAGTGCACCTATTTTGAATATTGCAGACCCAGAAAAAGACTTTGTGGTATGTACCGATGCATGCAATCAAGGACTTGGAGGAGTTCTTATGCAAGACAACCACGTGATATGCCATGAGTCAAGAAAGTTGAAGGAGCATGAGAAGAACTATGCTACTCATGATATAGAACTTGCAGCCATAGTACATGCTTTAAAGATGTGGAGGCATTACTTAATGGGGAGAAAATTTGAGTTAAGGACAGACCATTGTGGTCTGAAATACTTGTTTGATCAACCAACTTTAAATGCTAGGCAAGCTAGATGGTTGGAATTTTTGTGTGAATTTGATTTTGAGATCAAACACATAAAAGGGAAAGAAAACAAGGTGGCTGATGCACTCAGTAGGAAGGTACATGAAATGTATGTGGCAGCGCTTAGTACTTGCCAGCCATATTTGAAGCAACAGATTGTTAACCATATGGTTGAGGATGAAGTGTATGAGCAGATAAAGGGCAAATTGCAGCAGCAAAACCTTGAAAAGAAGTATGAGGGCTATCATTTGGAAGAAGGAGGACTTCTTACTTATAAGAATAGAGTCTATATTCCAAATGCGGCAGATTTGAGGAGAATGGTTATGGATGAGATCCATAAAGCTCCATACTCTGGTCACCTAGGATATTAGAAAACAATTGCTACAACAAGAAAATATTATTTTTGGCCACGCATGAAGAAGGATGTCGCTGAAACATTTCTAAGTGCATGGAATGTCAGCAGGTGAAGAGTGAACACCAACATCCGACATGTTTATTGCTTCCAGTGCCAATTCCAGAATGGAAATGGGAAGTAATATCCATGGATTTTATTACAGGATTGCCAATGACTAAGAGACAACATGATTCCATCATGGTTGTGGTGGACAAGTTAACAAAGGCAGCACATTTCATACCGGTTAAATCCACACATAAAGCCGATGCCATTGCAAATATTTTCATGAAGGAAATTTTCAGATTACATGGGTTGCCTAAGGCAATAATTTCTGACAGGGATACCAAGTTCACTTCCAATTTTTGGAAAGGTCTCTTTGCAGATTTGGGTACACAGCTAAGCTTTAGTACCGCATACCATCCTCAAACAGATGGGCAAACCGAAAGAGTAAATCGGGTTCTTGAAGACATGCTTCGCATGTATGTAATGGACAAACCATCCAAGTGGGAGGATTATCTACACTTGGTAGAATTTGCATATAACAATGGGCAACAAGCATCATTGGGAATGAGTCCTTATGAGGCTTTGTACGGCAGAAGGTGTAGGACACCAGTGACTTGGGACAATCCAGTGAACAGAATTGTATTTGGGCCAGAATTGCTTAAGGAAATGGAGCAAGAAGTTGTCAAGATCAGACAGAATTTAAAAGTAGCCCAGGATAGACAGAAAATATATGCAGATAAACATAGAGTGCATAGGGAATTCAATGTTGGGGATCATGTATATCTTAGAGTGAGATCAAGGAAGAGTTCCTTGAAGCTTGGGAGCTATGCCAAGCTATCACCTAGATATTGTGGGCCATTTGAAGTGCTCGAAAGAATAGGACCAGTTGCATATAGACTTGCATTGCCTGCTAGCACTAAAGCTCATAATGTTTTTCATGTCTCTTTGCTTAAAAAATATGTACATGATCCTAACCATGTGATTAATTGGGATGTGATCCAGGTGGAACCCGAGGGAGAATTCCAAACCGATCCGTTGTGCATCCTAGACAAGAAAGTAACATTGCTCTGGAACCGAGCCATCGGACAGGTAAAGGTGCAATGGAAGCACTACGGTCTCGATGAGGCTACATGGGAGCTGGAGGATTCCATGAGGGTGGCATATCCATTTTTGTTCAATTTTGATGAGCACTGAGGACAGTGCTAATGTAAGGGGAGGGGAATGTAATGTCCCCATTTTGACCCCCTTTGTATTAAATCGTAAATGATGTAAATATTGTAATTTAATCATGGTGAGGAGCTCAAGGCCAAGGCCCCACCATTGATTTAGTGTTTCATGTATCGACAATTAAAAATAGATGCCTATGGTTCTTGTGCGAGATGGGCACAATGTAAATAAGACGTCATGTAAATACGAATTTTAATGGAAAAACCCCAACTAGCTATGCAATGCAACAAAGAGATGGGGCATGATTCTACAAGGAATAGGGAGGGAAATTATTCAAACCCTTGAGCCAATGGTGTCAGCCCATGTGTCAATGAGAAAACCCATGAACTCTCAACTATCCATTTTGTCTCATGCAACCAATCATTTAATTCTTCCAAAGATTGGTTGGGGCAGTCAATGTCTTGGGATTGGAGAAGTATGGCAGTCATATTTTCGTGCATGGGCAAGCCATCAACCTGAAAATCGTATTTTTGGCTTGTTGGGCAAGAAAACCCCCACGAAATGCTGCCTAAGGCATTTCCTCATCCATTACGTTCTTCCTCTCACGCAGACTGAGGTCACTGGAATTTATCTCCACGTTTTTCACCATAACCCTGCGTTTTTCCATGCCCAGGAATTCGTTTTTGGTATTGTGCAGCAGCTGGGGAAGGAGGGACGCGATTTGGGACTGAGGGAGAGATCGTTTTTGCCCCTGGGGCATTTCTCTGGAATGGGTTTTGCTCTCCCAGTCGAATTTTCCAAGTGCCAATACGTTTTGAGTCTACCCACGTTTTTCTGAAGCTTAGGAAACCCCCTCTCATGCATCCCACTGTTGAAATGTTTTTCTCATGCTCAGCAAGTGTAGTTTTTGCTGCTATGTGCATCCTTGTTTGATTTGAACTTGTAAGCAAGAAACTGGAATGGTAGTGGACAGAATTGGCTTGATAAACCTAGTGTAGGGAGTAACCTCTCAAGAAGATCAAGAGGGTTGGCTACTTTTTTATGCACACCCTGAGAGCACTAGAAAGGAAGGTATGACTTGAGGGACTGTGTGGCAGTGAAGAGAATACTTCCTTGTGTTGGGTGTGTAGGCATTGTGATTGCCAAGCTAAATAGATCTGGGAGGGGTACCCATAGCTCTGTGGTTGAGCTCATTAGCTTAGCAATTCTTCCTTCCCATTTCCTAGCAGCCTGATAAACCCAATTGTAATGTCCCCATTTTGACCCCCCTTTGTATAAAATCGCAAATGATGTGAATATTGTAATTTAATCATGGTGAGGAGCTCAAGGCCAAGGCCCCACCGTTGATTTAGCATTTCGTATCGGCAATTAAAAATAGATGCCTATGGTTCTTCTGCGAGATGGGCACAATGTAAATAAGATACCATGTAAATACGAATTTTAATGGAAGAACCCACAACTGGCTATGCAATGCAACAAAAGAGATGGGGCATGACTCTACAAGGAAAAGGGAGGGAAATTGTTCAAAACCCTTGAGCCAATGGTATTAATCCATGTGTCAATGAGGAAACCCATGAACCACCAACCACCATTTTGTCTCATGCACCCAATCATTTAATTCTTCCAAGAAATTGGTTAAGGCAGTTAATGCCTTGGAAATGAAGAAGTATGGCAGCCAATTTCGTGCATGGGCAAGCCATCAACCTGGAAATTCGTGCTTTGTCTCCTTGGGCAAGAAATCACCCACGAAATGGTGCCCAAAGCCATGGGGAAGGGGAGTCTTCACTCATTCACGCAGTTGGAGCTCGCTGGGTCTTTCCCTTAACGTTTTTCATCCAAATCCTGCATTTTTCCATGCCTGGGAGTTCGTTTTTGCATATGCAGTAGCCTGGGAGAGAAGGGCCACGTTTTGGGGACTGTAGGGAGGTCGTTTTTTCCCCTGAATGTCCAAGGACGTTTTTCTAAAAACGGATTTGGCTTCCTAGGTTGTTCACCAACTTCCCATTTCGTTTTTGTGGATTCCCACGTTTTCTGGAGTTAGCTGAAACCCCATCTCATGCCTCTCACTGTAAAAACGTTTTATCCTGCCCCATAATTGGGTTCTACTGTTGTGTGCACCCTCATTTTGGTTTGAACCTGTGAATTGAAGTTTTGGAGTGGTAGTGGACAGAAGTAGCTTGATAAACCTAGTGGGGGAGACAACCTCTCAAGAAGATCAAGAGGGCTTTGGTTACTCTTCTATGCATACCCTGAGAGCACTAGATAGGGAAGGTATGGCTTGAGGGACTGTATAACAGAGAAAAGAATACTTCCTTGTGCTGGGTGTGTAGGTATTGTGGGTGCCAAGCTAGATAGATCTTGCAAGGTTATCCCTGGCTCTGTGCTGGAGCTCACTAGCTTAGCAACTCTTCCTTTCCAGCTCCTAGCAGCCTGATAAACCCAATTGTAGATTGGCTTGGCTCATCTTGGTGTATGCTTGGCTATGTGTGAGTCTGCTGTTCCCTGGTTCCTTGTAGAGATAATGCCCAGCTCGGGGGTGGCAGTGGTGCTGAGAGATTGAGGAGCACACTGGCCTACGGTTGGGTGGAACATTGCAGTTGCATAGCCAGTTGCTTGGGACTGCCTTATTGAGATAAGTATCCCCTTGTGTTAATTTGGAAATTATCATTTGATGAATAATGGAATGAATGTTGGGTGTGCTATTGAATTAAATTCCGCTGTGTTTTTCTTATGATTATACATTCCATATGTCTTTTATATGTTTTTAAAAGTTTATGCATACCATATGATCTTTTATAATTCTGCCAAGGTCTCTATTTAATGACTGTCACAGAATGCTGAATGTATGTTAGATATCAGCATGATTTACTTTATCTCTGTTGTGTTCTATAGCATGCACATGTACATGTCCTTGTATCAATGAGTTTGATTTTAATGAATATAGGGCTAATTGCCCGGATTGAGCACTATGATCCTCTCTATCACGCTGGTATGATAGAGGGGACATTACACCAATTGCAGATTGGATTGGCTCATCTTGGTGTATGCTTGGCTATGTGTGAGTCTGCTGTTCCCTGGTTCCTTGTAGTAATCATGCCCAGCTCAGGGGTGGAAGTTGTATCAAGAGGTTGATAAGCACAACTGGCCTATGGTTGGGTGGAACGTTGCAGTTGCATAGCCAGTTGCTTGGGACTACCTTATTGAGATAAGTATTCTCTTGTGTTAAATTTACAATTATCATTTGATGAATCTTGGAATGAATGATGGATGTGCTAATGAATTTAATTCCGCTGTGTTTTCTTATAATTTTACATTTCCATATGAATTTTTATACTGTGTGAATGCTTGGTTAAAAGTTTATGGGGCTAGATGCCCAGACTTAGCGTCACGATCCTCTCTATCATGCTGGTATGATAGGAGGGGACGTTACAATAGTTCGAGGGGTTTTATGGGTCTAAATGGAGTGCACCCACCATTTTTTAAGGATGAGGGCATTCCACATAGTAAATACATCCATCAGTCTATATTATAGAATAATACTTCATGATAAATTTGCTATAAAGGGACTCTAAGCCATGTGCAATTGATTATGCCATGTCATGATCTAGAATCTGATTGAAGTCATCACGATCATTTGATGGATTATTCTCATACAATAGGGGGGTAACAGTCTCAATGAAATCCTTATATGAAAGAATTGTAGGATGGAATAGTTGCAACGTACAAAAAGCTATTGTGTGGGGTTGTGGACTTGTGAGGGTTGCATGAAACATTAATGCTCAAGTGTTAATTCTTTAGCTCTTTACATAACTTCAACATGTCTTACTTCCTTAGTTCATAGTTCCCTTGGTACGAGAATGATGTAAAGGTAGACAATGCAAACATTATCCAAGTATCTTTTTCACCAATCTTTGAAATTTTGTTGGAACATTCATGAGATAGAATGCCATAACTTTATTCAAGCTAATTTTTGAGAAGCATTTTGCTTTGTATAGCTAGTCGATCAAGTCTTAATCTTGTATATAGGATACCGATTTTTCTCTGTTATATTGTTTAGCATCTTATAATCTCTTTATTTTTTCCAAAAGCCATCATTCTTTGATGTTTGGGATAGAGCATACTTGAGTTTGGGAACATAATGATATGGCAGAAAATTTCTCTTCATATGAAATTTATTTATGCATATTGTCAATATGGGATTGATTCTCAATATTAGTAGGTAATTTATTTATGAATGGAATGCTTTCATGTATCTCCATGTAAATTGTTAACAAAAGTTTGTATGAAGATAAAATAAAGTGTTAACCCTTTTCCGGGCCATTCAGAATTTTAGTTATTATCCTTGTTTTTTCATTTACTATTTTTTTTTAATCTGTCTTGTTTGTGTTTGAACCTACCACAATATTTATGTTTTAGTAAGCAGTTTACCTTGGTTGTTGGCTCCTAGAGAGACAATTTCAAGCACTGTTGGGAGAGAATTATATTCTATTGGTATGTTCACGAACAAGTTAGGGGCAAGAGGGGCCTAAGTTGAGACTTTTTTTTGTGACTAACAAATTATTGTGATGGTTACTGTGAACATCTCAACTGGAAAATGGCCAAAGCAGTGAATCTATTCAATGATAAGGGTTTTCCATGTGGAGGAGGAAAATTGAGATGGCATGGCATGGAATGGGAAGGCGTATTTTGTATACATATACATATACATATATATATACGCCTTCCCATCAACTACACAAAATACACCTTCCCATACGCCTTCCAATCTTTGCTATGCTCATCATCACAAGCCTCCCGAAAACAATGAGGTATATATACGCCTTCCCATCAACTACACAAAATACGCCTTCCAATCTTTGCTATGCTCATCATCAAAAGCCTCTCGAAAACAATGAGGTATATATACGCCTTCCCATCAACTACACAAAATACGCCTTCCAATCGTTGCTATGCTCATCATCACAAGCCTCCCGAAAACAATGAGGTTCACCTTCGTCAGTTAATAAAACATAATTTGAGGGAGGATACCTTTGTGATGTCTTATGAGGCCATGTGGACCTACGAACCATTTGTGGCGGTATATTTTCCGGTTGGATCTCTTGCAAAGGTTTTTGCAAGTCTTCTTCTTCCTGTTTTCCATCATTTTCTGCTGGTTGTCCATCATTTTCAGCTAGCTGTTCTTCATTTTCTGCCCGTTGTCCACTATGTTTTGCTTTTTGTCCATTATTTTCTTGCAACGATGGCATGTTTTCTTACTGTTCTACAAATCCGTCAACATTTTTCTTGACCTCCATATCACCTATAGGTCTCTTAAAAATTTCTAACTCATTAAAAATGACATCCTTGCTTCTAATAATTTTGCATTTAACTGGATCCCATAAACAGTAACCAAACTCACCATCCGCATATCCCAAGAAAATACATTTCATTGATTTATTGTCTAACTTAGTTCTTTGCTCTTTGGGAATGTGTACAAATGCTTCACATCCAAAATTTTTAAGGCGAGAATAGTTTACCTTCTTTCCGATCCAAAATTCTTCAGGAATGCGCCACCATTCAAAGTTGTAGTAGGCGATCAGTTTATGAGGTAACATGTTGTCCTCATTGCTTCTGCCAAAAAATGATTCTCTAATCCGAATTTTGACAACATGCTCCTCACCTTCTTCATGATGACGCGATTCATTCTTTCTGTACTACCATTCTATTGAGGAGTACCAGGGATGGTCTTCTCATGCTTTATGCCAAACCTGTTGCAATAGTCCTTGAAAGCATTGGAGCAATATTCTCCACTGTTATTTGTCCTCAATCACTTGAGAAGCTTGTTAGTTTCTCTTTCAACTCCAACTTGCAAATTTTGAAATATCTCAAGCACCTTATTCTTTCTTTTCATGGGATAGGCCCAAACCTTCCTAGATGCATCATCTATGAATGTAACAAAGTATGAGGCTCCTCCAATATTAAATATATTTACTGGCCCAAACACATCAGAGTGTACCAATTCTAACAAATTTGTTTTTCTTTCATGGCCACCTCTCATAAATGAGACTCTACGTTGTCTACCATATATACAATGCTCACAAAATCCAAGTTCATAGGATTTCAAACTTGGTAGCAAATTTTGGCCAACAAGAATTTTTAGGCCTCTTTCACTCATGCGTCCCAAGTGTTTGTGCCATAAATCTAGTGAGGTTCCTTCTTTTACAACAACATCCACATCTGAATTTCTTGTATTTTCTCTTAAGGTATACAATGTCCCTGTTTTGAGTCCTCTAGCCATGACCAGTGCTCCTTTGCTGATTTTCCAACCACTCTTTCCAAAGCTATTGGAGCATCCTTCATCATCTAATTGCCCTACTGAAATTAGGCTCATGCGCATTTCTGGAACATGTCTTACTTGTTCATCAAGATATCATGGACATCCTTTGATTGGATTCGAACATCTCCCACTTTAACAATATTACAAAATTGATTGTTTCCCAAATGTACTCTACCATAGTCTCCAACTTCATATGAGACAAAATTGGTTTTGCATGGGGTTACATGGTGAGATTCCCCAGAGTCTAGGAGCCAATCAATGCTGTTGCTGGAAGTATATAAGCATGCTTCTTCTATGGAAACAGTAAATAAAACAACACTATCTGAAGTTATAGCAGCGGTCTCACCTTCATTTGTGTTGGCTGATTTTTGATTGGAGCTAGATGATTTTGGATCCTTCCATTCCCTCTTCCATATCCGATACTCTCTTTTCATGTGTCCTGGTTTTCCACAATGATAGCAAGTAAGTCTGCCTCTTATTGATTTTGATTTGCCTCTTGACTTTGAACGTCCTTGCCTAGTTCGATCAATTTTCCTTCCACGATCAGCTATAGTGAGAGCTTCTCCTCCCTGGTTTCTGTGACCGATTTTCATCACAACTCCTCATTCATTAAGATGCTGCTAACATAATCAAACTGTTCATGATTTTACGCAGTGGAGGTTGAAGATAGGAGGAAGACTCCGTTAGCTGGTTTATCTTCTCGACATTTCGAGCCTCAGAGTAGGGTTCATCATCAGGAGAAGTCTTACTTAATTCCTTTTTTTATACGAAAATGATGAATACATAGATTAAGAAGTTAAGGGAGAAATGCGATGTTGGGTGCTTGATAATTTTTGTTGGCATGGTTTACTAGTGATTACTTAGTTTAAGTTTGTGAAAGTGATAATGAAAGTTTATTTTTTGTACCATGAGATTTGAAATTCTTGAATTTTCATCGAAAAGAGAAATACTTATTGTGCTCTAAATGTTAAGAGATAATTGTATCAATAATACTATAAAGATCATTTTGGTGGTAGCTGTGTCATGTATTTATCTTGAAACCAAAAAAAGGGTATCTAAGGAACACTTGATGTTTGCATGTTGTTATCCCTAAAGTTGAACCTAGACTACAAGGGTTCAAGCTTAAGGTAATCTTGGATAGTAGGAATGAGGCATCTACACAATGACTGTTTCAATTTTGTTTGGTGGAAGTAGAAAACATAATTATTTAAAATATTTCAAAGGAAATGAAAGACACGTACAGTATAACATTTCAATGTATGAATAGAAGCAGAAGAAATATTGTGATCTTAAGGCTATGAATATAAAAGCTCAAATATATTTCATGATGAGGGCATAGTTATATACTATTTGGAAGAATCATAATATGGAATTTAGACCAAATATGGACAGAGTACCAAAAGCATACACTTCATAAATTGAAAAAGAAATGGCTTAAAGATCATATTTTTAATTCATAACAGTCATCTTCTACAAAAGGTAACATAAGAAATACATACAGATCTGCATGAAACAACTCCTTAAAATCAAACTTCTATCATGTTCCTCCAGTTCCAACCCTTATTACCTCTGTATATGTGCTATTTATACAAAATTTGTTCAAAAATAAAAAACAATTACTAGATCCTATTACATTGGATCTAATCGCTCCAAAAAATAAGATAGAGTTTTTAAAATAAAGTCTAAGTCTATCGAATTGTTACAACAGGTAAACTTAATCATAACAACTTGACACCTAAGATATCTTATCTCTTAATTGTAGAAGATAGACTAAAGACTTCTTGATGACTCAGCTAAATCAACCATTTCATTTAAAACTTGTGATCTTCGTTGTAACCTGGCAAATTGTGCATCTTCATTGCGCTCTCGCCCCTTCAACTGGTCTAGCTGGGCCTTCATCTGCTTGCATTCTTCATTCATAACTTTCTTTTTCTGCAAAGTATCCTTGGCAATCACTGCTAGCTTCTCATAATCAATATCCCTCTGCTCCAGGTCTTCTCGCAATCTTTTGTTCGATAACATCAAACTTTCATTAATACTGTGCAAGTAACGACACTGCTCTTTATAAGATTGCAAAGATCTCTTTACCAAATCCAATTCCGGGACTCTTTTAATTTCTTCTGCATCCACTACAATATTATCCTTCTGTATGCCAGAGCTTGAAGCTTGATTTTTTATATGCCTTTGTTTATTTTCCACAAATATTTTAGGTATTTTCCCTACATGTATCTGTACATCAATTAGAACCCTCACCTTCAATTACAAGAGTATCTTTTTCCTGTATATTCATCTCTTCATCGGATTCATTCACCGACACAATTTGATGTTCTCCTACAGGTTGTTTTGACAATCTAATCTCTGCGGCCACTTTAGCTCTGGCTCTGGTCCTCGGCCCCAAATCCATGTTTTCTGAATTTACACTATTTATTGGTTTATCTTCAGCAATGTTCAGCAGGGTTTGAACAGTATCTTGCTCTTTTCCAGAATTTTCACACTGTGCTTGCCCATCTGACGATTTGCTTTCTTGACCTTTCTTCTTGGTGGATTTCTTCTTTTCTTTAGTCTCAAACCCTTGTTCACGAATAAACTGGTCCCAGTCTTTGCCTATTTGCTTCAAATGGTGTAAAATCAACAATTTAATAAGCCCTCGGTGAAAGATAGAACGGTCGGTGTGCTTTGGCCATTTTTGAACTAATAAAACCATTTTTTGTAGACTCCTCCACAAGTAATATGGAAGATTTAACTTCTTTCTTCCCTGTAAATGCATTAATAACCTAACATGGAATCTTAAAACCTTATCAAACCGAACATCACATGTAATGTAATTATGGATTACCTCGAGTGGAATTCACCAATTAGGTTTTATTTTGCTTATGTGCACGCCATTGCTCCAATTCAAACTTTCAAACCCTGGTAACATGAACGCGCCATAATATCCCTCAAAGTATTGCTGTTTGAACCATTGTTCGCCTTCAACAATGATACCTGTGACTTCTGCAACAACTTGCTCATTTACCACAATTTTGAAATCCTTGAAATCGACCACTCCTTCTTTGTAATTTTTTATAAATTCCTTCGTCGCCTGAAGGTTATACCCCTGTAACCTTTCACAAAATATAAACCATCCAACATTTTTCATTGACCTTGTTGTCAGAGGAAATTGGGAAATCCATTCAATGTTGTTGGGCTCAACTCTGCATATGAGTCCTCCAGGTTTTTTCTTCGGGCTCTGCGTGGAAATTTCATCCATTGGATCCTGTTACAATACATAAACTCTCAATATTGATAACCTCTTTTCAATTTCGAAACCCTTCTCTGCACCTGCATGGAAATTTAGCCGGATTAACATACCCTAATTTTCTTGATACATTCTTGATATTTCATTTCTGTCCATAGCATTCACCAATTTCAATGCTGGACAAACCTACTCATGATCATGACCGGTGTACTGGCCTGATTACCAACTGTCGAATGGAGAAGGTAGTCATGCTGTCGACCATATGTTAAATTCATGCATATATGACTTACAGGTCCCCCAAATATTTCGAATCATGATTGCAACGGATTAAAATTACAAGCATTTACAACTCTATTAAATCATGATTTGAAATTCGAAACTGACAGCATTTTTCAGAAACTGACAGCATTTTCAAATTTGAAATTACAGCAGAAGCTGTCAGTTCACCATTTTAAATCAAAATTATAATATTTAGAGCTTCACAAGCATTTGTAATGTTTGTTAATGCAAGAAAATGAAATTTATTTTGAAATAAAAAGTATGAACTAGAGCCAAATCCTAATTAAATTATGAAAAGATAACTAATGGCAAAAATGATTAAGGAATGGGAACAGTATAGGCTAGATTGATAGAAAAAATATGCAGAAAATAAATAAAGGCTAAGTAAATCTTAGGAACAATCTTAGAGATAACATCTGGCTCCGTTTGGGGATAAGGTCTTCTCTGTAAGATCTTAAGAACATTATGACCCGTGCCTTCTTAAACTTGTCTTATTGGGTTGGAGTCTACTGAACGTATTTGAACTGATATGTACAATGAATATATACAAAAACCTATCATCTCAATCAAGTATGAAACAACTTTAAAAAGCGTGCATTAACTCGACCTGGAATCTCATTACCTCCCAAAGTTTGTAGAACAAAGGTGTTGTTTCCCAAACTTTTCATCACTATGAATGGTCCAAACCACAGAGCATCAAACTTACCATGTTTTCCTTTATCCTCATATCTGGCATCCCATCTCAACATGCGATCACCCACTGCAAACATATTCTTTTTTACCTTTTTATCAAAGTGTTCTTTCATCCTATTTCTGTGTAGTTCAACTTTGTCTATGAGAGCTTCCCTTTCTAGCTGTAACTGAATTATCTGAAATGTTCTCCTTTTCTTTATTTCTGGTTCTTCTTCAGCTTCCTGAACAAACTTAATTACTGGAGTCATCAATTGAATTGGGAATACTGCTTCAGTTCCATACACTATTTGAAATGGAGTGGTTCCGATAGCTTTCTTTAAAGTAACTCTGTCTGCCCATAATGCAAATTTTAATTTAGTATCCCAATTTTTCTTATTCTCTGATAACATTTTCTTGATAGTGTTTATAATGCTTTTATTGCTGGACTCTGCTAGTCCATTTCCCTGGGGATAATAGGGTGTAGATTGTCTCAAGGAAATGTTATGTCTTCAACAAATTTTATCATTTTTTTGGATTTGAATGCAGGGGCATTATCAGTAAGGAGTTTTCTAGGGCACCCAAATCTACTGAGAATATTTTCTTGCAGGAAATTAATGATAATTTGGTCTGTGGCTCTTCTGGTAGGAATGGCTTCTACCCATTTGGTGAAAAAATCTGTTGCAGTTAAGATCCATCTATGTTGGCCACTAGACGGAGGATGAATTTCACCTATAAAATCCAAACCTCATTGTTGGAAAGGAGCATCTACTGAAATAGGTTTCAAGGGCAATGACTGTAACTGATGTTTACCTTCAAACTTTTGACATTTTTCACAAGCCCTAATCTGTTGGTATACATCTGAGAAAAGAGTGGGCCAGTAATACCCTACTCTTAATATTTTGAAGGCTGTGGCCTTCCAGTATTTGTGTCCACCACACACACCAGCATGCATCTACTCAATGGCATTATTTGCTTCTGATTTATCCAAATATCTCAGAAGTATTCCTCTAGGATCCTTCCAGTATAATACTTGATCAATCAACACATATTTGAGAGCTTTCAATTTTATTGATCGGCATTCATTTTTACTTAACTCTTGGGGACACTGTAAATGTAACAGGAAATATACAATTTCAGCATACCAAGGACTGTCATCATACCTGCTGCTATAGACTTGTTCTTCGACCTCTTCTGCACCTTCTTCCATCATATGCAAATCCAGTATTTGACAATTTGATTCTGAGAGAAGCTTTGCTAGGCCCTGCCCTTTCACTAATTTAGTGGGCTTGATCTCCACATCATATTCCATTACTTTTGCAATCCATCTACCCCTTTTTCCTTCACTGTCCGGCTGTACTAGGATTTCCTTAACAACAGAATTAGGCACATAGGCTAAAACTTTAGAATGGAGGACATATATTCTAAAAAATTTAAGTGCCTTTACCAAAGCATAGGCCTGTTTCTCCATACTAGTATATTTCAACTCTGAATCCCTTAATGTTTTACTAAAAAAAGATATGGGCTGCTCTAATCACTCAGAATTTTTTTGCAACAACACAGCAGCAATTGTTTCTTCTGATGCAAATGAAAACACTACAAAATCTTTGTTGTAATCAGGGGCTGCCAACACAGGTGCTTCTACTAGTGCCTGCTTAATTTTTTCAAATGATTGTTTGGCTTGTTGAGACCATCTTACCTCCCTGTCCTTCTTAAGCATATCAGTAATATACTTAATAGTTTCAACAAAGTTAGGAATAAACCACCTCAAAAAATTAATTTTTCCTATGAAAGACTGGATTTCTTTTTTATTTCTGGGAATAGCAATCTTTAAAATATCTTTCACTCTCTCAGGGTCTATTTTAATCCCATCAGCAGAAACTATGTGACCCAATAACTTACCTTCTGTCATAGCAAAGTGAGACTTTTTTGGGTTCAATGACAGCCCAAATCTTCTGCATTTCATAAAAGTTTGCTTCAGATGTTTCAAATGCTCTTCATCAGATTTAGAAAAGACCGTGATATCATCTTGATAAATGACCACAAACTTTTCATTCTCACCTACGAATGCTATATCCATTGCCCTTTGAAATGTGGCACCTGCATTCATTATCCCAAAAGGCATTTTGTCATACATGAATGTACCCCAGGGGGTTGTAAAAGCTGTTTTCTCTCTATCCTCCGGCTGAACCGCAATTTGGTTATAACCAGAGAAACCATCAATCATTGAAATTCTTTCTGCACCAACTACTCTCTGCAAAATATGATCTATCTTAGGCAATGAATAGTTATCTTTAAGGCATGATCTGTTTAAATTTCGAAAATATACACATAACCTTATTTCCCCATTTTTCTTGCGTACTAGAACAAGGTTAGCTACCCAAGAGGAGTACCTGAGAGGAACAATAATCTTGGCATCCAGTAATTTCTTCACCTCTTTTTCAATGACTGGTAAAAGTGCTGGATTAAGCCTTCTTAATTTTTGTTTAAAAGGCTTAGTATTAGGCTTTAATGGGATCTTATGCTGAATAACATTCGTGTCATAGGTTTTAAGATCCTCATATGACCATGCAAAAATATCTATAAATGCCTTCAACAAAATGATGTATTTGTTTCTGTCCTTTTCTGATAATTGTTTAGATATCTTAACCATCCTTGGTTCTTCCACAGACCCAATATTACAGCTGATTACACTCTCTTCAGTGGTTTGAAAATTATTTTTCAACAGTGTATCATTTTTTGAAAACAACCTCTCTAATGGAGCAAGTCCCTTAGGGATAAAATTGCTCTTTAAATCCAGAATTTTTTGATCAGCAATTGACTGTTTTGCATGAGTAAACATTTCAGCCATATCTAAGTCTTCATCTAGGTCAACCTGGTCATCTGCAAACTCTTCAGTTAATTCTAAAAACTCTTTTATTTCCTGCTCATCTTGGAAAACCCTCCAATGTTTAATATCATCTGGGACTGCTGGCCTATACCTCACATCAATGGGATACTTTAAGTGTGTCAATTTCGGAATTCTAAAATATGCTGCTGCTAATGCCAATGAATCTGCAGTTTGATTACAATCTCTTGGAATATATGTTATATTAAAAGAACAGAAAAAATTATCTATCATATCCCACACTTCATTTCAGTAAACTTTCAATAATGACTGCTTTACCTGATAAATTCTTTTCACTTGCTGAATTATCAATTCAGAGTTGCCAAATGCTGCAAGATTTTGAATATTCATATCTTTTGCAGCCCTCAATCCAAGGATTAGTGCTTCATACTCAATAGTATTATTTGTGGTTTGGAATTCCAATTTATACGTTAATGAAATCATCTCACCTCCAGGAGAAATTAACAACACACCAACCCCTGCTCCATCTTTGTTTGATGACCCATCAAAGTACATCTGCCAAATCCCTTCCTTTTCTTTTGTGTCACGTTGAAATGAACTGTCTTTCCGAACTTGCAAAATCCCAGCATCATCATCATTTACCTGTAACATGCATGAACCCATATCCTCTTGTACTGTATAAATAGGATGATTTGTAGGATTTCTGTCATCACTTACCAGAAATGCCAACTGCACCTCTCTGTATAACCTTCTATATTCACCTCCAAATATAGGAATTGAAGCATATGATAAATCCATTTGGAGAGTGCCTCCTATCTTTTTATCCCATGATCTTGACAACAACATGCCAAACTTAGGAGAAATATCAGCCACTACAGCATCCATGAGAACACTTTTCATAGGTAACTGAGTAAGGTTGACTACAAGGTCTTTTATGACTCCTAAACACTTGACAGCTCAGGAATCAAAAGCATATAAGTCATGATAAGGTTTTGTGACAGATAATCCTAAGGCTTCCATAACCTCTTTTGGCATAAGATTGTGCGAAGCACCTGAATCCAAAAGACAATTATGCAACATCTGATCATGTATGGTAAGTGTAATATAAAAAGGTGGGGGATAACAGGATTTTATTTCTGATTGGTCAGAGGCTTTCGAACCAGTGATAATGGTGGGATCTTTCTCTTGCAAATTTATCACATCTTCCGAGGCATGAACAGGTGATGAGTTCAAGATTTTCATGGTAGGTTCTCTATAAGATCTGCTCCTTATCAATTCAGTTAAAGGGATGGGAACCTTGATTCTATTTATCTCATGCTCCAAATCAAAACCAGGCATATTACCTCCTTCTGCTAATTTGACAGGGCTATTTTTATCTTTTTGTGGTTCCTGCTGTTCTGTAGAAGGCATGCTGCTTTAGTGGGCACGAATTTCACCTTCTTTTTGAATGGTGTAGCTTGTTTCACCCCAGACCTAAGTCCATATGATTTTTGTTGCTGTTGTTGCTAAAAAAATTTCAGATTGCTGCTCATTAACACTTCCTTCTTCATAATTAATCTCTGCTGCAGCATAGTAATCATCCCTAGTTATAAATTTAGAAGCATATACATCATCCAGCTGATTAGTATCATGGTCTGACTCTTCATTCTCTTCTAATGTTGTTTCATAAGGATCATCCTCCCTTATTAAATTGTTTTGAAAAGGTGGTTGTACCTTTTGATCTTCATTCTCTCTCTTCTCCCTTTCAATATCATTGTTCCTTCTCTCTTTGGACATGAATCTGGGAGGATAAGGGCGTCTAAATTGATTTGGGTTTCTATTGTCATTATCATAGGCAGGCCTGTTTTGATTTTTCTTCTCCATTTCCATTCTATTAAGCTTTGCAGACAATTCTTTTATAGTCTTATGCATTTCATCATATTTATTATCTGCATCTTTTGTAAGAAAAGAAGAAGGAATCATCTCCTTTTTACCCTTTCGGTCTGTCTTTTGATACTCATCCTCTTCTCTGAGCTTATTTGATGCCAAAATGTTAGACTCAACTTCTAAAGCTGCATCCTGCATGTTCATCAATGACACTGCTTTTCTCTCTCTTAACCACAAGGAAAACTGACGGTCAAAGGCATTGGCATAAGTTAACTTGGCTGCAGTTTCAGTAGGTTTAATTTCTATGGGAATTTTGTTATACATTTTATTAAACCTTTTGGAAAAGTCTGCAACAGCTTCATCAGGATTTCTCTTTAAAGCTGTAAATTCTGTATAATAGTAGAGATAGTCTTTTGTGTCTCCCCACTGCCTGATAAAAACATGGTGTAATTCCTCCATAGTATCTATAGAATTTGCTGGTAGTTCCCTGAACCACTTTCTCACCTCTCCCTCCAAACTCTGTACGAACATTCTCATCCACACATCCCTAGATTCAATGTTGTAATTATCAGCATAACTACAAAACTTGTCCCAGTGTTCTTCTGCAGTCCTACCACCTTGGACATCAAATCTGGGAAAGTATTTCTGGTAATCCCCACCAGGCAAAGGATTTAAGGGTCTAGGCATAACTAATGGGGCATATCTTGCTGTTACCATGCAGTCAAACATATCAGGAGGTTGACCAACCATATTTGGTGAATGAGATGTCTGAATAACAATTGGCTGATGCTGTAAAGCTGAAGGTTGCACTATATGTGAAAAATGCGCTATCTGTGAAGGAGATGGGGGTTCAGTTTGTGGGGGAGAAGGTACTTCTATCTTCAACTGGCCAATGAAGATTCTGCTCGTGAGAGGAATCTCAGGAACTGTCAAAGATTTCAGGGTAAAGACTTCTTTAGAGACATGTTTATGTTTTACAGATAGGGGGTTTGAATAAACATTGAATTCACCAACCTGTGTTGGATTTAGATCATCCACCTCTGGGAGGTTCAGAGATAGATCTGACTTATTTTCTTCTTGAATATCCACAGGATTTGAAGAGGAAAGTCCTAATTGTGCATCATTAGTGGAAAAATGAAGGTTACTAGATGATGGAAAATTTAACTTCCTTCTAGCCTCCCTGATAATCTTTTCTTGATCAAAAACTCCTTCATGTAAAGGAGATGTAGGATTCCCTCTTGTACCAATCAGCTTTGAAGCCACTGTAACTTTCTGACTGTCAGGTGAATGTAGTCTGTAAACAAATGTACTGATTCTATCACCTCTCAAAACCAGCTATAAAAATGTCAACACCCAGGGAAGATATACTTTCGTTTCTTCGTCCTTGGAAACGGCGCCAAAAGATGTTATCCCTAAAGTTGAACCTAGACTACAAGGGTTCAAGCTTAAGGTAATCTTGGATAGTAGGAATGAGGCATCTACACAATGACTGTTTCAGTTTTGTTTGGTGGAAGCAGAAAACATAATTATTTAAAATATTTCAAAGGAAATGAAAGACAGGTACAGTATAACATTTCAATGTATGAATAGAAGCAGAAGAAAGACTGTGATATTAAGGCTATGAATATAAAAGCTCAAATATATTTCATGATGAGGGCATAGTTATATACTATTTGGAAGAATCATAATATGGAATTTAGACCACATATGGACAGAGTACCAAAAGCATACACTTCATAAATTGAAAAAGAAATGGCTCAAAGATCATATTTTTAATTCATAACAGTCATCTTCTGCAAAAAGTAACATAAGAAATACATACAGATCTGCATGAAACAACTCCTTAAAATCAAACTTCTATCATGTTCCTCCAGTTCCAACCCTTATTACCTCTGTCTATGTGCTATTTATACAAAATTTGTTCAAAAATAAAAAAACAGTTACTAGATCCTATTACATTGGATCTAATCGCTCCAAAAAATAAGATAGAGTTTTTAAAATAAAGTCTAAGTCTATCGATTTGTTACAACAGGTAAACTTAATCATAACAACTTGACACCTAAGATATCTTATCTCTTAATTGTAGAAGACAGACTAAAGACTTCTTGATGACTCAGCTAAATCAGCCATTTCATTTAAAACTTGTGATCTTCGTTGTAACCTGGCAAATTGTGCATCTTCATTGCACTCTCGCCCCTTCAACTGGTCTAGCTGGGCCTTCATCTGCTTGCATTCTTCATTCATAACTTTCTTTTTCTGCAAAGTATCCTTGGCAATCACTGCTAGCTTCTCATAATCAATATCCCTTTGCTCCAGGTCTTCTCGCAATCTTTTGTTCGATAACATCAAACTTTCATTAATACTGTGCAAGTAACGACACTGCTCTTTATAAGATTGCAAAGATCTCTTTACCAAATCCAATTCCGGGACTCTTTTAATTTCTTCTGCATCCACTACAATATTATCCTTCTGTATGCCAGAGCTTGAAGCTTGATTTTTTATATGCCTTTGTTTATTTTCCACAAATATTTCAGGTATTTGGCCCACATGTATCTGTACATCAATAGAACCCTCACCTTCAATTACAAGAGTATCTTTTTCCTGTATATTCATCTCTTCATCGGATTCATTCACCGGCACAATTTGATGTTTGTTAAATTTTCAGAATTTACTTCAATTTGATCTAGGATCTTAACTGAGAGAACAACATGTACAGCATATCTACAGCATATCAATCATGGAGACAATAATGCAAGTACACAAGAGACACAAAGATTTACTTGGGGAAAACCATAAAGGTGAAAAACCCCAATAACTTCCTCAGAGATAGATAGAGCAATGATACAACCAACCAAGAGAGATAGCCATAACCTAGCAGCAGATCCTCCTCCTCCATAAGTGCGCTACTCCTCCTTGAGTGCATGTGTGAGAAGTGAGTGAGTAAATAGAGTGCCTCCCGCACTCTATTTATACTTGACTTGACTTGCCTTTTTACCTAACTCATGTAGGCTCGAACTTTACCACATAACATAATGCTGAGTGGGCCGACCCCCAATAGGGTGGTCTAATAACCCTTTGACCCACATGGCCGACCCCCAATAGGGTGGTCTAATAACCCTTTGACCCACATGACTTATACAGGGCCGACCCCAAATAAGGTGGTCTAATAACCCATCAAGTATAAGTTACGACACTTACAATATAAATGACGACACTTCCTTATAGAGGAATAATACCATCTCTATAGGAATACAATATACATATATGTGAAATACATTCCGAAGTTACATACACATCAACACTCCCTCTTAACTAGGAAGGTATTTCTCAGCATAGTTCTTCTAGCACAAGTCATCTTCTCTGGATCATCGTCACTGGATAATCGTCATCGAGTCATCATCATCATCGCCACTGCTGCTGCTATCTCAATCAATCTCTGAATCTACTCGTCATAGGAAGTTCTACAGAGCCAGTCCTTTTTCATACTAGATGTAGGCCCACCACCTGCAGGTCTTCATCATCACTGGCCATACTGTGGAATCCTCAGGACTTATTACGTGCGTCACAAAACCTTGAAAGAGCATCCCAGGATGTTATGGGTACACAACTCCGACCTGTAGGATCTCCCAGGGCGCTATTACATGTGACCCCACCACAAAACCTCGAAAGAGCATCTCAGGATGTTACGGGTACACAACTCCGACCTGAAATCTCCCAGGGCACAAATTACATGTGGTCCACCACAAAACCTCGCAAGAGCATCTCAGGATGTTACGGGTACACAACTCCGACCTGAAATCTCCCAGGGCACAAATTACATGTGGTCCACCACAAAACCTCGCAAGGGCATCTCAGGATGTTACGGGTACACAACTCCGACCTGAAATCTCCCAGGGCGCTATTACATGTGGTCATGGCAAAACCTCGAAAGAGCATCTCAGGATGTTACGGGTACACAACTCCTACCTGAGATCTCCCAGGGCACAAATTACATGTCCTCCCAGAGCAATGTCTCGAAAGAGCATCCCAGGCTGTTACGGGTACACAACTCCGACCTATAGGATCTCCCAGACATGCTCATCTGCACAACCTGATCCACGGCCACAGAGTATCAACCTGATACTCACCATACATCATCCTGATGTACTCATGATCATCCTGATCATCATCAGTGCAACGTCCTGCTGCATGTCATCTGGAGCAACATCCTGAATCTCACCATCCATGATCATCATCACTGCAATGTCCTGCTGCATGTCATCTGGAGCAACATCCTGAAGCTCACCATCCATGATCATCCTGATCATCACTGCAACATCCTGCTGCATGATCCACCTGATCATCAATGCATCCACCTGATGCATACCAAGTATCTACCTGATACATATCATCATACATGATCCTCCTGATCATACAATGTATCCACCTGATACATGATACATATCACCATACATGATCCACCTGATCATACAATGTATCCACCTGATACATATACAGATACATGGTCCAAGCATCCAACATGATGCATATACAAAATACATACACATGATCCAACTGATCATATCCAGCATCCAACATGATGCATCCATACATAAATGATCCACCTGATCATATCTAGCATCCAACATGATGCGTACATACATACATAAAAATGATCCAACTGATCATATCCAAGCAGAAACCAGAACATCATCCTGATGCTCATCATCCAGCGCTTACATCCACAGCCATGTGAAGGATCCTCCTTCCAACATGCTTGGAATGGCTTCAGCAAATGTGTCCATCACTTCTTCCTTGAAGTGTCCTTGATCTGAAGAACGCCAAGCCTCTCTCTGAAATACTCGAACTTCACCCTGGCTAGTGGCTTCGTCAGCACATCTGCAATTTGCTCGTCTGTCGCAACATATAGGAGCTTCACGGCTCCTCTCTGCACCATATCCCTGATATAGTGATATTTGATCTCTATGTGTTTCGACCTGTCATGAAACACTGGATTCTCGGACAGCTTCACACAACTCTGGTTATCACAGAAGATACCAGTAGCTTCCAATGGGAGATCAAATATCTCAGACAGTAGCTTTCGTAGCCATACTGTCTCACAACTAGCTGAACAGGTTGCAACATGCTCTGCCTCAGCTGTACTCAGTGCTACGCAGGACTGCTTCCTGCTAACCAAGAGATCACACCTGATCCCATACTGAAGAAACACCCAGATGTGCTCTTCCTGTTTGCAGCACTACCATCCCAATCTGAATCAACATAACCCTGCAGGTTAAACATTTGATTCTCCTCATACCTGAGCCCATAATCCACTGTACCCTTCAGGTACCTCAGAACATGCTTTACAGCAACCAGGTGAACACTCCTCGGATCCGTCAGGAACTGGCTCAATGTGTTCACAGCAAAGCAAATGTCTGGTCTCGTGTTCATCAGGTACATCAAGGACCCAATCATCTGACGATACAAAGAGACATCAACCGGCTCAGATGAAGCATCATATAGAAGCTTCAGATTCGATGCCATAGGTGTGGCCATATCCTTGCAGTCCATCATCCCGAACCTCTTCAGGATCTCTACTACATACTTCCCTTGTCCAAGGAAGATTCCATATGCACTCTGCCACACCTCTATGCCAAAAACAAATAGTGCATCATCCCCAAGTTCTTCATCTCGAACTTGGAAGAAAGCTTCCGCTGCGTGTCGGCAATCAATCTATCTTTACCTGTAACAAACAGGTTATCTGCATATAAAAGTAGTATCACTGGATTGCCTTCTTCAACCTTGTAGAAAAGGTTGGAATCTGCTTTACTCTTGGTAACGCCCAAACTGGATAGAAAGCTGTCTATCCTACCATACCAAGTTCTGCACACATATATGACTACACCATGCTATCTTGAAATCCATCTGGTGCATCTTCTATTTCATCACTTTTATATTTCTTAATGCTGTCATCTGCAACATGCTTGATCTGATAGTTCCATTTGGAAGTCATAGCAAACTTCCCTTCATGTCTTGGGATTACATCCCAAACATCATTCTTCATGATCGACAGATCAAGGCATTTCATTTCTTCATCCCAGATCCTGGGAACTTCAATATCTTCAATAGATATCTTTGTTGCTGGAACAAAATGTTGTAGTTCTTCTTTTGTAGGAGATGGCATACGATCTTTCCTACACAACAAGTTAAATTGCATGATTAGAAAACATCTCATAGTTTTCAGAACAAATTCTTACACATAAAAAAATATGCCATACAGTCATGCAATTATCTTAGCCAATGCTTCAATACAACATTTATCCATATTCCGTAACTTTCTAGATGCCTTCCAATCTCTACCAGAACATTGTTAAGAGTGTGCACAACTCCCAACATGTCAGCAAAGAGGTTTCATTCTAGATAAGTAGCAATGGAATGTTGTACAGTGCCATAGGCCACTTACCCATGCATATTAGGAGTATACTGTTCATCAATGCAATTATTCTAATATGCATAATACACAACCTAATTCTAGGAACATCAGTATATACATTATTGAACAATTTTATTTAAACAAACAAATATGCAAGAAATGATGATTAAAATACTTATCTTTCTTTGTTCGTTGGGTGGACTCCCTCTGAGTCTTTGCTTCCTTGCAGGAGCTGCTGGAGTCATAATCTGAGGTAGCTTCTTCTACACCTTTCTGTTGTGAAATGTAGAGAGATGATCAACTCCCTCTGAATATCTGCATTCTTGCAGAAACTACTGAAGTGTGCTCCTTTGCTTTCTTGCAGGAACAACTAGAGTGTGCTCCCTCTTGATCTTTGCTTCCTGAATTACCTGTTCTTGAACTCATATTCATCCTTGGTCCCTATGCATGCTTATTAGTATCATGAATGTGTTATCCTTGTGATCTCATATAAAATCATACATTCATTAGTATACTATTAAAACACAATAATCTCAAGCATGTATAGTCATGATTATTTCAAACAGAAATAATAAGCATTAGCATTCAAGGATTCTTATGGTTAGTCAAATCATAAGAAACATAACATGTCTAAACCTGTAATTACTCAAGCCTATGACTCTTCAGGTTAGTTGAATCATCAATCAAGATAAGAGATATAAAATGCATAAAACCTGTGATTATTCAAACCTATACCATCATGATTCTTCTGGTTAGTCATATCATCAATTATGGTAAGAAACATAATATGCATACAATCATGATTATTCAAACCTATGACTTCATGAATAATCATTATCAACAACACGATAGTATAAGATCCTAACCCAAGGTAGGAATCTAGCTTGATATAGGAAAAACATACCTGGATTATCATGTTAGCTAGTTATGTCTAACATACCCGTATAATGTCTTTTGGTTCTCTTCAGTGACTTGTGCTAGTAACCTGCATGTATCATAAGTTAACCATTATAAAACCAAGTTATACATACCTCGTGAATGGATCTTGTATGAGATCCATGACAATGGATGAATCTTTGTCCTCATGTTATCATGATCATATGTTCTTGGACCAGAACATGATCTGTCTTTCTTGGTGTACCTTTCATGTTAGTAGACAACATAAACCTCATACAACACCATAATGCATTAGTACAATCATAAGTGTCAACACCCTAACCAATGAATATCTTCTATCATGCATTCATAATTTTGTTAAGGTGATACAACAAATCTAAAATCAAAATTGTACTAACCGTAATAACATGAAGACAAACATACCATAAACTTAATCATGGACAAATATCGAAACATACCTCGATGAGTCATACCTGTCGAGATCGCTTGTAATCTTCTTATGTAAGGCCTTATCCTCATCTCCCTCTGAGACATGAACTTCTTTCACTTATGCAGGTGATCAATCCATCTTCTTCTAGGATTAACCCAATCCACTTGATTTGCAAGAACTGGACCTTGAGCTGGATATGGGTTTGTCAGAGAAACCCCAAAAATTCAAACTTTGAATTTCAACCTTCCGATAGGATAGGAATATGCGCCTTGATGAACTGATCAAACTGGTATATTTAGAATTTGAAAACTGCAAAGTTTCACTCCTCAATTTTGCCTTTGAAACTTCCGGATTCACTGGACGTGACCCTGAACTGGGGTTTGATGAAGCCCACTCTTTTTCCCCATCAAAATGTTTGATCCAAAGCTCTAAGCTTCTATTTTTCTGAGGAGCTTCCAGCCGTGGTCACAGATTTCAAAAATTCCCATTTTTACAGAAGCCCTAATTTTCCACTTTTCTGATCAAAGTCCCGAACTAGGGTCTAATCAAGCCCGGCCTTCTGCCCAACCAAAAATTCTGATCTTGGTCTCTAAATTTCTATTTTTATGAGTAGCATCCAGACGTGGTCTCCGATTACAAAAATTCCAACTTTCTCCGAAGCCCTAAATTCCGGAAGCCATGAATGAAGGTACCAAAAAATAATTCTGTTTTGACAGAAATATGTACCTGATTGTTTCTGGTGTAACTCCAAATTTTTTTATCCACAGGGTCTGAAAAAGTTTCCTAAGATAGCCTGACCTGTTATCTTTCCATCCTGACAGGTCTGACCTCAATTGGATTCTCTGAGAGAGAGTTATGCCAAATGTCGCAACGTGACCTGTTTTGGGATAAAACAGGAGAGCGAACTTGTACGGCGTGCCACGTGTCACTGTTTTAACTTCGGCCTCTGAAAACGTTTTCTGAGATAGTGCAGACTGTGTACTACCTGTCACTTTTTACGAAATTTCATTTGGAGCTTCCTAGCCCAAGATATGACCTTTTTCCCAAGGTCACCTGATTTTGACTCAGATCTGGAAGAGGCAGAAACCCTATATTGTACAGATCATAAATCACAAAGTACAACGAATTAGAGGTTGTCCTTTGGACACAAGATACCTGGAGATCTTAGCTTCGTCCTGTAACAATTTCAGATCCGAAAACTTCGCCAAAACGGATTTATAGAGAAAGTTCTACGATGACTGGTTTTTGCTATATCAAGCCCTAGCATCGTAAGTGCAACAAGTGTCATACATGCCATATCATGCCTTCTTTCAGGCTAGCTCTGATACCATGTTAAATTTTCAGAATTTACTTCAATTTGATCTAGGATCTTAACTGAGAGAACAACATGTACAGCATATCTACAGCATATCAATCATGGAGACAATAATGCAAGTACACAAGAGACACAAAGATTTACTTGGGGAAAACCATAAAGGTGAAAAACCCCAATAACTTCCTCAGAGATAGATAGAGCAATGATACAACCAACCAAGAGAGATAGCCATAACCTAGCAGCAGATCCTCCTCCTCCATAAGTGCGCTACTCCTCCTTGAGTGCATGTGTGAGAAGTGAGTGAGTAAATAGAGTGCCTCCCGCACTCTATTTATACTTGACTTGACTTGCCTTTTTACCTAACTCATGTAGGCTCGAACTTTACCACATAACATAATGCTGAGTGGGCCGACCCCCAATAGGGTGGTCTAATAACCCTTTGACCCACATGGCCGACCCCCAATAGGGTGGTCTAATAACCCTTTGACCCACATGACTTATACAGGGCCGACCCCAAATAAGGTGGTCTAATAACCCATCAAGTATAAGTTACGACACTTACAATATAAATGACGACACTTCCTTATAGAGGAATAATACCATCTCTATAGGAATACAATATACATATATGTGAAATACATTCCGAAGTTACATACACATCAACAATGTTCTCCTACAGGTTGTTTTGAAAATCTAATCTCTGCGGCCACTTTAGCTTTGGCTCTGGTCCTCGGCCCCAAATCCATCTTTTCTGAATTTACACTGTTTATTGGTTTATCTTCAGCAATGTTCAGCAGGGTTTGAACAATATCTTGCTCTTTTCCAGAATTTTCACACTGTGCTTGCCCATCTGACGATTTGCTTTCTTGACCTTTCTTCTTGGTGGATTTCTTCTTTTCTTTAGTCTCAAACCCTTGTTCACAAATAAACTGGTCCTAGTCTTTGCCTATTTGCTTCAAATGGTGTAAAATCAACAATTTAATAAGCCCTTGGTGAAAGATAGAACGGTCGGTGTGCTTTGGCCGTTTTTGAACTAATAAAACCATTTTTTGTAGACTCCTCCACAAGTAATATGGAAGATTTAACTTCTTTCTTCCCTGTAAATGCATTAATAACCTAACATGGCATCTTAAAACCTTATCAAACCGACCATCACATGTAATGTAATTTTTTATTACCTCGAGTGGAATTTTCCAATTAGGTTTTATTTTGCTTATGTGCACGCCATTACTCCAATTCAAACTTTCAAACCCTGGTAACATGAACTCGCCATAATCTCCCTCAAAGTCTTGCTGTTTGAACCATTGTTCGCCTTCAACAATGATACCTGTGACTTCTGCAACAACTTGCTCATTTACCACAATTTTGAAATCCTTGAAATCGACCACTCCTTTGTAATTTTTTATAAATTCCTTCGTCGCCTGAAGGTTATACCCCTGTAACCTTTCACAAAATATAAACCATCCAACATTTTTCATTAACCTTGTTGTCAGAGGAAATTGGGAAATCCATTCAATGTTGTTGGGCTCAACTCTGCATATGAGTCCTCCAGGTTTTTTCTTCGGGCTCTGTGTGGAAATTTCATCCATTGGATCCTGTTACAATAGATAAACTCTCAATATTGATAACCTATTTTCAATTTCGAAACCCTTCTCTGCACCTGCATGGAAATTTAGCTGAATTAACAGACCCTAATTTTCTTGATACATTCCCGATATTTCATTTCTGTCCATAGCCTTCACCAATTTCGATGCTGGACAAACCTACTCATGATCCTGACCGGTGTACTGGCCTGATTGCCAACTGTCGAATGGAGAAGGTAGTCATGCTGTCGACCATATGTTAAATTCATGCATATATGACTTACAGGTCCCCCAAATATTTCGAATCATGATTGCAACGAATTAAAATTACAAGCATTTACAACCCTATTAAATCATGATTTGAAATTCGAAACTGACAGCATTTTTCAGAAACTGACAGCATTTTCAAATTTGAAATTACAGCAGAAGCTGCCAGTTCACCATTTTAAATCAAAATTATAATATTTAGAGCTTCACAAGCATTTGTAATGTTTGTTAATGCGAGAAAATGAAATTTATTTTGAAATAAAAAGTATGAACTAGAGACAAATCCTAATTAAATTATGAAAAGATAACTAATGGCAAAAATGTAGGCTAGACTGATAGAAAAAATATACAGAAAATATATAAAGGCTAAGTAAATCTTAGGAACAATCCTAGAGATAACACATGTGATGAACCATTTTTTGTCTAGTTTTGAGATGTTGAAATCACACTTATAATTTGTCATCCAACCATATACACATGGAGAAAAAAGGCAACTGATCATTCAACAACACAATGCATCAATTCAACAAAAGGCTAAGAGTTATGGACAATTCTCTTTAAATCAAGATTTGGTTGAATTATTAAATCTAAGTCATTGAATTGTATTGACGGAGTTGAAAACGTTTTAAAAGAAAAATAAATTGTCAAAATTGTTAAAAAGACTTACCCGAAATTGAATAAGGTCAATTTTATCAAAATCAAATCATTGTAAAAGCACATTTTGGGGTGCATGATCGGTAGTACTAGAGACCATGATCTCTCTTGATCAAACCATTAATTAACACTTTCGATAAATAAAGTTATAGTTTTGTTTTTGTGAAAAACTTGCTCACCCTATATAGATAGTAGTGTTAATAATTAGTTAATGTTGGCTCCTTGTATCTCTCACACGACCCGTGTTGAGAAAGAACCTCCATTCGTCTTTGCTATGCTTTTTGAGCCCCTTTAAGATTGGTTGGTCATAAGCACAAGTGAGAGCGTGACACAAGTGAATATAAAATGGGTAAAGAGGAAAGCGTTTGCGAAACACTAATAAATGAATTAAAGAACTAAAAGACTCCTTATCAATTGGATAATTGGGTTGTTGATATTTATTAGAAAATTGATTCGAAGGATAAATTGATTGAAGCATTTCAACTAAAATTAATTGAAAATGATCAACAAATTAATAACAAGGTTTATGTTTACTTGCTACACAAAGGACCTAGTGACAACTGGGTGATACAAAAATAACAATTGATATTATTGATGATTTCTTAATTGGTCACGAGAAAGATGAAGACAATTTTTGAAGATGAGTCACAAGAAGTGAGAGTGATACCAAAAACAAGGTTAGTAAATGTAAATTTAAATATTCTTTTGAAGTTAGAAAATAAAACTGTCATGAATATAAAGAAGAACATCAAAAGCACATAATGATCTTCCAAGAACACCGTCAGACCTTGAGAAGAAGTGCAATTCAATAGAAACCAATTTGGCTTATAATATGGAAAAGATAGTAGCTTTCATATACTTGACTACAAACTAGTTCAATGTGTGTCATATTTGTTGCCGGAAATTTGAAGAGCAAGATTCAAATGTTTCAAAAATTGATGAAGTTAGTAAAGTAGTAGATGATAAACATATGAAGGAAATTATGGAGTGCCAATGTTTTCATCAATGTGTCCATATAGAGACAATGTTTTGATCTCCATCCTTGTCTTCATTGTGGGAAGATCATCAACATTAAGATAAATAGCTAAAGTAGGATAAAAATAAAACAATTCATTACGGTTGGATAAATTCTTGGTGATGGAATCAACAAGTCAAGATTCTGCATGAGGTATTACTATCAAGTTCAAACATAGGTGAATACATATTTGCATAATAAAGTTACAAAATAAAATTGATTTCAATCAATTATTACATATGATACTTTTGACAATGATTAAGGCCAATTTTAATTTAAATTGAAAATTGAGTCAAAGACAGACGGTACTGTTTTGTAGTTAAGGGGAGGAAGTAAACAAATGAATGAAGAAATGTACTCTCTTGCACCTCAAAGGGAGGCATGGGGATGGGTACACTCAGAAATGAATGGAGAAATGTATTCTCTTGCAACACAAAAGGAGGCATGGTGATCTAGGAGGATCTTTGAGGATCGATCAGATTCAAAGTCTTCAAATAACATAAAAAAGGTTACCATGGTAAAGAGCTCGTCGACAGCTTTCCATAAACACTTGTTTCATGTGAACGACCTCCAGATGAATAAGTTGTCAGCATTTGAAGTTTCAACAAAGAAGGTTAAAAATGTTAAAAGTGGTTTATAAGCTATATAGTTTAAAAGGGTTGGAGCCACGGGAATCGAACCCAATACCTCCACCAAGGTCACCACAAACTCCACTAGAATCACATGGTTCAAATGTTATATGGTTGAAAGGTTTAAATTTTAAAATACTGAGGCCCTATTGCAACTATATATTATAAACCATATGATAAGCCAAACGGTGGAACCCTATCCATTACATTAATGTGGAGCCATTACATAATGTTCAACCTTAAGCGGTGGAATTATATCAACGTGGATCCAAGTTATACCATAGCGCGTGGACCATATCACAACATAACCATAATATATAGTTCAAGTCAGCATTAACGAAGCAGTTCTATCCATTGGGTTACATACAACAAGCAATGATGGATTGGAAAAATTTGAGGCAAGGTAAGGGTCAAAGTGTGCAAGATTACACACAAGAATTTCGGAAGAGAGCTTTAATACTTGGTATACTTCTCTACACTCAAGAAATTATTCTAAAATACATAGGTGGATTACATAGTTATTTGCATCATACAATACTTATGTTTCATCCTACTAACGTGGATGAAGTATGTGTTCAATCCACACACATTGAATCCAAAGGGAAGAATGTTCATGATGATTTTTTTTTAGTTGAATCCAATAAGTTTAAGGAAGGAAAGGACAAAGGGAAGAGCAAGCATAAAACTACCGTGAAGAAAGCGGACACAAAGTTTTCATGTTCACATTGTCAGAGAGATGGACATGATGCAGAACATTGTTGGAAGCTACATCCAGAATTGAAACCGAAGTGGTTTAAGGATCAGAAAGGGAAGCAAAAAGCTACGATTATCGTTGAGGACCTTGGATAAGATTCTGAGGACGAAACAAATATATAAATCGTAGGTGTGAAAGGTAAATCTATTGTTGGCAATGGTTCTAACATTGGTTCTTTATGTGCTTCTACTTCTAAAGACCATGACAGTTCTAAAGATAGAAAAAGGAATGTATTGTTTCATATAAGGGTAATCACTAAACAAACTAAGATCGACACACTCATAGATAATGGATCTCAAGCTAATCTTATTTCAAAAGAAGTAGTTAAGCAATTGGGATTAACAACAAAACCATACAGAAAACCTTATCCATTAGGCTGGGTATGCAAATATAAAATATTACAAGTAACAAAGCAATGTGATCTAATGTTTGCAATTACATCCAAGTTTGTAGATGAAGTTGAATTTGATGTGGTTCCACTAGATATCTGTGGAATTGTGTTGGGTAGCCCATACTTATACGATCGAAAGGAAATATTCTATAGAGAAAATAATCAATATCATTTGTTTAAGGAAGGAATTGAGTACATAGTACATTCACATTCATTTAAAAAGGGTTGTTAATGCAAGTCGGATTTTGACACTTATATCTATGCAATGTAAGGAAGAAAAGAATACTAATCATGAAAAGGAAGTGTCGTTGCATCAAAATACATCTATTATGGTTGATAGTGTTCCTATGATAAAGCATAAGCATGATATAAGTACAATCTTGTAATACCCCATTTTTCCCTTGATGTGTTTATTAGATTCAATGTAAATACTATGTATATACAGTATGTGTATTTTCCCTAGTGTGGAGCTCAAGGCCAAGGCCCCACCAGTGGATGTTTAAGTTATTGCTTAGGCAAGTATTTGTACAGCTTGATTATTCATGGGTTGCTAAGCCACGAAGGAATGTAAATGACGTAATTATTATTGAATGAGTAAAATAACCAAGAAGATGGATAAGGAGGCAACGAATGAGAAGGGGCCATGTGTATCCACTAGGGAGAGGTGAGGGGGTTTGGGATTGGTTTCCCATGTTTCCACATGTCTTACTGAGAACCTGTTCGAACTCCCTGCTGGCATTAATGCAACTGTAGTGGGTGGTTGAGAACCTTGATGGATGAGGCCATTGGAGTATGGAGCATGCCTACGATTTCATATGGCAGGGCATGGCTCTGATTACTTGTGCTGAAAGACACTCAATCGCCTGGGGGAACTCGCGGAACCTGTTTGACTACCCGGGAGGGTGTGAAGAACCTGCAATAATTAATTAATGCAAATACACGAGATATCAGAAATAACAGAACTTAGAATCACTTTTATATTGATCACGGGCCACTTCGAGGGGGCAACCTCCTTTGAGAAAGCTCAATACAATTAACTTCATGGTGCCTTCATAGGCCTCAACACACACTTATATACTAAGTCTAGGCACCAATACCATGGGTCAATACTATGTGTCAATACAAACCATGGGCTAAGTCTAGGTGCCAATACTATGAGTCAAAACCATGGGACATATAATACTATGGGACGACTTACAAAGCATGTGCATCCAATACTATGGGTCAATACTATGGGCTAATATAAACTATGGATCAACAAATACTATGGGACGACTTACAAAGCATATGCGTCCAACAACAATATACTAACAAAGTAAAGACATGGGTTCCTAACATCCCCTCTCCCTTAGAAAAAGCTTTGTCCTCAAAGCTTTAGATGTGGAAATTGATGCAGAATCTGAAGGAGTGGGTCCCCTGTAGCATCCTCGGGTTGCATTCCGGGCCACTGGCGCCTTTTGAGTTTCAGGGAGGATTGCATGGAAGGATGTAGACGAAGAAGAACCATATCAGCGACGTGAAAAGTGTGCATAGAACGGTGCTGATCGGCTTGTTGTTTCAGTCGAATTATTGCCATGTGAAGATTGTCCTGCAGAATGAGAAGAAGCTGATCATGGTTTCGAAGAATTGAGTCAATTGCTTGAACTGGGGAGCTGCTGAAGGTGTATGGAAGAAGAACTGGCGGTGCCTGTCCAGAGACTGCTTCATATGGTGTCCTTTTAGATGTGGTACTATACCACTGGAGCGCTTCTAGGAAATCCATATAAATAGTTGTCCAAATCTGTGTAGGGATGGGAAAGGGTTCGAGCAGTCCTGAAAGGAGGGTCGTTTCACCCTTGTTGACCTGGAAAGTATCACAGTCAACCACCATCCGTTGAATTTCCATTTTCAATCCCTGCCAAAAGAAGTTACATTGTTCTTGGTCATACATTTTGAGGAACCCAGAGTGCCCTGCTGATGAAGAAGCATGGAGTTCATAGAGGAGATAGCCCCGTTGAACAGATTGCAACCAATTTGGAACAAGCAGAGAAATAGTTGTAAGAGAAATTGGGTCATCAAATGTGCGAGAAGGAGCATCTGCCACCATATTGTCCTTACCCTTCTGGTAAGTGGTCGCATAGTCATAACCCATGAGTTGGAGAACCCATTTCAGGTGTGCTAGGGAGGAGACCCATTGTTCCAGGAAAGTTTCCAGACTCTGGAGATTAGTCTTGATGCAGAAATAATTCCCCACTAGGGATGGTTGCCACTTCTGTACTTCATGCAAAATAGCCATCATGTCCTGCTGAGATGTAGATGCGGAAAAATGCTTACCGGAAAGGTCTCGTGAAGGAAGCAAGCCCAATGGTGCAACAAAGACACTTGCATATCTATCCAAGGAAGTAGTGGAGACTGTTGGTGGGTGCATCTGAAGGGAATGGAGCTGAGCAATGACACCATGTGAATTCTTCTTAAGGATCTTTTCCAAACGATGTGAACTGATGATGCAAAGAGACTCTGGTTGTAAGCCCATAAATTTGTGTTGTGTCCCATTGACTGAAAACTGCATCCAAAGTTCATCAAAATCCCATAAGATGGGGCCAAGTGTGCATAACCATTGAACGCCCAAAACTACATCACATCCACCTAAGGACAAGGCAAACATGTCAAAGCGCAGGTTATAATCTTCCATAGAGATATGCACATTATGACACTTCCCTTTGCAAGGTAAGGTGCCCCCATTGGAAACCATGACTTCAAAGTTGGAACAAGGATGGACAAAACAATCAGCCTGTTTGGCAATCCGAGGGTCAATGAAGTTATGAGTGCTACCAGAATCAGTGAGTATGGTAAGAGGGAGTTTCTTGAAGTATCCCTTGACCCGCATTGTTTGTGGGGTGGTGACGCCAGTTACATCATGGAGAGAGATCTCGGGTGGGTCGTCTTGAGATGGGGTGTCAACAGGCGGGTGCTGAATGTCGATATGAACATCTACTGTATCTGGAGCTTCTTCACCAAGTTCTGAGGCAGGCAGAGAATCCACATCCAAGAGATAGAGCTTTTGTTGAACACATCTGTGTCCTCGAGTGAATTTATCATCACAATTATAACAAAGCCATTTTTCTCGGCGTGCCTGCATATCTGTTTCAGACAAATGCTTGATAGGAGTTGTTTGAGGAGCAGGCGTGATGGGAGGTCGTTGGGAACCCATATTTCTGAAGGGAACAAAGGTGGGTTTGGAGCATTGTTGAGCTGCGATCTTGTCCTCTGCCAACTTAGCCAACCCTAGGACTTCCATCATTGTGTTGGGACAGAACATTTTGACTTCTGAGCGGATTTCATCCTGGAGACCACTGATAAAACAACTCCTGTAGAATTCATCAGACAATCCTTCTGTGTGATTGGCTAGTTTCTCAAATTCTGTCTGATACTCTCTCATTGTGCCAATTTGGTGAAGTTTAGTGAGTGCTCCTGTGCAATCATCAAAAGCGCTAGGACCAAATCGTGGCAAAAGGAGTTGGCAAAAATCTGTCCAGTTTGGCTCGGGATGAGCTTTCATGTACCAACGGTACCATTGAAGGGCTTCCTGTTCCAAATGAAAGGATGCAAGTGGAACTTTCTGGACATCAAAAGTATTATGCAGACCGAAATATTGTCCTGCTCGGTATATCCATAGTCGGATCAGTACCATTGAAGCGAGGAAAATCAAACTTCGGCCCACGAAAATTGCTGGAAGAAGAGAACCCAGTGGCTGCAGAAGATTCTGGTTGTCGGTTATTGTTCATGGCTGAATGTTGAAGATGGAGGCTGAGAAATTTCTCATCCAGATCTTGGAGTTTGGTTTGGATGGCTGCAAGTGCTTCCTCCATGGTTTTTGCTCTTGTGCGAGTGACAACCATAACCAAGAATTTTTTATTTTATTTTATTTTATTTTATTGTGGGGGGGGGGAATGGATAGAAAAACACAAACACAAGCTTATTTAGTAAGGGGAAATTTGGATTTGGGAAAAAATCGGAGGGGTAATTGGTGTTTGACTAGGTTTTCGACACTTTCTGAGGGACAGGGAAGCAAAAAATGGGGATTTCAGAAGTGGGAACTCTATGGTAAAATTTGAAGGCAATCGGGTGAAAATTGAAGAAGTTATGGCAAACCCTAAAAATAGGTAAATGTGGGATTTCTGGTCTTGGGAAGTGGAATTTGGGATAGGGTCTTTAGGAATGAAATAGGCAGAATGGGATTGCAGGGATGTCAGTGAAGTTTCAGGGAAAACAGAGTTGAAACAAGGGAGATATGACCGATTTTTTTTTTTTAAATTTTATACTCTTTTTTTTTTTTTCCAGAAATGGATCGGCAACAACGGCGCGGAAGGGATTCACAACAGATGGATCTGCAACAGCACGGAAGGGATAAAAAATGGCTGGATATGAAACGACGACTGGATCTGGAATGAATTTCAGAATAGATCTGAAACGGCTGGATCTGGAGCGGAAGTGATCGACAACAGTTCAACTGAAAATAGATATGGACCCCAGGTATGTATGGCTTCCTAACAGTTCAGGTGTTTCACTCGACCACCAATGCCGTCTAACGACTTGCGTATTGGGGCAGTACCCCTCACTCCACGGCTCAGGTAAAACTGATAACCGCTTTGCCACAAACGACAGCTCTTGGTTTACCTCATGGGTGGGAACTAGTCAATCAGGTAGGGGTCGTTGCCCTTTTTCGCAGGAAGGTCCTCTCAATGGGCCAGCTACTTTGGAGTTCCTGTGGTACTCCTCACAATGATTTTTAGGGCTTATGCCCAAGTACTTCCCATAGTTAAGCGGATAGGGATTATTCCTAAATCCGAAGCTGCAACAGATGCGAATTTTTTTTTGGCAAAAATTCCACCCAACGAGCCCAAGAAGTGCTCTGATACCAGATGTGAAGAACCTGCAATAATTAATTAATGCAAATACACGAGATATAAAAAATAATAGAACTTAGAATCACTTTTATATTGATCACGGGCCACTTCGAGGGGGAAACCTCCTTTGAGAAAGCTCAATACAGTTAACTTCACGGTGCCTTCATAGGCCTCAACACACACTTATATACTAAGTCTAGGCGCCAATACCATGGGTCAATACTATGTGTCAATACAAACCATGGGATAAGTCTAGGTGCCAATACTATGAGTCAAAACCATGGGACATATAATACTATGGGATGACTTACAAAGCATATGCGTCCAATACTATGGGTCAATACTATGGGCTAATATAAACTATGGATCAACAAATACTATGGGACGACTTACAATGCATATGCGTCCAACAACAATATACTAATAAAGTAAAGACATGGGTTCCTAACAGAGGGGAATTCATTCATACACACACACGGATACACAAACATTCCTCACTATTTACTCACTCACGAATCTTGCCATCGTCACGAGCCATCGACCCTCGCAGAGAAATCATTCCTGTATTTCCTGTATGCACCAAACCAGTCCGGGAAAAGGGAAATCATAGGTTAATCGTGCTTTCGGTGTGTTAGAAAGGCCGGAGAATTGATAGTCGTAACCACCCTGTGTGTAAACCCCAGTTGCAGGGACATAGTGGTATTGATAGAAGATGTTACAGAGTGGTTTTGGCAGGGCATGTGTGAGAAAACCCTAATCCCGGTAATGAATTCAGTTGTTGAATTGTGGGAAAAGGGTTGGGTTTCTTGATAAACCCAGTGAAGGATATAGTCTCAACAAACTAGTGACTAGACCTTTCTATGCCCATCATGGAATAACACTGGAAGGGAAAGACCGTGAGAGACTGTGCAACATTGATAGGATCTTCCTTGTGTTGGATGTGGTAGGTATTATGGGTGCCAGGTCGGCTGAGAGCGACTGGACCTTTCTATGCCCATCCTGGAATAGCATTGGAAGGGAAGATGCCTTGAGAGACTGTGTAATAGTGTAATAGGTCTTCCTTGTGTTGGATGTGGTAGGTATTGTGGGTGCTAGGTAATCTAATTGCTGAAACGCCTGTAGTTCTGTGGTTGAACTCACTGGCTTAGCAATACCTTCCCTGTTATCCCTGAATTGCTAGATAAACCACTTTAGGTTGGCTTAGCATGGGTAGGAGCCCTGGAATGCTTGATAAACCCAACTACAGGCTGGTCTAGCATGAGAATGGAGCCTTGACTGTGAGAGAACCTATTAGCCCTCCTTAGTGGATACACTACCCAGCTCGTGCGTGATCTCTCAACTGAAATAGTACAGACTGGATAGAGATCTAAGGTTGGGTGGAATGTTGCTCTCACTTAGCCAGTTGCTTCAGAATTGAAAGATAAGTATTCTGTTATATGTTGATGTTGTTCATTGTGATGGAATGGTTGTTCATGTCTCTTTTGGAATTATGAATACTTGTTAAATGAATTGATTGATGTGCAGTCATGTATAGGCCTGAGTAAGAGGATGAGTTCACTGTTGTATGTACATCTTATATTGCATGAGTTTAATGCCTTGTAGTTCTTGCATATGATAGATGTGTTGATTAAATCTGTTAATGCGTCCTACATGTTATAATGAATGATAATGTTTCATTGTTTCGTGATGAATGTTTATGCATAACTAACTATGTGAAGGAGATGCATATTTACACCTGACCCTTGGGGAGGGAAGGGAAGCCTGAAAGTGATTTCACAAACCTCTGTGGAACAGATGGAATGGAATATCTTAGGAGGTTGAAGGTGTGAAGTGTCTAAGTGGAGATATAGGCAGAGATTCAGAGAAGGAAATGAGGAAGCTAGTTGTCTCACCTGATCAAGGGGATTCTACCATTAGATAGTTCTCTCCAAGAGCTTTCCAACGGTACCAACCTTTCCCCATTTGGATGATGGAGGAAGGAGTTATGCCCCTGAGAAGATTTGAGGATAATTGCCTTGCAGAGACAGGAATTCCAAAATTCCGAATCCGAAATTGCGGGTTTTGGGTTTCCGGTTGCGGGATCTCCAAGTTAAAAAATTAGCCGTTGAGGATTTCCGCAATTTCGAATCCGAAATTGTGGGTTTCGGGTTTCGAGTTGTGGGTTGCGGGAGCAGCTTTTTTTGGGATTTCAGGTTTCGGGATCGCTGAGCACATAATTTTATATTTGGGATTTCCGCAATCCCTAATCCACAATTTCGGGTTGCGGGTTTTGGGATGCGGATTGCGGATTCAAATTTTTTTCCAGACTGTGTGTATGGGTACTTAGTCAATGGTTTTTGGAGAAAAAAAATGGATCATGGTCTCCAGTCGGCCAGGTAGGTCGGTGGAAACATGACAGAGTGGTATCAGAGCTTCAGTTGCAGCACTGGGAGCTGTTTGGGCCGGATAGTGCATGAATTTTGGTCGAGAAATGCACCATGGCATGATTTTTAATGAACTTATTTGATTAATTAATTGTTCGAATGAATAATTCTTGGTTTGAATGGGTAAGAAATAGCTTATTTGTATGCTTGTGATGTCTAATAAAATGTATCTGGTATACACAAAGTTAGCAGCAGCTGCAAGACAAATTGCGTCACAGTGCAGTGCGCAGAACGGTGTAAGAATGGTTACTCTGAATGACGTGCAGCACCCGTTTGGACCAGAAGATGATGTATTGGGTGAGAATGTGCAAGGAACACATATAGAGGCCGAGTTTGATGGAAGAAGGGAGCAAGTGACGCCCCCAAACTTGGTGGAGACTATGGTTAGCTTTAATGAGCGAATGATGAAAGCACAGGAAGAGCAACATCAGCTCAATGCAGCCATTTTGCAGAGTCTAACCGACTTGCAGCAAAGGATTAACGGTGGTTCTAACCCGAACCACGAAGGTTGAGAAGAAATAAATTGTCATGTCCCAAATTTGGAATTGGGTCACAATGGCCTAATCACATTACCCATATTCATTAGAGTTTGTAAAATTGATGTTAAGGGTCAAATAATTGCCAAGGAGGAAAATTGCTAGTTTCCTAGGTTTGGGGTGGAAGCTTTGGGATTTGGAATAAGGGGGATAATAAATGATGTTTAGACATTATAAGGGTTAAATTATTTAATAAATAGAGTGAATAAAGAAGCTCAAGAGAAATCCTAGGTGACAAATGGTTTTGGAGACATATGGAGGATGTGGGACCCACATTAGCTTGATTTTTCATAATACATGGTATCTCTCTTTTGCAAATTCGAATTAATGGGAATGTGAACACTCTTGGGTGAGTTGGTAAGTCATAAAACATGTCATTGAGCATATTAGGTCGAATTGGGAAGGATTGGTAACCTCCATGGAAGATAAATAGTCAAAGTGGAAGTTTGTGGACACTTGGGCTAGATTCCCTAGCCCCTATGACACCAATGATGGAGCATCTATGAAAACTATGACAAATTGCAGACCTGACCTCTGACATCTGACCACTATGACATGTCAGCCCCAAAAATAGGCTCAAGGAAGTCGAATTTGGAAGTTGGAGAAGCCAAAGAGACTCAAAATCGAATTTGGGAGAAGATGGAAGGTTGGAACTAGGAGACAAGTGGCAAATGTGGAATAATTCCTAAATGGAAATCTATTGAATCTATTGAGAGGATTTCGACCCTTAGAAGGCTAATGTTGGTTATAAAATTTAGAAATGAAGTATGAGAATAGCTTTTGATCATTTGTAGAATTTGCAATTGCAATTGTGAAGAGGGAGAGCTAGTGGATGACTAGTTTCTTGCCTTAGCCAATTTCGAGGGTGAAAGATTCCCATCCAAGTTGGAAATTGGAAAGGCCATTCAGACCTTTCATTTGGAGCTTTAATGGAGTCTTTATTTGCAGGTGTAAGCTACATGGAAGCTCATGGTTTCTTCTATTGCAGCTCGCTCCTTCAACCATTTCCAGTTTTGATGGCATATTCTTGATCCTTGAGGGAGGGCGTTGTTGGTGAGCTATTGTACTCTTTGGGGGAGATTCTAATGCCCCATTTCTTTTGTAATATGAATTAAATACTCTTTTCTTCATCTCTAAAAAGTTTCAGGTCGAAATTCCAAGTAGAAGTGTATAAATCTCATTTTTAATGGAAGAACAATGCCATTTCCCCACTACCTTGTTGTGAGCCAATGTATTGATGATGATTTCGAATGAATGGATGATTCTATGATATATTTGTGATACATATACTGCTATGGATGTCTTATACAAGTTTCATGTACTGTACTTGAGCATTTGAAGAATTTTTACTCAGTTTAATTGCATTGGGAGAAGAAATAGTGCCATTTCCCCAAGGGTCGAATTGGGGATTTTTGCAGTTGAATGGGAGAGGGTGAGAATAGTTGTAATAAACCATTAATGGTGCATATGAGACCTTAATAACATAATTAACACATTACATACCTCTTTTCATAAATTTGAGTGGGTTTGGAGGCATTTGGGAAGCCATTTTCAGTACTTACCTTAGGGGGATTTGAACCCCAAATTACTAGTAAAATTGCATACTTGGTCCAGAATCTTAAGAGAGTTTGCAGAGGTCTTTTGGTGGCCATATGTTATCCCTGAACATCATATTCAATTCCTAATATCATTCATAAACCTTCCTTTAATATTTGAAGGAATTTGGAGTCAATTTGAGACCTAGAGACCAATACTAGTCAAAGGGAAATCACTAGTAAAGTTACCTACATGGACCAGAATTGAAAGAGTATTTGCAGAAGTGTTTTAAAGGTACAAAGGCATCCCTGAAACACATATTTATGTTATAATATCATTCATATACCTTATCAGAAGATTTGGGATCATTTGGGGCAAATTTGGGACCTAGAGATCGAAACTAGTCAAAGGTCGAACCAAGGAAAAAAAGTGGAAAATTGCAATTTTAATAAAATTCCTAACAAGGGACATTACAGAAATGCAGAAATCCAGTCTAGGGGCCGTTCCATGAGAAGAAATCCAAGCCCTAGAAGAGGTTCTGTAGGCAGAAGACACATGACACCTTCTCCTAAGTTTTCTTCTAGCAAGTCAACGAACTCTGAGGGTTCTCAAGGGAGCCCAAGATGCATTTCCTGTAAGAATAAGGGAAGAAAGAAGCACAGAGGTATTCCAAAGGGTGAATTTAGGAAGGCAAGGCCTCCTAATTTTGATGGTGAAAGTAAAGAATGTCAAGAAGCAAAGGCATGGCTTCTTGGGATAAAGAAGTACTTCAGGATGCATGAATAGTTAGAGGATGAAAAGGCTAAGGTTGCTATCTACAACCTTAGTGGAAGAGCTTCTATTTGGTGGGATCACCTCATGCAAGTGAAAGGAATCAGTGAGAGAAGAGTCAGCTGGGGTAGATTCCAAAGATACTTTCAGGAGAAGTACCTATCAGCTAGGTACTATGATAGAAAAATGAAAGAATTCAATGAACTCAGACTAGGACAGAACACTATGGATGAGCATGTTCATAAGTTTCTAGAGTTGCTGAGGTATGTGGACTACATCAAAGATGAAAGAGTGAATATTCAATGCTTCCTTGGTAGTCTACCACAGAGCTACAGAGATAGCATAGAGTTTGTGAATCCACTAAGCTTGGATGAAGCTATCAGGATGGCAGAGCACTGCTATGAGTAGAATAAAGGTAAAGCAGAGGCACAACCAGCATGGAAAGGTAAACCCAAGGGAAGGTTTGATCAGACGAAAGGTGAGTCTAAACCACCATTTAGGAATCAGCCTAGGAGATTTCCACAAGGCCAGCAAGAAAGGAGAGAATTCAAGCCAGCTGTAGCAGCTGATAGAGTGTTAAAAGGGCCACTTCAGTGTTGGGGTTGTGGGGAGAACCACATGCTCAGAGATTTCCCAACTGCACAGAAGAACCCCAGGAGTTTGCACAATGTTAGAGGAGCAGCTACAGTAGGGGATATGGCAAGAGCAACACCTAGAATTTATGTAGCACTCGATGATCACCAAGCATACCATCAGTCAGCAGTGGTGGAGGTTGCAGGTAAGTTTGCTGAGCATCCTATTTCTCTTTTGATTTATCCAGGGTCTACTCATAGTTATGTATCTCCTAAGATAGTTGGAAGTTGTTCTCTTGGTAAAGTAAAGCATGCCAAGGCTTGGCTAGTTCAATTGGCTATTGGTACCAAGAGGAAGATAAGTGAATTAGTGAAGGAGTGTCCTATAGAATTGAATGGACTCCTCACACATGTTGAGATAAATATCTTGCCATTAGGATCATATGATGTCATGATTGGCATGGACTAGTTGGAAAGACATAGAACCAAGCTGGATTGCTATGAGAAAGAATTGGAATGCTTTGATGATGAAGGCCAACCAAGGTTGGTTAAAGGGATTCCAAAGCAGGTTTCAGTGAGGCAAATTTCAGCTCTGCAGTTAAGGAAGTTTTATAAAAAGGGTTGCCAGTTATATGTTGTACACATATAAGGTTCAATAGAAGATAAAGGACCCAGGGTAGAATAATTCCAGATATTGTAGGAGTTCCAGGATGCGTTTCCAGATGAGGTTATAGGATTTCCACCCAAGAGGGATATTGACTTTTCCATTAATCTTGTTCCAGGAGCAGCACCCATCTGCAAAACTCCTTATAGAATGAGCACACCAGAGTTGGTGGAGTTGAAGATGCAGCTGCAGGAACTAATGGATAAGGATTATATCAGACTGAGTGTATCCCCATGGGGTGCACCAGTGCTATTTGTTAAGAAGAAGGATGGAACACTGAGGCTATGTATTGATTACAGGTAGCTCAACAAGTTGACAGTTAAGAACAAGTATCCTTTTCCAAGGATTGATGACTTGTTTGATCAAATGAAGGAAGCTAGAGTGTTTTCCAAGATTGACTTGAGGTCAAGGTACCATCAAGTAAGGATTAAGGAAGAAGACATTCATAAGACAACCTTCAGGACTAGGTATGGTCATTATGAATTTACAGTAGTGCCATTTGGTCTTACCAATGCACCTGCTACGTTCATGTGTCTCATGAACAGTGTCTTCATCAAGTACTTGGATAGGTTTGTAATTGTATTCTTGGATGACATTCTTGTGTACTCAAAGAATGAAGAAGAGAAAGATGAGCATTTGAAGATGGTATTGCAAGTCCTTAGGGAGCACCAGATGTATGCTAAGCTAGGTAAATGTAACTTCTATCAAGAGAAGGTGCAGTATTTGGGTCACATTATATCAACAGAAGGCATTGCAGTAGATCCAGAGAAGATTGAGGCCATCATGGATTGGTCCACTCCAAGGAATGAAATATATGTTAGATATTTTATGGGCCTTGCTGGTTACTACAGAAGGTTCATTGAGGGCTTCTCCAAGATAGACCATCCAATTACTTCATTACAGAAGAAGAACACCAAGTTTGTATGGTCTGAAAAGTGTGAGAGAAGCTTTCAGCAGTTAAAGGAGCTACTTACTAGTGCACCTGTGTTAAAGATTGCAGATCCAAGTAAAGAGTTTGTGGTATGCACGGATGCTTGCATTGAAGGGCTCGGTGGAGTGCTAATGCAAGAAGGTTCTGTAATTTGCTATGAGTCTAGGAAGTTGAAAGAGCATGAAAGGAACTATGCCACCCATGACTTAGAGATAGTAGCCATCATTCACACTCTCAAGAGATGGAGGCATTATCTTTTGGGAAGGATATTTGAGCTCAGAACTGATCATATGAGTTTAAAGTACTTGTTCGACCAACCAAATCTGAATGCAAGGTAAACTAGATGGATGGAGTTTCTTTGTGAGTTTTATTTGGAAATTAAGCATGTCAAAGGAAAAGAAAATAAGGTTGCGGATGCACTCAGTAGGAGATTCCATATTGCAACAATAAGTAGATGTGAATCAGAATTGAACGCAAGAATTTTAGAGGCTAAAGATAGTGATGAAGTCTATATCCAGATCAAAGAGAAATTGAAGTAGAATATTATAGAGGAGAAGTATGCAAGATATCAGCTGGGTGAGGATGATGTTCTCATTTATCGGGACACCAGATTGTACATTCCAAATAGTGCAGATTTGAAGAAGTTGGTGATGGATGAGATACATCAGAATCCATACTCAGGACACCTAGGATATCAAAAGACTATAACAACAGCCAGGAAGCAGTAATTTTGGCACGGTCTGAAGAAGGACATAGCTAAGTACATTTCTAGATGTCATAAGTGCCAACAGGTCAAGGCAGAGCACCAACATCCAGCATAATTGTTGCAGCCCTTACCCATTCCAGAGTGGAAGTGGGAAGTGATTTCTATGGATTTCATAACAGGACTGCCTATGACAGTGAAGAAGCATGATTCAATCATGGTTGTGGTGGACAAACTATCCAAGGTAGCTCATTTCATTCCAGTCAAGTCCACCCACAAGGCTAATGACATTGCAGATATATTCATGAGGGAGATATTAAGGTTGCATGGATTTCCCAAGGCAATAGTTTCAGATCGTGACACAAAGTTCACCTCCAATTTTTGGAAAGGTTTGTTCCAAGAGTTGGGAACTCAATTGAAGTTTAGCACCGCCTATCATCCTCAGAAAGATGGTCAGACTGAGAGAGTGAATCAGATCCTTGAAGATATGTTAAGGATGTATGTGATGGATAAGCCATCTAAGTGGGAAGACTATTTACACTTAGTGGAATTTTCTTACAACAATGGGCATCAAGCATCCTTGAAGATGAGTCCTTTTGAAGTGTTGTATGGCAAAGGATGCAGAACTCCCATAAGCTGGGACATCCCAGTGAACAGAGTAGTGCTTGGACCTGAGATGATTGAGGAAATGCAACAGGAATTTGTTAAGATCAGGCATAATTTGAAGGCAGCACAGGACAAGTAGAAGAGTTATGCAGATATGAAGAGAGTGCATAAGGAATTCCAGATTGGGGATCATGTCTACTTGAGAGTGATACCCAGGAAGAGTTCCCTGAAATTGGGAAGTTGTGCCAAGTTGGCACCCATATATTGTGGGCCATTTGAATTTCTTGATAGGATAGGGCCAGTTGCATATAGAATTGCATTTCCTGCTAACATGAAAGCTCATAATGTTTTCCATGTATCTTTGCTTAAGAAATATGTACACGATCCTAATCATATCATTGATTGGCATGTGATACAGGTGGAACCAGAGGGAGAGTTCTAGGTGGAGCCTACATGCATTTTCGACAGGAAGGTTACCTTGCTTCGGAACCGGGCCATAGGGCAGGTAAAGGTGCAATGGAGGCACCTTAGCCTAGAAGAGGCCACATGGGACCTGGAGGATGCCATGAAAGAGGCATTTCCATTTTTGTTCAGTTTTGAGAACACCGAGGACAGTGTTATTTTATGTGGGAGGGAGTTGTAATACCCCATTTTTCCCTTGATGTGTTTATTAGATTCAATGTAAATACTGTGTATATATAGTATGTGTATTTTCCGTAGTGTGGAGATCAAGGCCAAGGCCCCACTAGTGGATGTTTAAGTTATTGCTTAGGCAAGTATTTGTACAGCTTGATTATTCATGGGTTGCTAAGCCATGAAGGAATGTAAATGATGTAATTATTATTGAATGAATAAAATAACCAAGAAGCTGGCTAACGAGGCAACGAATGAGAAGGGGCCATGTGTATCCACTAGGGAGAGGTGAGGGGGTTTGGGATTGGCTGCCCATGTTGCCACATGTATGACTGAGAACCTGCTAGAACTCCCTGCTGGAATTAATGCAATTGCAGTGGGTGGTTGAGAACCTTGATGGCTGAGGCTGCTGGAGTATGGAGCATGACTACGATTTTGTATGGCAGGGAATGGCTCTGATTACTGGTGCTGAAAGACACTCAATTTCCCGGGGGAACTCGCGGAACCTGTTTGACTACCCGGGAGGGGAATTCATTCATACACATACACAAACATATAGACATTCCTCACTATTCACTCACTCACGAATCTTTCCATTGTCACGAGCCATCGACCCTCGTAGAGAAATCGTTCTTGTATTTCTTGTATGCACCAAACCAATCCGGGAAAAGGGAAATCATAGGTTAATCCTGCTTCCGGTGTGTTAGAAAGGCCAGGGAATCGATAGCCGTAACCACCCTGTGTGTAAACCCCGGTTGCAGGGATAAAGTGGTATTGATAAAAGATGTTACAGAGTGGTTTTGACAGGGCATGTGTGAGAAAACCCTAAGCCCGGTAATGAATTCAGTTGTTGAATTGTGGGAAAAGGGTTGGGTTTCTTGATAAACCCAGTGAAGGCTATAGTCTCAACAAACTAGTTACTGGACCTTTCTATGCCCATCCTGGAATAGCATTGGAAGGGAAAGAACATGAGAGATTGTGCAACAGTGATAGGATCTTCTTTGTGTTGGATGTGGTAGGTATTGTGGGTTCCAGGTCGGCTGAGAGCGATTGGACCTTTCTATGCTCATCCTGGAATAACACTCGAAGGGAAGATGCCTTGAGAGACTTTGTAATAGTGGAGTAGGTCTTTCTTGTGTTGGATGTGGTAGGTATTGTGGGTGCCAGGTCAACTAATTGCTAAAACGCCTGCAGTTTTGTGGTTGAACTCACTGGCTTAGCAACACCTTCCCTGTTATCCCTGAATTGCTTGATAAACCACTGTAGGTTGGCTTAGCATGGGTAGGAGCCCTGGAATGCTTGATAAACCCAACTACAGGCTGGTCTAGCATGAGAATGGAGCCTTGACTATGAGAGAACCTGTTATCCCTCCTTAGTGGATACACTGCCCAGCTTGGGGGTGATCTCTCAGCTGAAATAGTACAGGATGGACAGAGATCTAAGGTTGGGTGGAACGTTGCTCTCACTTATCCAGTTGCTTCAGAATTGAAAGATAAGTATTCTGTTATATGGTGATGTTGTTCATTGTGATGGAATGGTTGTTCATGTCTCTTTTAGAATTATGAATACTTGTTAAATGAATTGATTGATGTGCAGTCATGTATAGGCCTGAGTAAGAGGCTAAGTTCACTGTTGTATGTACATCTTATATTGCATGATTTTAATTCCTTGTAGTTCTTGCATACGATAGATGTGTTGATTAAATCTGTTAATGCGTCCTACATGTTATAATGAATGATAGTGTTTCATTGTTTCGTGATGAATGTTTATGCATAACTAACTCTGTGAAGGAGATGCATATTTACACCTGACCCTTGGGGAGGGAAGGGAAGCCTGGAAGTGGTTTCAGAAACCTTTGTGGAACAGATGGAATGGAAGATCTTAGCAGGTTGAAGGTTTGAAGTGTCTAAGTGGAGATATAGGCATAGCTTTAGAGAAGGAAATAAGGAAGCTAGACGTCTCACCTGATCAAGGGGATTATACCATTAGATAGATCTCTCCAAGAGCTTTCCAACGATACCAAAATTTCCCCATTTGGATGATGGAGGAAGGAGTTATGCCCCTTAGAAGATTTGAGGATAATTGCCTTGCAGAGACAGGAATTCCACAATTATGAATATGAAATAGCGGGTTTCGGGTTGCGGGATCTCCAAGTTCGAAAATTGGGTGTTGAAGATTTTCGCATTTCCGAATCCAAAATTCCGGGTTTCGGGTTACGGGTTGTGGGATCTCCAAGTTCGAAAATTAGGAGTTGAGGATTTCCGCAATTCCGAATCCGAAATTGCGGGTTTCGGGTTGCGGGAGCAGCTCTTTTCAGGATTTTGGGTTTCAGGATCACGGAGCACATAACTTTATATTTGGGATTTTCGCAATCCCGAATTCGCAATTTTGGGTTGCGGGTTTCGGGATGTGGATTCAAGTTTTTTTCCAGACTGTGTGTATGGGCAGTTAGTCAATGGTTTTTTAGAAAAAAATGGATCATGGTCTCTAGTCGTCTAGGTAGGTCGGTGGGGACGTGACAAATCTATTTCACATGTTCAATTTTGATATTAAGCTTGTTACTGATCAACAATATATGGTTTGTTTCTACAATATTGAATGAATATCTTGTTGAAAAAGGGATTAATGTACTTAACAATATCAGTGCAGTGTTGATTGTTGTTATGATGAGTCATATGTACATGTTCCAACAAGGATGGACAGATGATACGGGACAAGTGAGATGAACATGTCCTCACTTATTTTCTGAATGATTCAGGCTTTTGGTGGTCCTTAAGTCTAACCTGAATAGAACATCATGTCTCACTAATGTATACTTTCCCACAAGAGTAGGGAATACTCTATACACCCTTTTGTTTTATTGGTTCCATAAGATCCATTGAGGAACCTAGCATTCTCGCAACTGAGTTTGGAGGAGAAAAAGTAACCCTTATGTCATTCTTCCTAAGTATCCTAGATAGCACATCAGTGGGCCCCTTGATATAAGGAAGGGTAATCTTAGTTCCACTAATCAAGTGTGTTATTTTATATTGAATTCTCCCCTTCCCTCATCATCATTGGGAATATCTTTGAGTTAGGAACCCGACTCCTTCTCGGATCTGAGCAAGACTTGTGTTTCTTCAACACTTTCCAGATTTCATCCTTCCCTTATAAGGGATCATATAGAGATTAAACCCTTATTATCTGCCTCACATAGTTTCTGGGGGAGTGATGAAACCCTTTTCATCCCTCTGTTCGTAGTGTTACAGGAGCGATGATCCTCTCTTTGGGTGGAATTTGACCTTGCTTTGCTTGATTTCTGTCATATCTTTGTCTCAGGACCTTACATCAGAGTCCTTCATGCACGATTGTGGATTTGATGATTAAAGTTTAGTGATTATCATATTTTTGTCGCCTCTTTTCGAGTTGTCATCTCCTATCAATTTATGAACTCTACGACTTTCCTAGGTTAACTCGATCCTTTGGCCAAGTTTATGTATGAGTAGTTTGATCATTATTAGCTGTAGGAATTCAAACTTCTATCACCTTGATTCCAAATTCTTGTAGGTGGTTTACTTGTTTGATTTTGGATTCCTTTTCAACGATTTAGGGGATTGTATATGTTGCATTAAGCCTTATTGTCGAGCTTCTTGCTCTTATCCTCTCAAGAAAAATTATGATCCCTTGAGTGTATTCCTAAGATCTTTGGCCTTGCTATGACTTTGAATTGATCTTTGATATTTGTTAATTGAATTTTGAGGTTTAAAAAAATGGTTTTGCTTTACTTTACATTTTTGGGTTCTTGTTTGAACATGTGATGGAGGTGTTCTTGCATTTGAATTCTTTGAGTCTTTGTCAACCTTTTGAGTGCATATTATGTTTGGATTCTTTTTTCTTCGTGATTCTTTGCATTGCCATTGAATTCTTTCATTTTGTTTGAAATTAAGGAAGAAAAAGATTTTCCTTTGAAGTTATTTCATTGCATTTGAAAAAACAAACAAAATAAAATATTTCATTCTAGTTAGTGGGTGGAGTATTTTTAAACTCACATTTTAGAAGGAAGTAAATTGCATTGGTCATATTCATTTGGGAAAGCAAAATACTCTCTTCTTTACCATAACTAGCATTAGTCGAAAATGAAAAATTTGCATTTCATTTTTTTCATGGTTTAGAGTCGAGTCAAAACACCATCTAGTTCACTTTCACGCACCCCATTGAATAACAAACAACCATAAAAAGGAACAAGGAACGTAATCTAAAATCAATTAAACTATTTTTCTTTTATAGAAAACTGACAAGTCTATGATTTTAGGGCCTTAATAGTAGGGTGGAGAGTTAACTCTTCAAATCCACATAAACGAGACTAGAGAATACTAGAGAGTGAAAAAATATAGTAGTAGAAATTGATGATAGTCGGGAAATATCCTCTTACACAAGAGTCAAACACGAGGTCAAGCGAAGCAGTCGGTTGATATTTCCCCTCTTCCATTCACATAGTGAGGCTATTGCAAGTTTGGGGATTTGAAGAGTGGTATATCCTCTAGGTGACGCTATTTATTCTTAGTTTTGGGTCTTGGATGTGCGTCCTACATTCCCATGCCCATTTGCTAGTGTTTATTGTCGTCTTCCCCCACCTGACCATTTGTTGTGAATTGGTAAACATAATAACCTCTCCTCGGATTCCACATAGTTAACTATGAGGGGGATTCCTTCTGCAAGGAAGGTGTTGACTCAAACCCAGTCAACAGGGGTTCCCATCACTGTCGACACCAACCCATCGTGATCTCCCTGAGCACTGGCCCAGACAGGTTTTACCCTGCCCAGCAACATCTGCAGAGCAGATGAGGTCTCACCCGAGGCGATCAAGGGAGAGTGGACGGAACCATGTTTCCGCCGAATGAAGGAGGATGTTGAGACATCTGCTTACTTAACTTATTGCAGCATTCAAAGCAGATCTATACATTCATGATTAACATTATTCGTATTCATAACATTATTCAACAGAAGCATTCATCGCGACAAATATAACATTGGAGTATTAACTGCAGTAAGAAATCATCGCAACATGTGTTAACAGAGAAGGTACACAAGGGATTTCACCAAACAGTTCCGTCATGTCATATTACTTCAGAAAAACCCTGATACAACATCTCTGCAAAACCAAATATCAGAAGTATCACTTGATCTCACATACAGACTCAAAGATGCGCATAAACAACATCCACGGATTGTGGTCGGCTTAGCTCTAAAGTTCCAACCGTTAGCCAACACATATGACTCTTTGACTATAAATAGGCTTCCGCATTCACAATGCTTGTCCACTTACTAACAACTTCCTAACTGACTCATGGACAAATTCTAATTGACACGGTCCAAATGACCCAAAAACCCACCTACTGTGGTACAAACGACTCAAATTTACATCTTATATGGTCCACTGACACAAAAACCTGCCTATTGCGGTACAAATGACTCAAAAATACATAAAATAGACTATTCCTCTGCCTTTCGTGACCTCTTCTGACGTGTCGCAACATCGACGATGCTGCAATTCTTCCTTACCAAATCGCTTGCCAACAGGCCCCCAACACAATCTTGTGGCTCACCCTCAAGCCACGTCAACTGGATATGGTGAACTCTGTGGTCTTCACTTTGAAATCTTCATACTGCTGCACGACTGTCATCACCATTTCTTTGACTTCCGTAACCACCACCTGACTAATGACCACATATTCTGCAGATGGATGCGCAATGAGCTTTGTCGTTACCTGTTGACGACCCTTCTATACTGCCTGAAGTGCTTCGCCTGACTTGGTCATGAACTGGCCCCCTACATCCTGACACTACTCCAACTGTGCAGCACGCTTCTTCTGGCGCTCATCAGCCTTGGTAACCTGTTGCTGTGAATTCTTTTAAGTCCTGAGACTTGGCGACCTGTTCCATTGGTGGCATTGTGCGCATGGCTACCTTGAGTGTCGCCAACTGTCCCTCTGCGTCCTGCCGATCTTTGATCATCTGTTCAACCTGCTCATCTTGGACAATGTGGCTCCAAAACTGTATGGTATCAGTTGTGAGCTTCGTCGCAGTTTTTTCCAGCTCCTCCAGCTGAGTTGCGACTTCCTCAATCGCCCTTTTTCTGTCATCAAATTCAACTTGAGGCGTACCAGGATTCACTTGAGCCTTCAACTCTTGATTCTCTTGCCGCAACTGTACAATGGCAGCCCCCAGTCGCTGCACCCGTTGGAGCACATCCACCTCTTCAGTGGGTTCCGACACATGCTGATAAGCTTCCGTGATGGCCCAGTCGACCCGTACACTGTCATCCCACATACGGGCCTTCTCCGCAATAAGGAAATCGTGTTCCTTTTTCAGGCCTTCAATTTCGCGTGCCTTCTCAGCCCGTTCTTCCTTAATGTTTTCTTCGAGTTCATCCACATCCCATCGGGCTGAAGCAGCCTTGCTAGTCAATTCTTGAATTGTGTTCTTCGCATCGGCCTCACTCGCCTGCAGTCGTACACACATACCACTGATATGCTGCAGTCGGTTTGTCGTTCCCCGGCTGGTAGTTGCCTGCATAGTGGTCAACCCTTCCATGTGCAAGGCATTCACATTGATGGTCACCGTCTTCAGTTGGTGCAGCACAGTGTTAGAAGCTTCGTCTTCAGTCACAATCGCAATCGAGGGAATCTCCACATTCCTCACCCGTGGCCCAGTGCTGATTGTCTTAACTTGTGCTGCCGCTGCATCATCTGGTTCCCAGCGTGAAACCATGTCATACACAAAGTCCACACAAGCAGTGAGCGTATGGAATCCTTCATTTGTCGCCCTTATCATTTTTTGAGCTGCTGTGTTGGATGCATCAACGATTGCGTGTATCAGTCGACCGAACTGTGCTTCCGCGGTCAGGGGCATCCCACTAATTGTTTCCGAGTCCTGGTGTCCTTTTCGTCTGTTCTCTTCCAAGGTACAGTCACTGTCGTCAGCCTTCGGTGTACTTTTGATGGACGCTTGATCAGAATCATGAGGACTGGGCGGGTCCTATGCCGATATACGATCATCTGGACCCTTAGCCGGCCCAACAGCCTCAATCTCGGCCAACGTCACATGTTTACACCATTCTGCTGGCCATTCGTTCAATAGCCTCCAATGCTTCAGCTATTACCTTGTAAGGGGTCAGCAACCATTGCTGATCGGGGTCACACCTTGCCTGCACATAAATAGCGTGCAGCTGAACAACAAACTCCATGAGTGGCCTAAATCTTGCCGAGTTTGTTTGTATATCCACGGTACCTTTGTTGGGGCATTGCAAAGCATATCCCAGTAGAGCTAGAATATCAATTGGCAATCCTAGAGTTGTTCAGGTTCCTGTACATACCATAAGTTTGGATAGAGCGCACCCTTCCGCTCCTTTGTAGCCTCAACTTCCATGCCCTGGTACACGTCGGGCTCCTTCCAAGCCACAAATGCAATTAAGAGTAGCAGCTAGCTATACGAAAATGAGCCCTTATCGGCCTGAACGGCCGCAACATCCACTGCTAATTGATTCAAGAGAAACAAGGACCAATTCATTTGGACGCCCTCCGCACATTGTACTACACATGCGACAAGCCTTGAGTTGCATGAGTTAGGGTGACCTCCTCAGATCATTTTGTAGGATAAGATCTTGGTGCCGGTGAGTATCACCTAGTCATTGATAATACTGGTGCGATACCCACGGCCATTTGTTACCAACCCATAGTTCTTTACGAGCTGTCCCACCCGCTTCTTGTCATTCGCCTTCCCTTGGAAGAAATGCGATGGGTCGACCCCATATTTAGACAACCTGGTAATGTGCGAAATTAAATCAATAATGACTGGAATTTCATTGTCCATCCACAATGAACCGCCATGGAAGCACACAAGCAGCTACTTCACGTACACATTAACTTTCGCCAGTCGCCCAAAATGCGGCATGTTAATAATCCCTAACAAGACGACTTGCTTCAATCCGCGTGCCCAGTCCTGGAAAATCGGTGTCGTGGTAAGGCATGACCCGGGAGCATATGGGGCCGATGCAATGTCGGGTTGGGCCACCATATCGTCATCATCATAGCAGAGGTGCATCAATGCCGACCCAATATCAACAGGGCACTCCATTCCAACAGGGAGTGCAAGAATCTTCACACCATACCTCTGCTTCGGGTTCAACTTGCGCGGGGTTACATCCGGTCGACTCGGAGGGATATACCCAGGGATGTCAACAATCGACAGTCCCTCCCATGGGGCAGATTCATCAACGTAGTGATTGGATTGCCCGGCCTGCACCTGAGCTTCGCCGACCACCCCGACAGACGATCGTAGTTGCCTCTTGCTCTGCGAGGACTCAGAATGCTGGCCCCCTCGACGCTTCTTGATGACGACTAATGCTCCTACCGACATATTTGCGACCTCTGCCACAAGATTGACGGCTCCCGCAGATGCAACTTCTTCCTCAATTGCAATCCTGGTGAAAGGAGACTCTACCTCACTACTAATCTCCACCGTTTCTAGCTCTCGTGGCATACCTTACCCAACACTTACAATGGAGAGCTCCTTCGACGTAGCAGCACACTGCAAGTTCAACTGAACCTTGCCCAACACACTACTATGCTCACCAAGCGTATGCCAATACTCATCGGCTCTGCGCAGGGACTTAACAACGAAAATATCAGTGCCTTTCGACCAACTTCTACCCGGTTTTATAGCTTCCAGCCAAATCCTCCGTAATCATCACAAAATCATGCATTAATTCAACCAAAATCCTGTATTAATGATGCAAATCCGTCGTTGATCCTGTCAGCCGATCGGTCGGATCCGCCATTAATGCCCATCATTCGAACACGCGTCGTTAATTAACTGTTTAACTTTTGGAATTTATTGCTGATTTGACTCAGTCACAACAGTGCCACTTGTCGCAGACCGCTCCAAACTTGCGGCAGAAGCCTCTTTGCTTCTGCATTCCGTCCCTGTTAGTGTGCCATCTTGCCACCAACCAATCTATACTTGTTTTTATTTATTTATTTATTTTAATTTTTTTTTTTGATGCGACTCAGGCATCGCGCTGTTCCAATCCCAACTGATAGGGCTTCAACCTGCTACCATTAATCAACTTGGGGAGCATCGCCCCATCCAATTGCTGCAATTGTACCGCTTCTCCTGAAGTAATGCTACTAATGCGATATGGACCAAGCCAATGCATCTGCAATTTTCCTAGATGTTTCATAAACTTGCTGTCATACAATAACACCAAATCACCCTATTGAAACTGTTTGTTCTTGATATGGCGATCATGCCAAGACTTCTGGCGATCCTTCTCCACACCCTGCTGGAAACCGACGATGAAGCGATCTTCCTCCAACTATATTAACTGTGCAAGACGTTCCTCTAATGCTGCCGCATCATCCATACCAGTTGCTGTCGCTATGCGTAGAATCGGAATAATATACTCCATGGGCACAACCGCCTCTTGCCCATACACTAGCTTAAAGGTTGTCTACCCGGTCAACCGTTTACATGTGGTGCGATAGGACCATAATACTGCTGGTATTTTTAGATCCCAGTCATCGCGGTTCACATTACACACCTTTGTCAGTGCATGCTCCAATATCTTATTGAAAGCTTCCACTGTGCCATTCTCCTGTGGATGATAGGGTGTACTCTTCTTATGTTGTATCTGCAATTCCTCTGTCAATGGGCTGATGGTGCGATTGAGAAAGTGTCTGCCTTGGTCGCTCAACAATATCTTGGGGCAACCAAAGCGAGTAACGATGTGGCCAAAGAGAAATCACGCTGGTGTGGACGCGGAACAATCAATGACTGGTGCAGCTTCTGTCCATCGTGTCAAGAAGTATGTCGCCGTGATGATATACCTAGCACCAGTGCGCTTACCCGGGGGATGGATAGGTCCCACAAAATTGACCACCCATTTGTCGAATGGCTACAATGTTAACTGAGGCATCAACGACATCTCATCCCGTCGGGATGGCTCCCCGGTTTTCTGACAACCATCGCAGGACTGTGCATAATCTGTCGCATCACTGTGCAACACAGGCCACTAGATCCCTGCTCGAAGCACCTTCCTTGCCATCGCACGACCACCATAGTGCCCTCCAGCATTCCTGCATGTGCTTTGGAAAGGATCTGCTCTTGTTCATGTGGAAAAACACACTGTCGCAATATCTCATCAGCACCCATCTTGTATAATGATCCTACGATTAGCTGGAAGTCCGCAACCTTGACTACCAACTGCTTCTTCCGACTAGTAGTGAATTCTTCTGGTGCGGTACCTGTCGCCAGAAACTGAATGATTTCTTCAAAATATCCATTAGCAATTCCAACTTTAAATAATGGAGCATCAGGTAACCCATCTTCAATGTTAGTTGGCTCCTCCCCTGTTTCAATCCGGGAGAGATGATCCGGGCCAGCATTTAACTTCCCTGGCTTCACAATTACTTCAAAATCAAACTCCTGAAACAGAAGTAGCCATCGACAGATCTCCCCCCCCAACACAGGCTTGTTGAACAGGTATTTTAATGCAGAATGATCTGTGAACATCTTGAAATGGCCTCCCAGTAAGTAATGGCAAAACTTCTGCAACGCGTAAACCATTGCCATACCTTCCCTCTCCGTAGTAGTGTAGTTCCTTTCTGCAGATGACAATTTCTGGCTGGAAAAAGCAATGGGGTGGTCAAGATCCCCTTCTCCGGGCTGGGCCAACACTACTCCTAGTGCGATCGATGAGGCATCAACATGAGCATGGAACTCCTTATTCCAGTCAGGAAATACTAATATCGGTGTCGAATCCATCTTCATTTTTAGTGTTCAAAGCTATCCTGACATTCAGGGCTCCACTGGAATACCGCATCCTTCTTCAACAACTTCTCCATAGGGGCAGTAATCACAGCATAACCCCTGACAAACTTGCGATAATACCCTGTGTGTCCCAGTGTCACCCGTAACTTCTTAATAGTAGTCGGCGGTGTCAAACTCAGAATAAGCGCAATCTTTGCTGAATCGACCAACAATCCTTGCTTACACACAATATGACCCAACAATATGCCAAACGGTGCATAGAAGATACACTTCTTTAAGTTCAACGATATCTAGTGCTCCCGACATCGTTCCAACATCAACCGTAGATTCGCCAGATGATCGCGGACCAAACCATAGACTGTCCAATCGTCCATGTATACCTGTAGAAACTTCTGAATGAAATCTTTGAATGCAACAACGACAACCTGCGAAAATATCGCAGGTGCATTCTTCAAGCCGAATGGCATCACGATGTACTGAAAGCAGCCCCATTCGGTAACAAAAGTTGTCTTATGGCGGTCTTCTTTTGAAATGTGGATGTGATGGTAGCCATAGAACCCGTCTGTGAAGGAGTACATCTCCTGTCCACCCACACTTTCGAGCACTTCGTCAGTAAATAGGGTTGGGAACGGATCGTGCAGACATACATCATTTAGATTCCTGACGCAAATGCGCATCTCGCCAGTCTTCTTATCTTGGACCACCATAGTACTAATCCATTCCGAATCCTCAACTGTTTCAATGATACTGGCATCCAACATGCGATCCAATTCTACCTTGACCCTCTCCTTATGTCGTGGATTCGATCGATAGGGTTGCTGCCAGATCGGCTTAGCATTTGGTTTTAATGGAATCTTCATCTCCCCTAAGTTTCCCAGAATCCCCTTCATGTCAAAAAAATTTGTGGGAAATACATCCTAAAACTCATGGAGAAAATCAATGACCTTGCTTATCAACTCATCATCCCACTAATCCCCTATATTTGCGAACTTCGGATTGTCTTCTGCCCCAATTTTAATCTTGCGGATCTTCAGCGGTTGACTGATCGGATTGCTTGGTGCATTAGGTGGTACCACAACACGACTTCCTTCTGATTCTAGGATATTCACATTTCACGGATCATCACCATCTTCTAGACCACCATTGATATTGAAACATTCCATGAGAGACTGCATCTAGTAGTGCGTATGTGGATCCACAGTATAGGCCACTGGGACAACCTGCAAAATTATATCACGGATGAGCTGTAATGCATTATTGACCTCTGGATCGGCGTCCACAAAATTGAATGTATGGGTAAAACACACTGTGAGCTCCAACCAAGTAGAAATTTCCCCTCGCAACTTAGCCGCAGTATACCATGATCGTGGCATCTCATCCAATGTATGGATAAAAGCATGGACCCATTCATCTCATGGTCGCGATACCCATAATCGCTGATACTCCATTAAGTGACCACCAGGATCATTCCGACCATCATACTTCCTAGTTTGGTAGACCTCGGTATCGCCAAAGCGTACCATCGTCAATCTTCTACATTTTGACCATCCATCAATTGATGCCTTGTGTGTTTCGCACCAGCATGCTGGAGCAGCCTTCAGTGCTTCGTTCAATGCCAACAACCGCTGTGGTTCGGAAACTCGTTCCTCAAACTATGTCAAAAAGTCAGATAAACCAGGTAGTCCTTCATATATTGGTAGTGTAGCTGTTTTAGTTGAGACACAGCATAATGACTATGTGATCAACCCGCACTTACGGAGCGATACCTCGTGCAAGTGGTTCTGCCAATATTCTAGCGCATCATCAGAGTCAGAAGATGTAGAGCTGTCATTGCGCCATCCTAGCTCACCGTTGGCAGTCGGATGGATATGATCTTCAGAAATATTGAATGCATGGTCCCATCCGCTGGGATCGTCATCCTTTACTGGCTCTATGTAGCGGCATCCTTCAACTGGGTCCAATGGGGCGATAACTCTGAGATCCTGATTTTCAAAAGTCATCATCCATCGCTTGAAGTTGATTACAGCTCCACTACCATTAGCCCATCCAATCCCCAGTAGAGCTGGATAAGAGCTTCCTCCCTTGACTACTTCTATTACATCAAAGTCGGCATATGTTTTCATTTCCTCAATGTCCACCACCATTCGTGGAACTCTCCCAATGGGTGTCACCTTAGCGTGATTAGCTAATCGGAGCTGTACAGGAGACGAGCTCAATGGGGGGCTCCTCATCTTCTGCCAAGCCTGCTTGGTCAGGATGTTGACATCTGAGCCAAGGTCCAGAATAACCGAATCAACATCATAGTCGCCAATTTGAATATTCATCCGCATTTCCTTACCCGTCTTCCGTCGTTGTAGGGAATTAACTGCGGCTCTTGTCGATCCTGGGCCGGTCGTTGCAACAAAGCTTCAATCGTAGCAAGAGCATCGGGATCTCTTGCCAAGGACAAACAATGTTCCAAAAATGATCGAAGTGTGTTGGACTACTGCGACGGGCCGACCTATGAAGTAGCATCAAAAGTAGAGGGCATGTCGTACACAATAGCTTTACCTCGGTCATTTTCTAGTGCACGTCATGCTTGAATAAACATATCCCACTCTACATCAATGTCAAATGATACCTTCTTTTGTCTGACTAACCAGATCATTGAGTTGTTCGCACCAGTTGTCTTTCCTCCGCGAGTGACGACAGCAACAGAAGCATCTTGCGGTCTTGGCTCTGCAGAAATTGTCGCGATATTCGCACCCTGGGTCTGGTTTAGTGGCGGATTCCCGGGTGGGTTCACATTTTGATTTTGATTCAGCTGCATATTCTAGATCTGCACTGGTTGCGGTACTTGGTTCTAGGAAGGCTGCTATTCCTGGGGATGGTTATGCAACTGGGGAGTATTTCCTGCTTGCCATCACGCAATCAATTGTGGACAATTCTCAACTGTGTGATCATTAACAAAACAGAACGTACACTGGTTCTGCAGTAGTGGACAGTCTCACTGGTAGTGGCCCCATACCGCACAGTGATAGCATTGAACAGGTCCTTGACCACCTCGTCCTCCTCCACGACCAAATCCTCTGCCACGTCCTCCTCGGTATCCTCCCCGGAATCCTCCCCGAAATCCTCCCTGCTATTGGTACTGTGGTTGGTTGAACTGTTGCTGCATTGGTGCCGGCTGCATTCCTTGCCCTTGCTGTGCATACTGCGGTTGCTGTACATACTGTGGAGCCATATGCATTGGAGCATATTGCGGCATGAACTGCGGCGGTTGCTACTGATGTGGTACAAACTGCATCTGCGGTTGAGGTAGCGGCTGGGATACCTACGGTTGCGGTTGTTGTACGGCACGCTGGTTGTCCTTTACATAGAACACATCACACATTCTCTCTTGTAGCAACCCATATGCACGGCAATCCTTTTCATCGTGACCCACCGATTTGCAAAATGTACAATAAAGATTCCTTGGGGTTGTGACCATTTTCTGCATATATGGGAAATTGTCATGGCTGTGCCCATATACATGGCAGACGCGACACCACGGCATGCTACCACCATTCAACGGATTTGGTGCTCCTGAAACCAAATAATTGCGGAAGTCCAGGCAGTTGTCCTTCGTATGCCCTTCTCCTCGACATCGCGTACACCATACTTCTTCGCGCTGCTCCTTTCCCTTGTTCAAATCTTGGAGCTGTATAGTCAAGTTAGTGAGCTGTGTTTGTATCTGGGACATCCCGGCTGCATTTTCTCCAATTGGCGACGCCTCCAATCGCATTGCAATCTCCAGAGCTTCACTAGGCGTCGAGATGTTTTGTTGCATCAATGGTAGCCGAATATGTGGTAGCAGTGCCGCGATGAACCATTCTTTATGTTGGACGACGCTCATATCAAAACTAACCCTTGCCATCAGTGTCTTGAATCACTGGTTGAAATCCCATACTGTCTCATTGGGATACTGCTTAATTTCTTTCAATTCCGTATTATATTGAGCCTCGGACTTGGGGTTTATGAATTCTGCAATAAGCCCATCCCGAATCTCATCCAACGACTTCTCTGGGGCTCTTGTAGGAACTAGAACAAAATTCATAAGCCAATCTAATGCACGACCTCACAGATTTGTCGCTAACTGTCCCTTCTTAGCGGCATCATCAGTGATCTTTTTCACGGTCTAGGCCGCTTCACACAAAAACCAATACTGTTTCGGGTTGTCTGTCCCACTCCCGTGGCACAACGGTAACTTAGCATCATCACCCGCCATTCTGGGCTTCATTCCTCCTTTCGCTGTACTACTACCGATTAACTTCTGTGGTATTGATGAACTTGGCGGTGTCAAAGTGGTATTTCTTGCGATCTGAGAGATAGTGAGCAGAGGTGTGGGTACGTTGGTGCTGGGGTTTGGTCATGCCTCTATCCTGGGCATAGTCTAGTTGTCCTTGTCAGGACTGTGAGGTCGCTTCGTCCCATGTGGTATTCCTTCACGACCTTGCGGTTCGACTGCAGCAGGACCTTCTCCCTTCCTCTGCCTCTTTTCCTGTTGGACCCTCGCTCCTCCCCTCGTAAGACCACTTTCTTCCTTGGCTTCACTCACAGTCTCATCATGACCTGCACCCATCTACCCCTTATGATCCCATGTACCGCCCCCCAACCGTCGCGGTACCCACGGTCTCCTCCCACCAGGATGTCTACTGATCAAGATGCATCTTCAATATACCCTTTTCGCAAATAAGCATCTTAATCAACAGTTGAAGTGACAACAGAAACCTGCCCTGAGGTTCGCGGAAAAAATATCTTTCGGCTTCACTATAAGATTTTTGAGTATCAACCATGAACTCTGTGATATAGCCCTCTAGGATGCTATCGAACCACACTTCGACAACCCGCGACACTTTATTATCGACTTCCTGTAGTTCCTGAATACACTCGGGGGTCCAGGTCGTTGGCTCACCACCTTGGAAGTTCCTCTCCTGGAAGGTCAACTTTGCCAACCACTCGAACAACAAGATCGGGAACTCACAAAAGAACCATTCATGCGGACTATCGTGAATATATCTATCCACCCACTGATCAACTGTCATTCGAGTGTTCCAGCTTTCTTCTTCAGTGAATTCCTGCAACTTCTGATAGAAACATTCTTGGATCTCCGGTTTCGTCGGGTGCCACAACATATCCTCCTTTCACTTCGCACATGGTCCCGGAAATGGAACCATTTTTTGACTCAAACCCAGTCGACAGGGGTTCCCATCACTGTCGACACCAACCCACTGTGATCTCCCTGAGCACCGGCCTAGACAGGTTTTACCCTGCCTAGCAACACCTGCAGAGCAGATGAGGTCTCACCCGAGGTGATCAAGGGAGAGTGGATGGAACCATGTTTCCACCGAATGAAGGAGGATGTTGCAGCATCTACTTACTTAACTTATTGCAGCATTCAAAGCAAATCTATACATTCATGATTAACATTATTCATATTCATAGCATTATTCAACAGAAGCATTCATCGCGACAAATATAACATTGGAGTATTAACCGCAGTAAGAAATCATCGCAACATGTGTTAACAGAGAAGGTACACAAGGGATTTCACCAAACAGTTCTGTCATGTCATATTACTTTAGAAAAAACCTGATACAACATCTTTGCAAAACCAAATCTCAGAAGTATCAATTGATCTCACATACAGACTCAAAGATGCGCATAAACAACATCCACGGATTGTGCTTGGCTTAGCTCTAAAGTTCCAACTATTATCCAACACATATGAATCTTTGACTATAAATAGGCTTCCGCCTTTACAATGCTTGTCCACTTACTAACAAATTCCTAACTAACTCCTAGACAAATGACCAAAATCTAACTGACATAGTCCAAATGACCCAAAAACCAACCTACTGCAGTACAAACGACTCAAATTTACATCTTATATGGTCCACTGACCCATAACCTGCCTATTGCGGTACACACGACTCAAAAATACATAAAATAGACTATTCCCCTGCCTTCCGCGACCTCTTCTGACGTGTCACAACATCGATGATGCTGCAATTCTTCCTTACCAAACTGCCTGCCAACAGAAGGTTCATTGTGGCACCTGCAACAAATGTTCAATCTCCACTTCAGGGATTCGTGAGGGTATTTTAGTATGGGCTCTTACTTGCACCTTAGGGGAATGTTGTGTGATGATTATCGTAACTGTTTCTCATTTCTCCGTTGACGACCTCATCTCTTGTCTTCAGAAGATCCTTGCTTCCCTTCTCCCTGTCATAAGGGAGTTGTTTGCTTACTCTTATCTTATAGGGACTTTGGTAGTGTGTTCTCTTTGATGTTTAGTGGACCCTAGGTTGAGTCTGTGTCTATGATGAAAATTCCCGAGGCTACCAACCAAGGGACCCCTTTGCAAGGGGAACCTTATGCTTACCCATATTTTGGAAACATTGGTACTCCCTACGTTGAAGCATTGAGTTTGCATGGATTCACTATTGGGTTACCAATATGGTTGTTTTCCACTCTAGTGGTTTCGAATGCGCCTAATTCTTCCTAAGCAATCTCTCCACCTCAAGAACCTCAACCTCATGTTGACCCTTTGCTTTCTTCACCTGTCGTGTCTTCTTCCTCACCCGGTGGAAACATTAATGCTAGTAACTAGGAGGCTAAGAAGAAGACAAAAAGGAATAACAATAAGAAGAAAACAAATCAAGGGGGAAATTAACCAATCACTAGCGGGAGTCTTAAGAATGCTAAGAATCCTACCAACATAGGTCGTAGGCCCAAATTCCCTTGAAGGATTTGTAAACGTGACCACCTTCTAAACCATTGAATTGGTATTCCCAAGGTCTTAGAAGTGTGGTCCAAGGGTTCCAAACAACCCATGTCGCCAACTACTGTAAGTCATGTTGGTGACAGCTCATCAACCAATGCTGATAAGGTTGGGGGAAAAAGGGTAAAGTCAGGTTTCCTTTTCAGTTATGTAGGGAAATACATCTCACTCACCTTTTCCCTCATATGTATGAAGCTTCGCAATTGTTGGAAGACATTGCAAGTTCCCAACAACGACCCCCAACTGCTTCCCATGAGTCTTCTCCCAACCAACCATTGGTTGATGAAGTGTTTGATCCTATTTAATCATTGATCGATCCCACTCTTCCCTCAGAGATTGAAGCAGATATGATCAAGGATCTTTTATTCGATGACTGTCACATGAATTGCATTAAATAGCATGAAAAAATCTTATGTGCAACATGAATAAAGAAGCATAAAGTAAAGGCATACACATGAAGGCAAGAGAACGCAATTGCACCTGACGTGATAACAAAGTTTGTCCCAAGGATGGAATACGTCTCTGGGACCAATTATCAGTGGAGAGGCCTTTATATTATCTCAACAAAATACATGGAAAAATACATGGCAATAACTCAATATTGGCGATGGAGAAAATATTCCGCTCAAATCTAGATTCTGACTGCACCAGTGACTCCATCTCATAAAATTGGTGAAGAATGACTATATACTTCTTCACTTATAGATCAACCAGAGCCACAAGTGTCCCTCTCTCCAATTTCATGCCATGGGCATGTGGATTATCTCCCTTTGCAACGAAATGTAATGGCTTAAATACTTGTGGTTTGGGTGGCCTTACCAACATGCCCCCCTTGGTGGCATGGTTGGCATACATTATATTAAGTTATTAGTTGGAGTTTTGTTAGGAGGGAAACCCCCTTTTAGAAATTGGTTACAACCGTTGTTTGTTTTATATAAAAAACTATCATGTTGGTTGTAGGCAAGTTTCAATATAGTTGCAACATCATATATATAATATATACATTGGTTGTTATAGTTGGCAGAGGTTGCAATATATATATATATATATATATATATATATATATGTTGTTGTTTTTGTAATAACCCCAATTTTGACTTGAAATGTATTTAATCAAATTATGTAAATGATGTAAATATGCTAGTTTGGATTCCTAGTGTGGAGCTGCAAGGCTAGGGCCCAACTAGTGAATGGATAGGAATTTATGATGTATATATTTTTATTTGGGCCATATGATTGGCTTATCATGCCAATTTGAAATGTATGTAAATATTATGTTGGAAATTAATAAAATGGTCCAAGATGGCAGTGTAAAGAGCACTAGAGGGGCTATGATTCCACCAGAGGGGAAGAGGATGGGGCATATGGGGGAAACCAAATCCTATGCTGCCAAGTGTCAACCTTAGAACTCATCCATAATCTTCCATGTGCCTTAAATGATCCAATTACATTCTTTTGAACATTAAACCCAATTATTGAATGCATGTGTGAGGTTGGTGGGGAAATCCATTTCATGTAGTTATTGAAGCATGGGGGTTGTGGCAGTTATGTCAGCTATCAACAATCATATTTTTTCTATGGTCAGAAGCTATGTCAGTTTTATTTTCACCCTTACCTCATATCCTTGGAGTCAACACTCTTTTGATCATTCTCTCTTGCATGTTCCTACACTACGTAGAGTTTTCCATTGTTGTTCATGACGATTACCAGACTGTGTTTAACCCATAAATTTGAATTTGGAGATAGAGATGCATTTTTGGAAGGGAAAATAGATGGCTGTAGGTGAGCATGGAGGTTGGGAAAGCTAGGAACCTCTACCCATTGATTTATGCTACTTTTGGATGTTTGGGAAGCCATAAATTAATGTTCCAGGAGGTTCTCCAATAACATACAACAAGTTGGACTGTTACTGCACACACTGGTAAGCATTGTAAGGGTTGGATTTATTGAGGGAATTGTGGATCAATGAAAGGAAACGCCTTCCTTGTGTTGTGTGGGGTAGTTGGAATGAGTGCCATGGCTGTGATGGCTTAGTGAGACCGTTGTAGAGCTCTATTGGAGATTTTGACTAAGCATAGAGAGCATAGTGGGTTGTGGGATGAGAGAGAGAATTCTGTAGGCGTTTCCTTCACCCTAGTGGCCACATAGCACAACTTGGTGGTTTAGGCCTCTCAACAAAAATAGTATATGCTAGACATAGTGCTTATGGTTGGGTGGAAAATCTCTCTTACACAACCAGTTGCTTGGATCTTCTTTGATTAAAGATAAGTATTCTTATGTGTTTGACGTGCAATGATTTTATTTGTATTCATGTGGTAATTATGCCTATAAATTGCACGTTGTGTGTGTGGAATGAGTTTATTCCACTATGTATTTTTCTTTCAATGTTTGCACATGCATTTTAGAGGTATACATTCATAATTATGGTTATGCGGCATAATCTTGAGGCCCCAATTTAGTTAATGTCTCCTCTACTGGCCGGATTGGGTGAAGGGGATGCTATAGAGTGGTATAAGAGCTTCCGGTTATAACACCGTAGTTGTATGGGTTGTGAACACATAGTTACAAGTAAAATTACGAGGTTGCAGATGAAATACTCTTGTTAATGTCGTGTTCTATTAAGTGACAGATAGGGGCCAAAGTTAAATTGGGGATAATTCCCTTATTTCCGAAACTTTAAAAATTCTGGGAAAATTTTAGATGGGCCCCACTTGTGCCATGTGGCCGGGTAAAGTGGAGGAGCCATGTGGGCCAAAAATCACGATGTGGACTTGCCACATCGGAACTATGCACAAAAGGTTTCTGAGGATGAAGTGTGGGGAGGACGAATATTTGACCGTCAAGTGCTAGGGCGAATTAACGGCTGTAGTTGATAGCGCATAGGAAAATTGTGCAGTGGTTAATAGTGGGAAGATGAATATCTGACCATTGGATGAAGATGAAGATCGACGACTAGAGATCACCGTGCCTTGGGAACATGCATGGTGATTAATGTTAAGCGGGAAGAGATATGACCGTAAGATCTTACAGAAGATCAATGGTACAAACTCATTGCGCATTGCTAAAGTGAACCATGTTTATTTTTGGATGAGGGGCACGTTGTGCCCAAAACCGCTTGGGGTGTGATCCAGGTGGATATCGGTGGCGGCCCACCTCTTCCAACTGGCTCAAAACAGTCTTCTGGCAATTTTGGTAAATTACTATTTTTAGCAGTTTTTTGGGTCCTGAACTTCCGGAGGCATTTTGAGGCCCTAAACGACCTTTTTTGGAAATTTGGGGGGCCAAATAGTTGTCTCTGGCATGCATTTGGCCCCAATTGAAAGTTGTAAATCTCGGATAGACCTTTCCAACGGGTTACCAAGCGCCCCAAACGGAGATCGTATGCAAAAGTTATGACCCCGGGAAGTTGACTGTTCAACTAACCACCTTGGGGCCGCAAACTTTATGATGGTTCATCTTCTAGGGTTAGGTTTTTGGATGTTTGGGATTCTTTCCCTCATGCTTATGATAAATAGGCCCTTTCGGCCTCGCTTTGTATTCATCTTGGCACGAATGAGCATAGCGGCCACATCTCTTCTCAGAGATAGCTACCACCATTCTAGCTATTGTATTTTACAGCCTGTTCTATTTCCACTATTTAATAGAATATGTGTTTACTGTATCACTGTGTTATTTGCAATATATCTCTGTATATGATTCTGTATATGCTATCTTTTATTTCGTTCCCACATAAATCTGGATCAGTGGTATCAGAGCGGTCTGCTCTTTGATTGTTTCTTGGTGCATGTCCCCGACGAGGTCAGGATACAGAGAGTTGGGTCTCGAACTAGTTTCACTTGGGGAAGACCACTCTCGCCGCCCCAAATGGCCTCCCATGGCGGAAGAAAAGAGAGACGACGGAGCAGTAGATCCTATCAAGTTGTTGCTCGAGGAAGCCCTCGCGCAACAGAGGAACGAGATGATGGATAATTTCGCCCAGATCCTTCAGCGCATGCCAACAGCGGCAAATGCACCCTCAACGAGCAGCCATTTCGGAGATACGACTCCCTTCAAGGTACAAGTTAATTTTGATATCCCTTTATTTGAAGGCCAAATCGATGCCGATGCCCTAGATAAATGGTTGAATCTACTAGAAGGGTATTTCTCTGTCCACCAATTTTCCGACAGGGAAAAGATCATCTTTGCGCTCCTTAAGGTCGTCCCCCATGTCAAAAATTGGTGGGAAACTTATTGTGAGCAAAATTCATCAGACGAGTCTGGATTGTTTGAATATTCCAATCCAACTTGGGCCTCTTTTATAGATGCCGTCAAGGAACAATATTACCCTGTTGGAAACTATGATGACCAGTACACAAAATGGACCATTTTGCATCAAGAGAGGGACCAAACGGTGTCGGAGTACACCAACAAATTTCATACCTTGCGCACAAAGCTAGGTATCAAGGACTTCGAGCGGCACCTAGTACTGTAATATCGCAGTGGCCTACACCGGTACATCCGAATAGAGATGGATTTCCTGGAAATATCTTCACTCGGATCCGCCTATCGATATGCTGTCAAAATTGAGCAGAAATTTCAGCAAAAGAACAAGCGTGACTTCGGACCTGCGCAGAAGCAGGGTAAGGGAAACTCTGGCCCGCAGAGCACGGGGCAGGAAAAGGACAACCAGTCCCAGCCACAGGAGAAGAAGGGTAAAGAAAAGACAAAGAAGGACACCGGGAAGTGGTGCGAGTTCCACAAAATCCCCTGGCACAACACTGATGATTGTCGCTCAAAACAGTCATTGGTGGCTGAGATCAAAGCTTCAGAATTAGATCCCAGTTTCGATTCTGACTCGGAACCTAATTTCACAGCCGCGTGAAAAGGGAAGCAGATCATTGATGCAGAACCCAGTGCCGTTGTTGCCACCACACATATTCAGCCAGAGGAGCCTGAAGAGTCGGAGGCAGAGGAGCGCCTTTTCCACTCACAGATGTGGGTGAAGGGAATTCCCCTACACTTTGTTGTGGACAGCGGCAGCCAGAAGAACCTGATCTCAGAAGAAGTCATCAAGAGATTGGAGCTACCAGTAACGCCACACCCACAACGATACACCATTGGATGGCTAAGCCAAGGACAAAGGATCCGTGTCAGTCACCAATGTCGCCTACCATAGGGCATCAAGCCCTTCAAAGATGAGGTATTGTGTGATGTGGCCCCACTTGAAGTATGTGATGTTCTTTTAGGACAACCATATATGTGGAAGCGTCATGCTGTATATGAATCACGACCTCGCAGTGTCATTGTCACTTTGGGAGGACAACTCTATCGGATACCAGAGATAGTTGCACCTACCCCAAACGAGCAGGGAAGGAAGATAATCTCCCACACTGGGAAATTTTCCCTATTCGCAATTGCCACTAAAGGTGAACATCATATCGTGGAGACATCCACAACCTCTGCAGATTATCCTTCTACTCAGCAGAAACAAGAAAAACACAAATTTAGTGCAGCATCGCCTATTCGAGTACCTCTACAGTGCAAGGCCACGCATTCAAGGGGCCCCTCCAAAAAGAAACCATCCACACCGGTGCATACCAAGGACACCACAACAACCAAAATTGTTGAACAGCTCCAGCGCATCCCATCAACAACACAATTACAACCCTCTGAAGATGTCAAAGTAAGGCAACCTTTCCACTTCAGCAAATGTCGCACCAAGAGCTCAACTCGACACACAGCTCGACATATGATAAGGGATTTAACGCAATGGAGACCATTGCTTCCTAAGGAGGGAGGATTGATCCAGGTGGATATCGGTGGCAGCCCACCTCTTCCAACTGGCTCAAAACAGTCTTCTGGCAATTTTGGTAAATTACTATTTTTAGTAGTTTTTCGGGTCCTGAACTTTCGGAGCCATTTTGAGGCCCTAAACGACCTTTTTTGGCAATTTGGGGGGCCAAATGGTTGCCTCCCCGGCATGCATTTGGCCCCAGTTGAAAGTTGTAAATCTCGGATAGACCTTTCCAACGGGCTACCGAGCGCCCCAAATGAAGATCGTATGCAAAAGTTATGACCCGGGGAAGTTGACTGTTCAACTAACCACCTTGGGGCCCGCAAACTTTATGACGGTTCATCTTCTCAGGTTAGGTTTTTGGATGTTTGGGATTCTTTCCCTCATGCTTATGATAAATAGGCCCTTTCGGCCTCGCTTTGTATTCATCTTGGCACGAATGAGCATAGCGGCCACATCTCTTCTCAGAGATAGCTACCACCATTCTAGCTATTGTATTTTACAGTCTGTTCTATTTCCGCTATTTTAATAGAATATGTGTTTACTGTATCACTGTGTTATTTGCAATATATCTCTGTATATGATTTTGTATATGCTATCTTTTGTTTCGTTCCCACATAAATCCGGATCAGGGTGCGTGTTAGTTTTTGATTGAAAACACATCCCCAAGGGTCTTTCTCCAAAAATCTTTCATGGGGGTGCATTACCACTTTTGGTAACGGGGAACCGCTAGTGCTGAAGGTGAGTGGTATGATGGTGTGGCAACGTGTTGGCTAGCAGGAGATGACATGGTGAAGCCACAGGGTGACAAGTTAGACATGTTTGACACCTCAGGAGGCCCCCTTGACCCCCATTTTATTTATTTTTAATAAAAAAAGTTGGATCTGAATTTCAACAACGGCCATTGGAGCAACATAAATTTGGTGTAAAATTTTGGATTGTGAGGGTGTGTTACAGAACTGCAGAATTTTTCTAAGTCTCAAAGAAGTGGAAAAATACCAAGTAGTGAATTCCAGAATTTTATAGAAGGTGCATCAAATCAAGGAACTGAGAATTGCGGAGTAATCCTAGTCACATATATTATCTAAGACAATAAGGAATTTATCCTGGTTCTCCATAGGATATATTCTGTAGGTGTTTGAAGTTGGCATTTTGGATTGAATGCACCTACAGGAAAAGTACATAATTTGGGCCAAATTGACCATTTTCAAGGACTTCAACTTTGAGCTCAGAATCCAAAATTGAACATGCTTATTGTCATTGGAAAGACTATCCAAAGGGGAACAAATTCATAGAGATAAATTCTGAATTGATGATTTAGACGATTCTATAATTTGATTAGAAAAGTGCCTGTAGCCATAATTGAGAAAAAAACTATAAATATGGGTATTTTCTAGAATACATGAAAACTGATTTTATTTTGTAATAAATCTAACAAATGTGTTTATATCAACACTTTTGCAGATTCAGAATCATATCACTGTCTGTTAAAGGGTCAGGAGTGAGTATAGTGTGGTTGGAAAACCTCTGATCTTACTTGGGCCAAGAAGGTAATCATCATGGATGTTGCACAAGAGCCATATGAAGTTGAGGTAGATGCAACGAGAGAGAATATACTGATTGGTAATGACGAGACAAAATCCAATGGTAGGAGAAACCAAGTGACTTCCCCAGACATTGCAGAAACCACGAGGAGCCTAAGGGTGGAGCTGCAGAGTTATAGAGCAACCAATGAGAGGCATCTTAGAGCTCAAGAAGAACAAAATCAATTGAATGCAACTATGCTCCAAATTCTGACATACATTCAAAGGAAGATTAAATCTGGACATCATTCTAAAAATAAGGAAAAGTGTGGGAGTAGCTCAAGGAGGAATTCTCACAAGAGGCCCCATAGTTTAAGAAGGATTTCTAGAGATAGGTCATATACTCAAGAAATATATTCTAGTGAATCGTCTGAATCTAAGGATTCCACTGAAGGATCAAGCTCGTCATCTCATAGGAAGAAGAGGAAGAGGTCTTCCAAGAACAACTCACATGAAGAATTTAGGAAGGCCAAACCTCCTATATTTGATGGTGAGATAAAATCTGATCAAGAAGATGAGGCTTGGCTTCTTGGGATGAGGAATTATTTCTAATTCCAAGACTACTCAGTGAATATGAAGGCAAGAGTTTCTATATGCAATCTGAATGGAAGATCATCTATATGGTGGGAACACCTTAGGCAAGTGAAGAAGATCAATGAAATGAATATTGTTTGGAATCAATTCAAGAAATACTTCAAGCAAAAGTACCTCTCCAATAGGTACTATGATGGAAAAATTAAATAATTCCATGAGTTGAACTTGGGCCAAATGACTATGGAGGAATATGCAAATAAATTCTTGGAGCTGCTGAGATATGCCAATTATATCAGAGATAATAAAGTCAAAATTCAATGTTTTTTACGTGGGTTTCCTCAATCCTACAAAGATACAATTGAGTTTGATGAGGCTCAAACTCTATATGAGACCATAAGAAAGACCGAGTATTGTTATGGTCAAGCCAAAAGCAAGCTAGATTTCCATAAAGCATGGAAGGACAAGAAGAATGAGAAGTTTAAACGAATGAAGAATTGGTTCAAGCCTCCTCGTTTTATAAATCATCCAAGGCAACCACCACAAGTTGTGACAAATCCATCTAGGATGATGGGAGACAAGCCAAGAGATCCAAGAGAACCACTTCAACGTTGGGGATGTGGAGAGGACCATTTGCTTAGCAATTGTCCACATAGGAATGGTAGTGCAAAGCATGTTCACAAAATTCAAGAAGCTGAAACTGTGGGTCAAGTGGCAAGGATTGTCCTTATGATTTATGATACACTAGAGGACCTCCAAGTATATCATCAATCAACTGTGGCTGAGGTTGAAGGTAAGATTGATAAGAAATCTATTTCTATTTTCATTGACGCAGGATCTACTCATAGTTATATCAATCCTAAAATCGTTGAGATTTGTGCTTTTAAGAGAAACAATCATAGTAAGTCATGGTTGGTTCAACTAGCCATAGGAACCAAGAGAAAAATTAGTGAATGGTGGGGAAATTTCCATTATAAATAGGTGGATTGTCCCTTATGCATATCTGAATATTTTACCACTTGGCTCATATTACATTCTCATTGGAATGGACTGGTTGGAAGCACACATATTTAAATTTGACTGCTACAACAAGAGTTTTGAGTGAATTGATGATGAAGAACACCCAAGGGTGGTGAAAGGAATTCCAAAGAAAATTTTTGTTAGGCATATTTCATCAATGCAACTGAAGAAGTTTTGTAGGAAAGGGTGTCAATTGTATGCAGCCCATGTAATGCACAAAACAAAAAACAAAATTCCAAATTTGGAAGACCATCATGTGCTACAAGAATTAAAGGATGTATTTCCCGATGAAGTGCCAGGACTTCCTCCCAAGAGGGACATTCATTTCAAAATTGACCTTGTGTCAAGAGCTACACCATTTCCCAAGACACCTTACAGGATGAGTACACTTGAATTGGTGGAATTGAAAATGTAGTTACAAGAGCTGTTGGAAAAGAAATATATCAGGCCAAGTGTGTCCCCTTGGGGAACATCTGTGTTCCTTGTGAAAAATAAATATGGAACACTCAAGCTATGTATTGACTACAGTTAGTTGAACAAAGTTACTATGAAGAACAAATACCCATTACCTCAAATTGATGACCATTTTGATCAAATGAGAGGGGCAAATGTATTTTCAAAAATTGACTTGAGGTCTGGTTACCATCAGGTAAGAAGGAAAGAGGAAGATATTAATAAGACAACCTTTATAAAAAGGTATGGACACTATGAATTTGTAGTGGTGCCATTTGGTCTCACTAATGCACTAACTACTTTCATGTGTCCCATGAATAACATTTTTAACAAATATTTGGACAAGTTTGTTCTTATTTTTCTAGATGACATTCTTATTTACTCTAAGAATGAAAAAGAGAATGAAGAACATTTGAGAATGGACTTGCAATTGATAAGGGAGCATAAGTTGTACACAAAGATGAGCAAATGTGACTTTTATAAAGATAAAATTCATTATTTGGGTCACATTATCTCAGAGGAAGGAATATATGGACCTTGAGAAGATTGAATCCATTATGAATTGGCCAACTCCAAGGAATGTGAAAGATGTGAGATCCTTTATGGGACTTGATGGTTACGACATGAGGTTCATCGAAGGATTCTCCAAGGTTTCACACACTATCACTTCTTTACTAAAGAAGGGAATGAAATTTGAATGGACTTAGAGAAGTGAAGAAAACTTCTATTTGTGGAAGAAGCTTCTTACAAGTGCTCCAATTCTGAAAATTGAAGACACAATTTTTTTTTGTGTGGTGTGTATAGATGCATGTAAACAAAGAATTGGAGGAGTTCTTATGCAAGAAAATCATGTGGTGTGTTAGGAGTCTAAAAAAATGGAGCATGAAAAGAATTATGCCAAACATGATTTGGAACTCGCAGCCATAGTTCATGCCTTAAAGATCCGAAGGAATTATCTATTGGGAATAAATTTAAATTGAGGATAGACCATTGTGGTTTGAAATATTTATTTGAGAAACCAACATTAAATGCCAGGAAATCTAGACGGATGGAATTTTTATGTGAGTTTTATTTTGAAATCAAACACATAAAATTAAAGGAAAATAAAGTGGCTGATGCACTTAGTAGAAAGATGCATGTGGCAACAATCACAACTTGCCAATTAGATTTAAGACAATAGATTATCAATTATCTTGCCGAAGATGAATTGTATGTGCAAATAAAAGAAAAATTACAATGGGAGAATTTTGAAAAGAGGTATGAAGGGTATCATTTGGAAGATGGTGGACTTCTTATTTATAAAAACAAAATTTATATTCCAAATGTGGCATACTTGAGGAGAATTGTTATGGATGAAATTCATAAAATGCCATATTCTGCTCAATTAGGATATTAGAAAACAATTGCTACTGCCAGGAAGCAATATTTTTGGCCGGGAATGAAAAAGGATATTGCTGAGTATATATCTAAATGCATGAAGTGTCAACAAGTAAAAACTGAGCATCAACACCCAATAGGTTTGTTGCATCCTTTTACAATTCCAGAATGGAAATGGGAATAAATTTCCATGGATTTTATTACAGGTTTGCCAACAACTATGAAAAAACATGATTCTATCATGGTTATGGTGGATAAATTGTCAAAATGAGGACATTTTATACCAGTTAGATCCACATATAAAGCATAAGCCATTGCAAATATTTTTGTGAAGGGAATTTTTAGATTGCATGGATTTCCTAAGGCAATAATTAAAGACAGGGATACCAAATTTACTTCAACTTTTTGGAAAATACTCTTTGTAATGTTCACCTGGTTGCTGTAAAGCATATTCTGAGGTACCTGAAGGGTACAATTGATTATGGGCTCAAGTATGATGCGAATCAAAAGTTTAACCTGGAGGGTTATGTTGATTCTGATTGGGAAGGCAGTGCTACAGATAGGAAGATAACTTCTGGGTGTTGCTTCAGTATGGGATCAGGTTTGCTCTCTTGTTTTAGCAAGAAGCAGTCCTGCGTAGCACATAGTACAGTCGAAGCAGAGTATGTCGCAGCTTGTTCAGCTAGTTGTGAGGTAGTATGGCTGAGGAAGCTATTGTCTGAGTTATTTGATCTCCCGTTGGATGCTACCTGTATATTCTGTGACAACCAGAGTTGTGTGAAGTTGTCTGAGAACCCGGTGTTCCATGACAGGTCGAAGCACATCGAGATCAAATATCACTATATCAGGGATATGGTGCAGAGAGGAGAAGTGAAGCTCCTGTATGTTGCGATGGATGACATGCATCAGGACGATGCAGTGACAATGATCAGGATGATCATGTGTGATGAGCATCGGGACGATGCTCTAGTTACTGCTTTGGATATGCATCAGTTGGATGCTTTGTATGATCAGTTGGATCATGTATATGTATATGTATCAGGTGGATGCTTTGTATGATCAGTTGGATCATGTATGATGACATGCATCAGGATGATCATGTGTGATGAGTATCAGGATGATCATGTGTGATGAGTATCAGGATGATACTCTGGATGATATGCATCAGGACGATGCAGTCACGATGGTCAAGATGATCATGTGTGATGAGTATTAGGACGATGCTCTAGATGACATGCATCAGGACGATGCAGTGACGATGATTAGGATGATCATGTGTGATGAGTATCAGGATGATACTCTGGATGATATGCATTAGGACGATGCTATGATGATGATCAGGATGATCATGTGCATCATGATGATGTATGGTGAGTATCAGGTTGATACTCTGTGGCCGTGGACAGGTTGTGCAGATGAGCATGTAACTAGACCTAGGAGATCCGATAGGTTGAGCAGTACACTCGTAATTAGTCCTGGGATACTCTTTCGAGTCATTTCTCTGGGAGGACATGTAACTAGACCTGGGAGATATGATAGGTTGAGCAGTACGCTCGTAATTAGTCCTGGGATGCTCTTTCGAGGATTTGTCCTATGGCATGTAACTAGACCTGGGAGATCCGATAGGTTGAGCAGTACACTCGTAATCAGTCCTGGGATTCTCTTTCGAGGCTTTGCCATGAACAAATGTAACTAGACCTGTGAGATCCGATAGGTTGATCAGTACGCTCGTAATCAGTCCTAGGATGCTCTTTCGAGGCTTTGTGGTGGGAGTCACATGTAATACGTCCCGGAGATCCGGATTGGTTGTGCTAGTCACGTAAAAGGCCTCGGATGATCTTTAGAGATCTTGCTAGGCAAGACACTCTTTTAAGGTTTTGTGACAGTCACATGTAAGTGGACCTGGGAGATCTTGCCAGTCGTGCTTCGGCACATAAATGATCCTGGGATACTCTTTCGAGGCATTGTGACACATGTAATAAGTCCCAAGGATTCCACAGTATGGCCAGTGTTGATGAAGACCTACAGGTGGTGGGCCTGCATCCAGCATGAAAATGTTAGGATATTCCTATACTCCATCCTAGTCCTAGCAGCATTTTCATTATTTTCCTTTTCAGTCATGCATGCACTTTTAGGGTCTGCATGCATTATTTAGGGTTTGCATGCATTTTCATGCATCCCAGTCATCAGTCCAGCACCTAGCCCTCAGTTAGCCAACCCCCAGGAGCTTCTCTCAGATCAGTTTTATCCCTCCTAGTGCTCAGTGCGCCCCTTCATGCAATTGCATGCATCTCATGCGCCCTCTCTAACCTACCACTCAGTTGCAATTCAGTTAATTGAGTTATCATCAGTTATTTCCTTGATTTAAGGCTAGACTGACTCTCAACTGACTGTATCACTCTGATGGATCTCCAATGAGACTAGAATTCCCATTCTGACTCCAGTGAGATCCTCATGTGCCCTCCACTGAGCCTCCTTCATCCAGTTAGTGCCAATTACACTTAGTTAGACTTAGTTTGACTGATGGTTGATAGTTACTTGAGCATTGATGACTCCACTGATGATGAGATAGACTACTAGTTGTGCTCTGATGACACTCCAGTGATCCTTTGATCACTCCATGAAGGATAATTCGAATTGCCACCTTAGGCATTCGAATCCTCATGCATTGTACTATTTATTTGTCCATATTGTGATTAATTAATTAGTGTGTGTGAAGTATTTTTGCTTCTATCCGAGTTCTACTGTATTATTATTATGTTTCTCATTATACTGCATTGACCACTCTTCTTCTATTTTCTTGCTTAATCAATTACTTTATTGTGAGGTATACATCATCTCTTAGATCTGTTGTGAGGATTTTCACAGAAAGAGGGATGGCTCTGTAGAACTTCCTATGACGAGAAGAATTTAGAGATAGCCCAATGATCGAGATAACGGGTACAACAGTAGTGATGATGATGATGCTCCGTGATCTAGTGACGATGATCCAGCTCCGGAATTGAAGACTTGTGCCTATATGTATTGATGACTTGTGTCAAGAGAATACCTTCCTAGTTAAGAGGGAGTGTTGATGTATTTGTATCTTCGGAAGATATTCACTTGTATATTGTATTTGTACTTTATTGTATCTCCAACGGAGATGTATTATTCCTCTGATTGGAAGTGTCGTCAGTTGTACTTGCATGTGTCACAAGTTATATTGTAAGTGTTGTAGCTTACACTTGATGGGTTACTAGACCACCTTGATGGGGTCGGCCCTCTATGAGTTATGTGGGTAAAAGGGTTATTAGACCACCTTGATGGGGTCGGCCCTCTATGATTCATGTGGGTAAAAGGGTTATTAGACCACCCTAGTAGGGGTCGGCCCAGTCAGCATTATGTTAAGTGGTTAAGTTGAGGCCGACCTAGTTGAGTAAAGTTCAAGTGAAAGTTAGTGTATAAATAGAGAGTGTGTCTCTCTCATTTTACACATTCTATTCACTCGCTTCGCATTAGTGAGAGAAGAGAAGGGTACTCACAAGTGGAGGAGGAGCATGTTGTTGAAGATATCTATTTCTTGGGTTTGATCATGGTGATCCTTGTATTAATGCTTATTCTATCTCTGAGGAAGTTGCGGGGTTTTTCACCTTCTTGGTTTTCCCTGGTGAAATTTTTTGTGTCTCTTGTCTCTTTTATCTTATGCTTGATATGTTGTACATGTTATTCTTTCAGTTAAGATCCTAGATCTATTGAATTAAATGATGAAAAATTAACAGCTCAGAGATTGGGGGAACTGATCTTATCTTCTATGTCATTAATTTTATATAAATACCTACCTACTATGCAGAGAGAGGAGGGGGGATATCCAGAGAAAAAAGAAATTCATTCTCTATGATATAAACTTGTCAAGCATTTTCATGTTGATGGTTTACTGTTTGGATCTGTAGATAATGCTCTATAATTTCTCCCAGAGCAATTTGATCAGATTTCGAGATCTTTTGTATTGTTGACACCAGCTTCATCAATAGATTGAGTTTGTTTTGCATTTATTAATTTTCATTTTCTTATTCAATTCTGCAATTTATCTTCAGAATGTATTGATTGTTATCTTCTGTTCATATTCTATTGGTTATGTTTAGACTTCATAAGCCATAATCAATTGCATTATTAACTTTATTTAATTTGTGATAAGCGTGATCCCAAATGTCTTCCTGATCATTGTTTATTGCATAGATTTTAATTTTTCTAACTTATTGATTGATGTTGATCTATTTTATCAGATTGATAATCAATTGAATACTAATTGTTCCAACGATCAATTTATAAAAGAGCATTTTTGCTTTAATTTTGTTAATCTATCTAGATGAGCATTTTTTTCATTTATCATAGATTGAAAGAACAATATGAAATGGTTACAACAAAGTTGGTTTCAATAGGATTTAATTTTCATCATAGATTAGAAGTTAGGTTGCATTAGATTTTCATTTAGGAATTAGTTTCAGTTATGATCAAAGGTGTCATCTTTGAGGAGAAACCCTTACTTAGAGGCTAACAGAGTCGTAAAACTCGTCGGAGTTAGCTACACCAAACAAATTCCGGATAGGGTAATCCTTGCGTAGGGTTATTTGAAGCCTTTGGCTGGGCTATCTCATTTGTGTTGATGTGTGGGACAACCCCAGGTGTCAACACAAGCGTATAGATGAAACTAGTTCCTCCCAAAAATACTAGAGGTAGTTCCTTACTCAAGGGGATTGAATTAGGCACCCATTGATACAGAACTAGCTAAATACCAAACAACATTAGTGACGACTAGTTGAGCTAACCCATTGGGCTAATACATACATACATACATACATATAATTTTTTTCAAAGAAAAAAACATTATATTTCACATTTCTAAAAAGAAATCAAAATATACATTATTCAAGCTTCATGGTTTCTATTTTCAAAATCTAAATATGTCTACGTCTTAGCTATGCATCTATATATTCTAGTGTTCCTAGAAACAATTCATGGTCTTTTTGAGAGACAAACCCAACTTATTACCTACTTATTATCGTGTTCCCAAAAACAGTTTATGGTCTTTTCAAGAGACAAACCCAACTTATTACATCATTACTATGTAACAGTCCTATAAGGACACTAGGGAATTAACCCTTCAATTATTTTATTTTATTTTTTATTTTTTATTTTTCTAGTAGAAATCACATCCATGAAGTGTCATAGAATGGAAAGGAGAGTCTCAGACATGATTTCATCTCTTCTAAATTCTTGAGTAGCTATAGAGTCTTCTTGCAAAGAGAGAGAAACCTTTGAAAGTATGTCTTCTTTGGAATTGAATTCCTTGAATATATGTGAGAAGAAGATAATGTCATAGACATTTGTTACCTCTAGAACTCTCATAATAGCTCCCAGAGCTTGATTTGTAAGTTGATACTTTCCATTTTCCTAGTCGATAAGCAATTTTGTGTTAGAGTATAAGTCCCTAAACAATCACAAAGCCTTAGATTAACTCTCATATGAGTTGTTATTCTTATCAGTTTATGAGTTGTCATACTTCTCCATTGATAAGTTGTTAGTGAGATCTAGATCTAGAGGTGACTATGATCCTTGTACTATATACCATCACCGGTATGATGATCAATGTTGAGAATGGCTTAATCCCTTTCTGCCAGTTTTTGTTTTGTGCTTTCTTGTTCTATTTCTTAACATGGTATCAGAGCCATGGTGAAATAATTTTGATAATATTAGAGCTCCCTTTCAAGCCTTGAGGGGCCTAGTAGCTTCTCCATGGTAGTGTTCCACATAAGATTTGAAAATCTTGGTGGCTATTCTTGACATGGTGTAATATCTTAATGCTAAGGTGCTAAGTTGAGTACATGAATGCACTATGGTAAAATAAGAGCATGGAGTCATTGAAGAGAAGACTCAATTGCTAAGAATATTGAAATACTTCCCAATGTTGGACAACATTTGTATGGTAAGTTTTCCATCAATTGTTTAAAGAAAGGATTTTGATTGAATTCCAATTTTGGAGTCAGATCTCAATTGTTATTTTGATTCAGATATAGATTTTTGAATCTCTAGATTATTTATTAATGACTGCCTAGATTGCTAATAAAATTTAGTTCTCAAGTTTCTACTATTAAATTAAATTAAAATTGGATTGTTATAGTCGATCACTTCACAATCTCAATCATTGGTTGGGTTATGTAAATGGTATGAGAGAAGAGTCAAATTTGAGTATACTCAAGAAAAAAAAATTATCTCGCCCTAAGCTGATCTAAGTCTAAACTCACATTGAAAAGATAACCTATCTTAGATTTGAAGGATCATATATATCTTACTATCCAAAGTTTCACACCCATGCAAACCTCGTAAACCACCCACATGTTTGATATCTATTTATATTTTTCCCCTCTTTATCTATTTCATCTTTGGCAATAAATGTTAATCTACACAGATGAAAAAGCTAAAGTAATGTCAAAGCTTAGCCATCTTTTTTTTTTTTTTGCTATGTATTTTTGGAAACGATACATTGATATAAGAAAATGATGTATTTCCCATGCAGATGCAAAGCTTGGTTGGTGGTCTTAACTGCATCAAAGTCTGAAATGTTTGATTGGTTTCTGTAAATTTTCATGCCTTCCTTACTTGCCCTATGCACATCCATTTGTAGATGTAGAGTACCCTTGTCTTCCATCACATCTCACGGTTTATTCAACAAGTTATTAAATACTTATTTTGGTTAGTCAATAACGACCCTAAATACCTATTTTGGTTAGTCAATAACGAGCCTTCTTTGCTTTAGATGAAATTAAGAAAACAATGATATGTTCTACACAACTGTTTTATTGAAAATTGAGATACCAATCTTAGGAATGATGACTTGTGTGATCTTTAGGTCTCATTGAAGTGCAAGATTTCCATAGGAGCAAAGAAAGAGTTTGTCTCCTTCTTCGCCATAGGTATTTGTAGAAAAAAAATCTATCTTCGCTTTAGATGAAATTAAGAAAACAATGATATGTTCTACACAACTGTTTTATTGAAAATTGAGATACCAACCTTAGGAATGATGACTTGTGTGATCTTTAGGTCTCATTGAAGTGCAAGATTTCCATAGGAGCGAAGAAAGAGTTTGCCTCCTTCTTCGCCATAGGTATTTGTAGAAAAAAAATCTATATGAAGGCACAAAACCTTGACTAACCTGGTTTATTCATGATGTATATACCTTGCGAGCCGTCAACAACTTAAGGAGCATGCGGGGTGATGGATGTAATGGAGGCCATGTAGTCTAGGATGTGCACACATAACGTGGATATATGTCAATTAAAAAAAGTAGTTTGTTAGACAAATTAGAGGGCAAGCTTTCTCATAGAAAAACACCCTATGATGTAACAAGGATTTCCTAGACACAATCCAATCAATAAGTAGGTGTTTTTATATGTTGGGTGATGGTCACATGGTTCAACTAAAAAGAAAATTGTTGTTGCTATCTCTTCTACATAAATTGAATATGTTGTAACATCCCATGAACATAGAATTTTGATGTGGTTGAGAAGATGGTTGGAGGACATAATCATCATGTAAGATTATGAATGACCAAAGTTGTATTTATATGTAAGAATAAGGAATTTCAAATAAATGCAAAGCATATAGATTTTCATTTTGAGATTAAAAAAAAGAAGAAGCTTATTATGGAAACACATAGGTGTATTTTGTTTTTTATTATCTTAGAGCATGATCTTAAAAACTACTTCTAATTAGTTAAAAGTTCATTTTTAAAAAAGCAAAAAAACATATTAAAGATTTATAATCTAATTGCATTTGCATGAATATAAATCTATATCCTAAATACCACAAATAATTATATAACCAAATTTTATTTATATATAATCTACTCAAACATTATATAGTCAATACCAACAAGAGCATCATGTAACTTACAAGAATAATTATAACCAAATTTTGTTGAGAAATGGTTTGCACCTCAAAGAGATTTGATCTCTCTGGGTGCTTGGTAGATCCCCTTTAAGATGGATCTATGTTGGTTTATACATCATCATCATCATCATCACCATTAATCAATACATAGGAGAATTGAAATTAGGTAGAGAGCATGGATGGAGAGGGTAACAATCATTCCTCCCAACCACCCAAACCAAGTTAGATATACAACATAAATTAAGATTATAGGTGATAGCCTAATTAATTGTAAAAAAATTAAAAAAAAAAATCATTTCCTCAAAAAAAAATATTTAGCTAATAATTAAATAAAATAAAATAATGAAATTATATTTAATAAGGTCTTATATAGGCCTTTTTGCCTGCTGAGGGACCAAAGCCAGTGGAAATGAAGCGTAGAACGGGAAGGTCTGGAGGCAGCATCCGCGGTGCCAATGCAGATTCTACTGCTATTGCCAACACTAAGCGCCTTTCTCCTTTGCCTCTCATATCGTCGTCTCCTGCTACTCATCATCCACCTTTGACGAAAACCTACGAATCTGAGCGTTACAATGTTAATCTCACACTCCTCCGCACTCCAAAGCCCGCCAATCCCCCCGCTCTCGCGCAACCTCCTAAGCTCCCCACTCCCATCAACAACAATACCATACGCAACATTTCAGATGCGAGAGACCTGCTTTCGAGTCGCCTGGAGTCGTTGAAAAGGGAGATGGAAAACACGCATTCCGGAATTTTGAAGGAAATGGAGGCTTCCTCTGCCAGGCTTTCCAAGAGACTCAAGGTCATCGCCCCTCCTTCCCTCGATTAATCTTTTCCTTCACAATTATACCAGGCGGCAACACATTACAAAGATCTCACGGCCGGATTGTAAAATTTAAAGAAAAAAATGAATAAATTTGTTATGATTTAAACCTGCTACAGATTCAAACACAATCGTGTACGCAGCATATGGATGAAGCCGAGCGCGACTGGAAACAGTTCTCTGCTCGACTCAACGAAGATGTCGACGAGATCCAGGTCACAAATTTCTCCTCTTTAACTTCTTTCTTGATTTATCCTTATATTATTCAACTTATTTCTTTAATTTTACTACCGAACATTGACTTGAGAGTAATTTGTACATGTACGCTGAATGATTTTTCCCTTATATTATTCAACTTATTTCTTTAATTTTACCGAACATTGACATTAACTTGAGATTAATTGTAACCTGAATTATTTAACTTTAGCGTATTTCTTTAATTCTCCCAAATATTGATAGCAGTGGAAGTAAATTAGTCGAAATAGTGAACCTGTGCTTATTCTTTATTTTTCCGTCCAGCTATTTCACATTAATTGGAGTAATTTAGTGTCAATAAGTCGAATGGTTGACTGGACCGAATTTCTTTACTTTTCCCTGCAAATATGGACATTAATGGAGATAATCTGTGTGAAAGATAAGTTGAAATGTTCCTTCCTTGCAAAGATTGACATTAAATGAAGTAGTATGTATAAATATGCTTCAATAATCAAGTCGAATTTATTTGTAATTTGTGTAATCAAGCTAAATCTTTAAACTTCGTCGCTGATACTGACAAATTTAAAATCTGAGGCAGGCGACCTGTACGGAGATCATAACAGAAGCGCAGGCTTCGGGCAATCGCAGTAACTTCGTCCTTTCGTCTTGTTCATTTCTCAAATATTTTGGCATATGTAAAGTTATAGCCAAAATTAATTTGTCTTTAATGCTGTAATTTGCAGTCTGCAAAACTTCAATTCCGGAGATGATGCATTCGGTGGAGAAGAGTCTAGAAGGTCTTCGTTCCCGATACGGTCTCTGCTAAACATGCCCTCTCAAAGCTGGCTGGATACTGTGGAGCTCCCACCATACACATATTTACATTGTAAATAAAATTGATACCATTTAGTACAAGAACATTTTACTCCACGGTTCCTGATTGAAAGTTCTATAAATATTCGTACACTGTATACTTTATGTGCAGAAGACACAGATTTTTAACTTGTTATATTTCTCAAAATAGCGTTGGAAGAATTCGGCTGCGGTCCGCTTTGCATGTTTTTTCACTAGAAGAAACGTTGCTTTAGGCACAAGCAAGGAAGCGCCTCTCCTCGATTCCAACCAAACCAGAGGGAAATCGGTAGAACCAATCCTACACTATTGCTGGCTGCAAACAGTCTTACCAAGATTAAACAAAATCAATTGAAATAGAGTGAGGAGAAAAAATATAATAAGAAAAATATTAATGCCCCTTCCATCTGCGACCTAGACCTACAGTAATCCTTCGCACGAGACTACAGCTCAGTTTTGTAAATTTCCCAGGGTTACTTGGATAAGTAAGAAAAGGATTTGACCCTTTTCTGATTGCGTTGCTGAATATATCTGTAGGGTTAGTTGGATAAGCTGCCAAAGATTTGGCCCTTTTCTTATTGATTTGCTGAAGATGGTGTTAGTAAGTAGTCACCATTTGCCGAAAATATGTTGAGTTGCCCCAAAATAGTCACAGTTTAATTTACTTTATGTTGTTTCAATCTACAAAAACTATAGTAGCAAGATTCGAGTATGGAAAAAATATGTAACAAAAAAATCAAATACTACTATAAGAGAGTAGACATCTTATAAATACAAAATACATGTAATTTTAATTTTAAAAAAATAAGATTATATGTAATCATTCCAAATTTTAACATCTCATTCTTTTTTTTTTCAAGGATATTTAACATCTCATTCATTATTCATTAAAAACTTTTAAAATAAAAATTAAAACTATACAAATCTATTTTTATAGAAAATGACTTTAAAAAAATGAGAATAAAGAAACTACATAAATTTACTTTTTGATAAATAATAAATACTAAAAAATAAAATTAAAATAACTATTACATATAGAATAAAACTTAAATAAAAAGCTACATGTAATAGTAATAAAGCAATAGTAATAAGGCACATTATTTTTTGTTCGAATGATGGTAAATTTTATTTTTTTTGATTCACAATTATTTTTTTGTTTCTAGGGATGGTAAATTTATAAGAATTTAAAAAAGTAGTTTAAATTTTTTTTCTTAAATATTTTTTTATTAGTCGACCATGTTTTGGAGTTTTATATTTTATTGTACCAATATGAATTCTATCCGAACCTTATCATCTCGAATGTTCGTCGTATTTTTAACCTGATTCGTACAACAACTACCAATATGTTTGTATTTTGCTACTATGACAAAAACATCAATAACATGAGTTTGAATGTTATATATATATATATATAATAAACTAATTATTGCATCCTGATAAGTTTTCACTTTTTGATAGTGTTGTTACTTAACTTTTTCAAAAATAAAAGATAATTAAAAAATATGTTAACCGATAAAGAATAAAAAATAACTAAGGATTCATAAAATAAATAAATAAAAAACTAGTTAAATCTATAAAAAAATATCAAAATATTAAGGATTTATAAGAATTCAATTTTGTTGAGGTGTAATTTTTTTTTTTTATAAATAATTACACCTCATTAATAGGATCCTTCTTCTCAATGCTTAGTAGATCTAGATTGAAGATAGAACTATGTTAATTTTAATATAACAATGAAAGCATGCGCCAATGCTAATGACAATGAATTTTAACGAGATAATGGAGATAATTTAATGAATGATTTTGTTATGAATAACAACATTGTAGTTTTTTATTTATGATATGGAATGAATTTTAAAGAGACAATGGAGATAATTTAATGAATGATTTTGTTGTGAATGACAAGGTTGTAGTTTTTTTATTTATAATTTGGAATGAATTTTAAGGAGTGATTTTGTTGTGAAATGATTGTCTTTCATTATATAGTATTAGTCAATTTTTTTGGTATTTTATTGATTAATATGTTTAAACAATGAACTTTGTGAACATAACAACATAACATCGACATACATATCTGCATGCATTTTTTTGTTTTGCATAATTAATAGGTATAACAATCTTTCTATTTAGATTTTATCTCAAACATAAAATCTAAGTTGAGTGATTCTTATGCCTATTAATTATGCACCAGTGAAAAAATAAAAAATAAAACATGATATGAAATGAATTTTAAAGAGATAATGGAGATAATTTAATCAATGATTTTGTTGTGAATGACAACGTTGTAGTTTTTTTATTTATGATATGGAATGAATTTTAAAGAGACAATGCATGATTTTGTCGTGAAGTGATTGTCTTTTTTATATACTATTGGTCCATTTTTTTGGTATTTTATTGATTAATATGTTTAAACAATAATCTTTGTGAACATGGCAACATAACATTGCTATACATCTTTCTATGCATTTTTTTGTTTTGCATAATTAATAGGCATAAGAATCTCTATACTTAGATTTTATCTGAACATAAAAATCTAAGTTGAGTGATTTTTATGCCTATTAATTAGTTGTAATTTTTATTTATTTATGCAATGGAATTTAAAGAGATAATGAATGATTTTGTTGTGAAGTGATTGTCTTTCTTTATATAGTATTGGTCTTTTTTTTTTGTATTTTATTGATTAATATGTTTAAACAATGAACTCTGTGAACATGGCAACATAATATTGCCATACATCTCTCCATGCATTTATTTTGTTTTGCATAATTAATAGGCATAAGAATCTCTCTACTTAGATTTTATCTCAAAACATAAAAATCTAATTTGAGTGATTCTTATGCTTATTAATTATGCACCACTAAAAAAAGCATGGAGAGATGTATGGCAATGTTATGTTTCCAAGTTCAAAAAGTTTATTGTTCAAACATATTCATCTTTAAAATACCAACAAAATGACTAATACCATATAAAGAAAGATAAACACTTCAAATCAAAACATTCATTAAATTATCTCCATGTCTCCTTAAAATTCATTCTATATGATAAATAAAAAATTGTAACGTTGTCATTCACATTTGTCTAAGCTCATATAACTAGTACAACCACTTTAACTTGTCGTCGATGAACACCGATAGGTCACAAGTTAAGTGCCATGAACAAGTTACTTGTTCTCCACGAACAACAACTATGAGTTATTCATGCATTAGTTATCCATGCATAGCTACAGGTTATTTTTTATATTATATTTTTATATATAATTGTTTATTTTGAATTTGGAACGACTGCAATGGGGATCAAGTTCTAAGGGTCTTACTCATAGTCACTATTGTAATATAAGAGATTACACCATAAATAATTACCAATAGTACACATAAACAACCATATTATACTTCACCCGACGTGTAGACTAGCTGGTGATAAGGTGCACTGTTAAGGAACTCCTTGTGATGACGTAGGTTCAAACCTCAATTAGCTCTATGTGTCACACGTGGGGCAATGTCGGTGTGCCTAGGGGTATAGTGATAGCATACCATAATCGACCCCAAGTCACACGAGTACGAACCTAACCCCCATTGCCAATTCCGCTAGTTACAAAAAAAACAACCATGTTATACAACAAGTTAATATACAAGCAAGTTGTTATTTCCTTAATATTGGGGTATAGTGCAACATAGAGGCTCTTACTAAGAGTTATGATCCATGTTGCCAAAAATTCCTCTACAATCTTTTAAATATCTAACTTTCAAAAATCACCACACCGATGAGGGTGCACTACTATAGGGCCTTTGGTGGGGCATAACTCAATAACATGTTATATGTCCTTGTTAGGAGGGTATCATGTAGGAATCTCTTGGAATACCATCTTCTAAAGTAATGTAGAGAGGCGTGGATCATAATTTTTTGGAAAAGGACTTGTGTCCATAAATTACAATCAATCCTTGGAACCAAAGTGGCTCTCCTTCAATGGTTTATACATGTATTTCGAGTCCAATGTTTTTATTCTTTTAGCTTTGAATCCAAGTTTGAAAATTACCTCACAACCACCTAAATGAAAGAGACAAATTTTTCTCAATGGTTAGAGGAGTAGGTGTTTATGGATATGAGACAATGAAAAGCCAAAACAATATCTACTCGTCGAATAGTCATGACATAAAAGTCATCCTCAAGGTTATTATCATACACTCACACATTGAATAGGAAGCATTCACAAGTATATATACGTAGGCCCAAACACTTCACTTGTTAGTACACTAAAATATGTTTAGTATACCAACATAACAAAGACTATGTTTTTTTGAATAGCCACAAATTTCGAAAGCGTGAAATCTACCCAAACTAATCATGGAAGTACGAGAGGTCAATGGTTCTCTTATTTGTAATGGGGTATGGAGGTGGTCCTATGAACTAGAATCAATATCAATTTCTTAAAGAAGAGTATCCTCCATGGGTACATATTCCGAGTCAAACCGACGTAAGTATTTGTCCATAAAACGTTTTTGGGTATATGTATTGCATGACCTTTAAACAACTATTTAGAGCATGTACATCATAGGTATGAGGTTGTAGGGATAGGTTTTGGGTTGCACTAACCATTGCAAGTTTTGTTCTATGCAGATTTATGCTTTTCCTCGTCCTTGGCCTTTTTGTCATGTGTATAACCCCATTTGCTAGAGCTATGTATGTTTGTCTTGATATTCTTAATGTGATTTGCATTTCCTCAAGTTATAACGATCGATTTTTATGAAGGGTTAGGTTCAAACATTTTTAACTCAAAATGGATTTGGATTTTTGATAGTATATTTTAAAGATAGAGACTTTATCCCTAAAATTAACTACTTAAAACTTCTTTGTTAATTCTTTAATATGCATAACCTTTGTATTGTTGAGATTTGTTCTTTAACTTAATGCATCCACAAAATCACTAAAATCTCCTTTAGGGTTCTTAAAAATCCACATTTCTCCCTAAGTATGAGTTGTGCCATCTAGATTTTGTAAGAGCACATTTAACTTATGTTTTCGGTTATACATGTGTTGCACCGTGAATGCAAGCTTAATCTTGCTTAACCAACTATACACATGCACTTCATCACCAAAGTTGTATTGTGGATTCTTCATGTGGAGGTTGTAAGAGGGCTTATGAGTCTTAGTGATGATGTGGATCTCAAAGAGGTGTTACCCTTGATTCCTCAAGGGTTTAACTCCTCATTTTCCTCTTGAAATATTGGGTTGATGAACAAATATTCACATTCATTGGGCCCTTTCCTTGGACGAACTACCACATTTCATCTGCGAATGGCATGAAAGCTTTTATCCAACTCTTAGTCACGTAATGTTGAGATATACTCCTCAACATTTTTTTGTAGTGTTTTTAGAAGAAAACATAGCAAGATAAAAATATATAATGAGTTCTAATACCAATTTAAAATAGTCCTATAACCAAAGGGACAACTTTTCCAAAATAATGGAAAATAAACAATAATACAAGAAAATAAGAAATAAACATTTGGGGCACTTGCACACCTATGGATGTAAAGAACCCATAAATCTAAGTATGAGAGGAAGGATACTCCAGTAAAACAACAAATATAGTTGATTTTTATTTTAATAAAATGATAATACATATTAGAGAGATAAACCCCTACTAATATATATAGAGGGGAAAATGTTAGGATATTTAGACACTTAGGATTTAGTTAAGATTAATTTGGTCTAATGTGTCTTTAGGTAAAGTGTGCTTCTTTAGTATGTATTTGTACTTACGTAATCCGATGGTCATGATATGTTCTAGGCATAAATTGATATGATGGTTCATCTTCACCTCAATCTCAATGGCTATCGATTTATGGCTTATCACCCAATTGGTCCATGATATCTATTTAAAGATCAACACGGAGGGTCATTTTCTTGGTGATAAATTGTGAGAAACTCATATGTAAATTATTTTTCCTTTTGTATTAATATATTGCCTCAAGTAGTTATTTGGCTGAGACATTGGACCAATTCCCTCTCCGAGGGTTTTAACCATGTAAAAAAAATGGTGTGTTGATTTGTGATTGTTTGTGGAGAGATTACTGAAGATGTTTGGCATGTGTGTAAAATACATGCTTTAGTCAAACATGGTATCAAAGGGCTTATGAAGACCTACTCACTTTGATCGAGATCTTGAATTGGTGTAGTTACATGCATCAAAGGATTTATGGAATATGTTTTTTTTGTGCATTTATGGGCTAATAAATGCATTCCATTGGATCATCAATGCTACTTTCAGTTGGAAACACTTTTCATTTCACTCAAAAAGATATATTTTTGCTCAAGATACGACCATTTTACTAGAAGATCAAGTTCTTCACAAAGTCTCTTACAAAAGCAAAGCTTTGTATACTTCAATCTATGTTAGGAGCTTAGGAATTTGTCATCAAGGGGGGGATAGGCTCTAATGGCTCATTTCTTCTCCTATTGTGTCACCTTTGTAAATCCTTCAATCCTATTTGAAGTTGTTCTTAAGGGGGGATGTTAGGATATTTAGACACTTAAGAGTTAGTTAAGGTCAACCTGGTTTAATGTTTATTTAGGTAAAGTGTGTTTCTTTAGTATGTATTTGTATTTCTGTAATCCAATGGTCATGATATATTCTAGACAAAGTGATCCAACGATTCATTTTCATGACCTCGGTCTCAATGGCTATTGATATGTAGCTTAACACGTGATTGGTCCATGGTCTTTTTTTAAAGAGGATGGAGAGTCATTTGCCTGATGATCGAATGTGAGAAACACATATATATATTATTTTTCTTTTTACATTAATATATTGCCTCAAGTGGATATTTGGTTGAGATCATAGACCGTTTCCCTCTCTGAAGGTTTTAACCATGTAAAAACATGGATATGTTGATTTGTAATATGTTTGTGTGGGTAATTACTTAAGATATTTAACCTATGTGAAAATATTATATTTTAGTCGAACAATTTTTTTTTAACAAAATCATGTCTAAAAATTTAAGTCATTAAATAAATTATTAAACCCTTATTATACTAAAGCATTCTTTTTATAAATATAAAACTACTACAAAATAAATAACTCATACATTAAAAAAAAAACTATTATAATAATTAACTAATATAATAAATATTGTGATTAGTTACACAACAACACCAATTGATCTACATTAAATATATTATTATATTTCTATTACACTCCCTAATATATAACAGCAACACCAATACAATACATTGAAAATATTTCTATTGCACTCGCTAATGAAGTGTTCAACAAAAACGTCTCTCCAAACTCACATTGCTTTAACCAAAAATTTGCTCACAATTCTTGACGTTCTCACTTAGATGACCATATAACGGATTTCCATTCCTATTTGATAGGACACATTATAAAATGTACTTCCTCATTAATACATAAAGTGAAGGTATACTCCAAGTGTCCTTACACATGAAATTAATTTGGTTTGGAACATCAAACAAGGCCTCGTCTTCAGATTTTCTCTAGAGAAAAGGATAGCATGGCAGATTTTCTCAAGAGAAAAAAATAGCATGGCTCTAGTAGATAATCCCTTTAAGCCTGATATGAAGAATCTATTTCTCATAAAAAAAAAATTCGGGTTACCTTCTCGACAACGATGTGGAGGTTGTTGTCTTCTTTTGAACATAGACTACTACAATAGAATTTTTATGGTACAATAAAGATATTAAAAATCGGTTGCTTCGTTCTCTTGCATTTCTTATTTATGGAGTTTCCCTTCCCATTTGTGGAACTATTTAATGTTATATGAATATTATTCTTGGATAATTGGAAGAGTATTCAAATGAAATGTATTAATTATAAAATTTCAACAAAAAATTCAGATTCGATGGAGTGGCACAACGACACCTCTGGTGGTGGCACCATAAGTCTTGGGGTCCATTCCAGGGGAGGGTCTGGGCTACCCTTGATTCCCAAGGATGAAATAGCAAGATAATTAAAAAATAATTCTAAAAAAAATATATTCATGAATACACAAAAGTATTACATGTTCTATTTTGTTGTGAATAAATTTTGTCATTTTCCTTTCCATTAATCTCCCCTTTGAAAGTCTTTTTAAGTTAAAGGTGACACTCCTAGAGGATTTGGAAATCAAGTTAAAGCTAAATAAAGCGTATCATTTCCCTCACCTTACTCTTTCCGCCTCCAAAATACTACGGCTTTTTTATGAGGCTTCTAGGGTAAACCAAGAGATGGTCACATAAGATTCTTCTATGAATTCAAAAGATTTTGAAGCTACCATGTTTGTAGGTGATGGTCCTAGGTCACGCTGGGGTTCTTTTGTTGATGTATAAATTGATTTGGTTGTGACTCCTATCATGCTTAAGATGCAATTTTTATGGATGTAGTTTTCATTTGTATTGTTTATTAGAATATAAAGTGGTGGGGTCTTTTGGCTATCTCAATGGAGACCCACTGTACCAACCCTAAGATGGGGTGTTGGATTAGGTCCTGTCACTGAGAGGGGGGGGTGAATCAGTGACACAATTTCAAACAAAACTTCTTTCACTTTAGTCATTTATACTTTGCAAATGTAATAACAAATTTGAACTCAATAATTTATCATGGAACCCAATAGGGAAAACCACCAAAACATTTCTATACTGAAAAATTATATTTACAATAGTTTTTGCAAGCTACCACTTACTGGAGACACCTATCCCCATGTTTCTCAACCACAACTGAAGGATGCATTCACACCCTGGTTTTTGCCTGCCCCTACAGACAAGGATGCGACTACACCCTATTTTCTAGCCACTACTGGAAGGAGGCTATAACCCCCTCGCATGCATGTAGCCTGCCCTAGCACCACCCTACCACCCTATTGATGTTTCTTTTCTTCAATTCTGGTAATTCAATTTTTCTTAGATTGTTCTTGTTGCTTCTGCAACTTGGACTCCCAAGATACATTTCTCTTTCAATTTTGAATCTTCACTAAATACTTTGCTCATGCCCTTTCAAACTCGTACCTCTTCATTCTAGACAAACACACCTTTCCAAAACATCATGCTCTTTCAACGTTTGCACCTCTTCATTCTGGACAAATACACCTTTCCAAAACAACATGCTCTTTCAATGTTTGCACCTCTTCAAATCTCTTTAAATTAATTATAAATTTGTTTGTGGATAACAAGCTTTTGTTTATGCTTTGATAAACACTCTGTTATTTCTTTTTATTAAATTTATGTTTATTTTTCTAAATGCATTCATGTAGCTTCTTATTTAATAAACTCTTATTATTATTTTTCAATTTTGTTTTGACAATGTTAAACAATCTGGCATCTCCTTCATGCTTCCTGTGCATTATAACTCTGATTCTTTCAATAGCATTTGTTTTCTCTTTGCACAGACATATTTCACTTTTGTTGACACTTTCCTTCTCAAGCAGGGAAATTTTTAGGGGCGAAATTTTGCCAATTGGCTATTTTTTGGGCCTTTTTTCAAAAAATAAATTCGCTATTTGGTCATTTTTAGGCTCTAATATCGCCTATATTTACATACATTATGTTTTTTCATCATAATATTCGCCCAAATTTATAAGTTTCAATAGTAAATTGTATGTTTCATATTTAATATTCGCCTACCAATCTATATTTATGTTTTTTTTCAATCCAAAATAATCACCTAGAATACTACACTTAAGCATACTTTTATAATCCTTAAAAAATACCATGTTCTCAAGACAAATGAGACATATTTCACTTTTGATGGCATTTTCCTCCTCAAGACAAATTCAATTTTTCACTAACTTTGCAGGTTCATCTTTCACACATATGATCACCAGACTGAAAACTAAGACCATGAGTGGATGTCCATATCACCAAAGAATGGACACATAAATTTCAATAGTTTTATTGACATAAGCAGAGCCTTTGGCGGGCATTTTAAAATGATATCTTAGACTTCTTGTTTTAACCAGTCAGACAATAAAACATTCTTTTTCCTAATTTGGAAGACTTATATCTCGCACATGTGATCTCCAAAATAAGAACTAACACCATGGCTAGATGAATAATTTACCAAGGAGAATACCCATAACATATGATGAATTTATTAGTTCAAGAACTGACTCTGGCATGCATTTCCAAGTGGGCTCTCAAACTTCTGTTTTCAACACAACCAATTTTCTTCAAACCCAAGGTCACCAAGGTGATTTCATTTTTTCTTCAAACTTGGAAATTGAGACATCCACAATGTGAGGAATATCATACTAACTCCAACCATGCCAATCTTCTCTCTTGCAACCTCGTCATCTGACCTTGGCGTGCATTTTACTGGGACAATGCAAACTATGCCAGATAGCACTTTTGGCAGACTTATATATTCTTCCTCAAACCCCTTTTGGATAATATAATCATATGGTCAAATGCACAACTAAACAATCTAAGTCCCTGTACCTTTAGAATAATTTTATCCATCATATACAGGAGGTGGCAAGCATTTTACAAAGGCTACTTGGGTGGATTTGCAAGGAGTTTTTATACTTAGATAATTTGTCCAAAACATAAGGTGGGTTTTTCTTTTCACCAAAACCATGAAACAATGATACCAGAGGATGTAGGACACCTCACTGAGCACAACACAACTTGTTTCACCCTCAGACTCTTCTTCATTTTCCCTAGGTGGGCATTTTACTGGAGTAGTGCAAATATGACTGGGAGGCACTTTTGGCAGATCCATATCTTTCTCCTCAAAGACTTTTTGGACCATCTGGGACCATGGTTGGATGAACCAACAAACACTCTAGAGATACACACTCTCAAAATATTTTTCTCATCATCCTATGAGATGTGCCGGGCATTTCCCTGAGGCCACTTAGACATATTTAACACTAATTCCATACTTTGGCAAATTTCTTAAGCTGGTCCAATCTTCCTAAAACACTGTTTTGGAAGGTCCATAACTTCTTCCTCAACCACTTCCAATATAATATGAAGACATGGTCAGGTAGGCCAAATACCAAGCTACAAGATGCCCATATCGAGTGGGAATTTTCTTCAACCCATAATTTATGGTGGGAATTTTCCTGAGGTTAATTAGCCATTTTTACTTGCTCTGTTGCAAAACCCTGTTTTGGAAGACCTAGAACTTTCTCCTCATAAGTGATGAAGACGAACTGAGTCCATGACTAGATAGCCACTATAACAAGTTATAGCCTGGTACCATGGTGCGGGAATTTTAATCAAACCATGAATTGTGGCGGGCATTATTTTAGACCGTCTTAGACTAGTTTTGACTATTTATTCCATACTTGGTCAAATTCCTTATTTTCACCAATTTGCCATATTTCTCCAGAATGATGTCACAATGCAACAATGATTTCAACTTCATGTCACATCATCATCTATGCCATGCCATGTCATCATATCTACCATATCATCATCCATGCCATGTTATCACTTCCTTTGTCTTTCATTGAGTTCACTCTGCCATCACGACCTTAGTTATTCCTTTGTCATTATTGAGATCCTTTGACATCAATGACAACCATATTCCATATTTCCAACAATCTCCCCCTTTGGCATTGATGAAAACACCTAAACCTTCTCCCCCTTTGACAACAATGACAATGGATAACTTGTTATGCCCTTTTATTGTAACCATGTTGACATAAAGTTTACAATTTTTTTTCTCTTCCACAACTGCTTCTTCCAATATACTTATCCTTTCCTCTTTGTCTTCTCTTCCTCTTGTTAACTTGGACTTGGTGCTGACCCTTTTGAATGATAATTTAGTTAGCATGCTGCTTTACCTTCTTTTGGCTTAGTCTTTAAATAAGAACTTGGATGATGAGTTCATAGACTCCCCCTATCACAGTGCTCCTCCTCTTGACAACACATTTCTTCTTCAAAAACTGTGATCAAATCCAATTGTGCTAGCTGATACCAATTTGTCACTTCTACACTTCTTTTTTTTATGGAAACTTTAAAACATTCTTTTCTTCTTATCAAAATATATTTTTCAAGTACTAATTGTAATTTTCTGATATTAACTCCCCCTAATTACACGATCCTCTCTAATGCTTTATTTCAAGGTTCTCATCTAGGTCATGTGAGACTTTTAGAAAAAACATCCATCTTCAGTTCCACCACTATCACTAATTTCTTCTTCGTCGTCTTTATTTCCATCATAATGAATGTCATTCTTATCTACAACACTCTTAAGCTCCTCGTCATCTTTGGAAACTTCTTTAATGTTTGAAACCTTTGTTTCTTCTAAATCTTCCGATTCTTCCTTTCCTCTCCACAACTTTCCATGAGGTACCTTTTGTTTTTTCAAGTTTAAACAATTGTCCTTATCTCCCGTCATGTGTTTTGAACAACTATTGTCAACATACTAGAGATCTCATTTATCTTGTGTTTTCAAGGTAGTAAGACATTCCTCTTTTAATGTTCTTTCTTTCCAAAGCTTATTTTTCTCTCTAATATCCTTTGGTCTTTCTGAGATTTCCATCAATCTACAATTACTTGCTTTATGTCCATAATTATGACAATTGAAGCATTCCAAGTTCCTTTCTTGTAGAGGTGCGAAGGAGTTATAATTTCTGCTCTTAACTTGACCAGTTGTTTGGTTGTCCTTGAGGCCATAGTTTTTAACCTTCAAATTTTTCCTTCCATTTGCTCTACAGTTCATAGCTTTGTGTCCTAAGTTAGAGAATGTAAAACAACAACCAAAGAAAAAGTGAGGATACCTATTTTGATAGACCTTCTTTGGAGTTGTCTTGACTTCCTTCTTGATGGGTGGAAATAATCCTCTGGAGTTCTAATCATTGCTTGTCTTTTCTTTCTCTTTCTTGAATGTACTGAGAAGAGCAGTTGCATAAGATTTTGAGCTAACTTGGTTTTCTTCTTGAGAATAACCTATTCCATTTTTGTTACTTGGATTCCTTTGTGTGGTTATAATCTTATCTAAGACTTTGGAGCTATTTTCATATCTTGTTTGGATAAATTTTGCATCAAGCTCTATTCTTAAGTGAACTAATTCTGCCTCCATTCTTTCACAGGTTACTTGTTTCTGTTTGAGAGATTTCTCCAGCCTTTCTTCTATCCTATTTGCATCTAGGATTTGGTGTTTCAGGTTGCTCACGATTTTCTCCATCTTTTTTTCTTTTCTTTTTTCATGTTCTTCCTTTTGTTCAAATACAAAACTTTTCAGCTGTCTACATTTGTTTTTGTATCTTCGTAATCCATCCAAAGCTCTAAGTAATTATTCTTCCATATTAACCTTTACTTCATCTTCTGACTCTTCTTTATGCTCAATTTCTTCTATCTCATTAGACTCTTCAATACCTAGAAAAAAGACTTCATCATCACTATCACTAAACTCAGATGAACTGTTGTCTTCTTCTTTTGAGTAGAAATTCTTTTTTGTTTTTGTAATTATTTTTCTTATAGTGGAATTTTCCCTTTTTCTTGTATTGTTTATTTATGGCATATTCATCTTTAAAGTCTTCCTTGGGATAAGGACACTTGGCTTTAAAGTGCCCAATTTTTCCACAATTAAAACATTTGAAAGGCAGTTTGCCTTGGTACTTCCCTGATCCTTTCTGAAGTTTTTTAATAAAATTGGCTTCTTCTACATCAGATTCTTCATGATGGTAGGTTTGAGGTTTTTGCTTCTGATCTTTTTTTTTCTATACCACTTTGAAAGCTTCTTCTCCTTTTGGGAAGTTCTCAATACCTAGTCTTAATTCATAGGCTGTGAGGATTCCATACAATTCATCCATGGTAAGTTCTTCTAGCTTATATCGGTCTTCAAGAGTGGATACTTTGGGATTATATGCCATAGGAAGTGTTCTTAGTATCTTTTCAACTAACTCACCATCTGGTATATTTTCTCCCAAACATTTGATTGCATTAACAAGATTAGCAACTCTCTCAAAGTACTCGGAAATATTTTCTTCATCCTTCATTTTTAGACTGTCATATTGTACTTCGAATGATTGAAGTTTTTCCATCTTTACTTTGGAACTCCTGCATATATAGTTTCCAATTTGTCCCAGAGCTGCTTTTCACTTTTGCATGTTAGTACTTTTGCAAGGACCTTCCTACTCGGTCCAGCTTGTAGTGTATTGAAGGCCTTTTCATGTTCCCAAAGTTTCTTCTTGTCTTCTGCTTCTGTGGGAGTGACTTTTGGAACATCATATCCTTCTTCAACCAGTGCCCATACTTCCAGTCCAAGGGACATTAGATAGCTTTTCATACTAATATTCCAAAAGACAAAGTCTTCACCATCAAATATGGGTACTCTTATTGACATCTTCATCCGTTGATCCATTTGGATATATACTTCTCTTCAAGTGGTTAAACTTACTACTGAAGAGACCTGCTCGGATACCAATTGTTGGATCAAGTCCTGTCACTGAGAGGGGGGGCTGAATCAATGACACAATTTCAAACCAAACTGCTTTCACTTTAGTCAGTTATACTTTGCAAATGTAATAACAAATTTGAACTCAATAATTTATCGTGGAACCCAATAGGGAAAACCACCAAAACATTTCTATACTACAAAATTAGATTTACAATAGTTTTTGCAAGCTACCACTTGTTGGAGACACCTATCCCCATGTTTCTCAACCACAACTGAAGGATGCACTCACACCCTATTTTCTGCCTGCCCCTACATACAAGGATGCAACTACACCCTATTTACCAGACACTACTTGAAGGAGGTTGTAACCCCCTTCCAGGCATGTATCCTACCCTAGCACCACCCTACCACCCTATTAATGTTTCTTTTCTTCAATTCTGGTAATTCAATTTTTCTTGGACCGTTCTTGCTGCTTCTGCAACTTGGACTCCCAAGATACATTTCTCTTTCAATTTCAAATCTTCACTAAATACTTTGCTCATGCCCCTTCAAATCTTCAGGCCCTTTCAAACTCGTACCTCTTCATTCTGGACAAACACGCCTTTCCAAAACATCATGCTCTTTCAATGTTTGCATCTCTTCATTTTGGACAAATACGCCTTTCCAAAACATCATGCTCTTTCAATGTTTGCACCTCTTCAAATATATTTAAATTAATTATAACTATGTTTATGGATAACAAGATTCTGTTTATGCTCTGATAAAAACTCTGTTTATTTCTTTTTATTAAATTTCTGTTTATTTTTCTAAATACACTCTTGTAGCTTCTTATTTAATAAACTCTGATTATTATTTTTCTTAGAGGTTAACAGAGTCGTAAAACCCGTCGGAGTTAGCTACACCAAACAACTTCTGGATAGGGTAATCCTTGCGTAGGGTTATTTGAAGCCTTCGGCTGGGCTATTTCATTTGTGTTGATGTGTGGGACAACCCCAGGTGTCAACACAAGCGTATAGATGAAACTAGTTCCTCCCAACAATACTAGAGGTAGTTCCTTACTCAAGGGGATTGAATTAGGCACCCATTGATACAGAACTAGCTAAATACCAAACAACATTAGTGACGAGTAGTTGAGCTAACCCATTGGGATAATACATACATACATACACACATATAATTTTTTTCAAAGAAAAAAACATTACATTTCACATTTCTAAAAAGAAATCAAAATATACATTATTCAAGCTTCATGGTTTCTATTTTCAAAATCTAAATATGTCTACGTCTTAGCTATGCATCTATATATTCTAGTGTTCCTAGAAACAATTCATGGTCTTTTTGAGAGACAAACCCAACTTATTACCTACTTATTATCGTGTTCCCAAAAACAGTTTATGGTCTTTTCAAGCGACAAACCCAACTTATTACATCATTACTATATAACAGTTTATGGTCTTTTCAAGCGACAAACCCAACTTATGTTTCCAAGTTCACAAAGTTCATTGTTCAAACATATTCATCTTTAAAATACCAACAAAATGACTAATACCATATAAAGAAAGATAAACACTTCAAATCAAAACATTCATTAAATTATCTTCATGTCTCCTTAAAATTCATTCTATATGATAAATAAAAAATTGTAATGTTGTCATTCACATTTGTCTAAGCTCATATAACTAGTACAACCACTTTAACTTGTCATCGATGAACACCGATAGGTCACAAGTTAAGTGTCATGAACAAGTTACTTGTTCTCCATGAACAACAACTACGAGTTATTCATGCATTAGTTATCCATGCATAGCTACCGGTTATTTTTTATATTATATTTTTATATATAATTGTTTATTTTGAATTTGGAACGACTGCAATGGGGATCAAGTTCTAAAGGTCTTACTCATAGTCACTATTGTAATATAAGAGATTACACCATAAATAATTACCAATAGTACACATAAAAAACCATATTATACTTCACCCGACATGTAGACTAGCTGGTGATAAGGTGCACTGTTAAGGCACTCCTTGTGATGACGTAGGTTCAAACCTCAATTAGCTCTATGTATCACGCGTGGGGCAATGTCGGTATGCCTAGGGGTATAGTGATAGCATACCATAATCGACCCCAAGTCACACGAGTACGAACCTAACCCCCATTGCCAATTCCGCTAGTTACAAAAAAAACAACCATGTTGTACAACAAGTTAATATACAAACAAGTTGTTATTTCCTTAGTATTGAGGTATAGTGCAACATAGAGGCTCTTACTAAGAGTTATGATCCATGTTGCCAAAAATTCCTCTACAATCCTTTAAATATCTAACTTTCAGAAATCACCACACCGATGAGGGTGCACTACTATAGGGCCTTTGGTGGGGCATAACTCAATAACATGTTATATGTCCTTGTTAGAAGGGTATCATGTTATATGTCCTTGTTAGGAGGGTATCATGTAGGAATCTCTTGGAGTACCATCTTCTAAAGTAATGTAGAGAGGCGTGGATCATAATTTTTTGGAAAAGGACTTGTGTCCATAAATTACAATCAATCCTTGGAACCAAAGTGGCTCTTATACATGTATTTCGAGTCCAATGTTTTTATTCTTTTAGCTTCGAATCCAAGTTTGAAAATTACCTCACAACCACCTAAATGAAAGAGACAAATTTTTCTCAATGGTTAGAGGAGTAGGTGTTTGTGGATATGAGACAATGAAAAGCCAAAACAATATCTACTCGTCGAATAGTCATGACATAAAAGTCATCCTCAAGGTTATTATCATACACTCGCACATTGAATAGGAAGCATTCACAAGTATATATACGTAGGCACAAACACTTCACTTGTTAGTACACTAAAATATGTTTAGTATACCAACATAACAAAGACTATGTTTTTTTGAATAGCCACAAATTTCGAAAGCGTGAAATCTACCCAAACTAATCATGGAAGTACGAGAGGTCAATGGTTCTCTTATTTGTAATGGGGTATGGGGGTGGTCCTATGAACTAGAATCAATATCAATTTCTTAAAGAAGAGTATCCTCCATGGGTACATATTCCAAGTCAAACCGAGGTAAGTATTTGTCCATAAAACGTTTTTGGGTATATGTATTACATGACCTTTAAACAACTATTTAGAGCATGTACATCATAGCTATGAGGTTGTAGCGATAGGTTTTGGGTTGCACTAGCCATTGCAAGTTTTGTTATATGCAGATTTATGCTTTCCCTCGTCCTTGGCCTTTTTGTCATGTGTATAACCCCATTTGCTAGAGCTATGTATGTCTGTCTTGATATTCTTAATGTGATTTGCAATTCCTCAAGTTATAACGATCGATTTTTATGAAGGGTTAGGTTCAAACATTTTTAACTCAAAAGGGATTTGGATTTTTGATAGTATATTTTAAAGATAGAGACTTTATCCCTAAAATTAACTATTTAAAACTTCTTTTCTAATTCTTTAATATGCATAACCTTTGTATTGTTGAGATTTGTTCTTTAACTTAATGCATCCACAAAATCACCAAAATCTCCTTTAGGGTTCTTAAAAATCCACATTTCTCCCTAAGTATCAGTTGTGCCAACTAGATTTTGTAAGAGCATATTTAACTTATGTTTTCGGCTATACATGTGTTGCATCGTGAATGCAAGCTTAATCTTACTTAACCAATTATACACATGCACTTCACCACCAAAGTTGTATTGTGGATTCTTCATGTGGAGGTTGTAAGAGGGCTTATGAGAGCTTAGTGATGATGTGGATCTCAAAGAGGTGTTACCCTTGATTCCTCAAGGGTTTAACTCCTCATTTTCCTCTTGAAATATTGGGTTGATGAACAAATGTTCACATTCATTGGCCCTTTCCTTGGACGAACTACCATATTTCATCTGCAAATGGCATGAAAGCTTTTATCCAACTCTTAGTCACGTAATGTTGAGATATACTCCTCAACATTTTTTTGTAGTGTTTTTAGAAGAAAACATAGCAAGATAAAAATATAAAATGAGTTCTAATACCAATTTAAAATAGTCCTATAACCAAAGGGACAACTTTTCCAAAATAATGGAAAATAAACAATAATACCATAAAATAAGAAATAAACATTTGGGGCACTTGCACACCTATGGATGTAAAGAACCCGTAAATCTAAGTATTAGAGGAAGGAGACTCCAGCAAAACAACAAATATAGTTGATTTTCATTTTAATAAAATGATAATACATATTAGAGAGATAAACCCCTACTAATATATATAGAGGGGGAAATGTTAGGATATTTAGACACTTAGGATTTAGTTAAGATTAATTTGGTCTAATGTGTCTTTAGGTAAAGTCTGCTTCTTTAGTATGTATTTGTACTTATGTAATCCGATGGTCATGATATGTTCTAGGCATAAATTGATATGATGGTTCATCTTCACCTCAATCTCAATGGCTATTGATTTATGACTTATCACCCAATTGGTCCATGATATCTATTTAAAGATCAACACGGAGGGTCATTTTCTTGATGATAAATTGTGAGAAACTCATATGTAAATTATTTTTCCTTTTGTATTAATATATTGCCTAAAGTAGTTATTTGCCTAAGACATTGGACCGATTCCCTCTCCGAGGGTTTTAACCATATAAAAAAAATGGTGTGTTGATTTGTGATTGTTTGTGGAGAGATTACTTAAGATGTTTGGCATGTGTGTAAAATACATGCTTTAGTCAAACATGGTATCAAAGGGCTTATGAAGACCCACTCACTTTGATCGAGATCTTGAACTGGTGTAGTTACATGCATCAAAGGATTTATGGATTATGTTTTTTTGGTGCATTTATGGGCTAATAAATGCATTCCATTGGATCCTCAATGCTACTTTCAGTTGGAAACACTTTTCATTTCACTCAAAAAGATATATTTTTGCTCAAGATACGACCATTTTACTAGAAAATCAAGTTCTTGACAGAGTCTCTTACAAAAGCAAAGCTTTGTATACTTCAATCTATGTTAGGAGCTTAGGAATTTGTCATCAAGGGGGGGATAGGCTCTAATGGCTCATTTATTCTCCTATTGTGTCACCTTTGTAAATCCTTCAATCCTATTTGAAGTTGTTCTTAAGGGGGGATGTTAGGATATTTAGACACTTAAGAGTTAGTTAAGGTCAACCTGGTTTAATGTTTATTTAGGTAAAGTGTGTTTCTTTAGTATGTATTTGTATTTATGTAATCCAATGGTCATGATATATTCTAGACAAAGTGATCCAACGATTCATTTTCATGACCTCGATCTCAATGGCTATTGATATGTAGCTTAACACGCAATTGGTCCATGGTCTTTATTTAAAGAGGATGGAGGGTCATTTGCCTGATGATCGAATGTGAGAAACACATATATATATTATTTTTCTTTTTACATTAATATACTGGCTCAAGTGGATATTTGGTTGAGATCATAGACCGTTTCCCTCTCTGAAGGTTTTAACCATGTAAAAACATGGATATGTTGATTTGTAATATATTTGTGTGAGTAATTGCTTAAGATATTTAACCTATGTGAAAATATTATGTTTTAGTCGAACAAAAAATCTCTAATAAAATCATGTCTAAAAATTTAAGTCATTAAATAAACTATTAAACCCTTATTATACTAAAGCATTCTTTTTATAAATATAAAACTACTACAAAATAAATAACTCATACATAATAAAAAAATAAAAATAAAAACTATTATAATAATTAACTAATATAATAAATATTGTGATTAGTTACACAACAACACCAATTGATCTACATTAAATATATTATTGTATTTCTATTACACTCCCTAATATATAACAGCAACACCAATACAATACATTGAAAATATTTCTATTGCACTCCCTAATGAAGTGTTCAACAAAAACGTCTCTCCAAACTCACATTGCTTTAACCAAAAATTTGCTCACAATGCTTGACGTTCTCAATTAGATGACCATATAACGGATTTGATAGGACACATTATAAAATGTACTTCCTCATTAATACATAAAGTGAAGGTATACTCCAAGTGTCCTTACACATGAAATTAATTTGGTTTGCAACATCAAACAAGGCCTCGTCTTCAGATTTTCTCTAGAGAAAAGGATAGCATGGCAGATTTTCTCAAGAGAAAAAAATAGCATGGCTCTAGTAGATAATCCCTATTCGGATTACCAACAAATGTGATATTAAGAATCTATTTCTCATAAAAAAAAATTCGGGTTACCTTCTCGACAACGATGTGGAGGTTGTTGTCTTCTTTTGAACATAGACTACTACAATAGAATTTTTATGGTACAATAAAGATATTAAAAATCGGTTGCTTCGTTCTCTTGCATTTCTTGTTTATGGAGTTTCCCTTCCCATTTGTGGAACTATTTAATGTTATATGAATATTATTCTTGGATAATTGGAAGAGTATTCAAATGAAATGTATTAATTATAAAATTTCAACAAAAAATTTAGATTTGATGGAGTGGCGCAAAAACACCTCTGGTGGTGGCACCATAAGTATTGGGGTCCATTCCAGGGGAGGGTATGGGCTACCCTTGATTTCCAAGGATGAAATAGCAAGATAATTAAAAAATAATTCTAAAAAAAATCCATTGATGAATACACAAAAGTATTACATGTTCTATTTTGTTGTGAATAGATTTTGTCATTTTCCTTTCCATTCATCTCCCCTTTGGAAGTCTTTTTAAGTTAAAGGTGACACTCCTAGAGGATTTGGAAATCAAGTTAAAGCTAAATAAAGCGTATCATTTCCCTCACCTTACTCTTTCCGCCTCCAAAATACTACGGCTTTTTTATGAGGCTTCTAGGGTAAACCAAGAGATGGTCACATAAGATTCTTCTATGAATTCAAAAGATTTTGAAGCTACCATGTTTGTAGGTGATGGTCCTAGGTCACCCTGGGGTTCTTTTGTTGATGTATAAATTGATTTGGTTGTGACTCATATCATGCTTATGATGCAATTTTTATGGATGTAGTTTTCATGTGTATTGTTTATTAGAATATAAAGTGGTGGGGTCTTTTGGCTATCTCAATGGAGACCCACTATACCAACCCTAAGAGTGGGGTGTTGGATCAGGTCCTGTCACTGAGAGGGGGGGGTGAATCAGTGACACAATTTCAAACAAAACTTCTTTCACTTTAGTCATTTATACTTTGCAAATGTAATAACAAATTTGAACTCAATAATTTATCGTGGAACCCGATAGGGAAAACCACCAAAACATTTCTATACTGCAAAATTACATTTACAATAGTTTTTGCAAGCTACCACTTGCTGGAGACACCTATCCCCATGTTTCTCAACCACAACTGAAGGATGCACTCACACCCTGGTTTCTGCCTGCCCCTACAGACAAGGATGCGACTACACCCTATTTACAAGCCACTACTGGAAGGAGGCTATAACCCCCTTGCATGCATGTAGCCTACCCTAGCACCACCCTACCACCCTATTGATGTTTCTTTTCTTCAATTCTGGTAATTCAATTTTTCTTGGATTGTTCTTGTTACTTCTGCAACTTGGACTCCCAAGATACATTTCTCTTTCAATTTTGAATCTTCACTAAATACTTTGCTCATGCCTCTTCAAATATTCATGCCCTTTCAAACTCGTACCTCTTCATTCTAGACAAACACACCTTTCCAAAACATCATGCTCTTTCAACGTTTGCACCTCTTCATTCTGGACAAATACGCCTTTCCAAAACAACATGCTCTTTCAATGTTTGCACATCTTCAAATCTCTTTAAATTAATTATAACTTTGTTTATGGATAACAAGCTTCTGTTTATGCTTTGATAAACACTTTGTTTATTTCTTTTTATTAAATGTATGTTTATTTTTCTAAATGCACTCCTGTAGCTTCTTATTTAATAAACTCTGATTATTATTTTTCAATTTTTTTTTTATAATGTTAAACAATTTGGCATCTCCTTCATGCTTCCTGTGCATTATAACTCTGATTCTTTCAATAGCATTTGTTTTCTCTTTGCGCAGACATATTTCACTTTTGTTGACACTTTCCTTCTCAAGCAGGGAAATTTTTAGGGGCGAAATTTTGCCAATTGGCTATTTTTTGGGCCTTTTTTCAAAAAATAAATTCGCTATTTGGTCATTTTTAGGCTCTAATATCGCCTATATTTACATAAATTATGTTTTTTTTATCATAATATTCGCCCAAATTTATAAGTTTCAATAGTAAATTGTATGTTTCATATTTAATATTTGCCTACCAATCTATATTTATGTTTTTTTTCAATCCAAAATAATCGCCTAGAATACTACACTTAAGCATACTTTTATAATCCTTAAAAGATACCATGTTCTCAAGACAAATGAGACATATTTCACTTTTGCTGGCATTTTCCTTCTAAAGACAAATTCAATTTTTCACTAACTTTGCAGGTTCATCTTTCACACATATGATCACCATACTGAAAACTAAGACCATGAGTGGATGTCCATATCACCAAAGAATGAACCCATAAATTTCAATAGTTTTATTGACATAAGCAGAGCCTTTGGCGGGCATTTTAAAATGATATCTTAGACTTCTTGTTTTAACCATTCAGACAATAAAACATACTTTTTCCTAATTTGGAAGACTTCTATCTCGCACATGTGATCTCCAAAATAAGAACTAACACCATGGCTAGATGAATAATTTACCAAGGAGAAGACCCATAACATCTGATGAATTTATCAGTTCAAGAACTGACTCTGGCATGCATTTCCAAGTGGGCTCTCAAACTTCTGTTTTCAACACAACCAATTTTCTTCAAACCCGAGGTCACCAAGGTGATTTCATTTTTTCTTCAAACTTGGAAATTGAGACATCCACAATGTGAGGAATATCATACTAACTCCAACCATGCCAATCTTCTCTCCTGCAACCTCATCATCTGACCTTGGCGTGCATTTTACTGGGACAATGCAAACTATGCCAAATAGCACTTTTGGCAGACTTATATCGTCTTCCTCAAACCCCTTTTGGATAAGATAATCATATGGTCAGATGCACAACTAACAATCTGAGTCCCTGTACCTTTAGCATAATTTTATCCATCATATACAGGAGGTGGCAAGCATTTTACAAAGGCTACTTGGGTAGATTTGCAAGGAGTTTTTATACTTAGATAATTTGTCCAAAACATAAGGTGGGTTTTTCTTTTCACCAAAAACATGAAACAATGATACCAGAGGATGTAGGACACCTCACTGAGCACAACACAACTTGTTTCACCCTCAGACTCTTCTTCATTTTCCCTAGGTGGGCATTTTACTGGAGTAGTGCAAATATGATTGGGAGGCACTTTTGGCAGATCCATATCTTTCTCCTCAAAGACTTTTTGGACCATCTGGGACCATGGTTGGATGCACCAACAAACACTCTAGAGATACACACTCTCAAAATATTTTTCTCATCATCCTATGAGATGTGGCGGGCATTTCCCTGAGGCCACTTAGACATATTTAACACTAATTCCATACTTTGGCAAATTTCTTAAGCTGGTCCAATCTGCCTAAAACACTATTTTGGAAGGTCCATAACTTCTTCCTCAACCACTTCCAAGATAATATGAAGACATGGTCAGGTAGGCCAAATACCAAGCTACAAGATTCCCATATCGAGTGGGAATTTTCGTCAACCCATAATTTATGGTGGGCATTTTCCTGAGGCTAATTAGCCATTTTTACTTGCTCTGTTGCAAAACCCTGTTTTGGAAGACCTAGAACTTTCTCCTCATAAGTGATGAAGACAAACTGAGACCATGACTAGATAGCCACTATAACAAGTTATAGCCTGGTACCATGGTGCATGAATTTTAATAAAAACCATGAATTGTGGTGGGCATTATTTTAGACCGTCTTAGACTAGTTTTGACTATTTATTCCATACTTGGTCAAATTCCTGATTTTCACCAATTTGCCATATTTCTCTAGAATGATGTCACAATGCAACAATTATTTCAACTTCTTGTCACATCATCATCTATGCCATGCCATGTCATCATATCTACCATATCATCATCCATGCCATGTTATCACTTCCTTTGTCTTTCACTGAGTTCACTCTGCCATCACGACCTTAGTTATTCCTTTGTCATTACTGAGATCCCTTGACATCAATGACAACCATATTCCATATTTCCAACAATCTCCCCCTTTGGCATTGATGAAAACACCTAAACCTTCTCCCCCTTTGACAACAATGACAATGGATAACTTGTTATGCCCTTTTATTGTAACCATGTTGACATAAAGTTTACAATTTTTTTTTTCTCTTCCACAACTGCTTCTCCCAATATGCTTATCCTTTCCTCTTTGTCTTCTCTTCCTCTTGTTAACTTGGACTTGGTGCTGACCCTTTTGAATGATAATTTAGTTAGCATGCTTCTTTACCTTCTTTTGGCTTAGTCTTTGAATAAGAACTTGGATGATGAGTTCATAGACTCCCCCTATCACAGTGCTCCTCCTCTTAACAACACATTTCTTCTTCAAAAACTGTGATCAAATCCAATTGTGGTAGCTGATACCAATTTGTCACTTCTACACTTCTTTTTTTATGGCAACTTTAAAACATTCTTTTCTTCTTATCAAAAGATATTTTTCAAGTACTAATTGTAATGTTCTGATATTAACTCCCCCTAATTACATGATCTTCTCTAATGCTTTATTTCAAGGTTCTCTTCTAGTTCATGTGAGACTTTTAGAAAAAACATCCATCTCCAGTTCCACCACTATCACTCATTTCTTCTTCGTCGTCTTTATTTCCTTCATAATGAATGTCATTCTTATCTACAACACTCTTAAGCTCCTCGTCATCTTTGGAAACTTCTTTAATGTTTGAAACCTTTGTTTCTTCTAAATATTTCGATTCTTCCTTTCCTCTCCACAACTTTCCATGAGGTACCTTTTGTTTTTTCAAGTTTAAACAATTGTCCTTATCTCCTGTCATGTGTTTTGAACAACCATTGTCAACATACTAGAGATCTCATTTATCTTGTGTTTTCAAGGTAGTAAGACATTCCTCTTTTAATGTTCTTTCTTTCCAAAGCTTATTTTTCTCTCTAATATCCTTTGTTCTTTCTGAGATTTCCATCAATCTGCAATTACTTGCTTTATGTCCATAATTATGACAATTGAAGCATTCCAAGTTCCTTTCTTGTAGAGGTGCAAAGGAGTTATAATTTCTGCTCTTAACTTGAACAGCTGTTTGGTTGTCCTTGAGGCCATAGTTTTTAACCTTCAAATTTTTCCTTCCATTTGCTCTATAGTTCATAGCTTTGTGTCCTAAGTTAGAGAATGTAAAACAACAACCAAAGAAAAAGTGAGGATACCTATTTTGATAGACCTTCGTCGGAGTTGTCTTGACTTCCTTCTTGATGGGTGGAAATAATCCTCTGGAGTTCTGATCATTGCTTGTCTTTTCTTTCTCTTTCTTGAATGTACTGAGAAGAGCAGTTACATAAGATTTTGAGATAACTTGGTTTTCTTCTTGAGAATAACCTATTCCATTTTTGTTACTTGGATTCCTTTGTGTCGTTATAATCTTATCTAAGACTTTGGAGCTATTTTCATATCTTGTTTGGATAAATTTTGCATCAAGCTCTTTTCTTAAGTGAACTAAATCTGCCTCCATTCTTTCATAGGTTACTTGTTTCTCTTTGAGAGATTTCTCCAGCCTTTCTTCTATCCTATTTGCATCTAGGATTTGGTGTTTCCGGTTGCTCACGATTTTCTCCATCTTTTTTTCTTTTCTTTTTTCATGTTCTTCCTTTTGTTCAAATACAAAACTTTTCAACTGTCTATATTTTTTTTTGTATCTTCGTAATCCATCCAAAGCTCTAAGTAATTCTTCTTCCATATTAACCTTTACTTCATCTTCTGACTCTTCTTTATGCTCAATTTCTTCTATCTCATTAGACTCTTAAATACCTAGAAAAAATACTTCATCATCACTATCACTAAACTCAGATGAACTGTTGTCTTCTTCTTTTGAGTATAAATTCTTTTTTGTTTTTGTAATTATTTTTCTTATAGTGGAATTTTCCCTTTCTCTTGTATTGTTTATTTATGTCATATTCATCTTCAGAGTCTTCCTTAGGATAAGGACACTTGGCTTTAAAGCGCCCAATTTTTCCACAATGAAAACATTTGAAAGGCAGTTTGCCTATGTACTTCCTTGATCCTTTCTGAAGTTTTTTAATAAAATTGGCTTCTTCTACATCAGATTCTTCATGATGGTTGGTTTGAGGTTTTTGCTTCTGATCTTTTTTTTTTCTAGACCAATTTGAAAGCTTCTTCTCCTTTTGGGAAGTTCTCAATACCTAGTCTTAATTCATAGGCTGTGAGGATTCCATACAATTCATCCATGGTAAGTTCTTCTAGCTTCTATCAGTCTCCAAGAGTGCATACTTTGGGATTATATGCCATAGGAAGTGTTCTTAGTATCTTTTCAACTAACTCACCATCTGGTATATTTTCTCCCAAACATTTGATTGCATTAACAAGATTATCAACTCTCTCAAAGTACTCGGAAATATTTTCTTCATCCTTCATTTTTAGACTTTCATATTGTACTTTGAATGATTGAAGTTTTTCCATCTTTACTTTGGAACTCCTGCATATATAGTTTCCAATTTGTCCCATAGCTGCTTTGCACTTTTACATGTTAGTACTTTTGCAAGGACCTTCTTACTCGGTCCAGCTTGTAGTGTATTGAAGGCCTTTTCATGTTCCCAAAGTTTCTTCTTGTCTTCTGCTTCTGTGGGAGTGACTTTTGGAACATCATATCCTTCTTCAACTAGTGCCCATACTTCCAGTCCAAGGGACATTAGATAGCTTTTCATACTAATATTCCAAAAGACAAAGTCTTCACCATCAAATATGGGTACTCTTATTGACATCTTCATCTACTGATCCATTTGGATATATACTTCTCTTCAAGTGGTTAAACTTACTAGTGAAGAGACCTGCTCGGATACCAATTGTTGGATCAGGTCCTATCACTGAGAGGGGGGGCTGAATCAATGACACAATTTCAAACCAAACTGCTTTCACTTTAGTCAGTTATACTTTGAAAATGTAATAACAAATTTGAACTCAATAATTTATCATGGAACCCAATAGGGAAAACCACCAAAACATTTCTATACTACAAAATTAGATTTACAATAGTTTTTGCAAGCTACCACTTGCTGGAGACACCTATCCCCATGTTTCTCAACCACAACTGAAGGATGCACTCACACCCTGTTTTCTGCCTACCCCTACATACAAGGATGAAACTACACCCTATTTACCAGACACTACTTGAAGGAGGCTGTAACCCCCTTCCAGGCATGTAGCCTACCCTAGCACCACCCTACCACCCTATTAATGTTTCTTTTCTTCAATTCTGGTAATTCAATTTTTCTTGGACTGTCCTTGCTGCTTCTGCAACTTGGACTCCCAAGATACATTTCTCTTTCAATTTCAAATCTTCACTAAATACTTTGCTCATGCCTCTTCAAATCTTTAGGCCCTTTCAAACTTGTACCTCTTCATTCTGGACAAACATGACTTTCCAAAACATCATGCTCTTTTAACGTTTGCATTTCTTCATTCTGGACAAATATGCCTTTCCAAAACATCATGCTCTTTCAATGTTTGCACCTCTTCAAATATATTTAAATTAATTATAACTATGTTTATGGATAACAAGATTCTATTTATGCTCTGATAAAAACTCTGTTTATTTCTTTTTATTAAATTTCTGTTTATTTTTCTAAATACATTCTTGTAGCTTCTTATTTAATAAACTCTGATTATTATTTTTCAATTCTGTTTTGACAATGTCAAACAATATGGCATCTCCTTCATGCTTCGTGTGCATTATAACTCTGATTCTTTTAATAACATTTGTTTTCTCTTTGTGCAGATATATTTCACTTTTGTTGACACTTTCCTTCTCAAGACAAATCAGACATATTTCACTTTTGCTGGCATTTTCCTTCTAAAGACAAATTCAATTTTTCACTAACTTTGCAGGTTCATCTTTCACACATATGATCACCATACTGAAAACTAAGACCATGAGTGGATGGCCAGATCACCAAAGAATGGACCCATAAGTTTCAATAGTTTTATTGACATAAGCAGAGCCTTTGGTGGGCATTTTAAAATGATATCTCAGACTTCCTGTTTTAACCATTCAGACAATAAAATATACTTTTTCCTAATTTGGAAGACTTATATCTCGCACATGTGATCTCCAAAAGAAGAACTAACACCATGTCTAGATGAAAAATTTACCAAGGAGAAGACCAATAACATCTGATGAATTTATCAGTTCAAGAACTGACTCTGGCGTGCATTTCCAAGTGGGCTCTCAAACTCTTGTTTTCAACACTTAACCAATTTTCTTCAAACCCTAGGTCACCAAGGTGATTTCATTTTTTCTTCAAACTTGGAAATTGATACATCCACAATGTTAGGAATATCATATTGACTCCAACCATGCCAATATTCTCTCCTGCAACCTCATCATTTGACCTTCGCAGACATTTTACTGGGACAGTGTAAACTATACCAGATAGCACTTTTGGCAAGCTTATATCTTATTCCTCAAACCCCTTTTGGATAAGATAATCATATGGTCAGATGCACAACTAAAAAATATAAGTCCATGTACATTTAGAATAATTTTATCCTTCATATACAGGAGGTGGCAGGCATTTTACAAAGGCTACTTGGGTAGATTTGCAAGGAGTTTTTATACTTAGATAATTTGTCCAAAACCTAAGGTGGATTTTTCTTTTCGCCAAAACCATGAAACAATGATACCATAGGATGTAGGACACCTCAATGAGCACAAAAAAACTTGTTTCACCCTCAGACTCTTCTTCATTTGCCCTAGGCGGTCATTTTACTGGAGTAGTGCAAATATGACAGGGAGGCACTTTTGGCAGATCCACATCTTTCTCCTCAAAGACGTTTTGGACCATCTAGGACCATGGTTGGATGCACCAACAAGCACTCTAGATATCCACACTCTCAAAATATTTTTCTCATCATCCTATGAGATGTGGTGGGCATTTCCCTGAGGCCAGTTAGACAGATTTAACACTAATTCCATACTTAAGGCAAATATCTTAAGCTGGTCCAATCTGCCTGAAACACTGTTTTGGTAGGTCCACAACTTCTTCCTCGGCCACTTCCAAGATAATCTGAATACATGGTCAGGTAGGCTAAATACCAAGCTACAAGATGCCCATATGGTGCGGGCATTTTCTTCACCACATAATTTATGGCGGGCATTTTTCTGAGGCTACTTAGCCATTTTTACTTGCTCTGGTGCAAAACCCTGTTTTGGCAGACCTAGAACTTTCTCCTCATAAGTGATGAAGACAAACTGAGACCATGAATAGATAGCCAGTTAGCCACTATAACAAGCTATAACCTGGTACCATGGTGCGATAATTTTAATCAAACCATGAATTGTGGTGGCCATTCTTTTAGACCCTCTTAGACTAGTTTTGACTATTTATTCCATACTTAGTCAAATTCTTGATTTTCACCAATTTGCCATATTTCTCCAAAATGATGTCACAATGCAACAATGATTTCAACTTCATGTCACATAATCATCTATGCCATGCCATGTCATCATATATTCCATATCATCATCCATGCCATGTTATCAATTCCTTTGTCTTTCACTGAGTTCACTCTGCCATCATGACCTTAGTTATTTCTTTGCCATTACTGAGATCCTTTGACATCAATGACAACCATATTCCATATTGCCAACATGGGGGGGTGGTTGACCCTTAAAATCCTCGAGTCTTCCACGATGACAATTCTACTTGCCGCTAGAGAAAATGCTCTTCTAGACCAATACTAAGGCTAGGGCCAACTCGCAGTTTTCATCCAAGTTGTAAGACAGAGCGGCTAGCACAAGTGAGGCAGTTGTGCGATGGCTTGGGTTTCCATATATTGAAAGAATATAAAACCTACTTATTAGTGATGTACTTTTTAGCACACTGTGTTTGTGTAGATGGGGTGGGGCATTCTCTTATGGAAAGGGACTTGAAAGAACTCTGATGAGTAGAAGTTGCATCACTATTCTAGAACTGGCGAGTCTTTTTCTAGTTTTGGCTCACTAATATAATCCTAGTAAGTTTGAGATAATGGAGACATGAGGGTCATATTCCTTTTTTTTAATAAAATAAATTATTTTTTCAATAGCGATATGACCTAAGGGGGATCACATACGAGGTTAAATGTATATGATATGACCCAAAGGATGACATATATAGGGCTATATGGGGTTAAATGTATATGTATTAATGTAAATGTATAGGTGATAGTGGTCGGCTTTATCCTGACCTTTCCTTTGTCGTTGGTTGTGTTGCCCGTTATATGCAGACACCTCATGAAAGTCACTGGAAAGCAGCTAAAAGAATACTTCGATATATTCGAGGTACAGTTCAGTTTGGGATTCATTACAGTACAGGGGGGAAACCTTTGTTGGTTGGTTTCACTGATTTAGATTGGGCCGGCGATCCTGATGATCGAAAGTCTACTACAGGTTATGTTTTTAGTCTGGGATCTGGACCTATTACTTGGGCTTGTAAGAAACAACAAGCTCTTTCTCTTTCTTCAGCAGAGGCAGAATATCGAGCAGCTATTAATGCCAGTCAGGAAAATTTATGGCTTCGATAGATCCTTTCAGAGTTTGGATTCGAGCAGCAACAGCTTACTCCACTTTGGTGCGACAATCAAAGTGCCATCAAGCTTGCCAAAGATCCAGTTCTACATCAACGCGGCAAACACATTGAGCTACATATGAACTTCATCAGAAATCTTGTTCATGATCGTGTTCTTGAAGTGCTCTTTTGCCCTACAGATGATCAAGTTGCAGACATCTTCACCAAGTCTCTTACAGAAGCGAAGTTTTCTAAACTTCGATCTATGTTAGGAGTTCAGGAACTTGTCATTAAGGGGGGATAGGCTCTAATTCCTCCTTCCTTCTCCTAATAGTGTCACTTCTGTAAATCCTTCAATCCTATCCCAAGTTGTTCTTAAGGGGGGATGTTAGGATATTTAGACACTTAGGAGTTAGTTAAGATCAACTTGTGTAATATATCTGTTAGGGATAGTGTGTTTCTTTAGTATGCATTAGTATGCATTTGTAAATACTTAATCCGATGGTCACGATATGTTCCCGACATAGAGTGATCCGACGGCTCAACTTCTCTTAGATCAAACCTAACCTTGATCTGTGCCTTAACACCCGATTGGTCCATGATCTCTATTTAAAGAGCATGGAGGGTCATTGTTTAGTTGATCGATTATGAGAAGCTCATTTGTAACTTTCTTTCTTTGCATAATAAATTGTCCCGTAGAATCTATTTGGCCGGGGCCGTGGAGTGTTTCCCTCAAGAGGGTTTAAACCACGTCAAAACATTGGTGTGTTGATCTGTGATCTGTTTGTGTGAAGTGGTTGCTCTTGGTGTTCGGTCCTTTGGTAGTACCCTGTGTACCCGAACATAATCTAATGGAAATGGAGTTTGGTACTTAGTGGGTAAACTTATGCACCATTAGGCTTGTAGGACTAAGACAATGACACACGACTTTTTATAGTATGTATTCAATCTTCTTATTTCATGTTACAAACATAGCATAGTTTTTAATATTATCATAACACCAGTTTGTATACAAGTTCTTTGAGACTATAAACTCATATTTCATTGCTTTTGAATTCTGCCAATGAAGGAAGTCACATTCATGGTACATTATGGATTTTTTAATATTATCATAACACCAATTTGTATACAAGTTCTTAGAGACTATAAACTCATATTTCATTGCTTTTGAATGCTGCCAATAAAGGAAGTCACAATCATGGTACATTATGGATTTGAGTTGTAATTTAGGTTTATCGATACATGGAATTTATGTAGGATTAAGTTTCAAGCATGTATTGAGAAGTTTCATCTTTTGTATTCATACACAAATGCTCCTTTTTCATGAGAGTTTCTTTACTATAAATCTTATGTTCTCATCTCTTATGGTTTAGTTACATGGAATTCATGTAGGATTAAGTTTCATCTTTTGTATTCATACATAAATGCTCCTTTTTCATGAGGGTTTCTTTACTATAAATCTTATGTTCTCATCTCTTATGGTTTAGTTTTTTTCTATGGTCTTTTCTATGACTGTTAAAATATTATTTTGTACATTTAGTTTAAATTCTAACAGTAGTACCATAATGGGAGAGCATTCATTAAGAGTGTTTGTAGCTTACATGTATTCCATCACTCTAAAGAATAAGGAACATAGATTTTGAAGAGATTCTTGTACACAAGTATCAATGATTTATGGTTTACTTGAGATTCTACTTCAAACCTACAATTTGCAGCTACACATTCCACCTCTTAGATTATGGAAGAGTCTAAACACACTTCAAATGGTTCAATTACTTGCGTTGAGAGTTTGGAATCCAAAAAGCAACCTAAGTGAGTTAGAAAGACCCCTTCAATGGGAAAATATGTTAGTTAACCATCAAATACACATATGGCTCAATCTAAAAACAATTAGAGAAATTTTGAAATCATGGACAAGGTAATGGAATGCCATGATTCTCAAACCTTTGAGGAGGCTAACGGAAATCCCTTTAGGGAAGCAATGATGTATGATAAATCTAATGTTTTGGTGAGCAATTGGCGTGAGTGGGTTTATGATGCAAAATTTAACTCAAATGGTGATATTGGAAAATATAAAGGTTAGTTCGTCACCAGGGGTACTCACTAGTTGGCATAATTGATTATAATGGAATTTTTACTCTAGCTACTAAGATAAAATACTCATAACCATTTTTTTATCAGCTAAGTTTGGGTGGAAAATTAATCAAATTGATGCAAAAAGTGCTTTCTAAAATGGGGCCTTACTTGAGGAAATTTATATGGCTTAACCACCTAGGGCTTTGGTTTGAAAACTCAACAAATGTTTGTACGGTCTAGAGCATGCACCTAGGGCTTGACACAATAAAATCGATAAATATTTTGGGTGGAAACGCGAAGGTGGGTAACACTTTGGTGAGAATCGGCGGGCAAAGAACTATAGCGGAGGTTATTCGGCCGAATAAGTTTAATTATTCGGTCAAATAATTTATTTATTCGGCCAAATAACTTAGTATTTATTCGGCCGAATAACAGTTAACGGGCCACCGTTAGACCTAATGGTGGCCTCGATGTATGTGTGAAGTTTTAGCCGGACAGAGGAAACTCACGGCGATGTGTTCAATTATTCGGCCGAATAAGTATTCGGCCGAATAATTATTCGACCGAATAATTGTTCGGCGAAATAAGTATTCGGCCGAATAATTATTCGGCATAAAATCTCGATCGCGGCCATTCGCTGTCACTTTCTCTTGATCTTGTGGACCCCTTTGGTGCTGATGGTGGCCCTGCCTCTACGTCAACGGTCCGCTCTGTCGCCTGTTCGCCACCCGATTCGTCGCTTCTGTGTGTCGCTGATCCGTCACCCTGCGCGTATGCCCGGTGGTTCTTCGTAGCTGGAGTGTTGCTGCCATACCCCGCCTCTGCCATTCGTTTGTCCGCCACCCTCTGTTCTCGCCATCTGCACGTACGTGAGGTTCTGCCTTTCCTGCGCGGTCATATTTTTGTTTCGGCCGTTGAATGCCATATGGTCTAGTCTGTGTCCCGACAGTTAATGTTTATTGTGCAATTGCATAACTTCTGGTGGAGCTTTCTGGTTGTAGTGTTATCTTGTGGACGTTCTAACATCAGTGAGGTGCTGTAGTTGGCGACATATAGACATGGTGGTGTGCAGAGGTAAAATTTTTCCTATTTTCCTTTTGAAATTGTGTTTTTCTGTCTTTAAGTTTCTTATTTAAGTTGCTATTGTTATTGCAGGTTTTCTTATTTAAGTTGTTGTTGTTATCGCAGGTTTTCCTTTCCGTCTGCTTTGTTCATTTTGTTTCGGCTGTTTCAAATTCGTCTTTGGGCTCTCTTCGGCCAGATTTCAATTCGCCTGCTTTTGTTTCGGCTTCGTCTGAAGAGGTAAGTAGAATATATTTTTCTAATTCGCCTGCTTTCTTCTTGCCTGCAATCGTTTCGTTTGCTTTTCGTTTCGGCTGTGTCTAAATGGGCAGAGTCCATGGACTGTGTCCAAATGGGCAAAGTCCATGGACTCTGTCCAATTGGACAGAGTCCATTGACTCTGCCCAATTGGACAGAGTCCATGAACTCTGTGTAAATGGGTAGAGTTCAAGGACTCTGTCCACTTCCGCAGAGTTCTTTGACTCTGGTCAAATTGTATGTCGAAAATGATTTAAATTTAAATATAAAAGAGGAATATGTTTAGTGTTCAGTTAGTTGTTTTTTTTAAATTGTTGGATTTGCCTGTATTCAGAAATGAAAATAAAAGTAGTACAGTAATTTTATTTGTAAATGATATATCCCATTTATATAGAGGTTGCTTTTATTTGAGAACTTTGTCAACATGGACATGGACAGAGTTCATGAACTCTGTCAATATGTCCATATTGACAGAGTTCATGAACTCTGTTGAAATGGACGAGGACAGAGTTCATGAACTCTGTCAACATGGACATGGACTGAGTTCATGAACTCTGTCTATGTTTACAGAGTGCAGAGATCAATATATTAGTTCTATTACAAACTCTGTGGATAGATACCTATAGATACAATTTACTTTAGACAATTAAACTCTATTTTTGATACAACAAAACTTTAAATGGACTTTAGGTACAACGAAATTATAGACATGAATAGGCTTTAATTTAGATGTACTATAGTAAGTTTTATACAATTGAACAATAATAGTTAGTCATTTTATAAACTATTAGGTGATATTATGCCACAATGGTCTTGAGTTTTATTTTTGTAAAGGTGACGATTCTTGGTATTATGTTTTTCTTTTTTTGCAACATGGCAAACTTGGAGAACATAATACCAAAAATCGTTACCGTTATCAGATTGAAATTGAAGACCATTGTCGAACATGGCCAATTTGGGAAATATGTCATTTAACTCCAAACATAATATTATGAACGGTCAATTTTTTTTATTCTATGGAATAATGAGAATATTTGTAGATAAAATTTATGTTTAGAGTATTAAAATATTTTGATTAAATTATTAATTTAAGAAATTGAAACCATTATCAAAAATCGCAAATTTGGAAAACAATTCAACTCAAAACATAATACCATGAATTGTCAATTTTTATTTTATTTTGTGCAATAATGAAAATATTTGAAGATGTAATTTATGTTTGAAGTATTAAAATATCAATTAAGTTATTAATTTAAGATTGAGGTTAGAAGTTAAAACAGGTTCATGAACTCATTCTTTGACATAAAGAAATGAAGGTCCTTCACTTAGTACTTAACTATATTGGTTCCATTCATTTGAAACATCAAAAACACTTAGAAAATTGGTACATTAATTCGTCACACATCTAACAATATTAGCTATACTCTTTTTTAGAACTATTAGACGATAAATTAGGTAAATCTAGGTCCTTGTTAAATAACTAAGTCTCTTTAGTAGTTAGGTTTTAGAATTCGTAGAATTAACATGTAGGATTTGAATATGTAATTAGTTGATATTTGTGTTTAAGTGTAGGCATTATATATCAAATGGAAAGAGAGGATTCTTTGAGGCGAAAGCGTAGGAGGTCTTCACAAACTTCTGGGGTTGGTGTTACAAGTGATAATCGGAGGTTGTCAACCTCCCCTTGGGATTCTAATTTATTGTATAGTTTACATCGACGAGGTGAAAGGGGTACAAATGATTCCCCTATATCTTCTGTGGGAGAACGTTGATCTCGACCCTCTATTGGTATATGAATATCTATCTTTTAACATTTAGATGCAAATTGTTTTTTTGTGTGTGCAAAATTTGTATTTGTGTTTAAATGAAACTTTATTTTCATTTGAAGCAGAGCATGGTTTGGAAAATGCTTGTAATTCTATAGGGAGGGAGACAGAGCAAGCAAGGGAGATGGATGAGGGTGCAGAGCAAGGTTCTCAAGAGGCTCACCATTCTACACGAGGTGATGATGGTCGAGCTAGGACGCAATATGTTGAATTAACTGAGGGTTGTACACCCATTACAACATATCCATCTGATCTACCTCGAGAGCTTCCATGGGAAGGTGGTGATCATCAAATGACTCTTGAAAGATGTAGATCCCACTACGACAAGTTGGAAAATGATTTGTCTACTATGGATCTCCCTCCAGAGAGTAAACAAAGTTTGGAGATTGTTTTAGGATCATTGCAAAACTTCATTCAGGCATATGAGAATCTCGGACCAACTACAGATGGTTTTGTAGATTTGATGCGAAGACGAAGGGAACAAGTGATGGGTCCAGACAAATGGGATGTTGTGAAGGAGAGAGTGACGAAAGAACAGGCCAAATCAATGTTTAATTTCAAAGAAGGTCTGAAAAAAGAAATGTTGAAAGTGCAATATTTCAAGCATCATGATCTTGCACATCTACTCTATGATCGGTTTCTTGCAGCCTATGGTCGTTTTCCATGGAACGATGAGGTTTCTCAATATTTTGCTAGATTTTTTTATGCTGAGTTTTTTTTAAATATGAAGCCAGACTATACCGATGTTCATTCAAAATTTTATGGAGTTGGAAAGGGTCGAATATATAATCGAGAAGGTGCTCTTAGAGATCCTGCAACTCTTCGACCTCCACCCCAGATATCTCGTCCACCTAGGTTGGTGGCATTAAAATCAGAGATAGAGCCCACATCTCAACTTGGGACAATTGCAAGGAATTTTGTTGGCGATGGTTTATCGTCAGTATTAGTTGGAGTAGATGTGGGATTGGTTCCAGAAAGGGCTCGTTCTGCTATTCGTCAAAAGTTTGTCTACAAAACTGATGATGAGATAGATCGAATGAGCATTGAAGATCTCAGGGCATATGCAAAGGTTTGTCGTGACCTAGCAGCAAATGTTATATCCAATGACACATCGAGTTTGGGAGAGGTTTGTTGACTATGATATGACTTGATCTTAATTAAATATTTTATTTATTTTGAATTGATTTTTTTTGTTACATTATATGAATGATAAATTATGTTTTTTGATGTAAAGTAATAGGTACATTATGTAAATGTTTAAATTGGTTGCAGTTTTCAAGAATGATGAATGAACATTCTTTCCACATTTCAACTAGCGAAAATCTAGAGAGAGAGGTACATATTTATTATTAACATATTTGTAATTATGTTTGAATTTGATATATATATATATATATATATATATATATATATATAAATTATTATTTTTTGAATGTTAATTTAACTATGCATCGTATTGTTAATTTGACTTATCCATGCAGGTTTCTTTAGATATGAACTTTATAAATGATTTACCATCTATTGTGAGCTAATGTTTTTTAATCTTTTTGTTTTAGTTTTAAGTTAATTGGCATAGTAATTTTTGTGGTTTGCATTATGTTTTATTTATTAATACAATTTAAATTTTAGGGGGGAGATATAGGTTATTTGCTTAATGCAGCAGATATTGGTAGAGAAGTAATTTCGTTTAGTGCTTTAATTTTGTTCATTGTTTTAATATTTTAATTTTTATGGATTTAGATAAAATTTGTTCAGGTAATTTATGAGATTCATAAATTGATTTTATATATGTTGCAACTTGGGTCTATCAAATCTTTTGGAGGCAAAGGAAAAACTCCTTTGGAGGATGGTGGTGGACAAACATTTGGAGAATTTGATGTAATATTGTTAATATTTGAATTGTTTTTTGATATATAAATTTAATATATTAATTTTCTGAATATTGTTTAAATAATTTAAATGATATTCATAATTTATTTTTATACATGTTGCGGGGTGGGTTGAGTCCAGGGGCAGGCCCAAGTGGAGGATAGCATGGTGGACATTTTTTTTTTATAGCATGGTGGACAATTTTTTTTTGTTGATATGCATCTAGATTGCAAACATTTGTTTTGGACATGTTGAGGAGATTTATTTTTGGACTAGATATACATGTATGGGTACATTGAACTTGCATGTTCACGAGTATTTTTTTTTGGGACATGTTGAGGAGATTTATTTTTGGACTAGATATACATGTATAGGTACATTGAACTTGCATGTTCATAAGTATTTTTTTGAGAATTATATACATGTTTTTTGAACTTACATATTTTGTGAATCTTGACCTTTAAATGATCTAGTTTATTTTTGTTTATTTGGCATATTTAGTGTGATTTAAAGGTTTAGAATATATGTATTTGCATGTTTAAATGAATGAACGAATATGTAAGAATGAATGTTAAGAACATGATATTCTTGAATATTATGAAGTTTAGGTTCAATGTTATTTAGGAAGTTTAAAAATAGATGAACATAGGTTTAAAGTTCATGAATGAGGAAGTTTTGATTGAAACATGAATGAATCTTAAGATTGAATATATTAAAAACAAGAATGTTATCTTTGAATTTGTTAGGAAGTTTAAGAATTTGTTAGAAGTTTTGATGGAAATATGGATGAACCAGCAAGTTTTAAAATGAATGTTAAGAACATAAATGTTATCTTTGAATGTTAGGATGTTTAGGAATGTTAGAAGTTTTGATAGAAATACATGGATAAACCAGGAAGTTTAAAAGTGAACACATGTTGAGTTCAAATTTTAGGAAGTTTAGGAAGAAATTTAAAAATGAAATTTAAGAACATGAATGCTATCTTTGAATGTTAGAAAGTTTAAGAATCTTAGAAGTTTTGATAGAAATATGGATGAAATAGGAAGCTTAGGAATGTTAGGAAGATTATGAATGTTATATAAGTTTTGATGGAAATATGGATGAACTAAGAAATTTAAAATGAATGTTATTTTTGAATGTTATAGAAGCTTTGAAAGAGATATATGGATGAACTAGGAAGTTTAAAAGTGAACATATGTTGAGTTCGAAGTTTAGGAATGTTTGAAGTTTTGATGGAAATATAGATGAATTAGGAAGTTTAGGAATGTTGTGAAACTTAGGAATGTTAGGAAGATTATGAATGTTATATAAGTTTTAATAAAAATATGGATGAATTAGGAAGTTTAAAATGAATGTTAAGAACACGTGAATGTTATTTTTAAATGTTAAAAAGTTTTATGAATGTTAGAAGTTTGGATAGAAATATGGATGATTTAGAAAGTTTAAAAGGGAACCCATGTTAAATTCAAATTTTAGGAAGTTTGAAAAATGAATATATTATCTTTTCAAATTTTGATATATGGATTTTTAATTAATAATTCTTACTTTCAATGTTCAGGTATATTTGATGCGGCTGAAATCATGGCAAATGGGGATAACGGTTTTTTGTTTTTTAATCATAAGCGAAGATTACAGGATTGTGAAGTTTGTGCTAAATTAGAGCAATGATTTTAAACAACAATTTGATAAATTTTCATCGATTTGTTGTAAATAATCATTTCTCTAATTTAACATAAGCTTCACAATCCTGGAATTTTTTCTTGTGATTAAAAATCAAATGATCATTGTCTCTATTTGCCATGATTTCAGTTATGTGAACTTACACAAGCGATATTTTAAATTAAAGATTCGAGGCGGAGAGTGGCGACAACTACAGATCCGTTATCTCATCTTTTAATTGGTTTAATAGACATATGGGGACGTGAATAAAGTATTTTAGACAGAATTAAGACAAAAAATTTACACATTGAGGTTTTCATTACCAAATAATTTTACACAAGCGATATTTTAAATTAAAGATTCAGGGCGGAGAGTGGCGACAACCACAGATCCGTTATCTCATCCCTTAAGTGGTCTAATAGACATATGGGGACCCGAATAAAGTATTTGAAACAGAATTAAGTCAAAAATTTTACACATTAAGGTTTTCATTATCAAATAAAATTTTTGAATTCAAATTTCAACATACTAGAATTACGATTATTTAAACTTTTATACTCCAATTTCTTTCAAGATCATAAACATAAAAAGAAAAAAATATATTGTACACATTTGACAATGACATTGACAAAACCATTGATCTATTAATTTTAAATATATAGTTTTAAAAACATCGCAATGGAATACCGTCTTCAATTATCCGTTCATGGTCATATTTGGACAGTTTCCATTTTTTATTTTTTAATTGTTTTTTCGATGGAACTTGAACCAATTTTATTCGAGATGCACATACTAAATGGCTATATTGACAACATATGACATCAGGTTCATAATCCTGAAAGTAGACATAATTTTGAGTCATATGGGTTTGCTGAAAAAAATAGCCCTTTAAAATTATGGATCCTCTCTCGTATGTATATCCGTTGTTATTGTAGTCTTCCAATAACTTCATTTTTCCTTCAGTGCAACGCATCAAATAATACTTAACATTTTCATTGTTGTCGACAGGTGCAATCACAGCAAAAACATCTCCTGTGCAAATTACAATTGATGTCAGGATTTTTAATTCAATTAAATTGACTAATATACATGTGTATAAAGTGAATGACAAGAATGAATAATCGACAAAACAGTGGTATTTGATCATTACCTTCTCTAACGAGATCTGAAATTCTGTTGCCATAAGATGATATTGCTATATCTTCTAATTCTAATTCTTCTATGCTTGCTAGTGGCATTTTTACTTTAGGATTAATTTATGTGTGTTTCCAATGTTTCACGTAGTTGTTCGTTATGTTTTCACAAACTTCTGTAGATTCAATATTTTCAGTGCAAATATGGCAAAAGCATGATTGATTTCTACTGTCAAATGCATAAATGTTTTGGAAGGCTTTTGTTTGAATAGAGTGAAAATCTCTAGTCCCTTGTATGGTGCTAGCGTCGTAGGGTATTGATCTATTTATATCTTGGATCCCAACATGCCAAAAAAACCTAGTAAACAAATGACAAATTTTAATGTTAGGTACACATACTTTTTTTTAAATTAACAATAAAATATAAATTAAAACATTTGTGTGTACATACCTGTGCACATTTTTTTATTGTTGATTATAATCATGGTTTAGATGTGATTTATACCATTGGACAACCTCTGTAGCTAAATGGAATCGTGCAAAACTATGGTTCATTTTCCATCTTCGAAGTGCTCTTTTTACGCATACTCCTGCACCATCATGTTCACCTTTTTCATGACCAGTTTCAAAGAAATTCCAGTGATGTTTAATGTTCAATGCTTTATGAAGTCGACATAACCAATAAAATGATCGCGAAGATTTAAATTGTCCGGCACATCCATCTGACCATATCCAATGCTCATTGAATTTAATGTTACGTTCCTTTAGTGAATTGTAGAAAATACTTTCAATACAATGTTGAACAAAATGTGTATAGTGTGTACGATCGTCGCTGATATAAAAGTGATATTCTTTAATCACATCTCGATTGTCACACGTGTTTTCAATGCCATCAACATCCTATTGAGAATGTCTATATAAAACATGGACGAATATTAAAACTTGGTTAGAATGATAGTATTCACTCTGTATCTCTTTTTGTGCAGCAAATGTATAATTTTCTGCAAAGTCAACCACTGACAAATTGTTCCTGGTGGAAAAATTTCACGAGACTGTTTGAATTGAAGGTCTTGCCATCGTGCTCTATGTGAATGCTTGGTGTATTTATAAATTTCACTTTCAATTTTTTTGAGAAAATCTGCCACACCTATTTTATCTTCTCGCAAATCAATCCTTTTGGAATGTACATCACTAGTACTTGTAATGTATTCATATCTTTTCCAATCAACGGTGACATTTGACAATGAGTGATCATCAGTATCGATAGGATATTTATTGTGGTATAAAACCAAATTTTCACAACGATTACAATGTTTTCCATTGACACATTTCTTATTATAAAATACTTCATCGTGATTTCTCTCACATAGGGTTTGAGATATGAATTCATGTATTGTAGGCGGAGGCGGTGAATTTGTCCAAAACATTTTACCAAATTCAAGAAATGTGTCGTAATATAATTGGAATTGCACATGATAACCACAACAACATGTGTCACGGATAGTAATAGGTCTAACATACCATGGTTATAATTGCACAAATGTAGTGATTGACACATTAATTCCACGATGATCTTTCTTGAATTTATTGAACAATTGTACTTGTGGCATATCCATTATATGTTTTGGACTGCTTACATATACTCCTTGTGATACTCTTTGTCGTATTACATCTCTTGAATTTGGTGAAACTCGAGCATGTGTCAACCAATATTCCCGTACAATATCTTTAACGCCTGCTCCCATTCTATCTTTGTAAGGTTGTTTACAAATAATTGCCCAGCAAGCAAGTTCATCATTTTCATTTATTTGCATTTTGAATTTGCTATGTCTGTATAATGTCTTTCTTGAGGTTCCAACTGCTTTTGCTAGCTGTGTTGTCAAACGTTTTTGTTTAATACTAGTCGAAATAATTGCTGTATGAATTGTTCTTCATGTAGCACTGATGTCTTTCTTCCTAGATTTTCCAAACTTTTTTATTGCATCACCTATATTTTCTATCACATTATGTTTTAATTTCGACTCTTTGGTTGCCTTGTGAATACCCAATAATGATGTAGCATCTTCTAACTTCTTGGTCACTAATAAATATCTCAAAATTTTTGCTTGTCCTGTTGCTGAATAATTCTTCAGAACATCATCATAAATTTTTTGAGCCCGATATCGTGCAGCGTGTATGGGTATTTTTTATCCATATTTATTGCAATCAACGTTTTCTATCGTTTCATCATCAATGGTGAAAGTACCTATACATCAAGATAAATTTAATTTAAAACATGTATCCAAAAATACAATTCATTATAAAAAATGAATTTGGAAAATACATTCAATATATACATACCTGGTCCAATTTTTGGTTCTTGAACTTGATCTTTAATATTGACTTCATCGACATTAGTATGTAAATCACTATTTACATCCTCAACAATGGTTTCTTCAACTTCAATTTGTTCCTCTTGTACTCTATTTTCAATTTCCATTTCATCGACATTATCATGTAAAACTGTATTTGTATCTTCAATAATCGTTGCTTGCGTTTCTACAAGGCTTGCTTTGTTGGCATGATATTTAAGTTTTTTATTTTCTCTATTATCATCATCATCAGCACGTTTACGATCATATTTTCTTTGACGGTTTCTCTTACTGCCCATGATTGTTTAATCTATAAATGATAAATTAAAAAATCATCATTTTATTGTAAATAAACAAAATGAAGATTTAAAAACAGTTACGAAATTTATGAACACATGAACTGAAATTTACTTCACCTTATCAAAATCTTTTACTTGAGTCTTTTGAAGAAAAAGTCTTTGGAAACAAGTTCCCTTTGAAAAGAACCTTCTTTGAATTAAATAAGAACTCTTTGACAATAAATTATCTTTGAAAAAATCTCATTAGAAAAGAATAAGAACACTTTCAAAATAAATCTTCTTTGAAAAAATATCTGGGAAAAAGATTTTTTATAAAAACCTTTGCAACGAAATAACTTTTTTGTAAAAATAACTTGAGAGACTTTGAAAAAATCTCTTTTCGAATAAATAAGAAGGAAAAATATATCTTCTTTGTAAAAATAACTTGAAATAAAATCTTATTTGCAAAAATGTCTTGGAATAAAAACTCTGCAAATGCACACTTTGGAAAGAAACATTTGCTGAAAAACCCATTGGAAAAGAATAAGAACACTTTCTAAATAAATCTTCTTTGTAAATCCACTGGAAAAAAAAATAAAAATAAAAATAAAAAATAAAAAAATAAAATTCTTTGTAAAAACCTTTGCAACAAAATAATTTTTTTGCAAAAATAACTTGGGAGACTTTGAAAAAACTCATTTTCAAAAAAATAAGAAGGAAAGAAACGTTTTTTTTGCAAAAATATTTAGAAACAAAAACTTTGAAAAAAGTCATTTGAAAAAATCATTTTCAAATAAATAAGAAAGAAAAAGATAACTCTTTTGAAAAAATAACTTGGAATAAAAACCTATTGCAAAGAACTAAGAAGTATAAAAACTTGGAATAAAAACTTATTTTGCAAAAATGCCTTAGAAAAATAATCTTTCAATGTATTCCTTAGAAAGAAGTAACAAAAAAAATACTTCATAAACAAAACTCTCTTTACAAAAAAACTTTTTAGAAAATCCTTGGAAAAAAAACTCATTGCAAAGAAATGAAAAGTGCAAATAGCTTGAAAAAAAATATTTCATAAAAAAAACTTTCTTTGCAAAGAAAGGCTTCTTAAAAAATCATTGGAAAAAAACTCATTGCAAAGAAATAAGAAGTGTAAAAAGCTTGGAATAAAAACTCATTTTGCAAAAAAATTCTTTCAATGTATTCTTTATAAAGAAGTAAGAAAAAAAATATCTCATAAAAAAACTCTCTTTGCAAAATAAGCTCCTTAGAAAATCTCTTCAAAAATATTATGACCAAAAAGTATGCGAAATTGAAATGTGTGAAATTAATCGAAGTATTTAGTTTTATTTATATAAGTGTAGAAAAGATTTTTTTTTTTTTTTTTCTTCTGGCCGACGAGTTTTTTTTACGTTTGGTTATTCGGCCGAATAACCTTTGATTAAATTGACTTCGCCGTTACGGAAAACAGTTATTCGGTCGAATAATTATTCGGCCAAATAACCTCTGAAACCTGAAAATCTGATTGCTACTCACAATTTTCAGGTTTCTCCATTTTCGGAAGGTAAAAATGATCTCTTACACTATAAGGCGACTGTCGGACTTGATACCATTAGTTTCGTTATTGAATCTATTTTCCAAATATATAGATTTATTTATGTATAGGTAAGATCTGATATTTGTAATTGTTTGTTTTCTTAACAAGTGTCGAGTCTAGTTTCATTTCTTTCAAAATGTGGTGAAATGAAAAATCCATAACTTTAAAAATATACCACGAAAAAATTTGAGAAAACTATGGTGCAGTTAATTGGCGTGTCTACTTCAAAAGGGTATTCATAGAATTTTTAGTTTTATATTCAGTTGAGAGAAAAGTGTTGCGACAAAAAATATGTTGAAAATCGACAAGGTTTTCCCATTGATTGAATTCAAATAAATATAATAATTAGTATATAGATCCATTTGCTACAAACTTATAGTCATGCAGTAGTATATTGTGTGTAGATTGTTGTAGCATATTTGTTTTTTTGCAAAAAACAAGTTTAACAACGATTTTACGTGTGCGACAAAACATGGCTATTTTGTAGTCCTTTCGTTTTATAAGAACACGCTGTCAAACATTTGTCGAATCGACATATCAAATCTCAATATAAAAAATTGAAAAAAATATGGATAGCAAGCTAACATAATTCTCTAAAAGTTTGTTTTTTAGGGAAAAGTGAAATTCCAAACAAAAATATCACTTTTATTCGCCCAACGATGGAAAACATGAAAAATTCAGAATTATTTTCTCACGGAACCCCCCAAAATAGACACCCATCTTCATGGATTCACCCTTTTCTTGAGCATGGCTTATAGAAATCTGTTAGTAATCCAAATATGTATTTAGGAGATAAGGTAATGGTTTTATCTTCTCATCTCTTTATGTGGATGATATCATTGTGGTTGGCTCTAATTCAACTACTATTTGTGCACTAAAGAATCATTTGATGGACAATTTTGAGATGGCACGGTTGGGTCTACTTCATTACTTTATGGGATTACAAACTTTTCAAGTTGACACTAATATTTCTTTTTATCAACCTAAATATACTTTGGGTTCATTTAAGAAGTTGATAGTCGAGACTTTCAAACCTTCACCCATTCCTCTTCAATTGGGATAGAAATTCAATGGTACGTGTGATTATTCTTCAATTAATGATGCTTTGTATCATTGAATGGATGGAAATATTATATATTTGACACATATCTAACCTAATGTATCCTATGCGATTGGGGTATGTTCTTCATTTATGAAAAATCCTCATGATTACCATAAAAAAACTAATAAGAGAAGACTTAGATATGTTCAAGTTACTATATACTATGGCCTCCATTATGGATGCCATCATTTCTAGATTATTGGATATACATATTCAAATTGCATAGGGGATGTGAATGACAAGAAGTGTTATGTAAATTGTTGTGGATATTTCATTGGTGCAATTTGTCACAATATATCCTATGAGTTTATGCAAACTCTTTGTTGTGCAATGTTTTACTTAAGATTGAGACTTAATATTACTAATTGCAATAAATATTGAAATACATTGAAATTTAAATTTAAAAACTAAGACAAATACCATGCCCTCCACATAATGAACACAAGATGTACCCTAAGAAACCCAATATGGGAAAACCCAACCAGAAGGTGATGACTGTGCCTTGCTCTTTTCTTCTCATATGAAATGCAAATACAAAGAAACATAAATTCATTATGTTGTTACCATGGACATTATGGCCTACATCATTAATATAGGATCTCCTACTTCCTCTGTTCTACTCCAATATACCATTCCCTTGCTATGTTCAACTATGGAACACTAAATCATTACAACAAGAATGAAACCCCTTTCTTTCCTAACAACCCAATATTCAACATGTCGGCATAATCATCTAGGATTAGGGTTTAAGTTTTTGAACGCCTCAACTCCCAATTAAGGCTAGGATTTTGGACCCTTTAAAATCTTCTTGAAATTTCACACATGACTAGCTCTATGTGTGAGTAATGGGAGTTTGCATGGCATCCACTTGGTACCATGGTGGTCAACATGAAAGGTCAATTTACGAGAGGCATAACTTACTCATACAAACTTCAATTAAAGTGATCTTTGTGACGTTGGAAAGCTAAAGCATATCCAGGATATTTGTGCACAAATTTGAACCCCAAAACAACTGTTTAATGCCTCAAACGAGCCCCAAAATTTTCTAAACCCCAAATCACCAAAACGAAACATACCCTTAAAATGGTACCCTATAAGCCTATAGATTCAATTTTCCACCAATAAAATACCAAAATAGATGACGAATTATACAATGATCCATTTTGGATCAAGAAATCTACAATGAGAAATATTTTTTCTTTTAATTTAGGATCCACCACGTGTTATAGTAAAAAGACAATCTTATGCACTTCCTACTACTTGGAAAAAATTGGCTGAGGCGAGTAAAGAAGACTTATGGACTATGTATTTGCTTAAGGAGATTGCTCAAATTTGGTTCAAATGCATGCTGATAACCAAGGTGCTATATTTATTTCCACTCACACATGGTATCATTATAGGACGAAAAATGTTGATCTCCATCAACAGTGCATCAAAAACTTTGTTAAGGCATTCCTTAGTTGACACATTATCCTTCATATCAATAGGTTGTACATATAATCACCAAATCCCTTAGATAAGTTAATTTTTTCAACTTACAATAACTCGGTATGATTGAAGTGATCATCAATGTTCGGGTACACAGGGTACTACCAAAGGACCAAACACCAAGAGCAACCACTTCACACAAACAGATCACAGATCAACACACCGATGTTTTGACGTGGTTTAAACCCTCTTGAGGGAAACACTCCACGGCCCTAGCCAAATAGCTTCTACGGGACAATTTATTATGCAAAGAAAGAAAGTTACAAATGAGCTTCTCATAATCGATCAACTAAACAATGACCCTCCATGCTCTTTAAATAGAGATCATGGACCAATCGGGTGTTAAGCCACGGATCAAGGCTAGGTTTGATCTAAGAGAAGTTGAGCCGTCGGATCACTCTATGTCGGAAACATATCGTGACCGTCGGATTAAGTATTTACAAATGCATACTAATGCATACTAAAGAAACACACTATCCCTGACGGATATATTACACAAGTTGATCTTAACTAGCTCCTAAGTGTCTAAATATCTTAATGAGCCTATCCCCCCTTAATGACAAGTTCCTGAACTCCTAACATAGATTGAATTTTAGAAAACTTCGCTTCTATAAGAGACTTGGTGAAGATGTCTGCAACTTGATCATCTGTAGGGCAAAAGAGCACTTCAAGAACAAGATCATGAACAAGATTTCTGATGAAGTGCATATGTAGCTCAATGTGTTTGTTGCGTTGATGTAAAACTGGATCTTTGGCAAGCTTGATGGCACTTTGATTGTCGCACCAAAGTGGAGTAGGCTGCTGCTACTCGAATCCAAACTCTGAAAGTATCTGTCGAAGCAATAAAGCTTCCTGACTGGCATTGACGGCTGCTCGATATTCTGCCTCTGCTGAAGAAAGAGCAAGAGCTTGTTGTTTCTTACAAGCCCAAGTAATAGGTCCAGATCCCAGACTAAAAACATAACCTGCAGTAGACTTTCGATCATCAGGATCGTCGGCCCAATCTGAATCAGTGAAACCAACCAACAAAGGTTTCCCCCCTGTACTGTAATGAATCCCAAACTGAACTGTACCTCGAATATATCGAAGTATTCTTTTAGCTGCTTTCTAGTGACTTTCATGAGGTGTCTGCATATAACGGGCAACTCGACCAACGGCAAAGGAAAGGTCAGGACGGGAATGAGTCAAGTATAAGAGACTACCAACAAACTGACGATACAAGGTGGCATCGAATTCAGGTGAAGTACAAGTGGCAAAAAGTTTGACTCCAGACTGGAAAGGAGAAGGGGCTGGTGTACAATCTTCCATGTGAAAGCGACGAAGAAAGTCACAAGCATACTTAGACTGAGAAAGAAAGATTCCTTCTTTGGTTTGCAGGACTTGGAGACCAAGAAAATAATGCAAATGTCCTAGTCTGACATTTCAAAATTTTGTTTAAGATTGGATTTCACATGGGTTATAAGCTTAGGGTCACTACCAGTAAGAATAAGGTCATCAACATATAGAAAAAGTATGATCAGATGGTTTCCTACTTTCTTGGTATAGACATTGGGGTCAGAATGGCATTTAGAAAAATCAGTGTCAAGGAGAAAGTTATCCATCTTGGCATACCAAGCTCTAGGAGCTTGCTTAAGGCCATATAAGGATTTCTTAAGGCGGCAGACAAGGCTAGAGTTATTCTGAACATATCCAGGAGGTTGTTCCATGTAAATTTCCTCCTGCAAATCACCATGTAAGAAGGAAGACTTGACATCCATTTGATGGACTTCCCAATTGTGTAAGGCTGCAAGGGAAAGAACAAGGCGGATGGAGTTCATTTTTGCGACATGAGAAAAGGTTTCATTGTAGTCAATCCCTTCAACTTGGGAAAAACCTTTGGCAACTAACCTTGCATTAAGTCTTTCAACACTTCCATCTGATGCATACTTAGTTCTGTAGACCCATTTACATCTGACAAGTTTTCTTCCTTTTGGAAGAGGTATAAGATCCCAAGTATCGTTCGCCATTAAGGAACGATATTCTTCATCCATGGCTGCATCCCAATCTGGATTCCCTGAAGCTTCTGCAAAAGTTTCTGGATCATGATTCTCGGAAACTTGAGCCAAAAGAGAAGAGGCTCGCTGAAACTGAGAACGTGTTCGACGTTGATCTCTAGGATCACCAGCAAGATCACCAGCTGCTTCACATGTTGAACGGACCCATCGAGGAAGCACTTGTGCTGGTGCAACTGGAGGAACATGAGTAGGCGGAGGTGGATTTTCATCCTCACTGTCATCATCAGAAACTGGAGTTGGAAACCTGTCAAATAAGTTGGAAGAAGAAGAGGGAGGCACAAACGTCGAATCAGGCTCGCAGGCCAAAGATGGCACAATCGCCAAGTTAGGCTCGCAGGCCAAGAGATTTTCATCAAATTTAACATCTCTTCTAATGATTATAGCATGAGAATGTGGTTGAAGAAGTCGATAACCTTTTACATCTTCAGAATATTCAACAAATATGCACTTTTCACTTTTGGGCTGCAATGCTTTCCGTTTTTCATCCGGAATGTGAGCCCATGATTCACTATCAAACACACGAAAGTGACTTACATCAGGTTTAATTTTACTCCATGCTTCTTCCGGTGTTATACCTTGTAATGCTTTTGTGGGGGTGCAATTAACTATGTAATTTGCACAATTTATGGCTTCTGCCCAAAATTGAAGACTTAGTCCCTTAGATTGGATCATACAATTAGCCATTTCTTTTAAAGTGCGGTTCTTCCGCTCAGCTACACCATTTTGTTGTGGTGTATATGGAACAGTGTGTTGTTGTTGGATGCCTTGTTCAGTGCAGAAAGTAGTGAACTATTTGTTAACATATTCTCCTCCATTGTCAGATCTTAACTTAATAATTTGATAACCAGATTGTTTTTCAACAAGGGCCTTGTAGGCCAAGAACATGTTAAATACTTCGCTCTTAAGTTTTAGGAAATAAACCCAAGTGCGTCTAGTGTAATCATTAATGAAAGTTAAGAAATATTTGAAACCAGAAAAGGAAGCAGATAGAAGAGGACCACACAAGTCACTATGCACAAGCTCCAAGGGAATCGAGGCGTGCCAAGAGGCACGTTTGTCAAAACTGTCCCGATGATGTTTTCCGAGTACACAACCGGAGCAAACACCATCTCTGCAAAATACCATCGGAAGACCTGTCACCATATTTTCTTTACATAGTTGTTGCAATGAGCGATAATTTAAGTGACCAAATCGCTCATGCCAAAGTTTGCTCAAGGTATCACTATGAGCAACAAAACCTGAAGGGAAAGGTGATGACCCAAAGTTGTTAAACTTGTACAACCTGGTAATATCATCAACAATTCCGGTAGCTAGGACCTGTTGAGGATCTTTAAAATCCTTGATTACAACTTGGTGAGGTGTAAAGGTCACAGTTTTACCTTCACCAGAATGAGTGATCTGATAGACTGATAACAAATTGCAGGAAATTATTGGAACACATAGTACATCACTAAAATGACCATTATCTACTGGAACTGTTCCAGCTCCTACAACACTTAGAGATCTATCATCACCAACAAATATTTGTTTGGTGTTACATTCATGCATAGTAGAAAAGATGGCTTGATCCTTAGCCATATGATAAGATGCTCCAGAATCAATGAGCCATTCATTTGAAGTAGAAGAAGAAGATGCATTATAAGAATAACCAGAAGCACAAAGTGCATGTCCATGAGAGGCAGATTCCGAAGGCAAATCTAGGCTGATGTGGTGCTTCTTCATTGCTGCTTCTAAGGCTGCCATCTTCTTGAAACACTTAGATTCATCATGATTATCTTTCCCGCAATAGTTGCAATGACGTTCAGTCTTCTTGATTTTTGGCTTGGATCCTTTGTCATTTTTTAAAGAAGAAGCTGACTGAGAAGGTTTGGACCCTTGTTTGACTTATTATTGCGAAAATTTTATTTCTTGGGAGGCTTGGACTTTTCTTTCTGTTGGGACAATAAGGCTTTCCCAGATGTATCTGCATTGTTGATTATTCCAAGGTGAATGAGTTTATCTTATTCTATAATCAAGGAATCACAAAAGGATTCAAGACTAGGCTCTTGATTGCTAGCTGCATTCAAGGATGCTTTCATGGAGTAAAATGTAGATACAAAAACAGGATATGCAGGTCCAAGTTTGGAAAGAATATGATATATGCATTGTTTGTCTTCCCTCTCAATCTTACATTCTGCACATAAGAGTTTAAGAGTTTTGTACTTAGATAAATAATCTTGAATACATGAAAAGTCACTTGGATTTAAAGAAATCAACTCATTTTCGAGTTGGTGACCTCGAATTTCATTGTGTTTACCAAACACAGATTCCAACTTGTCCCAAGCAGCATTAGGTTCATCAATTCCAGATATGTGGAATCGCAAATCAGTAGAGATTGACATCCCAATCAATCCACGAGCTTCATCACATCTATTTGCCCATTTTATTTTCTTATCATCATCAGTGGGTTATTTTTCTTTCCCTGTGGTAATTCTGAAAAGTCCCATACTTCATAGAACATCCTCCATACGAGATTTTCATGAGAAATAGTTGGAACTGTTAAGTAGAATATCACAATGGGCGGCCATATTTGTAAATTAATGGCTGTAAAAGCAGAAACCAATAGTCTTGATATGAAGAGATCGAAAAAATAGGTGGTTTAAAAAAAAATGGCACTGAAAACTGACTCTGTATGATGAAGTTATGCTTGAACAAAAAAACTGTTGAAGATGTCCCCAATAGTGACGTGGCAACTAGAGAATGTCCAGCAAAAAAAAAGAACCCCCCTCTTCCCAAGATGAACCTTTTGACAATCACTTTACAAGAAAGTTGCTTTAAGTGAACCACTTTTGTAAAATAAGTGATTTCACTTTTACAATGATATTACTTTTAAATAGTGCAACAATAAAAAAAACTTAAGTGACTCACTTGTATTTTTATTTTATTATTATTTAAGTGAGATGCACTTTTACAATAAAGTAACTTGAAATTAGAAATTGCATGCACTTTTTCTTTTAAAAGTAACTTCTTGAGACTTGAACTCAAGACCTATTAAGGAATAAAACAACTTTGAACCAAGTGAGCTAGATTAAAAGGTATGTAAAATATGGGAATGAGAAAGGGGGCTTTTTTTTTTTACTCTTCTTGCTCGGTTTACGTGCTTTCCCTTTTTCCTGCAAAACAAATCACAAATCGAAACAAAAAAACTTTTCCACACTTGTGGAGTTAGATCTTATTAGCTTGCCCGAAAAGTCTACGTTTTCTCTCTGTTTCTGATTTGCCGAGATCGCGCAAGGTGCATGGCAAAGAGCATACGCAACCGAGAAAAACCCTTTCTCTTTCTGTTTCTGATTTGCCGAGATCGCTCAAGGTGCACGGTAAAGAGCATACGCAGACGGGAAAGCAACAATCCGAACCAAAAACAAAATCTAACAGTAAAAAAATATGAAATATGAGATTTTTTCTTTTCAAAAAACGAAATAAAAAAAATGCGTTACTGTAACATTATACCTTCAGATCTGATGAAATACGCGTTTCTGGAGCAACCGGGAACCGTTTTCGATCAAACGAAAACTATTTCCCAATGGAAACGACGCTCCGGACGCAACGGAACACCTCCCACAGCCCAGAAATGCACAAAAATACCAGAACTAGAAACCCTTTCGAGTTTCGGCAACAGCAGTTCAAGATGTAGATCATAACCGGAAGCGGCACTTCATAAAAGCTCTGATACCATGTTCGGGTACACAGGGTACTACCAAAGGACCAAACACCAACAACAACCACTTCACACAAACAGATCACAGATTAACACACCGATGTTTTGATGTGGTTTAAACCCTCTTGAGGGAAACACTCCACGGCCCCGACCAAATAGCTTCTACGGGACAATTTATTATGCAAAGAAAGAAAGTTACAAATGAGCTTCTCATAATCGATCAACTAAACAATGACCCTCCATGCTCTTTAAATAGAGATCATGGACCAATCGAGTGTTAAGCCACAGATCAAGGTTAGGTTTGATCTAAGAGAAGTTGAGCCATCGGATCACTCTATGTCGGAAACATATCGTGACCGTCGGATTAAGTATTTACAAATGCATACTAATACATACTAAAGAAACACACTATCCCTAACGGATATATTACACAATTTGATCTTAACTGGCTCCTAAGTGTCTAAATATCCTAACAATCAATAGGGGATTGATATGGTATTGCCTTCTATTTCTTTTAATCCATGTCCTAAGTTAAGCTTAAGGGGGTGTTACAACCTAAGGGGTATTTAATTGGATTTCAAGTGAGCCGAAAAAGATTGAACAAGTTATTTGTTCATCACCAGAATTCAAAAATCCAAGCAGACCAATTTTTGGCCCTTTTTATGTTTGTTTGCATGTTCATACCCCCTTGGGGGAATTGTAATAAATGATGTAGCATGATGAAATTTTGTAAAAGGCTTGGAATTCATAGGACTTAGTCATCAAGCTAATCACCCTAGAGTGTTTTTTCCTTATTAGTTATGCAATGCTTTTTAGCAACACATCATTTTTGAGTTTTTCACTAAAAATCCTCCAAAGCTGGGGTGGTGAAATTGATGAATATGCCTTAGGAGGGTTATTAAAGCCTAAGGTTTTTATTTTTCAAGCCTTGAGTCTATGCATATTACCATGATAGTCATAATCCCAAATTTTCGTGAACATGTGCTAAGTCCCCCCTATGATTTTTTAATTTCTCATTTTTTTAATAAAATCATCAATAAGGTGTATTTTAATTGTAAAATTTCATAAAGTCATAAAAGTGGGTCTAGGGTGGCAAATTTGTCACGTGGATGCTCATTTTTGGGCCCAGGGCCCCCATTTAACTCCTAAACCCACTTCTGAGAGTCAAATTGGTGATTTTCAATTACTAATTTTGATTTTCTCTTGAAAATGACATTTTGGGTCAAATAATTAGGAAATATCCAATTCCTAAATCGAAAGGAGCTTGTCTCTAAGGTGTCGAAGTTGGTTGGTATCTTGTCTGGGTCAATAAATGAGTTGTTTGGGCATCTAATCTCACAAGTTGAGGTGGAAATGATGTGCTTCCATGAGGATGGCGCAATTTCTCCAAAGGAGAGCATCTTTCCCCATGAGGATCTCTTTTTGAAGGTGGTTATGAGAGGTGGAATCCTCCCATGAGTGGTGGCATCCTCTCATGAGAGGTGGTATCCCCATTTTTTGCTTGAAATACACTTGCCACGCTCTCTAGAACCCCTAATCCACCTCCTCCATCAGGAATTTCTCCCTCCAAGGGTTTGAAGGCCAAAATTTCTATAAAAGCAAGCTCTTCCTCTTGGTTAAGGAGATGGAGGTAGTGAAGCTCTGCTGAAAATTTGTATGGTCATTTTTGTATTGTTTATGAATAAAGAAATCTTTGGAGGCTCTTCATTGGTGTAGTGTGTTTCATGTGTGGATGCTTTGTTCTTAAATTCTTATGAGGTATAATCTTTCTTAATTTCTTCTTGCTTTCATTAGATAAGTTGTGGGCCTACATAGGGGAGATGCCTCCCAGTAGGGTAAGGGCGCATTCTTGTTTGATTTGTACTCTTAGTTATTTTTTATTGGTATATCTATTGGAGATGCATGCATTCTTGTTTGATTTGTATGCTTTCTAATCTTCTATTGTTTGCAAATACCCTCATTTAACCATTGGTTTTGTGTAAGGATTGTTAAGCTTGCAAGTAGCCTTACTTGGAGAGGAGAATAATATTGCTTGCATCCTCCTCATCTTCAAGTTCTTTCAAGGACAAACATTCTCCACATTCCACCGAAAGCAAAGAAATTTCAAGCTTCTTCATTCTAGTTTATGGGATTCTTCACCTTCTTTTTCTTAAACTAAAATCTACTTCCTTGTTAGTTGGTTACTGGTTCCAAGTATATATCAGATTTAGAGTTGCATTCATAAGATTACTTGTTATTGAAAAGATATAGATTTAAAGTGCTTTACTTCATTCATAATCTTAAAGCTTATATCTATGGTTTTAGTATTTGAATTTGCAAAATTTCCAACAATTTTCCAAGTACTAAGTAGTGTTAGATTTTTATTTTAGTTTTGTTTAAACCACTAACATTTTAACAACTTTAGTTTGCTATTTTTTGTCATTTATGTCAGACAGGTCAAGCGGAAGTGTTGGAGAAAAATTCATGATTTGAGCCTTCCAAAGCACATCCTCAATGCCCTCTCCAGAAAGGGCCTTTTTCCATCTCTTTTTTGTAATCTCTTTCATCCAAGCTTACAAGGATAAAGATGCCTTCTTTAATCATTGTAAAAACCATTAATAAAATAAGCAAGTGGGATACACAGCTCCCACACCCCTTTTCCCATTGGGGGAACCTGTATCGCCTCCTTTTTGGTGTGACTTTCTCTTTTTACTTTGTTTTTTGGTACTAACCCTTAGAGTAATTTTCCTTTTTTGCAAGCTATTTTAGTTTCATATGTGCAAGAATAGTTTAGTTAGTTCCAATTTTTTTAGTTAGTTCACATTTCTTTTGCAAGTAAATAAATGAACCCAACTCGTTGCCACAAAGTATGCTCTCACCAACACCTAAAGGCTTTGCCGATTAGTGGTGGATGATCAGAAAGTTGACAGTTGACATTGCATAATCAATAGTAATTAGTACAATACTTTTTGCTTCAAGTTCATTTACTTTATTTGCACTTACAATATCTTTTTCTTTCAAAATTGGAATTAATATTTCCATCACCCCCAAGTATGCTCTTGTCCATCACATATTAGTTGAGGCTGCTCTAATCTTTGGAACAATCAGAAAGGGGTCTTGCATTTCATAACTTTTCACATCTTATTAACAACGCACTTTTAATAAAAATCAAATCCCCTAAACAGATGGAAATACAGCATCACGATCTTTACCTTGTGTGGGAAAAGTTTGCAAAGAAAGCGGGAACAACTAGATAGTGACCGCGAGGTCCCGTCAGGCTACACCCTTGATTGGTGTAGTGTTGGACACACCCTGCGAATCTGATCTAGCCCACATTTTCTTGTGTAGAACCACATCGGGAATATTCCAGACATATTCCATGTGCCTTATGGTATATTGAAAACCTCTCCCCATAATCCACTCATCATAATAATTTAAAACTGACCAAGATACAATTGCAAAACATTTACTTTTCAACAACATTTATTTTGACTCCATTTGGCACCGATCGACTTTACAACAATACCTTTCTTTGTTTAATATCATCTTATTGTTGTTTATGTTACATATTTATATGCTATATTGTTGATCTAATTTATTATTTTGCAATAATCTTGTTTGAGTATTTTATCTTCAAAACTCCTAAAAAACTTACTTCCATTTTAACGTCTAAGAACTAAAAGCCTTAGTAACATTTCTTAGGGTCTACCCCCCTTGGCTTTGTTAGGAGTAAGCCTAAATGGAGGATTCAAGATCAAGTGACAGTACTTGACTCGAGACTTGCCCCCAAGGACACACTAAGTGGCTTGAGATTTATGCCGCCTTACCCAAGTGTGTATAGGGGGAAACATTTTTGGTGTTGTTGACGGGGATAAATATTTTTATTCCCGAAGTACGACTTTTTGTTTTTCACCTTTCTTGTTTTTGCTTTGATTGTTGAATGCTTAGAGTAGATCTTTAATTTTCATCTAGCAACTCCACTAACCTTTTTATTTTTATAAGTTTACAAAGAAAAGCAAAAAATATTTTTTGTGAGAGTTTTAAATGCATATTTTTATTCTCACATGGCGACTCCATTGAAGGGGTGAACCCTTGTTTCTCATAAACTTGTGAAGACTTGTTGTGTGTAGATGAGCACATGTGACACATTGAAAACCTTTAAAAATCATGGTTTGACAACTCCACCCATTCAGTGCAAGATGTTCTTCATGGTTACTTCATATCTAAGCTAAATATATTGAATTATGCTATGGATAATAATAAAGAAGGGATTTGTGATCACTTGTTCAAGGCATGCCCCTCACTAGATTTCTCAAATATCTAGTGAATGATCATCATCGGCTATATGGTGTGGCTCCATAGTTCTGTGGAAATAGTGGTGATTCAGCCATTGATCATATTGCTTCCTTTCTCAAATTGGTGGTTGACTTCAATGTTATTCATGAGGATGATCTTATGACCATTTTTGCTTTTTCCTTGGTGGGGGATGCAGTGAATTGGTTCTATGACCTTCCCAACAAATGCATTACCTCCATTTCAAGTTTCTTTGAGATGTTTCTTGAATGGTGGCATGATGATGAGATTGATATGAAATAATTTATGGAAAATTCCCTTGCCATCCTTCCTAAAACAAAGGCCATTTCAGAAACTAAAGAAGAGATTCATGAAAAGCACCTTGAAGATCAAAGAGGTAGGTCTAAGCAACATGTCATTAATGATTACATTAATGGAGCACTTGAAGGGACCTTGATTGAAGATATTGTTGAATACCCTCCTCAAAATTGAAAATTTGGAGCCATCTCAATATTATTTCAATGAAGGTGATGACATGTGTACTCCCGATCTACCTCGAGAAAAATCCTCAACATAAATTCATGATATTGTTTGGGATGTACATATTGATACTCCTTCTTATTCTCTTCATTGTGAGGAAGGATTGGTAAATACATTCACTTTTGATATTTTCGAAACAAACCCTTCTAAGGATGATAATTATGAACATGAGGAGAATAGGCATAGCCAAGGGTATGATGTTATTGATGAAGACTCCCCCTTCTTTGACAAAGATATGGATGATTATTATTGGACATACTCAGAAAAACCCATCTTTGATATATCCAGAGAAGGGAGTGTTGATTTTGATACCTTTCGAGATCTTGATCGAGAAGATGCACATTCAGATCTTTCATATGATCATTCAAAGCCATGTACAAGCACCAGAGATGCAGAATTGGAATGGCAGTGTATTGAAGAGATAGATTCGATGCAAACTTTGAAGAACCAACCTGATCTTTCATCTTCACATACAGAGTTTTCAAATGATTTGGTGCAGTCCGAGGCTTGTGTTATTACATAATATTTTCAGCCTAGCTTCCTTACCCCTTTGGATTAGGGTGATGAGTTGATAGGATTGCTTCACAAATAGATGTGTATATTAGTCCTATCCAGTCTTGGATAGAAGAATCCTGCAGGAGGAATTGCCATTTTGGGAAGCAATTCAATGAAATACTACATGCCTATGATCTCCCATCCTGAATATTCATTCAGGTGTGCATTCCTTAAATGTTTCCTCGGTTTGGCTGGTAACCAAACACAAGGTAGAAATTTTTTTAATTGATAAAATGCTTGAATGGCTTCATCGGATTTTTTATTTTACTTGGAAATTTTTTCTTGCCATGCTTAGAGTAGGAAAATAAGCTCCTTGAAGTGAGCATTTACTTTCACCATTTATTTTCAACATTTTGTTTTGTTACTTAGATAGTTTGATAGTCTTTTTAATAAAACACATGGTATTTCATTTGGTTTTATTATAAACATGTGCTACTCAAGGTTTTATGGTCAAGGTTGAAATGTTTTTACAGGTTTTAAACAGAGATTCTGAAGTTCTCGCTTGCTCTCCTTATCTAAAAATAAAATCAAGCACACGTCCCGCAATAGGAGCCAGATGTTACCACCTAAGTGGTACCTAGTTGGATTTCAAGTGAGTCGGAAAAGATTGAACAAGTTATTTGTTCATCACCAGAATTCAAAAATCCAAGCAGGCCAATTTTTGGCCCTTTTTATGTTTTTTCGCATGTGCATACCCCCTTGGGGGGATTGTAATAAATGATGTAGCATGATGACCTTTTGTAAAAGGATGGCCTTCGTAGGACTTAGTCATGAAGCTACACTAGAGTTTTTTTAACTTGTTAACTATGCGACGTTTTTTTAGTAACACATAATTTTCGAGTTTTTCACTCAAAATCCTCCAAAGTTGGGGTGGTGAAATTGATGATTATGCCTTAGGAGGGTTGTTGCAGCCTAAGGTTTTGATTTTTCAAGCCTTGAGTCTATGTATATTACCATGCTAGTCATAATCCCAAAGTTTCGTGAACATGTGCTAAGTCCCCCACAGGATTTTTTTTTTTTTTGAGTTTTTAATAAAATCATCGATAAGGTGTATTTTAATTGGAAAACTTCAAAAAGTCATAAAAGTGGGTCTATGGGGGGGGGGGAATTTGTCATGGGGATGCTCTTTTTTGGAACCAGATCCCCCACTTAATTCCTAAACCCACTTTTGCGAGTCAAATTGTTGATTTTCAATTACTAATTTTGATTTTCTCTTGAAAATGACATTTTGGGTCAAATAATTAGGAAATATGGAGAAAATCCAATTCCTAAATCAAAGGGAGCTTGTCTTGGAGGTGTCCAGGTTGGATGGAATCTTGTCAAGGTCAATAAATGAGTTGTTTGGACATCTAATCTCACAAGATGAGGTGGATTTGATGTGCTTCCATGAAGGGGGCACAATTCCTCCAAAGGAGGGTGTTTTTTCCCATGAGGATCTCCTTCTGGAGGTGGTTATGAGAGGTGGCAGTCTCCCATGATTGGTGGCAGCCTCTCATGAAAGGTGGAAGCCCCATTGTTTTTTTTAAAGACACTTGCCATGCTCTCTAGAACCCCCAATCCACCTCCTCCATTGGGAATTTCTCCCTCCAAGGGTTTGAAGGCCAAAATTTCTATAAAAGCAAACTCTTCCTCTTGGTTAAGGAGATGGAAGTAGTGAAGCTCTACTAAAACTTTGTATCATCATTGTTGTATTTTTTATGAATAAAGAAAGCTTTGGAGGCTCATCATTGGTGTAGTGTGTTTCATGTGTGGATGCTTTGTTCTCAAATTCTTATGAGGTATACTTTTTCTTAATTTCTTATTGCTTTCATTGGATAAGTTGTGGGCCTACATAGGGGAGATACCTCCCAATAGGGTAAGAGTGCATTCTTTTTTTATTTGTACTCTTAGTTATTTGTTAGTCGTAGATTTATTGGAGATGCATGCATTCTTGTTTGATTTGTATGCTTTCTAATCTTCTATTGTTTGCAAATACCCTCATTTAACCATTGGTTTTGTGAAAGGATTGTTAAGCTTGCAAGTAGCCTTACTTGGAGAGGAGAAGGAGATTTCTTGCATCCTCCTCATCTTCAAGTTCTTTCAAGGACAAACACCCTCTACATTCCACCAAAATAAAAGAACTTTCAAGCTTCTTCATTCTAGTTTATGGGATTCTTCACCTTCTTTTTCTTAAACTAAAATATACTTCTTAGTTACTTGGTTGTTGGTTCCTAATATGATAACAAGTATATATCATATTTAGAGCTGCATTCAAAAGATTACTTGTTATTGAAAATATATAGATTTAAAGTGCTTTACTTCATTCATAATCCTAAAGCTTATATATATGGTTTTAGTACTTGAATTTGCAATTTTTCCAACAATTTTCCAAGTACTAAGTAGTGTTACTTTTTATTTTAGTTTTTTTTAAACCACTAACATTTTAACAACTTTAGTTAGTTGGTTTTTGTCATTTATAGACAGGTCAAGCGGAAGTGCTGGAAAAACTTTCAAGATTTGATCCTTCCAAAACGCCTCCTCAAAGCCCGAGTCTCTAGAAATGGCCTTTTTCCATCTCTTTTTTTTAACCTCTTTCATCCAAGCTTACAAGGATAAAGAGGCCTTCCTTAATCATTGTAAAAGCCATTAATAAAAGAATCAAGTGGGATACACAACTCCCACTCCCCATTTCCCATTTAGGGAACCTGTATTGCCTCCTTTTTTGTGTGACTTTCCCTTTCTACTTTGTTTTTAAGTACTAAACCTTAGAGTATTTTTCCTTTTTTGCAAGCTAGTTTAGTTTCATTTGTGCAATAATAATTTAGTTAGTTTCAATTTTGTTAGTTAGTTCACATGTTTTTTGCAAGTAATAAACGAACCCAACTCGTTGCCACGAAATATGCTCTCGCCACCACCCAAAGGCTTTCCTGATTAGTGGGGGATGATCAGAAAGTTGACACATAGTTAGTAGTAATTAGTACAACACTTTTTGCTTCAATTTCATTTACTTTATTTGCACTTACAATATGTTTTGCTCTCAAAATTGGAATTAATATTTGCAATACCCCCAAGTATGCTCTTGTCCATCGCAAACTAATTGAGGTTGCTCTGATCTTTGGAAAAATAAGAAAGGGGTCTTGCATTTCATAACTTTTCACATCTAATTAACAACACACTTTTAATAAAAATCAAATCCTCTAAATGGACGGAAATCTGGCATCACGATCTTTACCTTCTGTGGACAAATTTTGCAAAAAAAGTGGGAACAACTAGATAGTGACTGTGGGGTCCCGTCAGGCGACACCCTCAATTGGAGTAGTGTTGGACACACCCCTGCAAATCCGATCTAGCCCACATTTTCTTGTGTAGAACCACATTGGGAAAATTCCGTAAATATTCCACATACCTTAAGGTAGATCGAAAACCCCTCCCGTAATCCACTCATCATAATAATTTAAAACTGACCAAGATATAATTGCAAAACATTTACTTTTCAACAACATCTATTTTGACTCCATTTGGCACCGATCGACTTTACAACAATACCTTTCTTTTCTTAATATCATCTTATTGTTGTTTATGTTACATCTTTATATGCTATGTGGTTGATCTAATTCATTATTTTACAATAATCTTGTTGTTGAGCATTGGTTGTCATTGATGACACCCATTAATGACAAAGGAGTGACATGGATGACAAAGATTTGACAAGGACAATGAAGGACAAAGCATGACATGGCAAAGGACAAAGACAAGAGCTAAAGACATGGCAATGAACAAATATTTGGCATCTGGGGCATGGCATCTTGGGATTTGGAGCCATTGGAACACCTAGTGGGCCAAATGACCCATTCTGTGGTCATTTGGGTATGATGTGGCTCATAAGTATATGAAGGACCTTGACATCATATATGATGACCCCATTGCTTGTGGTAAATTGGACCATCACTCATGATGGTCTTTTGTTAAAAATGATGTGGCTCTTGTCCATGTAAGCTAATGAACCCCTTGACTTGATCATGGCATAAAATCCTTGGGTTATTTACTATTTCTAAATAAGAAGAAACACCCACAAGCACTCAATGGTCACATGATGTATACAATTGATGAAGACTTATCTCAGCATAGCATAAAATGATTGAAGATATAGTGGAACCCTTGGACAAGTACTCAGTACAATTAAGAAGCACATGAAGCCTAAAACAAGTCGGCCAACCTTTATAATTTGCAAAAATAATTATTATTAAAGTTGCATTCAAGTCGGCCCAGTTATATAAATTATTTTTGTGCATAATGTAGGTCGGCCCAGTAAATAATTTTTATGGAAAACCTATATAAATAGGAAGTTCGCCTCACTTTATTTGCAAAAAAGAGGAGTGAGAGAATATATCTCTAATTTTCGAAGTTACTCTAGCAGCCCTGAAATTCGACTTACTGTAGCAGCTCTCAAATTCGTCCACTGTAGCATCCATAGTGTCTTGGAAGTTCTTTTTTATGTGCTCATATTTTTCTAGTATCATCTCTGAGGAATTTCGGGTGAAGTCTGAGGCAGCCACAGTCTGTAACATACAGCTCTGAAATTTGTGGTCTGATTTTCAGATCAGCACCGTTTTGAAAGTTTCTTTTTGTGCTCAGAATTTCGGGTGACTTAGTGATGACTGAGGTAACCACACTGTAATCCACCAACATAAGTGTTGTGAGCTTGTTTATGGATATGAACTTTGGTGGATAGAAGAATATTATAAAGTGATCCTCAAGGTATCCAAAGGTAGTCTACATTTCAATCATTGGAAAGCAGTACTCAGACTTTATGCATTTACAAGCATCTGCAGTACAACATCATCTCTGATCTTAAGTATTTTAAGTGACAGCAGTCAGAATTTTCCAGTGCATCTCATGGTAGAATACAGTAGGGGAGTGAAGACTCAGTTTTGGAAGAAGGCGAGTTGCCACCTTCCATATCTATTGTTGATTACTTGATTGAAAAGATCAATCTTATTCAAGAATCCTGATTCAAGTCTACAAGCAGAGACAACTCAAAATTCAAGTAAGTAATGTTTGTAAGTCAGTTAGTTTTCAATTGAATGTGCAAAGGTTTCAGGACGCCTTGATACTTTAGTTGGACAAACTGGAAAGCATGGCTTAAGCCCTAGTGGTACATATCTGTTAGCCTTGTTGAATGTATGTGAAGTCAAGGTTTGACTTGTTGGTATATGTACAATATCAGTTATATTGATGACAGTTGTTCTATGAGCAGAACTTGACATGAACTGAAATCTTGATAATTCTTGAAAGCAATAAGAGGATGACAAGTATAACAAGATATGTAGTATGTACGAGTGGATATGAGGAGACATTGTGGACATAAGTAGACGTTGATGAGCAGAGATTGATCAGGACTGATTGACAAAGAATAGTGATCAGATGGTTGATTAATGACAAGTATCTATTTGTAAATACAAGCAAGGTCTTGTATCTCTTTCTTGGCTGGGTCTAAGAAAAACTAGGTTGGGTCCTAGATAAGGAGTTGGTGCTCTTTGTTTCAGCTGTAGTTGAATTACCTCACAGTTGTAGTTGTTGAACCAAATACAAAAACATTACAATTATATCGTGTGTCTCTTGCGTAAGGTGTTGATGATGTTATGTTTTTAATTGATGAATGATATGTGATTAGTTAATTACTGATATAAAATTCATTTATGAATATGATGCTGAAGTGAATGTGAAATAATTGGTAGAAAAAGTTGAATTTGGAATTGAGCCCTAGCTCACTAATTCACCCCCCCCTCTCAATGAGCATTGTGTCTAACACTTGGTATCAGAGTGGACCTTCTGCAGAAGCCTAACAAGCTTGAAGTAAATCAGTAGACACAAGATGGAAGGATCAGTAAAGCTTGTAAACAATGAAGTTCCAGTTTTGGAAATATCATACTATTTTGGTTGGAGAAGCAAAATGAAATCTTACTTGAAGAAATTCGGAGTTTGGGAAATAGTGATTAACCCACCTACTCAGTCCAACAAGAAGACAAAGACAGCAGCTGACAGATTCAACATCATTTCCCTGAAGTTTCTAATGGATGGACTTTCAAGCCCTATAAAAGAAAGTATAGGAGAATGCACTTCTGCCAAGGATCTTTGGTTCAAACTGGAAGGTGAATATCAAAAGGCACATGATCAGGAAATGGAGACTAAACCCACTGAAGATGTAAAGCAAGAACAAATGGAAGAAAAAGTTCCAGATATTAATGAAGGTAAGAATCTTTTTGATTTCAGTAATGTTGTTTGTGATACCTTTGAAAACATTCTTGAAGATGCTAAGAAGAATCTTCTAGCAAATCTTTTTAAGATACAAGATATCAAGCATGATCGAATGCTCAAAAAGAAGATAGAGAAGCTCATTGAAGAGTACCATGAGAAGTCAATAGAGTTTCTCATGGATGAGATTATAAGACTTCAAGACTCAGTTGAAACTATGAAGATCTCGCTAGAAGGAAAAGAGAAGACCATGGACATACTCAAGACAAGCTTACAAGGTGATCCAAATGATCAAAATATTAAGGAGAGTTGTGAAGATCCTAACGAGCTTGAAGAGACAAGAAGAAATAATATTGGCTTGAAAACTCAACTAGAAGAAGCCAAGAAGATAGAAGAAGTATTGAAAAATCACTTGGATGAAAAGGAGAAGGAAATTCAGAAGCTTGAAATGGAGGTAGTTGAATTGAGAAAGAAAAATAAAAATTTTGATGCATATGGCAAGTTCCAACACAACTCAGCTATCCTAGATGAAATTTTAGATTGCCAAAGGTCTCCCCTTGACAAATATGGCCTTGGGTACAAGAAAGAAGAAGAGAAATCTGAAGATGATTTATTGTCTCCCAAGACTTCAGAAGCTGGTCCATCAATGACCAAGGATGCATCCCATATACCTGCACATCACAACAAAGAAGTTGAAGGGTCAAGAATGCATCAAGAAGCTAGGCCCAGTTTCCAAGCCAAGCCAAGAAAAGAAACAACACCAAAATGGAACCAAAGTCCCAGGTATGAAAATAAATTTAATGGTTACTGTTTTTCCTGTTCTAATTTTGGTCATAAATTTGTTGATTGTAGAAAAAGTGTTGGAAGTCCACACAACAAAATAAGATGCTGGACATGTGACCGAATTGGACTTTTGGTTTCCAATTGTCACACATTGAGATGCTTTAATTGTGGTGGTACTGGGCATAAAGCCCAAACTTGCACTAGTCCAAGAAGAGAACCTAGGAGGAGTCCATCATATACATCAGCAAGAAGAACAAATGAATCATGGAAGAAGTATACCATTGGCGAAATTGAAGATCTGAAGACAAGCTCTCACAACCAAGGACATTCCAAGATGTGGGTAAAGAAAAATATCTTTCTAGATCTAAATGAAGTGGACAATCAATGCACAAATGAAGGTGGCTGCCATATGGCAAGCCATACTTGAAGTCTTCTAAAGACTTTGAGTATACCACGAGCTCATCATTCAAATTGGAGAATGAACTCAAGTGGTAAATGATGACTCTCCAAGAATAAACAGGTCCTAGGATCAGATTGCTAACAGTAAGCTGAGGAGTTCCTTAAACACATCGCTCATGCATGCTCATATTTTGAATATTTTCAAACAATAAAAATGAAAAGAAGATTATCCTTGAAACAATAGATGAACGGGAGTTTATGACATCTTTTTAAATAGTATATAGCACTCTATGGTATACACAACCCTAGACCTTTAGTGGACAACACTAAAACTCAGTTGTTGAAAAGGTTGAAGTATACAATGGTATACAATGTAGTAAGGTGTGAAGATGACATGATGACGAGTTAATGTTGATGAACTGGAAAAACGATAGGGGGAGCAACTGAGAGTATTTTTATGATGTGTCATTATTGTTGAGTTGTTGGTATACCCAAATTAATAAAACCTAGACCTATGATACAAATACATGGAAGACTATGCTCTCTCTCTCAGTATGATGATTTAGTTGGCTATGATAAGTAGTCTATAATCCACTACAAATGATAGTTTGAAAGGCTTGAAATCATCTATGAGATAATGTGAGTACTACATTGTGTTGAACAGACCTGGAGTATTGTTCGAAGATACTTAAGGACAGATTGCATACATGAGTAAGAATATTTGTTTGACTATTGGAAGGAAAGGCTGAAACAGAGTTCAAGTCCAATCTATGAGGATTGTCTTGTGGCACATACTCCAAGGCATGAGTTTGCAGATTGAGAAAAATCTTGGCACACCTTCTAAGGCTTAGTGTGACAGTCAAGGACAAATCTTAAAAGCTGACTTTTGAAGCATCATTCGAGCCACAGATCTGAAGTTCTATTTGAAGAAATGATTGGGGCAATGCCATCTCAAAAGTTGTTGAGAAGAACAAATGTGGAGCAGATAAGAACTGTTGCATCATTCTTGCTCCTCCATCTTTAAACTGTTTGTTTGAATAAAAAAAATTTGGCAAGACAAAGATCAGCTAATAACAGCAGCTTGATGAAATTGATGATAGGGACAGTATGACCAATTGACACCCTTGACTTGACAAGTTTTCCAACCTTAACTTTACAGTGTCAAAAATAAAAATAAAAAATTGAAGATCTGAAAATCTTTTACAGCAGCAATATAAAAGTTTCATGTTATCTTTATCCTTGGTTAGTTCGTCATAAAGAAGGCTTTGTGAGGAAGAGCAGGCAAGAGATCCTATAAGCATGTCAAATAGGGGGAGTAGTTAGCTGAGTAAAAATTTAAGGACTAATCTAACATTGTCAAAGTTTGATTCTATTTGTACAACACGAAGAAGTAATTTAAAAAGCAGACTTGTGACAATGATAATTGATTAAGGACTAGAAGGAAGGGGGAGCATGTGAACGTTTGCTGATTGAAAGAGGAGCAAAGAGGTACAATTTTTGGGAATTGTGAAGCTTTTGATGGATAAAGTGTTTGGCCCTTTGTCATTAATGTCAATGGGGGAGAGTATTTGAAGAGGTGTTTCCATCAATGACAAAGGGGGAGTTTGTTGAGCATTGGTTGTCATTGATGACACCCATTAATGACAAAGGAGTGACATGGATGACAAATATTTGACAAGGACAATGAAGGACAAAGCATGACATGGAAAAGGACAAAGACAAGAGCTGAAGACATGGAAACAGACAAAGATTTGGCATCTGGGACATGGCATCTTGGGATTTGGAGCCATTGGAACACCTAGTGGGCCAAATGACCCATTATGTGGTCATTTGGGTATGATGTGGCTCATAAGTATATGAAGGACCTTGACATCATATATGATGACCCCATTGCTTGTGGTAACTTGGACCATCACTCATGATGGTATTTTGTTAAAAATGATGTGGCTCTTGTCCATGTAAGCTAATGAACCCCTTGACTTGATCATGGCATAAAATCCTTGGGTTATTTACTATTTCTAAATAAGAAGAAACACCCACAAGCACTCAATGGTCACATGATGTATACAATTGATGAAGACTTATCTCAACATAGCATAAAATGATTGAAGATGTATTGGAACCCTTGGACAAGTACTCAGTACAATGAAGAAGCACATGAAGCCTAAAACAAGTCGGCCAACCTTTATAATTTGCAAAAATAATTATTATTAAAGTTGCATTCAAGTCAGCCCAGTTATAAAAATTATTTTTGTGCGTAATGCAGGTCCATCTAGTAAATAATTTTTATGGAAAACATATATAAATAGGAAGGTCGCCTCACTTTATTTGCAAAAAAGAGGAGTGAGAATATATCTCTGATTTTCGGAGTTACTGTAGCAACTCTAAAATTCGACTTACTGTAGCAGCTCTCAAATTCGTCCACTGTAGCAGCCACATTGTCTTGGAATTTTTTTTTTATGTGCTCAGATTTTTCTAGTATCATCTCTGAGGAATTTCGGGTGAAGTCTGAGGCAGCCACAATCTGTAACATACAGCTCTAAAATTTGTGGTCTAATTTTCAGATCAGCTCTATTTTGAAAGTTTCGTTTTGTGCTTAGAATTTTGGGTGACTTAGTGATGACTGAGGTAGCCACACTGTAATCCACCAGCATAAGTGTTGTGAGCTTGTTTATGGATATGAACTTTGGTGGATAGAAGAATATTATAAAGTGATCCTCAAGGTATCCAAAGGTAGTCTACAGTTCAATCATTGGAAAGCAATACTCGGACTTTATGCATTTACAAGCATCTGTAGTACAAGATCATCTCTAATCTTAAGTATTTTAAGTGACAGCAGTCAGAATTTTCCAGTGCATCTAGTGGTAGAATACAGTAGGGCAGTGAAGACTCGGTTTTGGAAGAAGGCGAGCTGCCACCTTCCATATCTATTGTTGATTACTTGATTGAAAAGGTCAATCTTATTCAACAATCCTGATTCAAGTCTACAAGCAGAGACAACTTAGAATTCAAGTAAGTAATGTTTGTAAGTCAGTTAGATTTCAATTGAATGTGCAAAGGTTTCAGGACGCCTTGAGACTTTAGCTGGACAAACTGGAAAGTATGGCTTAAGCCCTAGTGGTACATATTTGTTAGCCTTGTTGAATGTATGTGAAGTCAAGGCTTTACTTGTTGGTATATGTACAATATCAGTTAGATTGATGACAGTTGTTCTATGAGCAGAACTTGACATGAACTTAAATCTTGATAATTCTTGAAAGCAATAAGAGGATGACAAGTATAACAAGATATGTAGTATGTACGAGTGGATATGAGGAGACATTGTGGACATATGCAGACGTTGATGAGCAGAGATTGATCAGGACTGATTGGCAAAGAATAGTGATCAGATGGTTGATTAATGACAAGTATCTATTTGTAAATACAAGTAGGGTCTTGTATCTCTTTTTGGTTGGGTCTAAGAAAAACTAGGTTGGGTCCTAGATAAGGAGTTGGTGCTCTTTGTTTCAATTGTAGTTGAATTACCTCACAGTTGTAGCCGTTGAACCAAATACAAAAACATTACACTTATATCGTGTGTCTCTTGCGCAAGGTGTTGATGATGTTATGTTTTTAATTGATGAATGATATGTGATTAGTTAATTACTGATATAAAATTCATTGATGAATATGATGTTGAAGTGAATGTGAAATAATTGGTATAAAAAGTTGAATTTGGAATTGAGCCGTAGGTCACTGATTCACCCCCCCCCCCTTCTCAGGAGCATTGTGTTTAACACTTGTTTCAATATTTTATCTTCAAAACTCCTAAAAACTTACTTCCATTTTAACATCTAAGAGCTAAAAGCCTTAGTTGCATTTCTTAGGGTCTAGTCCCCTTGGCTTCGTTAGGAGCTAACCTAAATGGAGGAGTCAATATCAAGTGACAATACTTGACTCGAGACTTGCCCCCAAAGACACACCAAGTGGCTTGAAGATTTCTGCCACATTACCCAAGTGTGTATAGGAGACAACAGGAGGGATGCTGGTGTTACTAATGTTCCACAATATGTCTTTTCTACAATCTTGACTTACTGAACATTAAATGTCTTTTATGTAGACCCTAATGGTCCGTTTAATGTAATGGCTAGAAGGTAGTTTAGTCATCCGTTAATATGTTGGATAAATAGTAGTTTAGTCGTCTATAATTAAGGTTGTAGCTAGCTTGGAGCTAATCACTATCTAGAGGTCTTGAATCTCATTGCAAGAACAAAATGATGGCATTGTAGGATGCAAAAGAATAAAAGATGTTTGTTTAGGTAGCAAATTTTTCGATCCCATGAAGGTTTCTCTACTATAAATATCATCATCTTGCCACTTAGTTGATTGCTTAATATCATTTTTGCGCATTCACTACAAACTCTAACACATGCAAAGCAATGAAATGACAACAAAAAAATACTAGCAACTTTCAAATAGAGCTTATGTACCTCATTGCCTAAAACAAACAAAATATTGTTATAACAATGACTTGCTAATGCTCTTGTTTTCCCTTTTCCTTTCTTTAACATTGGTGTTGTTTCCTTGAGATTAAAGATTTTTCACAGAGTGAGGTTGAAGTGAATTAATGACTGGTCAATTGATTGATCCTCATAGTGGTGAAATGGTTTAAGCAAATTAATGATAAATGTATTATAATTAAGGTAAAGTATACCATCCTTATACTTGTCATTCGCAATATTACTTATCAAATATTTACATGCTCGATGAATTGACCTTTCTCCACTCTAAATAATAGGATGGGAAACTGACATTTTTTGCTATAAATTCAATAAAACTTATTTTGGATTTATGGAAATATAGATATCAAATGTTAACATGACACAATCCAATTACAATAGGGATATTAGAATGTTTTGAATCCATTTTTGCATTAAAAACAATTTCATCGATCCAAAAGTGCATTTCAACAATGATTACTTGATAAGATTTTGTTGATGACAAAACAAAAAAGGTAAAAAACATAGAATATTTAACCTTCAAGTTAACCTGCATTCCAAAGTGAGTTGATGTGCCTATGGACCTGTTACCAACTATTTTGTACCATAGTTGGACTTCTTGTGAGCCGTCAGTTTCATGAACATGTCAATTTTCATCATCAGTGTTCAAAAGTTCAGAAGACGTTTTCAGGGCCAATTTTGGCCCCTTTGTAAATTTTGCATGTCCAAACCCCCATGGGAAAATTGTAATAAGTTGGTCTAAGCATGATACTTTTGTAAAAGATTTGGCCTACCTTAGGGTTTTCCATCAAGGGGATACTCTAGAGTGTTTTTTCCTTAGGAATTATGCACTACTCTTCAGTGGCATATAATTCCTGAGTTTTTCACTCACACCTCCAAAGTTGGAGTATTGTCCATGGTGGTCGATCTTAGGGGGGTTATTAAAGCCTATGTGTCTATGCATTTTTACATGCTAGCTATCAGTAATAAGTCGTATGGACATGCACTGGGTCCCCTAGGAGTTTGGTTTCATTGCGGCAAAAATCATTTTTTTCCGTAAATTACACCATTTTTAATGGTTTAATTGGAAAATTTCAAAATGTAATAAAAGTTTGATATGGAGGCGGAATTTGGCGTGGGGATGCTCGTTTTCACGCTCAGCGCCTCCTCTTTAACCTAGGACCCACTTTTCCTAGGTTTCGGGCAAGTAAATTGTCATTTGTGGCAATGTTTCCTAAAAGTGCTACAAAACGACACTTAATTACTAACCATGCTACAAATTGCACCAAGCACCCCCCTGCTTGTAATTTCTTATATAAACGAGGTCTTGCTCCATCATTTGGATGGAATGCAAGGAATCTCTGCCTACATTGTAATGTTATTTGTTTATTTTTCATATGAATAAAGTTGATACTTTGGAGGTCAGTTTGATGGTGTAAAAATCTTTGTGATGAATGCTTTGCTCATAAACCAAGGTGATATTTGTTTAATCATTTTTTCCTTTCATGCAAGTGTTGAATATTTAGCTAAAGAAGATTATATGCTAATCCTTAGAATAGGTATTTGAAGTTTCAAGTTGCTTATTTATGTAAAGTTGTCCAAGATCCAAAAGTTGCATTCTATAGTCAATTATACTCATGCACTTTTCATTTTATTCAACAATTCATACTAGATCTAATTGCTTGTGTGAAGGTTTTCATAGTTTTTGCAAACCGATCTTGGAGTAGAGATCGGAGCTCAGTTGCATCTTATCTTTCTCCATCATTTTATAAATCTAATACCATATTGTACTACAGGCACTCCATTTCTCAAGTTTATTGAAGCTTGGTCTTGAGCATTTCTTCCTCCTTCAATTAAAAAATTTCAATCAACCTTCTTTTCCTTTCTTGTTAAGAAAAGCATTCCAATATTATTTCAAAAGTTTCATCTTTAAAAGTCTATTTGCTTCATAGATCTAGGAGTTGCTTTATATAAATCATAAGATCTAGATCTAAGTTTTAGTATTTAAAATAAAGTCATTTTTTTCCATCATTTCACAAATACTAGATTGTGATATTATATGCTTTACCTAACCAATACTAACTTGTTAATATTTTTTTTGTTTGCTGGTTTAGTGTCTTTTTTACAGAAAAGAGAGAAAATGAACAAAAATTTTAAGCATAAAAAATCCCCCTTCTTCAATCCCCTTGCTATCCCTTTGCCTTGTTAGGCCTAAATTCTCTTGAGTCACGCTGCATAAGCGGATCAAGAGCACTCTCTATCGGAGGGTTAATAAAAAAATTTGTAATAAAATTTAATAAAAAACAAGTGGGATTACGGCTCCCACTACCCCATTCCCCCATTTGGGGGAACCCTGTATCTACCTTTCATTTATTTGATTTTTACTAGCACCCAAACTAGAACATTAGTATGTTAGATTAGTTTTATTTATTCAAAAAAATTTGTTACAAAATTTTTACTTTTGCTTAGTTTAAAAAAGTTTTTTCTTTTGTTTTATAAATAATCAAAATTTGCTAGAAAGTTTCATTTTTGCAAACGTGTTTCAAGCTTTTTTCTTTTAAATTTTTCATTAAGTTCAAAGGCATTTAAAATCTCTTGAATCTCACCATTTGCAGATCAAGAGTGCTCTCTGTCGGAGAGTTTACTTTGTGTTTTTTTAGTTTACTTCAAATTTTTTCAACTTGCATTTTTACAATTTTTGTCACTAAAATCTCTTAAATCTCGTTCTAAATCGGATCAAGAGTGCTTTCTGTCGAAGAATCTATTTTACAAACTTAAAAAATCTCTTGAATCTCGTTCTAAATCGGATCAAGAGTGCTCTCTATCAGAGAGTCAATTGGAACAAACTATTTGCCCACTCCGTGTATGCTCTACCCATCGCAGGCTAGTCTGAGCTTTGGGATATCAAAAGCGGAAGTGTCGCATTCTTTAATTTTCTCACATTTAATTAAAAACTTCAATTTTAATAAAATTAAGCCCCTTCAAAGCAACGAAAATCCAGCGTTGCCACGTTGTGATCGAAAGTGGGGAAATTCTGACTAAGGAAAACGGGAACCACTGGGAGGTGACCTCAGAGCACAGCTAGGCTACATCTTGTTGGTGTAGTGTTGAACACCGCTCTCGAGACTCCGTCCCAGCCCACATGTCTTTGTATAAAGCTACCTAAATCACATTCCGGACACATTTCCTGTACCGCAAGGTATATCGGAAATCCCCTCATCCCACAATAAATCACATCATCTTTTAAATTTTACAATAAAATAAACCAAGAGGCATTCGCACAACAGTCCCTCAACAATATTTTACGGACAGTGACTCCATTTGGCACTGGTCTTTGAGCAACAACACTTTCAAAATCTTTGATTTTTATCCGTCTTTTGTTGTTTATCATATCATGATGTGGATGGATTTATTATTTAATTTGGCAAAACTGTTGTTATCCTTCAAATTATTATATGATGTGGATGTGCCATTAATTTTGCGAATAAACTTGGTTCAATTTTGTTACAATTCAAAAAACTCTTAAAAACAACACTCTTTCCAATCACTTAAACACAAAACTTTAAAGAGCCTTAGAAACTCTTTTTTAGAGTCTACCCCCTTGCATCATCCTCTTTCTAGGTCCCATAATATTGTTTATAATATCACGTTTTAGCTATAAATCTGTTTCCAATTTCCTAATTTCATGTTTATTAATAACATTTACTTAGCATCCAAACCTCAAATTTTAGAAGTATTTTCTTTCCAATTTAATTTTTTTATCAAATGCTAACATGCCAAAATCCAATTGCAGTAAGGATATTAGAATATGTTGGGTCCATTTCTGCATTAAAAACAATTTCATCAATCCAAAAGTGCATTTCAACAAAGATTGCTTGATAAGATTTTAATGAAAACATAACAGAAAAGGTCCAAAAACATGAAATATTTAACCTACATTCCCAAGTGATTTAATGTGTATATAAACCCACATCGTCCTCTTTCTAAGGTAAATTTAATGTGTATTGTCAATCGACCTCCTCTTTCTAAAGTAAATTGAATGTGTATTGTCAATCGAAGATAAGTTCGAGTAGTTGAGAAAAAAAAGGTTAGTTCTCAATTTAAAATTGATCAACAATAAAAGTATTTTCTCATCTTTCTGTATTTTAATAATTCAATTCAATCATTGCATCTTGAAATTGACACTTTCGAAGTTTTTTTCTTTGATGACAGATATTGCAGATTCAGTTATCCTTGGATAAAATTTGATTAATATATACAAAGAGCATCTTTACTACAAGATATAGCATTGCCCTCGCATGAATTCCAAGAGTGTCATATCATTATTCTATTTTACAGGAATTTCATATTCGATGTCAAAGTCTAGCTTTTTTTTAAAGAAACAAGGGCACTCCTGTTTTAATGAGATTCCAGAGAACAACGACATTTATTGTAAGTAAAGAAATTAATATCCCAAAATAAGGTGTGGAATTTGTACATAAATAATTTTAATAAAGATCCCTTTGATTTCACCAATGAGTGTTTTGATACAACTCTCCTTGTACAAAAGCAACATCCTTACCTTTGGGAAAAAAACACAACATAATTATACTCTCTGATTCTGCTTCTGTAAGAAAACACCACTGTCATATTCTATACTTCATTTATGGCAGGACACTCTCCTTTGAACTCTTCTCTGCAATTTTCGCCTCCCACAATATAAACAGGGGATTAAAGTAGACAATAAATCATGAAGTGCTGATTGGATTCATCTGGGCAACCAAAACAGTTGGTGTTACTGTCTTTGCTGTGGTTGTGTAAAGGATCTGATGAAGTTACTGGCCTTTTGTCTAGTTTCAAGTGGTTGTGACGACATAGACGATACACTGCGATACGTAGAAACAGTGCCAAGAAGTGGAGCCTCATTGGAAGCCATGGCTGTCGAAATCTCATATTGCATCTCAATCTCACCTGGAACATTCATACTATGATGACCCTGAATGTGATCTTCATCAGTATTGGGGCTATCCCCGTGGTGTCCATTAGAAGAATTATTCAAATTACCTTCGCTGGAGTCTATGGTGCTTCTCTCCGTACTTCTTACAGTTGAGTCGTCTGTTGTAGTCCCATCAGCTGTACCCCCTAACCTTCGCTTTTTCTTTGCTTCTTTTCCCCACCCATGAATACTTTCTCTGATTTTTGTGGAAATCAATGTTGCCTTGAAATTTGTTCCCATCTGTTGCAAATTCTTTGTTAAAAAGGCCTTAAAACAACTATTACAATGCAAGGGAAAGGAAATCAGATTTTAAACAACCCTCTCAAGTCATGGCAAGGCGTTGTACTTGCCATCAGATCATTATGGATGCCCACAGTAGCTATCCAAAGCTTTATCTTAAAAGGCATTGTAAAATTAAAAGTTCAATAGGAGATAACACAGTGACAAGAGTCTCATTTGTGCATCGGGATTACCTGCGTGACAAGTGCATAAAGTGGCAAGGTGCTATAGCTGCACAAGAACTGGACAACGAACCTGTGGATGAACAATATAAGTAAACTTAATGCCCCCTTCCCCGCCCCCAAACAAAAAATACTACTTGGAAGCAATTGTAGGGAAAAGGAATGCTTCTTAGCATTCAATGAAGTTCATATACATACCCCAAAACCAGACGTATATAAACGAACACATGGTGATAAATAAAACACGAATCAAATCCAAATTGCCACTGCGATGACAAATGGAAATATTGGTGGTTGCTACATAGAAATATTGGAAACATAAAAATAAAAATTTGAAAATGAATTCTACGAAACATCATTCACTATATAAGAACTTCCAAATAAGTAGTCAATAACTATTACAAAAACTTGTATTCTAATCATACCCAAACCCAAAAGAATGAGGCCAGCTCAAATGCATTCTGCAAAGTAACCAAAGATTGAATGTTAGTATCATTAACAGTTCACGATGTTAACTCATTCTAGGCACTGAATGAACACACAAACTTATTCATAGCATTATATCATAATCATATACCTCGAAAAGAATGAAATGGATCAGAGAGAGAAGCAACTCTGGTTTACTAAACCAGAAAAGTTCATCTCGGGGTTTCACTTTTACACCAGGAGATTCAGCTAATCCTACACTCTCCAATGCAAGTGTTGCAATAATATGCTGCAGCTTCGCTCCCACAACAAGGATGAGCTACAATTAATCACAAAACACAAACTGTCAATTACCATAGAGTCATCAAAAAAACAACTAATTGACCATCAAGGTGGCCAGGTTTCTCCTTATTTAATCCTGCTATCTGACTCTCTTTAGCCAAACCCTGATATCTTTTAGTAAGTTGTTTCCAATTTAGAATATTCTAGCAAAAATTACAATTTAATCCTTTTTCTTTCTAAATATTCATTATTGGCAGCATGTTCCGAGTATTACAACAATAAGAGAAAAGAGCTTACAATTATAGGGACAAAAGAAATCCAGAAGTATAGATTAGTACCTGCACAAATAAAGGCCAACCACGGGAAACAAGATTAGAAAGAAACTTCATCTGATCATTTGGATAATAAGGAGTTCATACTTATTGTTTTGTCCCACCATAAGATCACAACTCTGATCTTAAATATGTCAAAAATTGAAACTCCTCTTACTCACATAAGACTAGTACCATGGCAATATATGGAGATATACAAATTCCTATCAAAATCTCAGGTGGCAAAGCCAACAATCATATTTTGAAAACATAAATGTACTCACCATGCACATTGAATAGCATAAAAACAATTACAAAACCCCACAAAGGTGCACTGCCACATACAGACCAATAAATTTCTGTCAAATAAAGGAGAAATTTCAATACAGAATGTAGAGACTTTAGCATATGAGTACAAGGAATAACTATCGTATAGCTTTTTTTTAAACTTTAGCAATTCTTCAAACAACAAGGTTATTCAGCAGTTATTGTCGACTCTTATGGACTTGATGCCATGTACTTCTGCATACAGAAGCTTCCTAAGATTGAAACAAATCTTCATTACCTTACCTGATACCAACAATCTGTCTGAATTCATCCTCCATAGAACGTATCATATAGCTATGGAAGTCATACTTAAATGTCAAGTGGTGGTTCTGCAACACACATTTTTTTGTAAATAAAACAGGAGATAGGTCTTATAAATGTCAGATCAGTGCAGTATTTCACATAAATGATAAAAAAGAGACTGCATAAAACCCTTTTTTTCAAACATGTTTGCAATTGGCCTATACCTACACTTATGAAAAGACCTTATAATACATTCCAACCACTGAAAGCTTCCAATGCTTTCCAGCTAAATTGTTAATCTTGGCTTCCAATCTGTATCTAAGCAAACTAGATATTGAATGATGCATTTAATGTTATGTATATATACCATTTCATAAGTATATATGTATGCCCTGACAGTTCCAACAGATGTGCAGCAAGAAGCTAGCTTCAAGCTATACACCAAAGCTAAAAGTTCATGCTTCAAAAAGAGTAGGAGTCACATTGTTTTACTGCCAAGCACTACCTTTTGCTGTTTGTTATACTGGACTTCTTTTGCCAATTTATTTTTTCTTTAGAGGATCTTCTAATGAATACTTTTGAAGTCTCAAGATGTGTAAATTTGTATGGAAATGGGGGAAGCTCAATTAACTATTCATAGCAGAAAATTACCAATATTTTGAGTCAATTCAAGAGGATATAGATTCTTATCTATGTTCTTTGCACCGAGGAATAACCAGATATACTGTCTTTGCATTTTGGCATGAGTTGTGAATATGCTAATTAAATATGTCGGATTATAATGTTCTTCCTATTGTACTTTGGCATGCAGTTGTCAACTTGAACATGAACAACAAATATGATTTCTTAAAACCTAAGTTGCCTCAACAGCAGGCCATTAATCTTGAAAATTATGGTGATGACATTTATTCATTAAATAATAGTAAAGAAAAAAATAGTAAGCATTAATAGCCTATATAAATTAGATACTATCCAATTACAACAATGACAATGATCAAAATCATTAATGGCCTTCTTTACATTCTCAGAAAATAAGTGAACCTCTACATTTTGTTTCTTTTCTTTTCTTTTTTATTAATGTTTACATTTCAGGTTTTGAGGTTTTATTTTATTTCCTTTTTGCAAGCTACTGCATGACCCATAATCCATCGTGACCCACAATTTCTAGGCCAGAAACAACCTGAGAAGCCATCTGTCTCTGCACAATTTTCGAGAAGCCATGAAACATGTCTTCCAATTCATAGTTGTGATGGGAATGTTAGAAGAGTGACTTGGGGGATGGTCAAACAATGGAAGAAAGCCCAAGATGGTGCCAAGCAAATAAACACCTACTTCTAACAGTTGTCATCCAACTGAAGCGACTGTAAATCACAACAGAAGTTGGGACTCCACCCTGGTCTGTTGATGTTTGTAGCTCGAACAGGTACTTCTGCATAGGCCAGGTGTCAGGCATGCAGGGGTCATCCAGATTTCCTTTCTAGGTACTTGCTTTGTTGAGCAAGTAACTTTTGTATCTCTTTCCTAAATTTAACTTAGGAAAAGCACATTATTAATTTAATGTTGGCTAATGACTAAAAAGTGAACTTAAAATTAAGTCACAACTGTTGATCTTAAGTGAGGCTTGAGATCTAATCTCAGCCATCAATCACTTTGGACTCTGGAGATCTAGGGTTAGGGTTTTGGTCATTGAGATGTTATAAAAGGAATCCTAAGGAGAGGATGAGACACACAACAATCACACAAAGTGAGTGAGATCTCATTGAGTGGTTTGAGAAGGACTTTCATCCAAGTGTGCAGAGGCAGAGACAGGGGCAGAGGAAAGGAGCAAGGTGTAGCAGAGAAGGTAGTAGCCAGGTGATAGGCTAGGCTTTCTTTCTGTGATTGTATTATTCCTCAGTGGGCCATTTTCCCAGGAAGCGAGCCCAAGGTTTGATCTTAATAAAATCACTGTTTGCTGGTTTTTCCCCAATTGGGGTTTTCCAAGGTAAAGCTATGTGTCAAATGTGTGTGTGATTTCCTGTTTATTTTCCGCTGTGTAATTAATTAGGAACTCAGTGTATTTTCATTCATTATTCAGTAAATTATTGGAATTGAAGATCAGGTCTGGGTTTGGGAAAACTAACATAGTCTGCTCCTCTCAGCATGCTTAAGGAAGAATTCATGTATATGCACAAAAGATTAAGGGCAAACACCTCTCGTAATGTCATTGATAAAAAAGGGACTAGAAGCATTTATCAAGGCACTATATTTGATATTTACACTAAAGGAGATCCTTCATTAGCAAAAAATCAAGCTAGGCAAGTCCAATCCAGACCTTAGGGATGATCTTGCCTTTAAGTCAGCAGGAGACAGATTGGAAAAGCTAATTATTTTATTTCTTCATAAAATGTAGTTGGATTGAGGCATATCTATAAATGGTATGAAGAAAACTAACAGCCTTGTAGGTGGAATGATGAACCCTTTTCGAGATTGGGAAAGGGCTATATTTGTGTAGTTTTTGGCTTAGATGATGCAGCTTGGGAAGTGTTATCCCTTAAGTTGCACTTAGATGGACTTGCAGTCAAGGCTCCAGAGATTAAACAAGTTAAATGTTCAACTTCAGCAGTTCAGAAGTCCAGCAAGCCATTTTTAGTCCCCTTTTTCATTTTCGCATGCTCATATCCCATGGGGAATTGTAATAAAATGACGTAGCATGATGGCTTTTTGTAAAAGTCTTGGATTTCCTAGGACTTAGACATCAATCCAATTACTCTAGAGTGTTTTTTCCTTGTTAATTATATATCGTTTTTCAGCGAATTATAATTTTTTAGTTTCACTCAATTCTCCAAAGCTAGAGTAATTGTCTTGGTGGTTAGGCCTTAGGGGTTATTAAAGCCTAATGTCAATATATATTACCATGCTAGTCACTATTTTTGAGTCATATGAACATGCTCTAAGGCCCCCCTAGGATTTTTAAGTTTTCCATTAAATAAAAAAATTCCCATAAAAAATGGGATATTTTAATTGTAAAAATTCACTAAGTCATAAAAGTGGTACTAGGAGTTGTAATTGGCCATGGGGGTGCTCGTTTTCCGACTCAGAGCACCCAATTTATCTATGTACCTACTTTGAGAGTGAAATTAGTGATTATTTATCACTTAATTTCATTTTCTCTTGAAAAGTGAATCAAAAAAGCCAAAAAGGACAAAATAAAGGCAAAATCAGCATCCCACTAATCATGGAAACTTGTCTCAAACATGTTTTGAGTGGTGGCAACCTGATTGCTAGTTGAGGGCGAGTTCACTGGTGATCAAATTGGTGGTTGAGATCCTCTTCTCAGAGATGGCACATTCCTGGAGTCATAGAGGACGCATCCATGAGGATGAGGGCGCATTTGGTAGAAGTGGCGCATATCTCGAGAGAGGATGCCTACCTCTTGAGAGGTGGTGCCTCTCTCCTAAGTTTAACTCTCAATCAATCCCCTAAATCACTCTAAGAACTCGAGCTTATCTCCCTTAGGTGGCAATTTGCCCCTCTCATGCCAATGCACCCTCTTGGGTCCTCATTTGGCTATTTAAGCAAGCAAGTTTGCCTCATTTTTGATGGAAGGTCGACTGCTTGTGTACTTTTTAAATGTTGAATATTGTTGATGGAATAAAGGCTTTGGAGGTCATCTCTTGTGTAGCTTGCATATATGTGTGGATGAATATTGTCATGCTTATGAGGTAACTAGTTATTTGTTTAATTCTTGTATATGTTGTGGTTAGTTGTTGGCTTTTGAAGGGGAGCCATCTCCCAGTAGGGTAAGAGAAGTAAACTAGTTTGTTTATTATCTTACTGCTTGCTTGTTTTAGATTTCTTAGAAGTGCATGTAAATTGGATTAATTTCATGCTTTCCAGTTTTCTACTGTCGACAACACCATTTTTGTTTAACCATTCTTGTGCAAGGATCTCTAAGAATTGCAGGTGCCTAGCTTGGAGAAGAGGTTGAGCGAGTAAGCATTCTCCTTGTCTTCAGGGTCTTTCGAAGGAATAGTCCCTCTGAGTTCCACTCATCAGACTACATTTTCCCAAGTTCCAGCATCAAGCTGGTTTCCTCCTTTTCTCCTCTGTTAAATTAAAATTTTCTTGGTTACTGGTTATTGGTTATGCATAGCTGATCAAAGTAGCCATTTCTAAAAGAATATCAAAAGCTAAGTTGATTTAAGTATGCATTTGTAGACTAGATCTAGTTATTCAAGCTTTATTTTTAGTAGATCTAGTCCTTGTTCAAGTACTTAGTTTATTAAAAATATATATATCTTTCAAGTACTTAAGTAGGATCTTAATATTTTTACGCTTTTAACGACTTTTCTAGCATATTTGGCATAATTTTGTTGGCTTTTTTTATAGCATTTGACGAACAGTTAGAGAGAAGTGTTGGCGAATTTTGAAGTTTCAAGCCATCCAGGACCCTCTCTTCTCTTCTATCATTCCTCGAGCACATTTTTTTAGCCTCAAACTTGTAAGCTTGTTGATCCTGATCTATAAAGGATCACAAGAATTCCTTCATTGTAAAAATATCGTAATAAAAGAAAAACAAGTGGGCTACCCAACGCCCACACCCCATCCCCCCTGGGGGGATCTGTGTCATTTTCGTGGCATGAATTTTTCTAACCTTTTTCTTTTTAGTTAGTTTAAAAAGGGCTAAAATTTAACGTTTGTTGGTTCCAATTCAACGTTGGACCACAAACTCGGTCATAACTTTATATTTCTTAGTTTTAGAGCAACTACACTCACTGCACTGGATTAACTTAGTTCTTTAGTTTAATTGCTTTTCATTTTATTTCATTTCTGCATAAAGTAATTCAATCTTGGCTTTTGTTCCTGTTGGATTTTGTGCAACTTCGGAAGATATTATTTATTGTATTTTATTGTACTTGATTGTACCTCCTAAGGGAGATGAACTTGATGTATTTAATTATGTAAACCCTTGAAAGAATCAATTTAAACCTTGGGGAGAAAAGAAGCAAAGTAAAAGATTAAATTTAAATTATAATTTTCCCCCCAAGTGTAGTCGACTTGGTCAAATAGAGAAGTCGGCTCACCTAAGGTAAAAGTCAGTTTTGTACTTGTATAAATAAGAGGTAAAGTCACCTCATTATCACACTCACTCATTCACTCAAGTTCGCATCACTTGGAAGAGAGAAGTTCGCATCTATTGGAGAAGAAGACTATTTTGGGGTTTCTACTTTTGGAAATCATCTCCATCTTTTCTCTTTTATGATTGTACTCTGATCTCGGAATTATCATCTCTATACGAAGGTTGTTGGGTTTTTCTCCCGTTTGGGTTTCCCAGGATAAATTCTGTTGTTATTGTTTTGTGCTTTGTCTTTCTTCTAGTGATCCTGTTTATGCAATTGAATTATTATGCTATGAATGTATGAAAACTAACAGTTCCCCCATATGCTCTTGTGACCATCACAAGCTTGCTTGATCTAAGGTCAACAATTAGAAAAGGGATATTAGCGGATAGTATAAATAGGGAAATCTATTTGAAAGTTTATTCTTAGAAGGTGAGAGCTCGCATTGAACTTACTACGGAGTCAGAGGGGTTCCCAAAGCCGACTATACATCTCCCCCTGTTGGACACCCGGTACTATTGCTCTACGCTCATTTTAAGAGGATAAATTCGCAGTGGGCCAAACCAAGAATCAAACCCACTTTAAGCAACTCACCAATAATAATTTTAAACAAACCAAGAGCAATCAAGACATTTACTTTTCAGTAGTTGTCTTTTATTTCGACACTGGTCTTTTTATGATTCAGTTATTTATTTCAAAGTTGATATGCTGCTAGTTTAGATTTGTTATGTGCTCTTGTTTTAGTTTCATTAAAACTCCTATATTTACTTTGTTTATTTCTGTAACTTAGTGTAAACAACCTTAGTTATTCTGTTAGGGACCACCCCCCTTGGCTTCGCTAGGAATTGGCCTAGATGGAGGAGTCAAGTTTCAAGTGACAATACTTAACTCGTGACTTGCCCCTAAGGGCGCACCCAGTAGCTTGATAGATCTACGATTTTGATATAATTTACTATTATTTTATTGAAAAGGAAGTTGAGTTTTTCTCCTATATCTTGTTCTTGAGTATTTGGAGAATAAAATTATCTTTCATATTTGGCTCTCGGCTCTTGGAGGTTTTCTTTATTGCGGCATAACTTGTGGATCTAATTCTTGATGTAACTTGTGAAACTTCTCTTGCATTTTAAGGTTAATTTATCTAGTTCAATAAGAAGAGAAAAATTGTTCCATTGGATCAAGTAGGGAAGGATCTCTTTGTTTGTTTTGTGCTTTAGCTTTGCATCTCACTTGTATTTGGCATCTTATGAGGGGTACGAGATTGAAGAAGGCATAGGCTAGAGTATGAGCTAGAATTTTAATTGAAGGTGTATACTTAGGTGACTCTTCCTTGGAAGGATTTTTTACAAAGAACCCAAAGGCTTGGGAGAATTTGTCATGCTCTTTTGCAGGTGTTCCAGCCAAGTAAATCAAATAAAATCCCAAGGACAAGTGCTCTAAAGACTCCATTTCACCCAAGGATTGAAGGCAATAATCCTAAACTTCATTTTTTCCACCAAAAAACCATAAAAATTTTCATTTTCCTTTTATTTTATGGGTGAAAATTAAATATAAAAACTCTAAAAGTGTTTCAACCTTTCACCCAAGTCAAGCTAAGGTCATTTTTCCTTTTTTTACTCATTTTTAGGCTTGATAAATCTAAGTTTTATTTATGTTTTGTTTCATTCGCTTTACTGCAAAAAAGCAAAGATAAAACAGGTGTCGTTGATATGAAAAATCATATTTTGTTAGAGGGTTTAATGCTAGGATAAATCATTAAAATTTATGGGTTACTAATCTGATTTTTATTGATGGTTTTAGTGGTCTAAATTGGCTAGTTCTACATTTACTAATTCTAGAAAATACTACAACAAACAATATTTATTTCTGGAAAGTTTCTAAGCCAACTAGCTTCCATAAATTTCAGTTTAAGTGGTCTAATTTTCTGTAATCAATTGTTAAATCTGAAAATTTTCTAAGTTTTCTTGTTCATTTTACTATTGTAAACACCTTGGGACAAGAAGTTAATAATTCTAAATTTTTTTATGAGTTTGCTACTATATTTAGTAACAGTAAGTGTCTCATACTAAGTTAACTTCAATTGTTTTATTTAATGAATGTTGGTTTAATATCTCACATTTGTTCAAATACATTAGCTAAATAATTCCACTCCTCAATTCTGGAAATTCTACTTGGTTAATGGTTTAAAATGATATGCTAAATCTAAAATAACCATGAATTAGTGTATCTTTAAATTCTGGAAAAAAATTGCAACTTTATTTGTCCTATATTTCATTGCACAAGCTCTTGATGTTGTTATTTGTCTTATGGATCATGAAAGTATGAGACAATGCCATTTTGATTATTTAACTTGAAGTATTGGAACATCAACTAATAAAATCTAAGCACCACACTTGGAGATGTGATTTCCATCATTTCAATAAGTTTGGAAATATCTCACACTAATTAACCTTGAGCGACTCCTTTTTCTAGATATTTTCTCTCAAGAAAGGACTCATCCAAGAGCCAACCTTCATAATCTAATTAAGACATAGATTCCATAACTTGTCTCATGTGCAATTTCACTTGTGGATGTATCTTTATCATGGCAATGAACCCACTATCTTAACCACACTTTACTTTCAAGTCTTGTGAGTTGTTTCTATCATTGCTTTTCATAAATTGATCTTAATAAATGTCCATGGTTTACTTTACATCTTTAAACATTTCCTTTTGAAGTATTTGAGCTATTGTTTTATTTGATTCTCTTGCATGGTTAAGTACTTTAGGAAGATTAACTTAATAACACACCATCTTGACAGAAATCTGAAATCTGATTCAGAAACCCTAGTTCCGGCAAAAATTAGGTCAAAATTGAAATTTGATAAAACTCAAATCTCGCTCCACAGAAAGATGCGCCCTACCAAGGCGACCTACGGAACATTAAGATCGAGTCCAATGTTAGGCTAGAAGAGTCCAAACTTGGAAGCCCTAGTTTCCAGACTTAGGGCAAAAAGCTGCTAAATGGTTGTCTTTCAAAACTGCTTTGATACAATGTTGAATATTTATTTATTTCCAGATCTTGATAATTATTTCACAATGATTTCAAGCATTCATTTCATCCACAATTTCCATTGAATAATTGCACACTGAAATATTTCAACTTAAATTGCAGCGGAAACAAAGGATCATAGAAAGATAGCCATGCACAAGAGACAAGAATTTTATCCTGGGAAACCCAATAGGGAGAAAACCCAGCAACTTTTCTTAAGAAAATCTTTTCAAATAATAAGAGTACAACAACAACATGAAGAACCCTAATCACAAGGGTATACCAGTCACAGAGAACAAACCCTAGTTGCAGAGAAGGTGCGCATCATAGTAGCAGAGAGAATGCGAACTTCATGAGCGAAGAATAGCAAACCCAAGAGATAAGATAAAAGTCTCCATTAGTTGCTTCTTGAACCTTCACTTGCCCTTCTTGATATGCTCACCAAAGAGAAGGAGATGTCTTGGACGAATTGTAGTGAACAAATGAAAATCTGGAGCACTTTATTTATACACATCAGATCACCTAATTTTCTCTAGTGGGGCCAACTTGTCTTCTTGAAGGGGCCAACTTGTTATTTCACCGCTTCAATGTTGATTCACCTATTGACCACTTTATTATTGGAATTTCCTTCTTTCTTAAGAAAACTTTTCCACGATGATGATGTTATTCTCCTCCTCACATGCACGTCTATTCAAGCATAGAACTCTAATGTCTATTTGACCCACACTAAGAAGTCTTGAACACTTCTTAGAGCCTATGTCAAATTCAACATTAGATTAGACTTTGTATATTCCATAAGGAGATGAAATCCCCTATCAAATAAACAAGTTGACTCACTCTAATATAGAATACATCACTCTATCACAGAGCACTCCCTCATAGATTATGCAATGTAACCTCTAGCCTTATTCACTCTTAGTCAACACACATGACTAATCAAGGCTAAGCACCGCGAGCCTTATTCACTTTTAGCCAACACACATGACCAATCAAGGCTACGCGAGGGCCATTCTCCACTAGCCATTGGTCAAATCACATGACCCTCTGGAAGAATGTCTACAGTATGTTTGCCCGATGCTGCAACTCTAGAGAAACATCAACAATTGTAATAGAATCTATATGAAGGAAGCACTCATCTCTAAAGGAGGCAAAGCATCGTTTTGAAGCTTGCAATTAATTATGGGAGGGTCGATCCTAGTAGGAGAGGCTCTAAAGTACAACAAAAAGTCGAATTAAGCATAACTTTGAGTTATGTCTAGGTCATCCCTAACCTAAAGTTAACTTTTAAACATAACCCTTGAAGAGGTTGACCTAGTAAAATTCAATTATTAAATATAGATTTAAATTGTTATGGGGTCAACCCTAACCCTATAAAAAAGAGTAAATGCCACCTATTAACCCCCAGATTTATCCCTTAAAAATCTAGAGGCTTAAGGGTCAGCACATTCCATTTAGGTTGGTGTTCAGACAGTATTTCCAGAGACAGCTTTGCTTGAGCGAAGGTTGGTTCCCATTGAGCTTAGGTATAAGATTGGTTCAATGATGTGTTCCTCATTCAAAGACAAATGTTTCATAGATTTTCGTAAGATTTGGGACAGTTATTATTTTCGATAGTACTCATATATTTTAGGTGACAGGGTTCAGAGGTTTGCATGTCAGAGATCATCACATTTTTAGCATCCTTGTGAACTTAGGATTCTAGTGAGCCTTTTTCGGATGACATGCATGATACTTCTATTTTTGGCAATTACGGTTTGACTTGCATGGCTTTGCATGGCACTTTTAGGGGCAAGCATGGACATGCATGTTTTTGCATGCCAAATATTCAAACATGCAAGAAATTTTCTATTTTTAGTTGAGAGTCATGCATGTGTGACATGTGGTGGTCTCAAGTGATGACACGTGGCAACTTCTGGTGGTGACATGTGGTAGGCTCAGGTGATGACACATGGAACCTTCTAGTTGTGACATGTGGTAGGATCTAGGCACCTACATGAGTCAGCAACGATGTAACAAGCGCTTGAGTTCACTAAGGGATTTCATGAGTTATCAGAGCACGTGCCTTGGTCAACTAGAGACAACCAGGTCGCTTGCATGGATAAGGGATTGAGGTGGCATCAAGGTGAGTTAACTCTATGTCTATGTCAGTTGACTAAAGCATCCTCCTTAGTAGACTAAGATAAGGAGCACTTCACATCAATTCATCTATATGGGGTTTCTCTCACTTTACTTAGGACCTAATTCAAAGTATCTTCACTTAATTTAGTGTTTTGACACTTCACCTTGGTCAACCATCAATCCAACTAAAGCGTATGATCCTCTCTCTCAAGTTCATTGCCACTCAACTCAAAGATACTCCGAGAAAGACTAGTTCTCATGAATTTCTAGACTACATTGGTTCACTCTCCACTTCATGTTAGGAACCCATGTCTTTACTTTGTTAGTATATTGTTGTTGGACACATATGCTTTGTAAGTCATCCCGTAGTATTTGTTGATCCATAGTTTGTGTTATTGTTGTTGGTGCATATGCTTTGTAAGTCGCCTGTAGTATTGTTGATCCATAGTTTGTAATGGCCCATGGTTTTGACCCATAGTATTGGCGCCTAAACTTAGTATATAAGTGTGTGTTGAGGCCTATGAAGGCACCGTGAAGTTATTTTGTATTGAGCTTGCTCAAAGGAGGTTGCCCCCTCGAAGTGGCCTGCGATCAATAAAAATACTATGTGATCTGATATATTGTGTATTTTCGTCAATTAATTGTTGCAGGTTCTTCACATCTGGTATCAGAGCACTTTCTTGGGCTCGCTGGGTGAAATTTCTGCCAATTTTTTCGCATCTGTTGCAGGTTCGGATTTGGGAATAATCCCCATCTGCTTAACTGTGGGAAGTACTTGGGCATAAGCCCTAAAACTCATTGTGAGGAGTACCACAGGAACCCCGAAGTAGCTGGCCCATTGAGAAGACCTGCCAGCAAAAAGGACAACGGCCCCTACTTGATTGACTAGTTCCCACCCGTGAGGTAAACCAAGAGCTGTCGTTTGTGGCAAAGCGGTTATCAATTTTACCTAAGCCGTGGAGTGAGGGGTACTGCCCCAATACGCAAGCCGTCAGACAACATTGGTGGCCGAGTGAAACCCCTGAATTGTTAGGAAGCCACACATACCTGGGGTCCATATCTATTTTCAACTGAACTGTTGTCGATCGCTGCTGCGCCGTTTCAGATCCAGCCATTCAGATCCATTCTGAAAGTCGTTCCAACTCCAGCCGTTTCAGATCTATTTCAGATCCAGCCGTTTTCGATCCATTTGGCGCCGTTTCAGATCCCTCTGTTTCCGCTCACTTCTGGGCCGTTGCAGATCTATCTGTTTCAGATCCCTTCCGAGCCGTAGCCGCTCCATTCTGAAATGAAAAATTCAGTTTTTTCTCCATATCTCCCTTGTTTTCACTCCGTTTCCCTTGAAATTTCCCGGGAACCCCTGTAATCCCATTCTGCATATTTCATTCCTGAGGACCCTATCCCCACTTCCACTTCCCAAAGCCCAAAATCCCACATTTGTCTATTTTTAGGGTTTTCCATAACTTCCTCGGATTTCACCCAATCACCTTCAAATTTTACCACTGAGTTCCTTTCCTAATTCTACTTCTTTGTCCCTCTCTGCCAAATTTTCCCATTCTTTCACCCCGCTTCTGAAATCCTCCTTTTCTGCTTCCCTGTCCATTCGACAATGTCCAAATCCTAGTCAAACCCCAATTACCCTTCAGATTTTTTCCCAAATCCAGATTTTCCTTTACTGAAACAGTTTCTATTTTTGTTTTTCTACCCAGTCAAAAAAAAAAAAAAACTCCTAGTTATGGTTGTTACCCGCGCAGGAGCAAAAACCATGGAAGAAGCACTTACAGCCATCCAAGCCAAACTCTAGGATCTGGATGAAAAATTTCTCGGCCTCCATCTTGAACATTCAGCCATGAACAACAAACGGCAGTCCGAGTCTTCATCAGACAATGGGTTCTCTTCTTCTAGCAATTTCCGTGGTCCGAAGCTTGATTTTCGTCACTTCTATGGTACTGATCCAACTGGATGGATCTATCGTGCAGAACAGTATTTAAGTCTGCATAATACTTTTGATGTCAACAAAGTTCTGCTTGCATCCTTTCATTTGGAACAGGAAGGTCTTCAATGATACCGTTGGTACATCAAGGCTCGTGAAAAGCCAAAATGGCCAGACTTTTGCCAGCTCCTTTTGCAACAATTTGGTCCTAGTGCTTTTGATGACTTCACAGGAGCCCTCACTAAACTTCGCCAAATTGGCACTGTGAGAGAGTATCAAACCGAATTTGAGAAACTAGCCAACCACACTGAAGGATTGTCCGATGACTTTTACCGGAGTTGTTTTATCAGTGGTCTAAAGGATGCCATCCGCTCTGAGGTCAAAATGTTCTGTCCCAACACAATGATGGAAGCCCTGGGGTTGGCTAAGTTGGCAGAAGACAAGATTGCAGCCCAACAACGCTCCAAGCCCACTTTTGTTCCCTTCGAAATATGGGTTTTGAATGACCACCCATACTGCAGGCTCCTCGACCAACTCCTATCAAGCATTTGTCTGAAACAGAGATGCAAGCACGCAGAGAAAAGGGGCTTTGCTATAATTGTGATGAGAAATTCACTCGGGGACATAGATGTGTTCAACAAAAGCTCTATCTCTTGGATGTGGATTCTCCGCCTGCCTCTGAAATTGGTTACAAAGATCCAGATACAATGGATGCTCAAGTCGACATTCAGGAACCGCCTATTGACCCTCCATCTCAGGATGACCAGCCAGAGATATCTCTCCATGCTTTAGCTGGAATCACCACCCCCCAAACAATGAGGGTCAGGGGTTACTTCAAGAAGCTTCCTCTTACAATACTCATTGATTCTGGTAGCACTCATAATTTCATTGACCCTCGGATCGCCAAACAAGCTGATTGTTTTATCCATCTTTGCTCCAACTTTGAATTCATGGTTGCCAATGGGGGCACCTTACCTTGCAAAGGGACGTGTCGAAATGTGCGTATCTCTATGGGAGATTATACCTTGTGCTCTGACATGTTTGCCTTGACCTTAGGCGGATGTGATGTGGTTTTGGGCGCTCAATGGCTACACACACTTGGCCCTATCTTATGGGATTTTGCTGAACTTTGGATGCAGTTTTCCCTCAATGGACAAAAACACACATTGACAGGATTACAACCAGGGTCTCTCAACATCATCAGTTCACATCGCATGGAAAAACTCCTCAAGAAGAATTCACATGGTGTCATCGCTCAGATCCATTCCATTCAGATGCAACCATCAGCGGTCTCCACTACTCCTTTGGATCTACAACAAATTCTGGATCGATATACAGGTGTCTTTGCTGAACCAGTGGGATTGCCACCTTCAAGGCCAGAAGACCATCGTATTCAGCTCCTTCTTGGCAGCATTCCTCCCAACATCAGGCCCTATCGCTACCCATTTCACCAAAAAACGGAGATTGAAATGCTCGTTCAGGACTTATTGAAGCAAGGTATTATTCGCCCAAGCACTAGTTCCTTTTCTTCTCCAGTTCTTGTCCACAAAAAAGATGGGTCATGGCGCCTCTGCATTGACTTCCGAGCACTTAATCACCTCACCATCAAGGATAAGTTTCCAATTCCTGTTGTTGATGAGCTTCATGGGGCTCAATTTTTCTCCATGTTGGATCTTCGTTATAGGTATCATCAAATTCGGGTTCATGAGGATGATATCCCTAAAACAGCTTTCCACACATGATGGCCATTATGAGTTTTTGGTCATGCCCTTTGGCCTCACTAATGTTCCTTCCACATTCCAGGCCTTAATGAGTAAAATATTTCGGCCCTACTTGCAGAAATCCATTCCGGTATTCTTTGATGATATCCTCATCTACAGTAAAACATGGGTTGAACATCTCCAGCATCTGGATCTTGTCATGCAACTTTTCTCTGACCATCATCTCCACGCCAAACAATCTAAATGTGTTTTTGGACAGAAGGAAGTTGAGTATCTCGGGCACATTATCTCAGCACAAAGGGTTCGCGTGGATCCTGCCAAAATCGATGCTATGAACAATTGGCCGCATCCTTAGACACTCAAGAGCCTTCGTGGTTTTTTGGGGTTGACTGGATACTACCACAAGTTTGTCAAGGATTATGGGAAGATTGTAGCTCCATTAACTGCTCTATTGAAAAATGATGCTTTTACATGGACACATGCTACTCAGTGTGCATTTGACAAACTGAAACAAGCTATGTGTACTACACTTGTTCTAGCTATGCCCGATTTTTCCAAGCCCTTCACTATTGAGAGTGATGCTTGCAACAATGGACTTGGTGTTGTTCTCCTTCAAGATGAACACCCCATTGCGTTCAACAGCAAAGCCCTTTCAAGTAAGAATTTAGCTACCTCTACATATGAGAAGGAAATGATGGTTATTTTGCATGCAATACAGAAGTGGCGAGCATACCTATTAGGGAATCATTTCTACATCAAGACTGATCACCAGAGTCTGAAATATTTCTTGGAACAGCGTGTCTCCTCCCCAGCACAACAGAAATGGGTTAGCAAACTCATGGGTTATGACTACGAGATCACTTACAAGAAGGGTAAGGACAATATTGTGGCAGATGCTCTTTCTCACACATTTGATGCCCAAGGTTCTCTTTCAGCTATTTCTATGCCTGTTACAAATTGGTTGCAATCTGTTCAACAGGGTTATGTCAATGACTCTTCCTTATCTCAAATCATCCAACGCTTGACCAACAACCCTTCTGCTATACCACATTACTCTTGGGATGGTGCTTCCCTTAGATACAAGGGTCGTCTGGTGCTTCCCCAAAGCACAGATCTTCAACAAGCTGTATTCTATGAACTCCATGCTTCTCCATCGGCAGGGCACTCTGGGTTCCTCAAAACGTATGAACGGGCACGGCGTAACTTCTTTTAGCAGGGCATGAAAAGGACAATTCAACAGATGGTGACTGAATGTGATACCTGCCAGCGCAATAAGGGTGAAACGACACCCCTTCCAGGATTGCTCGAACCCTTTCCCATACCTACATGGATTTGGACAGATATTTCTATGGATTTCATTGAAGGGCTCCCTAAATCTGGCGGGAAGACAGTAATTCTCGTTGTGGTTGATCACCTCTCCAAATATAGTCATTTTTGTGCTCTCAACCATCCCTATACAGCCTCCTCAGTCGCTCAAATTTTCCTGGACCAGATCTTTCGTCTTCATGGCATCCCTTCTTCCATTGTCTCAGATCGTGATGCGACTTTCACCAGTCATTTTTGGACAGAACTATTTCGCCACACTGGCACCAAACTGAAGATGAGTTCAGGGTATCACCCACAAACAGATGGTCAGACTGAAATTATCAATAAATGCTTGGACACTTATCTTCGTTGCTTCACCTCTGAACAACAACATCAGTGGGCAAAGTGGCTCCCTCTCGCTGAATGGTGGTACACTACCTCTTACCACACTGCCTCTAAAATGACCCCATATGAAGCAGTCTATGGTCAGGCACCTCCAGTTCTTCTTCCATACACCCCCAACAGTTCACCAGTTCAGGAAGTTGACACGGTCCTTCGAAACCGCGATCAGATTCTTCGCATTTTGCGGGACAATCTTCACATGGCAAGAAATCGCATGAAGCAACAAGCTAATCAGCACCGTTCTGAGCGCACTTTTCAAGCAAGCGATATGGGATATGGTTTTTCTTTGTCTCCAGTCGTACAAGCAATCCTCCCTGAAACTCAAAGGGCGTCATAAGCTCGCTCCAAAGTTCTCTGGGCCATATCGGATTCTTCAGAAGATTGGGTCTGTTGCTTATAAATTGGAACTTCCTCCTTCTACCCGCATTCATCTAGTATTTCATGTCTCTTGTCTGAAGAAAGTTCTTGGCACCAACATCAATGGACAAACTATTTTACCCGAACTAGATAATGAAGGATCCATCCTTTTGGAGCCGAAGGCCGTCCTCAATCAGGGCACTCGTCAGCTTCGCTCTCGCTCTATCACAGAGGTCTTAATTCAGTGGCACGGCATGCAACCAGAGGATGCTACTCGTCAGCTTCGCTCTCGCTCTATCACAAAGGTCTTAATTCAGTGGCACGACATGCAACCAAAGGATGCTACGTGGGCACCACTCCTTCAGATTCAACAACAATTTCCACATCTAAAGCTTTGAGGATAAAGCTTTTTTTAAGGGGGAGGGGATGTTAGGAACCCCTGTCTTTACTTTGTTAATATATTGTTGTTGGACGCATATGCTTTGTAAGTCCTCCCGTAGTATTTGTTGATCCATAGTTTGTGTTATTGTTGTTGGCGCATATGCTTTGTAAGTCGCCCGTAGTATTGTTGATCCATAGTTTGTAGTGGCCCATGGTTTTAACCCATAGTATTGACGCCTAGACTTAGTATATAAGTGTGTGTTGAGGCCTATGAAGGCACCGTGAAGTTATTTTGTATTGAGCTTGCTCAAAGGAGGTTGCCCCCTCGAAGTGGCCTGCGATCAATAAAAGTATTATGTGATCTGATATATTGTGTATTTTCGTCAATTAATTGTTGCAGGTTCTTCACACTTCACATCAGTTAGATTCAAGTTCAATCCACTCTGTCAATGCGCATGGCATCTCCACCTCACTCCTTCATTGAGTTAACTAAAGCACATGAGGAAAGACTTCACATGGACTATGCATATGGTTTACTTCACATCCTTTCACCTAGTCAACAAGGCACCTACCTATCATCACTCTACTCCATCATTACATCACTCCGGTGTATCTCTAGAGGATCAGGGTGCATGGTCTCTTTACAACAATTCGTTAATAGTCAAACCACAAGTGTCTCCACTTGACTCCAGCACATCCTCACCTAGGTTAATCAATGCACATTGGATTACTCTTTAAAAGGACGGGGGTTGCTATGGTTTGAAGGTTGGATTTTCTTCAACGGGAGCATACTCTTTCATGTTCTCTCCTTTCTCTTCTAGATTATATTTTCTTGTGCAAGAAACATCATTATACCGGTTCCATATCTAGCTCTTTGGCGCATTCAACATTTTGGTTTATGCGGAAGAGAGCTTTGTTATGCTCGTATCTCGCTCTCAGAGTTTGATGGTATCTTGATGGTTTTTTGTGCAATGATTTAGAAGTTTCCAGCCTTTTATCTAGGTAGAATCTTCCATTTGTAAGCACTTTCAATCTCTTTTCTTTCCATTTCTTCTTAAGCTAACGTTGAAGGGAATTCCACCAACATTTATAAAATCAATTATAGTAACCCCTTTGGCTTTTCAATCACAGACCAAAGATCTTTTCTTGCTGCTGTTTTATTGTGTTGTTTTGCAGATTTGCAGGGTAAAGGCAGCGTAGGAAGAGTTAGGGATGCCCCCCTGAGGTTGGCATGCACCAGCCCAAACGGAGAGGAGTGCTGCTAGTGACACATTGTGCAGTTTTCTCCTAAGAGTTGCACATTTCTGATTGTTGATCCAGAGTTATCCATATTTCTGTATGTGCAGAAATTTGTGCTAACACCACTTCAATGAAAAATTAGACCTTTTAATGAGCACTCATGTGAAAAAGAGAGGGTGTGCTAGGGCTTAGAAAGAGATTAGGGAGGTGCGCCCTAGGTGGGAGGACACTTTTCATGGAATAAAATATCATTTTGGGAGGATGGAACCCTATAAATAAAGAAGGATTTCACTTGTTAGAGGCATGATTGGAAGTGTCGGAGATCCCCTCCAAGCTTAGTTGATAATCTTTTGGGAGGAAGAAGTCGAGGGGCATTTCAATGTGAGGTTCCTCATCTTTATTTTATTTTTCTGGGGTCGATTTGATGGTTGGTAATTACTTGTACAAATATATTGGTATAATCTTTGAAGAATGGCAAGTTTGATCCAATAAGAAGACATTAAGGTTGACATGAAACCCACCCTTTGTCTTCTTGTAATCATTGTGCTTATTGAAGGATATTTGCTACTATAAGTTCCTAGTTAGGGCTATTCACTCTATTTTGAGGGATACCCTAGCTAACGTTGAAGATGAGGTGTGGCACATTTAGGCCCTCTTGATTTTTTGGTAAAATCACACACGAAGAATGATGTGTTGGTTTTTTCTTCAATAATAAAGGCTTCCTAGTTTGCCTACTCCATCTATGCTTTCATATGTCATTGTCTTTAATTGTTCATGGTTACATGTTATGATTTAACATGTTATGGTTACATGTTATGTTCATGGTTACTTGTTGTGAGGAGCATCTTCAAAAGGGTCACCCTATTTTCTGCATATTGAAGTAGATCCATCTGGTTGGTTAGAGCATGTTTATAACGACCTAACTACACCTCGTTCCATATGATTCAAAATCTCTTGGTTGTTGATCCTCACTATGTTTCCCAATGAGATAGGCACTAGTCTTGGAAATCCACCATCCTTCTATTTCTAAAGAATAACAAAACTATCTTTTTTAGTGATTCCCTCCTTGTGCTGGAAAAGAACTAACCTAAACTGAGAGGAAGAGATGTTGTAGTGAGAATGGACAACCATCCTAGGTGTCACTAAGGTTGCACTTCATTCAAGTACATGTGCCAAATCCATGTCGGACAAGTGCCCTAAATGTGTCTCATGTGTCCGACACATGTAGAGGAAAAAGTGACCTATGGACCTCTTAAAACATGATTTAGCATTCATATTTCACATTTTTGGTTGAGGGAGAGAGTTGTAACAGGTTTGCACTTTGCTGGTGAAGGAATTTGAAGGATTTGGAAGTGGATTTGCAAGTAGAATTTCTAGGTTGTTGTTTTCTTCATTTATTCCATAATTTCCATGGCTCAATAATCAAAGGAAATTAGTAAAGGTCAAAAGGAAAGGGAGGAATGTCCCTATTGGTGCGCTACCCCCCCCCCCCCCCCCCCCCCCCCCTCCAAGCTCATCTACCTCTATTGTTGCTAGTGCTCCATCTGCACCAAGTGGAGCTACTTCCAATCCTGAAAGAGACCCTGTTGTACAACTAATTTCACTAGGGGTACAACTCAAAATTCGGGATGACAACTAAGGGAAAACTATGACCACCACCATGACATACCTTAGTAACAAAAAATAATGAAGTGTTTACAAACCACTATCCAAGCATAAAAGTAACCTCCCATGATCATATCAACATAAAAAAAACATTCTATGTGTTCACAAGGAAGAAATAAACCATAGCACGAGCACATCGAAGACCATATCCATGAAAAACATCAAGGCACAAAAAGAATCTGACCATGATCATAAAAGTAACCTCCCACTATCCAAGCATAAAAGTAACCTCCCATGATCATATCAACATAAAAAAAACATTCTATGTGTTCACAAGGAAGAAATAAACCATAGCACGAGCACATCGAAGACCATATCCATGAATGACATCAAGGCACAAAAAGAATCTGACCATGCTAGAACAATCTCCAACCAATGATCTATGGTAGACCACAAATTTCATCTCTGAAACAATGTCTGTGATATGATCACAAACTAAAACTGATCAACATGTTACCCCTATTGATATAGGGGTAACACATTGCATGCAATGCTTTAGACGACCGATGGAAAACATTAAAAACCTCACATTCTTCCAACTAAATGTACCTATTTTGAATTATAAATTTTGAACTCCCACTTCATCTACAATAGACTTTCCAATTATGTACACTACTGGTAGTATAATAACAAAGGTAGTAAAAATACTCTCCTGCTTTAATTTCATATTAACCATCCTAGATCCATCTTAACTGTAGATCTATCAAGCATCAAGAGGGGTCAAATGCCTTGAAATGGAAACCTTTCCTCATGTTTTGCACTCTATAAAAAGGTTTGCAGCTCAAAAGATTTGATCCCTCTCGGCCCTTTATAAATTTAGAGTTAAGATGGATCTAAGTCGGTATGTAATATGACCATTATGGGAGGGGTGATAAACATAATGGTCATAATTCGGACTTGAGCGTTGTTATGCCTCAGAGCGACTACAACGTTCCAGCAAGGCCAAATCTAGAGCAAGAGGTCTAAAATTTTTATTGTAAAGGACAAAGTGGGTTATATTGTATGGATATTTGGATTAGGGGCAGTTGTCCCCCTAGATTGTTCATGGCAAGCTCCCTTGGCTTCACTTTTAGAAGTACTTGGCTTTGTGGCACAATTGACTGCCCCTTTGGTGTGTGGATGTCCCCACAATGCAAGGCTTTAAGCCCTGGTTTTTGTTATACAGAGGTGCTTGCATCTTGTAAAGGGTTGTTATCCCCTATTTAGCACACCTCCTTCACCCACTTGGACATCATTCCAGCACAGAGAAACCCCTCCTCTAACTCTTTGGCCTATGCGTCATCCTTCCACAGTTGAGCCTACAAGCTTGGAAAGGGGGGCGTTGAGGGATAAACATCATTTTGGGGTTAGTTGGGACATGGCATCCCCCTTTGGCTCACTATTTCATCAAGTGAAGCCTTATTTTAGTCTTATTTGCTATTTATGTCTATTTTAGGGCTTAATCCCTAACTTGTGGGGGATTTACCCTAAGAATATTCTAATTTAATGTTGACTTGTAGGCTCAAAAATTAAAAAGGTTGAGGATGAAATGATATAAATAGATCACCTCACCTCATTGTAAAATTATAAGACAAGGGTTCAAATATGTTATTTTCTCTTTTTTCCCTACTCTATGAGTTATTGATGTGATGCACACTTCTCTTGGGATGTTGTTTTTTGCTTGAAGGTGGATGATGGGATGTTTTAGGGCTTCTTTTTACACATACAAATGGTTGATGCTAGAATAGTTGGAAGAACTCATGCACAAATGTGACCTAAGGTCTCTTTCCTTGCTCATTCTTATTAAATGTTGGTAAGTTATGCTCCTAGCTTAGTTGAATGGTGCTTTTATGGTGCAATTTGCTGATTTGTTAGCGCTTTTTGTTAAAATTTTGTCAACTTTTGTATGAAGGGGAACGTTATGCATAAGAGTTCTCTATCGCTATTTGGGGCCTTGGACTTCTTTATTTGCCCTAGTTAAGCTCTCCTACCGAACCCTAGAGGTTGCTAGGTGATGCCCTAGCTTGCAAGTGTTAAAGGACATTTCAAAAGAGGGACATTGATCATTGATCTCTCAATGCCTTAGGGATTGAGAAAAAAATCATATCCCCTTGCTTGTCATTTAATTAAATTTTTTATCAATTTACTTGTACTTTATTTTGCTGCAATTTTATGCATAAAAACCCTAAAAATCTAAAAATTCCTAAAAACCCTAAAAATATGAAAATTTTCAAAAAATACAAAAAAACTTGGAAGTTGGGAATTTTGGTCCACCCTACAAATTTGCTCTAGTGGATTTATCCACAAATTTCTGAGGGCATCTTCTTTTACCTTGGTGAAAAATCCTAAAAATCATATATTGTCAAAAAAGCCCTAAAAATTCAAATAAATTCAAAAACCTAAAAGTATTTGCAACTTGGAAATTTTGGTCCACCCATCAATTTTTCCCTAGTGGGTTTATCCACAGATCTTGAAGGACATCCCATTTTGCCCTAGTGCATTGGGAAGCGTGAATTTGTTGAATTAGGGTTTTTGCTGGATATTTTGCAGCTCTGATTAGACCAAAAGGTGCGCCCTAGGCCACTTATCCCTCTCCCCTTCAGAGTGCACCTTTCTGAGGTATTGCCTTGGGAGGTGTGAAGCCCTTCCATGGGGATTAGTGAAGTATATTGAAAGTCATGATATTGATTGATAAACTGAATTAACTCCTTTATTCTGATTTATGTGTCTATATTATTCATTGTTGACTCCATTTAAGGCATTGATCTGGTTACAAGGTTGTAGAAAGGTATTTGCATGTACCTTGTTGTTTGCAGGGTTTGGAAGTTACCCAAAGAAGTTGAGAGGCTAGGGTGTGGTGACATTTGGGCCTAGACTTCTCCCATATGCTTACCTATCACTACCACTCAGCCACACATAGTCTATTCTAAAAAGGACTGCTAGTTTGAAGGGTAACAAGCATAATAAAGTGATGTAATCATGAATTGTTAGATGTAGTGATTAATTAATCATTCTATGTGCATTTCTGTCTACGTACGTGTGCGTAAAATATGACAAACAGAGCATTTCCTATTACTTAGGCAATGAAGAATTTACTGACCATGGTCAACAATGAACATAAAAAATATCATAAAAAACTTCCAGTTCAATTATATAAGGATATGCAGTAGAAAAAGCATGCACTATAAGTGGCGGAAGGCCAGTCTAGGAAGATACTTACTGTCACAAACCCCATTCTCAAAGTTATGTAATCAGCTTGTGTAACAGTTTGACCAAACTGCCTAAGAAAACACACCTGCAATGCCACAAATTAACATGTTACCGTCAAAATCTCAATCACTGAGTTTGGAAAGTGCCATTACTCCTTCCAGACTATATTTTGCAATTGTGCACAACTTTACATGATTTGCTTTAGAAAGTTAGTAAAGACAACACAATCATAAGGGAAAGAACAAAATATCTAATGCAAAAAAAATACTAAACCAAAGCACTTCTGTGAGACCAATAGCATCCCTGACTCTAGGAGTTTTACCATCACATGCCTCTAGACCACTACAATAACCATTGGTAGCGAAGACAACAAGCCCAACCATTTCTTAGTGGAATAATTGATTCAAGTTGATTAGCCAAAGATTATACATGCAGGATCATGTTGGAACAGGTGTGTGAGATGTGGGACTAGGAGATTATGTTCGATAAGGAGCGGAATGTGAAAAAATGATATAAATACTTGATGTAGATAGCCCCTGGGAATGATTTTTAGTATAGATCACCTGTAGAATTAGAATTGCAAAGTATATAGTGAGTCAAGCAGGAATGACTTCAGAGAAGGGAAGAAAGGCCTCGGAGGAGATATGGTTGTAAGAAAGGAATATATTGTATCATATGAATTGAAGTAAAATATAAGTTTTGTATATATTTCTTGGGCATTGTAAATGAATTATGATTATTTTTTAGTTGTATAATATTCTACCTTTTAAATTACTACTTCTGTTAGCCATTTTTGAGAAATTATCCATTGAAGTATGTGAAATTAATTTCTGCCACTATGGTTAATCTAGTTCCCTCCATTATGAATTATGTGACAGACTAAGTCATTTTGTGTATTGCGCTTGGGCACACATTTTACATAAGGAGTGTAAATACACATTCATTTGTCTTTTGCATAAAGCAACACAATCAACATAAGCAACACATCATATTGTATAAGCTCTTCTCTTATAATATGTGGATGCTTTGCACCCTTTGTTCATAGATTGGTGTTTATTGGCATTTTATTGATAACTATGGAATATTGTGATTTATTGAAATAGAACCATACTCTCTTGAAGTTCTTGGGCTTGTGTACTGCATATATAAACTACATCAACTGTCAGGTGGTTCTGCCATGTAATTATGTTCTACAGAAATGGCACTGTCCTTAAGTGACTAGTGTGGTTCTGCTGACCTGCTCATGGCACGAAAGCACACTTTGACATCACTTGTGGCAAACAAAACTCTTGAAGATGCTTGATACACTGATTCAGGTGCCATGAAAGACATGGTTAGTAGGAGAGATTGGTTTGGAACTCTAGAGCTAGCAGCTCCTGGAGACGTCAAATTTGGAGACAACTGCACTTTAGAGATCAACAGATCAGGAGATATTCTTGTATTACTCAACAATGTAGAAGCCAGACAGCTAAAAAAATGCATTTTATGTCCCTGGACTGTAGAATAATTTGTTGTCTGATTTCAAATGACAAATGGACACAAAAGTGGGAGTTCAATAATGGAAGATGCTTTGTCAAATATAAGAACTTTGAGATAAAGTGTAAGGCTATGAAGACGAGGGCATATACCAATTTTATGCCACAGTTGATGAAGACTGCTCAATGACAACAATTGATCAAAACAGGTTGTGGCATTTAATATATGGACACTTCAATTAGCACAGTTTGGAGTTATTTTATAAGCTAAATATGGTTCATAGATTACAGCAGAAACCTCTTCCCTAGTCTCTGCCAAACCTCCAAGCCCAAGAAATAATGCATCATGCCAATGTCCATCTCAAACTCAACTACCATATCTGCTTTGCACCCTGCAAAGAGCTTTTCTAAACCTGTAAGAAACAAGTCATCTACATACAACACTAAAACAAGCAAATCAGTCCTAACAAATATATAATATAAGTTAGGATCTGCTTCACTTTTGGTGAAGCCTATACTCTGCAAGTAACCATTGATACTGAAATACCATGCTCTCAATGCCTACTTGAGTCCATATAAGGCCGTGTTCAGGCTGCAAACATGGGACTCTTTCCCACTTGCCTCAAAGCCTTGAGGTTGCTCTATGTACACTTCTTCCTCAATTATATTGATTGAGGAAAGTTATCTTTACATCCATCTGATATACCCTCCATCCTGTTGAAGAATTGTAACTTCGGAAGATATTCTTGTTGTAATTTTATTGTACTTCCTTCGGGAAATATTCACATTGTATTTGATAATGTAAAACCCTAAAAGAATTCAAGTGAAAACAAATAAGTCAGCCCAGCGGGTAAACTGCCCCAAAACAGTGGGCAGTCTGCCCCAAACAATGGGCAGAACTGCCGCAGTCAGGTCGGCCCAGTTAGGGAAAGTCAGGTCGGCCAAGTAAGGGAAAAAGTCACCTTTTGATGTGTATAAATAGAGAGTTCAACCTCTCATTTGGTCATTCACTCAAGCAAGTTCGCTCCTACCTAAGAAAGAGGTTCATACCAACAAAGAAGAAGCATGTCCTGGTCCATGAGGTTCTCCATTCTCTTAAAAAGGAAAAAATTCGGGGAATGACGTTGAAGCTTGATATAGCTAAGGCTTATGATAAATTGAATTGGCAATTCATGAAGGCAATGCTGCAGGCTTTCGGTTCTTTGGAAATGTGGATCAGATGGATTATGAATCTGATAATGATTTCTTCTTCCTTCTCCTCTATATTGCTTAATGGTGTCCCCACCGGTCTCCTCAAACCATCTAGAGGGATTCGTCAAGGGAATCCTCTCTCCCTTTTCCTCTTCGTCATCATGGCTGAAGGATTAGGGAGATCAATTAAATCCTTGCAGGGGAACCACGAGTTGCAGGGGCTTATTATTCATCCCAGAGAGGATTGTCAGACCCACCATCAATTTGTCGATGACACCATGCTTATGGGGCACCCGTCTGTCCAAGAAGCAAGGGCTATTCGTCTTTGCCTTGATAACTTTTGTAAAGCCTCTGGTCTTGAGGTCAATGGACAGAAATCGCAAGTTTTTTTTCTTAAATACTCCCAAGATTACCAGAAGAAATATCTGCAGGATCTTGGGTTTCCCGGAGAGTTCCCTTCCATCCAAATATTTGGGTGCCCCTTTGGTTGATTCCATTGTTCGTCATGGGTCTTGGTGGGAGATGCTTGACAGAATGAGGAACAAACTTTCTAACTGGACCCTTCGTCCCCTAAATTTCGCCAGTCGTTGGGTTCTTGTCAAAGTTGTTCTTCAGGCAATGCCTACCTATTTGTTTTCGGCTATGATGGCTCCCAAAGCCATCCTTAGGGAGATTAGGAATCTTTAGCGAAACATTTTATGGAGTGGTACGGGGGACCACCGAAAATGGGCACTGGTTAAGTGGGATGAGATTTGCTCTCACAAAGATCAGGGTGGTCTCAACCTCTGGGACCCGGCACAGGTTAACTATGTCTTTGGTGCTAAAGCATGGTGGAGATGGCTTACTCACTGCGATGAACCCTGGGCTAAGTTATGGCACTCAAAATATGCAGGAGAGTGGGAAAACGAAAATTTGATCCGTTTTTTTTAAACAATCCTAGGATCCCAGATATGGAAGTTGGCTTCTCAAGGGAAATGCTTGGTGTAGGAGAATGGCTTTTGGGAAATCAGAAATGGACGTAGGGCAAAGGCTTGGGAGGATTCATGGCAACAGTTACCTCCCATTGCTAATTCTGTTGATGCCCCACTTGTCAGTCAAGGATGTATCAACCACAACAAAGTCCTGGTCCATGACCTTTGGAATATGTCTGCTCAAGATCAAGATTTCAGGGTTTCGCGGGCTCATGAGTGGTGGGAACCTTTCGGACCGACAAAGGAGATTGACAGAGTTGAGGAGACTTTGAGCAATCGCAGAATCAAAATTCAAACTGGTGAGGATCGGCTTCGGTGGGGATATAAGCCATGGGGTAACTTCTCTATAAAAGAGGCCTACGACATCTGGATGGGTTTCAATCATCTGGATCCGGTTCACAAATGGAAAAAGATATGGGAAGCAAACATTTGGCCTAAAGTTTCGATTTTTATTTGGCAAGTTCTGAAAAATGCATTTTGACTGGAGAAAATTTACAAAAGAGGGGTCTGAGAGGCCCTTACCAGTGTGTCATGTGCAAAGCGGCGGAGGAAACCATGCAGCGTCTCTTGGATTCGTGTCAGTTTGCTTCTAGCTTATGGGACCGAGGAGCGTTGATCTTCAGGAGATCCGAGAGAAAACGCAACGATCTTGTGCTTTCCCTTTGTGACTGGTCCAAGTATCCCTTCCAAAATCGAGTGGTGAATAGTCTGTGGTAGATTTTCCCATATTTTCTCTCTTGGGAAATCTGGTTAGAACGCAATTCCAGAATTTTTAGAGACAAAGCTAACTCCTTTGACAGAGTTTGGACATCGATCCAGAACAAAATGTTGGAAACTATTAAACTTCAGACCTAGGAGAGCAAGGATTGGGATGCAAATGAGATTGAGACTCGAATTCTCTGTGACTGGGGCATTCTGGGTGCGCTTCCCTGCAACGGCAAACTCAATCGGTCTCCCTTGATTGGGGATAGCCCTGAGTTCTAGTCGCCTCCCCCGTCGGGTTTCTTCAAACTTAATTTCGATGGTGCGTCCAAGGGTAATCCTGGACCGGTCGAGTATGGTTGTGTCTTCAGAAACAATGAGGGGGAGTTGCTCGGCTTCAAATTGGGTTTACTGGGGATTGATTCAAACAATGCTGCTAAGTTGGAGGGCCTCCTGCAGGGCATCATTATGGCTCGTCTTAAGAACTGGACTCCTCTTATTGTGGAGGGCGACTCAATGATCATCCTCCACATGGCGTCCGAGCTCCACCGTGGCAAGTCTAGCTCCAAGGTGGCATCATCGTGGAGGTTATAGAGTAAACTGGACACTCTGTCTTCGTTGTTCACTCAGGGTCTTGCTCTAACTTTCTCTCATGTCAAACGGAATGACAATAAATTGGCGGATATGCTTGCCAACAATGGGAGCAGAGATCACATGGTCATCTGTGCCTGCTCGTGGGAAGGATTGACAGATATGGCGGTTCGGGACAGCTGTAGGGCTATTCAGGACCAGGATATGATGAACTTTCATGCTGATCATGCGCGGAGATGTCAGGTGGAAGCTAATCGGGCCACGTAACGCTCGTCTTGGCCTTTTGAGTGCTCCCTCCTTTAAGGGAAGGTAAAGGGAAAGTCTTGTCATTCTCCTCTACGGGATAGTATCAATATTTTCTAAATTAAGTGTTAGTATGATGGTTGGGAAAATGATGAAGAGCAATTTTAATGGCGCAGGTGGTAATCAGTGTAAGCGTCATCCAAAGTACTCCTTGCAGTTAATGGCGAGTACTTGGCTCATCATTGCCGGGGGTGGCGAATTTTTTTATATGAGGCAGCAAGGTGGCACCAGGAACGTATCCGCCTGTTTATTTCATGCATGCAAGTGCTTGCTCTCTAGTTGTTAATGGCGACGAATAATAGTAAGGGGATGGAAGACTCTGGAGATAACAATTGTCGTGCTGAGTGGAAGGCTAATGCTGGCCATAGCCGGAAGAGGGGTCATAGTGACTCTTTGGAGGATCTGAGCGGTGGCCTATCCCGTGCTCAACTGAGAGCTAGAAGAGAGGCAAAGGTCTTCGAACTCAATATCCCTCCAACTATCCAGCAGGAATTTCATGGTATTGAACAATATTGATGGCAGCAGTTGAATAAAGAAACTTTGGTGGGGGAGCGCAAACACATGGAAAGTTGGATCATTGACCCAGGAAATACGGTTGGGCGAGTCAGTCTGTATGAGCGCTCTATTGCTCTCTATTGGATGATGAAAAATTTGGTGGGTTCTGCAATCCGAGATAGACAGGAGCTTAGGAATGATAGCGCTCAGTTGATCATGGGGCAACGCATCCTAGACGAGACTCGTGCTATGAACTGAAGATGGACTTTCTTCTCCAAGCGATGGAGCTTCGGCCTCCTCCTTTTCCGTCTTCTTCCTCTAGCTATCCCCCCCGGGATACTCTTGTGATGCTCCTTTCATTATCCGGTAGTGTTATGGCAAGTGGCTGTAATTTTTTTTCGTTTTTGTCTGTGTTCTGCAAATGGGTCTGGTCTTTAGTTTGGATGTCTGGCTCTGCCCTGAAGATTGCAATCATGTTTTTTGTGCAAGGTAGCGACCGAAATGATATGCTGATAATTTTTTACTCTGGCCTGCGAGCTTGTTTAAAGAGATTTCCTTGTTTTGTGGATAAGGGTTGTTGGTCAGTTGTAAGGGTTAGTATCTCTAAGGTTTATGATGTAAGGTCTGGAATGAAGAACCAAAGGAATTCCTTTGTACTTTGGTCATGGTCTGCAGGTTAGATGTAAGGGCCTGTGTCTATAAGGTTTTTGCTATGTGGTCTGGTTGGATGAACAAGTTCTGGGCTTTGGCCAGCTTGTTCCTTTTTGTAATTCCTCTTTTTTCACTATAATACAAAAATCCTCTTACTTACAAAAAAAAAACAAGAGGTGATTAGATTATTGGAACCACATACATTGCTTAAGAATCTTTACACTTAATTGACTATCTTTGGACATTTATACCTATTTGATAATATATGAAAATTTGTCATTAAATGTGATTGCCATATTGGCTACCTAGGCATTAGGTCTAGTATTCGCTTTAATTAGTATGTCTTCTTCATTCTCTTAAATTCATTGTCTAAGGCACTGGTCACTAATATTGTTGTCAAAGAAGAAATAGTTTCTCTTGTCTTAAGGTGTTTTGCAGACTACATAAGAGCTCTTCCTCTTGGTGGTTCTGACTCCCCTAAGAAGTTAGAGAATTGGCTAAGGCGACAGTGGTCACTTCTCTTACATTTGTCATCGGAGGCTAACCCTGCTAGTTCATCCGGTAACACTCTACAATCTTTAAAGACACCAATCCCACATGGCCACTGACGATAGACCTATCCCAACCGAAATACCAAGATATTTGAATCTAACAATCACCCATGGACAAATATAAGACTAGGCATCTAGAATCCACGCCGGAGGAGAATCCAACCCGATCAGACAAAAGTCAATTTTATGAGGATCGACAATGGCACCAAAAGCCCTTGCAAAAAGTGTCTAAACAAGAAGGGGTCCCATCTAATGAACCCTAATCAACCCTGACATATAGGAAGGAGTCATCCACAAAATGGTTATTAAAACCATCTTAGAGCCATCCAAAAGCTTGATACCCCTAATCTGACCAACAATGTGCAACTTCTCCAACAAATACCCCAAAGCATCTACAATCAAGACATATAGACAAGGTGTTGGAGGACACCTCTGGGCACTGCCTAATAAACCGGTGTAAAGCAATCCAAGGGGACAAGGCTTTGTTGTCAGACAAAAATTCCAAGGCATTGGAGAACAGAGTGTTCACCATACCCACTGTTCACCATACCCACACAATGGGAACCAAATCCCAAGCAAGTCATCCTCTCAAAAATGAAGGACCAATTAACCCGATCATAAGCCTTGTCAAAATCAATCTTTAAGTTTTAACATCATACACTGTTGTCTTGTATTTCAATCCCACCCCATGGCCTCCCAAGCTGACACCATTGTAACGAGAATGAACCTCCCCTGAATAAAACCAATATGTTCCTTCCGAACAACATACCTGGTTACCCCCGGAACCCTCAATGCCAAAGCCGTTGCCATAAAGGCTCTTTTCTTAGATAGATCTGCAATACAAAATACTATTTATGTTTTGACTTTCTTATATTTATTATAATATTGTGGGTAGGACCAAACAGCCGTATCTAATTTGTGTTGGACTACAAAGACAGACAAAGATTCCAATTCTATTTGATGGGGTACATGTTCCAGTTACTATAGCAGATCTTGGAAGTAGAGCAAAAATTATTTCTATAGAATTTTGGTAGAAACTCAGGAAACCTCAGTTGAAACCTAAGAAACAGGATTCGTTCAAAACAGGCCAAGTGTCGTGTCCCTATCGAATCGGACACGATTCGACCTGAGGTCGTGTCCGATTCGATTTTTTATCGAATCCGTTTTTCGGACACGCCATTTAAACGAGTCGGACACGAATTCGTAACGTGTCCCGACTGTCGGACACGCGTCCCTAAAACAGGACACGTAAAGTGCGCGAAAAAACAGGAAAGTGCTGCCGGGTAAGTTATAAAACCAAATTTTGAGTTTCTTTTTATCATTTGCAAGGAAGGAGTTGGCTAAGAGTGATTGTATGTGCAGGTGAAGGAGATTTGAAGGCGATTTGAAGGCTATCCAAGCAATTCCAAGTGCATTCCGGTGGATTTGTGGAGAGGATTGCAAGCTCAACCATCACACAACAAAAGGAATGTCTCAATCAGCTAGGGCAGGAGGTAGGGGTCAAAGGAGAGGGAGAAATGCACCATCTAGTGCCTCCCCTCGTATTCCACCAAGCACAAGCGGTTCTCCTCCTCCGTCAAGTGCTCCATCGGCTGCTAGTGGAGCTCAAGCTCATGCTCCATTTAACCCTGTTTTAGCAAGACAACAAGCCCAAGAAAAAAAATACCCTTTGTGGAAGTATGTGACAAGAAAAGATGGGCCCGGGGCAAAGCTTGGTGGGGGAGGTAATGTGTCTTGGAGATGCAATTTTTGCAAGCATGACTTCATGAGCACATATTTCCGGGTTAAGGGCCATTTGTTGGCCCTTCCTTCTTGTGGGATTTCTTCATGCAAAGCGGTGACTGTTCACCAAAGGAGGGATATGGAAAGAGAGGATCATGTTGGCTTAGGGAAGGTGGCAGCAGCAAGCAAGAAAAAAGAGGATGATCCTCTTCCATTTTTTAGAAAGCCCTCTAGCACCAAGCCTCCATTTCCACCTAGCTCTAGCAGTCATGGGCGTGGAGATACTCATCAAACAAGAAAGAGGCAATCTATCGGTGGTCCAATGGATAGGATTTTCCAACAAGAGGTGAGAGAAGAGGTAGACCTTACCATTGCATTTTTCTTCTACCTCAACTTCATCTCATTCAATGTTGCACGGTCACCATTGTATTTTGAGACGGTTAAAACTATCTTGGATCGAGCTCCAAGTGGTTATGTGCCTCCTAGTTCAGAGAAGCTTAGAACCACATTGTTGGTTAAAGCAAAGAAGGAGGTAGATAAAATCCTTGAGCCAATTAGAACAACATGGCCCTCATGCGGTGTGAGTGTTGTTTCTGATGGATGGACGGATCCTGCACGCCATCCACTCATCAATTTCATGGTATCTTCCCAAAATGGACCGTTGTTCTTGAAAGCGGTGGATGCTCTTGGGAAATACAAGGATGCACAATTTATGGGCGATTTATTCATCAAAACCATTGAAGAAGTAGGTGTTGATTCGTGTGTACAAATCATCACGGACAATGCACCTGTTTGCAAGGCTGCTGGCATGATTGTGGAAGCTAAATATCCACAGGTATGTTCATTTTGGACACCTTTCATTTCTGATTTGCTCATTGTTTGAATTTGGTCATTGCAATGTTAGTGTTGTAGAGTCATTGATACATGCTTTTATTTCTCTAACAGGTTTTTTGGACACCTTGCATTGTCCATTCCTTGAATTTAGCACTGAAAGCCATTGCTTCGGATGTGACATGGATTGGAAACCTTATTGAGGATGCACGCCATATCCGTAACTTTGTGCAAAACCACACAAATGCCCTCACCATCTACAAACAATACACACAGCTTTCATTGCTGAAGGTTGCAGATACTCGGTTTGCTTCCTCATTCATCATGCTCAAGAGGTTGAGGGAGGTCAAAACCGCTCTTGGGTCCATGGTGATTTCAGAGTTTTGGGCTTTTTGGAGAAAGACGGATCAGGCTGCTTCACAAAAGGTGAAGGACACGGCGTTAAATGATGGTTGGTGGGACATGGTAGATCTTAGCATTAAGATCATGGAGCCAATCATTTCTTTGTTGCGGTTTGCAGACACGGACCAACCCATCCTAGCAGAGGTTTATGAGGGGTGGGATTCCATGATTGAGTCCACGAGGTCCATTGTCATGGAGAATGAGTGTCCCGAGTATGGGACATCGGCAGAGAACTTATGGACCATTATTCGGGATATTCTTATCTCCAGGTGGGATAAGAATTGCACACCTTTGCATTGCTTGGCCCACTCCTTGAACCCCAAGTTCTACACTCAGGAGTGGCTCACTGGTGGATCGGGGGCCTCACACAGAGTCCCTCCTCACATGGATGCAGAGATTGCAAATGGGAGGAAGATAGCACTTAGACGGCTATTTCAGGATAGAGACATGCTTGAGGAGGTGGAGGATGGCTTTGTAGATTTTTCCACTGGCACTGGGAGATTTGGAGGCTATGATGTGCTTAGAGATAGGGAGGGTAAGACACCCTATCGTTGGTGGGCTACTCATGGGGCAACATCCCCTATTCTACAGAAGTTAGCCTTCAGGGTCATCTCTCAAGTTACATCATCCTCTTGTTGTGAGAGGAATTGGAGCACATATGGGAACTTGTACAGTGTGAAGAAGAGCAGGCTTGAGCAGTCCAGGGCAGAGTCGATGGTGTATGTGCACTCCAACCTTCGTCTTATTTACAGGAAGAGGGAGGAGTGGGTGAAGGGAAAGACAAAGATGTGGGATGTCTTTCCTGATGATATGGGTTTGGACAGCAGTACTGAGTTGGCATTAGCCAACATGGATCTTAATGATCCAGTGCTAGAGCCGGTCACTTTTGATGATAGTGATCGTATAGAGGGGTCATCCTCCACAGCAGCAGATGCAGATCGTCAGATGGGCAGAGAGGAGGAGGAGGAGGAGGGGGAGGAGGATGAGGATCAGGGCAGTGGCAGTGGCAGTGATGAGTATGTTGATTCAGGCATGGAGGAGGACTACTGACATATGGGATTCTCCCATCTTGATCCACCCCTTTTTGTATTTACTATTAGTCTATTTGGCATTTGCCAGTGCCCAGTGGCATTCCGACATATATGTATACATTTTGATTTTGATGACTTAATGAGAAATATGGTTCCGACATGCATCTGTGTCTCATTGTGATTTGTGAATGACAAATGTGTTGTGAATCGTGATTTGTGAATGACAAATGTGTAATCACTAATCATTAATGTGTTTTTATTCTAATTTCTATTGAATATTTGTAAATGTTCTAGTTTCTAAATATTTTTGGATCTATATGTCTATATTTTTAAATTTTAATATATTTTTAAAAAAAATATATATGTATATAAAACGTATCCTACGTGTCCTGATTTCGGGGGTCACCGTGTCCGTGTCGGACTCTCGTATTTTCGTGTCCTACGTGTCTCGTGTCCCCGTGTCAGGTGACTTAGGTTGAAACCTTTATATTACTTGCTGTGGATGGAAAATTGAAGGATGGAGATTCTGAAAAGCATTCTGAGAAATATAGCAGTTCATTCCAAACCAGTATGAGATTATGAGGATTTTGAAGTTACAGACTGACCTAGAAGATAATCTAAATGCATATAAGGTACTTCTAGGCCAACCGTGTATTGATAGGATGTGAGTACTGATGAGTTAGAAGAAGAGAGGGCTTAATTTCAAGCAAGGCAAAAATTTCCAGTCCCTTTTGGTTGTAATTGACCAATGGAAAAGTCGTACATCCACTCCATTGATTTCAATGCAGTGTCAGAATGTGGTCAGGATTGCCATGCTGGCGATTTCTAAACCAAGTCAAATATCCTCAAGACAACATAGTTGCTCTTGTGCCTTGTCCAACCCATAATAGCTAATTACATGAATAAAAAACAGTGAGACACCTTACATTTTACTCTACAACAAAGCACTGTTTCAAATATAAAGAGTGCAATAAATACGTAGGAAATAACTCACTTGAACAAAAAAACTAAAAAGGAAAGTAGGAAATAACTGCTAGCTTACCACCCAAACAAGGAATCCGTTTCTGCTCCATGCAGTTGATGTGTGGTATTTAACAAAGGTTGATTGCCTTCTCAAGGTCATCTTTCTTGAAATTTCTGCAAAACAATAAGCGAAAAAATGGAAAGATTAGACCTTACAAACTAAGTAATATCCTAAAGACATCGCAGAGTGAGTGAACATTGCTGAAAGCAAATGATATGTATAAGGGGAATGCATGTGTTATACAACATATTCAAGCTTATATGGAAAATTTGGCAACTTTTATGCTTCAGTGTAACTGTGAACAAAAACAATCAATACTGCAGAGTGAAGACATTCATCCAAATCAGAATCAATCTAATCAATGTTGTTAAAAGATGAATCAAGAGAGCACCAATCCCTCCCTAATAAATTTCTCAGACTGTTCTACAGCTTCGTTTTGTATAGACTCGAGTCCAATATTTGATGTCCTGAGAACAATGGTCCTAACTTCATCTTATCTTAATTGCACAAATTCAAACTATGCACATACACCCCAGAACACATTTAGACTGGAAGGGCACTTGAGAGAGAGGGTAAAAATCAAATGTTTCCCAATCCAACACATGACCTAGACAATCCTAGAAGATTAATACTTTTGGGGTTGTAGAATCAGTAGCCTAACCATAAATTACTTCCAGTGAATTTTTTTTAATTGAAAAATACTTCTTCTATTCACATAAAAATATGTATATAAACAAAAAGTGGAAGGGTATATACAATGAATTTAAAAACACTTGGATAAATAATTATAAAATGCTCCCAAAGGTCATCCTAAGACCGAAATTTCCTTTCCTTGAGAGGAGTAATGGTTACCCAGCTTGGAAAAAGTCCCTGTAGATATTTAGATACTGGAATTCCCTCTGTTGTAACGGCATATTACTGTATCCTTTGACAAAAGAATCTACACTAAATACTTTCATAGGACTAAATTATCATTTCAATCAGGAATTTGAACCAATCACAAGAGTTTGGTATCAGCATAGGCTTATGGTGTTTATTTTTAACTGGAAACATTAATCTAGCAAGCATCTTCAAGGGTTGTCATATTTTCCATTGTAACCTACTTATGCTTTACAAAAAGGAAATGTTGGTATTTAGAGATGCATAATCATGATTCACATGTGAGAGATTAACATAATTCATTAATCAGGAGTCATCGAATACATCAACATGGCTACCTTTAATATGCCATGTAATAAGTTACAAAACTAATCTAACTAACCTATAGTAAATGTGGGTGATTAATACTAATTGTGTCCTAAACATTAGGACTCTCAAAATATTGAGTGTTACCACTATTATGCCCCAGTTAACACAAAGCACTGCTTTTCATTTTAACACTCCCCCTAATATAAAAATCAATTTTACTAACAATATTATTTAAAAAATACTTTTACAAAAAACATGATAATGACTTCCAACTCCCAAATTCATGAATTCCCCTGAACAATCATCCCTCTGTCATGGATATCCATCCACTGAAAATAGGAAATCATCATCGTCAATTGTCACCATCATCTTCAATCTCCTTCTCATCAGTATTTTCCATAACAAGATCGTTATTTCAAGGAATGAAAAAATTTCTTCAAGAAGGTGTGAGGCTTCTTTGCAGCTTTTTGATCCCAATTGGAAGAAAAGAGATCTAGCTTATCAGGGTCGGTTGATATGGTGCCACATAAGTTAGGGTAGAGAGTGGGTGCAAGCAAGGTTAGTTTTATGGTCCTAAACAAGGGCTCATCTTTATAGGGAAGATCCACCTACAGACGCAATTAAGAATACTATTGGGTGAGATCACTGCCCTAAATGTTCTTCTATTTCTTTGGGTCAGATTTGGGATGACATTAGCTTTTACTCTTTTAAGCTCGGTTACAACATTTTGCTACATGATCAGCCATTGCCATGGTCACTGTTGCTATTGATATAGATCAGAGGGATTTCAAATGGACTTGACTATATATTTTATCGTATTGATATTCAGGGGTTGGTATGGATGCACGCACTGTTTTGGACACTAGCCTAATGGCTTAAGCCAACTCACTGCTTCAACGTGGGATGCGGTGTCATTGAGAAAGGTGTTTTAGTGCAAAGAAAACAGTAAATACCCCTTGAGCTTGCAGGATGTCAATGGCAGATTGATGCACAATTACTACAAGTTTTTCAGGATGATCTATCAGGATGTTATGTGTTGGTGAGGGTGTTTGATTCACATTCTGTTAGATGTGTAGGTGTTAGAGCAGATGGTTCCATGATATCATTGGTCCACTTGACATGATGATACATATATGTCATTAGGTATTTGTATGGAGATTCATTTGGGATTTATGATTGGTGGTTGCCGTTATTCCAAAATGGCTATGAGCATATGATGATGATTAGAAATCTTCTAGCTAGAACGCTTTAGTTGTTTTGGGTGTTTTCTACACATCATTCATGTTGGTGTATCATCTATTAGTCGTTGGATGTGAGTGCTCCCTTGATTACATGTGATGTTGGTGTATCATCTATTAGTCATTGGATGTGAGTGTGAGTGCTCCCTTGATTCCATGTGATATTGATGAGTTATGATGGTTAGCCTTTGTGTTCACCCCTTGGTTGACATAGTTGGGGGCTAACGCCCTAGGTTGTGTGGTGATTTTGCATGTGTATTATATCATGGCACACCATATATGACGAACCTAGGTGGAGCGCCCACCTTACACATGATTTTGATGTTGTTTGAGCTGATTTAGTGTTTCAAGTCTGAATAACCATTGTTTAACCTCAATTTGACTAGTGCATGGAGAACCCTAGCAAAAGGGGGTTCTCTTTCCCTTTTAAAGTTCTATGTGTACATGAGAATGATAAAGATATTATTGTGGAGCATTTGGCTTAGTTGGCACATCAAGGATGCTACTACACCTTTTTCTTTGTACTATTGATGAAGATGTCCTCTTGTTATTAACTAAAGTTGAAGTTTGGCACACAAAAACATGGATAGGTCATACTCTAACTCCACATTCCTAAAGAATGTAGCTATTGGAGATTGATTTGTACACATTCATTCGTTAGAAACTTGGAAGACTCCCATGAAGAGAACGTTGAGAGGCCTTTGACCACATGCCACATGTTTGGACCTTCCTAGAGGAGCACATCACTATTTACATCGGATTTGATACGTCTTTTATTATTTTTTCATGAGGGCACTCTAGTGAAGAGAGTTTTATATTGTTTCTTGGTCACCTTGGTATGGTCCACATTCACTAGTCATCAAGGGCATTGGAGCTTTGACTGGTTTTCTTCACTTCACTAGGAGGGTGCATTCCTTGATTCACTTGGAGTTTTGTACATGTGGCTCAGCCACAAATTATTATATTATTTGTAATTTTGTTGAACTTGTCTTTCAAGTAAAATAGACAAATATTAGTTGTTTATGCATTCCTAAACTAGATCTAGAGTTTTAGTATCGATATTATTATTTTATTCATGGAGGTTTTGAACCAAGAACTCTATTTAAACAAATGTTCCTCCATTTGAAATGGTTGTTGATGGTTAGAGAAATTGTGGTATACTTATTTTGTGCTATTTGAGATCATTTTGGAGCAAATACTTGTGCATTCTTGTTGCTGGAAAATGTTTTATGGTTTGCATTGTTGGAGATCAACTTGTGGAGTGGCATCTAAATTGGTAACATTGTTGAAAGCTGGATTGTTAAGAAGTAAAGTTGTTTCTTCTTACTCTCCTTCTCATAAGCCAAATGCATATTTTTTCTAGTATTGAAGGTAATGTTGGAACTACGTGTTGATGAAACTCCATGTGTAGAGAATGTTGCCCTATACCACTTATTTACTCAAAATTAATTTCAGTAAGAAAATTGGATGGTATTGTTGCCGCCAGAACACGAACCCAGGGGTTATCACAACAGAAATCTTCAAGTTGCTTGGGTGCGTTCCTTGGGAGCAAGTTTCGAGTTGAGATAGTCACTCAACACTTAACTCCTCCGTTTAGGCAGAACTCCTAACGAAGACAAGGGGGTAGTCCCTATGAGTTACTAAGGCTGATTAAGCAGTTTAGTTTTGAATGGGTGAGTTGTTTAGGAGTTTGAAATCAATTGACTAAAAGCAAAAATTTACTTGCAAAATATAATTTAAGATTTAACAGCACAACATAATCATGTAACACATAAGATCTGAATCAAAGATTGAATTATTGTAAAATAAGACCAGTGCCAAAGTGGAGTTGAAAAGTAAAATGTTGTTGTATTGTAGATGTTTTGCAAGTGCTTCTTGATCAGTTTTAGTTTATTATAGGATGAGACTTGATTACGGGAGAAAGGGAGCCCCAGATATACCGTGAGGTACAAGGAGTAATGTCCGAAAATTAACTAAAGGTGGCTCCTCACGAAGACGTGTGGAATGGAATGGAATCTCGAAGCCGGTGTTCAACACTACACCAACAAGGGTGTAGCCTAACTGTGCCCTGAGGTCGCCTCCCAGTGGTTCCCGCTTCTTCTAAGAAATTTCCCCACATAATAATTAATGTCTGAGTGTCAAATTTTCACTATGTTCAGGGTTATTAATTTTATTAGTATGAGTTTTTATTAGATGTGAAAAATTAAGGAGTAGTTGCAACTCTTTCTGATTTCCCATAGGATCAGGCATAAGCCTGCAAGGGGAAAGAGCATACTTTGAGTTGGAAACTAAATGTTTATTCCGTTTGCTTGCAAAAGATAAATAACTGAAGTAAAGTGTTATGCTAATTACTACAGGCAAAGAGTCTCTTTTCTGATCATCTGATCACGTACTCAGGCAAAGCCCTTTATGTGACAGCGAGAGCATACTTCGGGAAATAAATGCCAAATTTATTACTTTGAAGCAAAAATTGAAACAACTAAAACAATATTTATGATGTTTTAAATTTGAAAGTATATTGCCTATTGTATGTGTGTGTTTGTTTGTGTTTAAACAAAAAATAAAACTTGTTAGAAAAAATCACGCCATAAAAAATTTGCAAATCCCCCCAAGGAGGATTGGGTGTGGGTGTTGGGTAGCCCACTTGCTCTTCTTTTTATTTTGATTTACAATAAACTTTTGAAGAAAATGCCCTGGATCTTTACGGATCTAGATCCAAAAGGCTTACAAAAATGCAAAGGGTAAATGCCGGATGAAGTTGAGATGCCCCGGGAAGCCCCCGGAATGGCCCAAACTTGAATTTTTTTACCAAAAAGTGTCAAAACCTGCTAAAAAGTAAAACAAGACAACGAGCTAATTAGTGTTAGAAAATGCCCAAAATCACTTTTAAAAGTGTTTTGGGCTACAAAAAATATGGAAAAAATCTAGGGTAGTTTACTCGAAAAGATTGAATGAAAATAATTCAAAAGGACAAGTCTTTTTGAGGATCTTGGCTTGCTTTTGAGGGCAGCCAATGAAGCACTTCAACTTTTGCTATATTTATCTATTGAATTCAAAAGAATCTATTTAACATGCAAGATCAAAATTGTACTCTGAAAGAACTTGCAAAATGAAATAGCTTCCTAGCTAGATCTACTTTTTATGATAAAACTTCGAAAGGATTTTAGATCTAAGCATAAACTAAACTCATAAATCAGTTCTACTTAGTGATTGAAAAATTGAAGCATTGATATATAAGTCAAGCAAGTAACCAAGGAGAAAATATTGCTTTAAGAGGAGAAAGAGAAGGAGAAGCGATCTTGATGCCGGATGGAGTTCTTGTAAAACTTTTTGGTGAAATGCAATTGGACTAAGCCACATGAAAACTTGGAGAGAGGGAGAACAAGCTTGTTCAAGCTCCAATCCACGGTTACCTGCAGCTATTTCGAAAGATACTTGCAACAAAGTTTGTGAGATCTAGTTACACATGTATGAGAAAAAATAGAAGTATAATAATAAACTTATTAGGATGCTAGATCTACATTTTTCAGCATATATGAGCAAAAGGAACTGTTATCACACAACTTGTAGTTTCCCCTAGTGGTATCCCATCCAGGACGGTAGAGGAGATGGACAACTAAAGAGGTGACCCAAGAGATGCCACGGTTCCCAATGCAAGGTGGGAGTCACGTCAACCGAGGCACTCTTCGCTTTAGATCTAGATGAATCAAGACCTAGGGGGAGACCCTATTACCAATCAAAGATGATTGGACCCAAACAAAGGTTCCTAGGGATAAGTAAATGATGAGTTACGGAAACCAATGCAAGGTTAAGTGGACCTAGAAGTTAAAGTATGGTTGAAGGTGGTTTGAGAGATGATTAGTGTTTCAACCAATGTATGATTTAGGCCACATGATGAGCTAAAAAGACAAGATCTAGTACCATGTATTACACAAGTGGGACCCACTTTCTTGGGATATGTGAATGACTCAAATGGGACCCACAAGGTGGACTTTAAGGGATGAAATTGGTACTAAGGGGCATATAATGAGTAGATCTATGGATCTAAGTTGAAATTAGGAATACCCACTTACGGGATCTAAGGTTTGACACAATTCCCAAGGAATGCGACTTGCTTAAGGAGGACTAGTGCCTTGTTGGATGGGTTAATGGAGTCAAAAGATATGTCAAAGTGTAGATCGGGACCCTAAGTAGGCAAATCAAGTGAGCTAATTGGGATATAGTGGTTGGATCTTTCTAGATCTAATGTCTCATGATATGACCCTAAGTGGACCACAATCCCTTGAAACAAGGAATGCTACCCCCAAGGCAGATCGTCACAAAATGACACACTAGATGTAGGTTTCAAATTATGTTCTTTCCAAATCCACAAAAATCTCAACTACCCACGTCCTTGAAGTGGGCAAACTCACTCACCCAAGGAAGTGCGACCTTGCTAAAGGAGGTCTAAAAGGTGGAGAAGGGGTATCAAATCAAGTCCAATGGCCACCAAATTATAGATCCAAGTGGTTTAGGCAATGATCTAAGTGGATCTTGAAAATCAAGGCAATCCAAGGGTTAGATCTTACTAGATCTGAGTTTTAAGATGTCAAGTAGTTCAAAATGGGGTTTTAATCCCTTGAAATGTGGAATGATGCCCACAAGGTAGAAATCACCAAAGTAAGAGTCTAGGGGTAGGTTATCAAATATGTAGATTGCAAATCAAGTGGGATCTCACCTACCCATGTGCTAGATCTAACCAAACAAGCCTCTCCCAAGGAAGTGCGATTTGCCTCAAGAGGGCTATATTGCCTTGAAAAGTGTATCAATTTCAACCCAATCACCACCAAACTACAGATCCAACTAGGGGTGGATGCTATAGAGGTGGGTTCTTAATATCTCTTCAAAAGCAAGGCTAGATCTAAGTAAATCTAAGAAAAACCAAAATGAGGGTTTTGATTAATTAGGGTTTTTATGATCTAGAAATTATGGATGATTCAAAGAAGAAGAAGATCATACCTTTCGAGCATACCTGGATGAAGAGATGAATGCTAGTTGAAATGAGGATTACTTTTGCCGATGATCAAATGGAGAATTTTTTAAGCCCTCTTGCCAAATCGATTTCTCCAAGCCACATATGTATCCCTCTAACCTGTCAAAACCAAGGAGCAAAGCATCAATCAGTTTAACATGTTGAAGGTAGATACAAGAAAGAAAGAGATAAGCAAAGAATAGTTGGTGCAAAGAGAAAACCACTCCCTGTTTAACCCAAAACGTCCTCCTCCAAGCTTGAAGGGCAAGCCTCCCCACTAATTCGCACTTGTTGAAGAAGTCTTCTCCACCTGTAAAAAGATATGGCAAATATGCAAGATAGCTACAATAGATCCTCCAGTGCAATGGACAAAAGCATTTACAATCAAAACAACCAACATCCACTCCAACCCAAGCATGTACTCCAAAAGATAGAAATTTTATTCCAAGAGCCAAGAGCCAAAAATCTCTAGATGATTTTACAATGAGAGGCTTTCTCCTTAAATAGGATGGAGAGAGACCATAATCCTAACCACTTTTTACATGAGTGGCTAAGATTAAAAGATCAAAAGATCTAATCAATGGTTGAGATGAGCTCAACAATAAAATACATGGATCAACCATAAAATATAACCATAAGTGGACAAAATCGCCCTAGGAGAGGGGATCCCACCGAATCATGATGACAAAATATAACAATAAGCTTATGGTAGGTCCAAGGGGTAATTTTAGCCACCCTTGGTCAATCCCCATAGCACAATAATACTAAAATAGCTCCGTTGCACGGGAACCGCTCCCAGACTTTAGGAAACTCGTTCCAGACGTTCCCGCGTTCCAGGGAGCTTAGGAACGGGTACGAAACGTTCCAAAATGCATGGGAACGGTTCCGGGAGCTTAGGAACTTTTTGGGAGCTTCGGACATGAAAGTTAGGGAGCTTGGGAACTTCAAATCCGCCGTTCCGCATTTCGGGAGCTTGCACACGTTCCGGTTTTATAGGGAACTCCCACACGCTCCTCGTAGAGCTGGGAACTCCCAGCCGTTCCAAAACGTGTGGGCCCAAAATTACTCACTCCCGCCCAGCCTAATCGCTCCCGCCAAAGGATAATCTCTCCCGCCAAGTCGAATCCCTCTCGGAAAAGACATAATTTTTTTATAAATACAGTGTCCAGCAATGTTTATTTCATTCGTTGTTTGTCTGAGAGTGAGGGTTATTTGTCTGAGAGTGCCTCTGCGTCTGCGAGTGCCTTTGCCTCTGCGAGTGAGAGTGAAGCGATTCTGCTGTGAGGGAGTCGAGACTGAGCTGAGAGCTCTGTCGAGCCGAGTCTTTGACTCTCTATCTGAGCCGAGCCGAGCGTCTGGACTCTGAGCCCGAGTTCTGAGCTGAGCCGAGTTCTTAGCTGAACCGAGCGTCCGAGCGATTTCTACTTCTTTGAATCTTGTTGTCTGCTGCGTCCGAGCGAGTTCTTAGCTGAACCGAGCGTCCGAGCTAATCCGAGCTAATCCGAGCGGCCGAGCTCTGTTGCGTTTGCTGTGAGAGAGCTGTGAGAGAGCCGAGCGCTCTTACTTCTGTCTGCTGTGAGAGAGTCGAGCCACATCTGTTGTCTGCTCTCTGCTGTGAGAGAGCCGAACCGAGTCCACTGTGGGTAGCATTGAATCCCTGCGCGGTTGCGGCTAGCTGGGCCGTTGGCTGTGAGTCGTGAGTCGTGACATAGGCTCGGTCAGGTAACAAAATGAAATTTTTAAAATTTAGATTTTAACTTTTAATTTTTTGTTTATGTTTTAAAATTTGTGTTTAGACTTTGGTTTATGTAACATGTTGTAACTTTTAAATTTTATTATTTTAAGTTTTTACTTTTTAGGGTATAGTTACATAGTATAGTATTAAGTTATAAGTTTCAGTTTTCGAATTAGTTTTTAGGGTATAGTATATCATTTATGTTTTCAAATTAGTTTTTAATATTTTGTTTTGATTTTAATTTTTAATTTATGTTTCAGTTTTACAATTGAACGGATTCTAAAAGTAACAAAGTTTACTATTTAGTTTAGTTTTGATTTTAGTTTATGTTTTTATTTTTTAGTTTCAGTTTTAATTTTTTTAATTTTAAATTTTTAAGTTTTAGACTTTTAGTTTTAAACTTTAGTCTTTAACAAATTAAACCTTGATTTTAGTTTTATATTTTAATTTTAATATTTTAGTTTGAGTTTTATATGGTTTTAACTTTTAACTTTTAATTCTAGTTTAATTTTAAATTAAATTTAGAATATTTAAATTTTATTTTTTAATTTATAAATTTATAAAAAAAAATTTATAAGACAACTATAAATTTAATTTGCATTTTATAGTTATGACACTTTATTTTTAATTTTATGATTTTAATTTTTATCGTATCAATGTTAATAACTTAATTAATAATTATTAATGTTAATTAGTTATTAAATTATTAACTTATTTAATTAAAATTTTGTTTATTGTTTTAATTTCATTTTTAATTTTTTTCTTAATTCTAATTATTTATTATTACCATTATACTAGACTTTAGTTCATTTTATTCAAAAAGGCAACTACAAACATCATTTTTTGTGGCAAATACATACATCCATGATTCAATGAATCAATTGTTAAGGCAAATACAATGATACATGCATTAAATTATTAATGGTTATTTCAATTTGAATTCAAATAGACAAATATTTAAAAATCAATACATACATTAATGGTTGAATCAAATACATACATTAATGGTTGACGCAAATACATATATCAATGCTTCATTTTATTCAAAGAGGTAGAGACATACATATAGCTAAGTTACAATGATTGACTCAATGGTTCACTAATGATATCTCATGAGTCAAATGTTTAAAATTTTAATACATACATCAATGGTTGACTCAAATTAAAAATTTAAATACATACATCCATGGTTGAGGCAAATTGCCAAATACATACATCAATGGTTCATTTTAATTTTTATTCAAAGAGGTAGAGACATTCATATAGCTCAGTTACAAATGAAATTAAAAGTTATGTATCATGATTCTAGTATGTCCAATCTCCAATGTTCTCCAATGCCAAGTTTGTTTTTCAATTTTCACTCAAATAATAAATTCCATGTTAGTTAAAATTTTAAAACAATTCACACTTGCAATTATGACTCACATTTTAAATTTAAGTTAAATAATTATTTATTTGGCATACATAAATGTACACACTTCTTGAATAACTCAATGACAAATCATATCCAATGTTGCAATACAATTTTCATTTTTCAAGTTTTCATATTTCAATAATTAATTTTTCAGAGTTTGTTTTAAATTTAAGCATGCACATTTGCAATCAAACCAACTTTAAATTAAACATGCTATGTTGTGTATTGCTCAGGGAAGTCATGGAGAGTGGGAGCCTACCACCTACTCGGCAAGACACTAGTTCTACTCCAAGTCCAAATGCAAGCCAAAGCCAAAGTGAAGGAGCAAATCCTAAAAAACCCTTGTTAAAGTTTGTGAAGAAAATTACTCAAAATAAGAAAAAGAATAGTGGTGGTTGTGAAGAATGGATGTGCTTGTTATGCAACCATGTATTTAAGGGAAGCTACACTAGAGTGTGGCATCATCTTTTGTCCATGTCTGGTGATGGGGTTAAGGGTTGTACATGTAATATTGAAAAAAGAATGGAGTTGACCAAGCTTCACATGGTTGCCACAGGTGTCCGTGAATCTGACTTGGAAAATGAACGTCCTTTTAAGGTACCTAGGACTTTGTCATCCTCCAATGATGTCCAAGATTCGGTGAATCAAAGTCAACTAAACCAAGTTGAGTCTCAAGGGGGTTCTAGTTCTGGAAGGAACAAGTCTTCTAGTGCTGTTGCTGCTGACCAAATTCGTAAAATATACAATGTTGTGCATAGGGAAGAAGCTGATGATGCTGTAGCTGATTTTTTCATGGCAAATGGGATTTCATTTAATGCAACTCGTTCACCATATTACAAAGAAATGGCGAAAAAAATCATAGCTGCTGGGCAAGGATATACACCCCCAGGTTACAATAAAATGAGGACATCATTGTTAGACAAGGGGGTGACAAGAATGCAGGGGCTTACAGTGGACCTCAAACAGTCATGGACTTATTCAGGGTGTTCAATAGTCATGGACGGTTGGACAGACATTCAACATAGGCCATTGTTGAATATCATTATCACATCTCCTACAGGGCCCTATTTTTTAAGAGCAATTGATTGTAGTGGAAAACTAAAAGATGCTACTTTCATGTTTGAAGTGTTGAAGGAAGCAATTGATGAGATTGGTCCTTCAAATGTTGTACATGTAATCACAGATGCAGCACCTGTTTGCAAAGCAGCGGGAATGATGGTACAAAGCCGATACAAGCATATATTTTGGACTCCTTGTTGTGTCCATTCTCTTAACAATGTCCTCAAAGACATTGGTAAAATATCATGGATTTCAAAAATCATTTTAGAGGCAAGAGAGGCACAAATGTTCATCTGCAACCACCATGCCTCATTGGCAATCTATAGAATGAAATCACGAAAACAGTTTTTGAAGCCTGCAGAAACAAGGTATGCAACATACTTCATTCTTCTTGAACGTATGGTTGAGGTGTATGCACCCCTACAAGCCACTGTTGTTGCAGAAGAGTGGAATGCATGGTCCGAGTCTAAATCAACTCAAGCAAAGAAGGTAAAAGATATGCTTCTTAGTGAGGATTGGTGGTGTGAGTGTAAGTATATTGTTTCTTTTACATCCCCAATCGTGGAGTTGATTAGGTATGCTGATTCGGATTCCCCTAATCTTGGGGAAATATATGAATGTATGGATTGTATGGTAGGAAAGGTAAAGAATGTAATTCGTCAAAGAAACCCTTCTTTGGAATTTTTCCAAGAAATCCATAAGATAATAGAGAAGAGATGGAGCAAACTCAATACCTCCCTTCACATGGCTGCATATGCACTTAATCCTAAGTGGTATATGGAGAGACCAAACAGAGTTCTACCCATTGATGATGGAGAGGTAAAACATGGGTTTCTTGATGCCATAAACAAGATGTATACCCCAGATGAAGCAAATGTGTTGCGTGGACAATTTATTGATTTTGGAACCTTAAGTCCCCCTACATTCACTCAAGATGCAAGGCGGGACATCAAGATTTATGCACAAAAGAATCCCATAGGATGGTGGAGAATGTATGGGGGGGAAGTCCCAGAGCTTCGACAGCTTGCCACACGCTTGCTATCTCAAGTTTCCAGTTCCTCAGCAGCTGAAAGGAATTGGTCTACTTATAGTTTCATCCACTCTGTTAAAAGGAATAGACTTACTTCTAAGAGAGCGGAGAAACTGGTTTATGTGCATAGTAGTCTTCGACTCCTTTCTAGGAAGCTACCTGAGTATTTAGAGGGCCCTGCAGCACGGTGGGATGTGGATGCTGAAGATGCTGCTCAAATTGATGATGATGAAGATAATCCTCCACCAAATGCAGGCTTGGTTGGTATACCCTTAGATGACATTGCATCTATTGTTGGTGCTGATGATGATGATGATGGTGGTGACCATGGAGGTGCAGAGCCTAGTGAGGCTCAAGCTTATATGGATAGCCTTGTTGTTGAAGATCGCACTTTATGATCATCTTCTTTGTAACTCATGATATATTTTGGGCCTTAGCCTTTGGGCACTTTTGGACTATGTTGTACTTGGGCATTTTGCCAAATTTTGAACTATGTAGTACTTGGGCATTTGCCATTTTGCCAAATTTTGATCTATGTATTTATTACTTTATGGTATTTTGAACTATGTTGGTACTTTATGGTAATTTAATTTTATTGAAGACTGAAAATAAAAAATGGTATTGTGAAGTATGCTTTCTTAATGTACTACTCCTAAATAGAAGTTTTAAATACTAGTAATACTAAATAGTATACAATCTGAATCTTTAAATAGTTGCTATATTTTTTTTCAATTATATTATTTTTTATATTTTTTTAATATATATTATTGCCGCTCCCAACTCGCCGTTTCCTACAAATTTAGGGGAAACTTCTAACCGTATCCGACACCCGTACCCAAGTTCCCAACGTTCCCCGCGTTCCGGAAACTCGTGCAACATAGTAAAATAGTCATCCAAGTACCAAATCATGCCTATATGGACAAATCGTGGGCCTTAGGAGGCCTCAAAAATCATCAGAAAATGCCACAAGTGATGGATGTGTTCCCCGATGAAGCTGATACTGCTGGAGAAGGTGCGGAAGACATCCCACTCATCATCATTGATCATCCCATGCCAAAAATTTGCCTCAGTAGCCTAAATCGAATTCCTCTGTAGCCATTTCTACCAACCCAAAACTGCCTCGGGAAGCGTGTACCTGCCCCAAACTGCCTCTTGGAGGGCCTGCGTTGTTAAGGTGAGGGCACCAGTGTGTCCGGAAGGGGGGTAATATGATAAAAACAAGTGGTTGGACCACCCCCTCCATCATCAGCGCCCTAGGTGAATCAAATAAAAACCCACTCTGCTCTGACAGGGCCTCAAACAGGCCAAATTTGCACTATGAGAGCCCACTGAGGCTCAAACATCACTGTAACTGCCCAGAACTGAAAGTAAATTGTCTCATTGGACTCAGAAGGTCCAAAACTATCCAATATGTGTACTCATACACCATATAGATCTCTACATGATCATATAATATATCCAATATACCGAAACAGGTGAAATAATAATAATCGATAAATGATCAAATAATGTTGAAAACCATAAATCATCATCATAAACCTGTATCTGATGCATAGAACCATCATGTACATGTACATAGACCATATATCATCTATCTGTGTCATCATAAGGTCCAATAATCTCATGTCCTGTGATTGACCTTGGTCAAACTAAGTTTGACCACGTCAATATTGACCAAATATAACTCAGACTACCATCAAAAGCTGCTGCAAAGTGTCAAACGTTAATGCATGCTCTACAACTCATTCAAATAGCAATTATAACACAAAGTAATCATTACTGGCGATCTAAATCCAAATATATAGTGTCATTAATTATTTATATGACTCGGACTAGACTGCCAGGACCATACTCACTTCATAGTTGTGATCAATTTGCTAGTGAAGGGTGAAGGCTAAAATAAAATGGCTAGGCCAAAGGGTGACTGACTGACTTAACATTGTGACACTTTGGATATGGGAAAGGGAATACACACCATCGTATATACTGAATGAGCAACAACACAGGGAATGGCGGTGTCTCACAAATAGATAAGTTGTTTAGAAAGTGCTTATTCAACTTAGGCATCATGTCTACATCAAGTTGATCCAGGTTCATTAGGATCATTCAATTTCATTTCATGGTCTTTTTGGCCTACATAACCCTTCGGATCTCAGGTGTGCTGATAAGCACAACTAGTTGCAGCTTGCATCCAGGGCATGTTTTCATACATATATAAGGTCAGCAATTGTTTAGATATAGCTTTTAAGAATCATTGCTTTTTGGACCTTTCTTATACTCTTCGAGGAGTATTTTTTAGCAGTTAATCGCTCTTGCCCTTTTTAGTTTCCATGGGCGAATTTATCAGTTTCCATAAGTAGTACATGAGCTTTCAGTTTTAGCCAACAACATCTCAAGTGCCTAGGGGGAGTTCGAGCCAATGCCAAACATCGGGACAACCGACCAGAATGATTTAGGCCTACAATCCAACTCACTAGAGGTAAGTTTTGTCACCAACTCAGAGCCGAGACACAATAAACAGGGAAGCTCATCCAATACAGAGGCTACAGTGGGGAAAGATCTTCCATGCCACTAGTCAAGTAGTAAGTCAGGGTGATAAACTAAAAGGTAGGCAATGGATGGGTGAAGACAATGAATAATGGAGCCAACACTAGCAAGCCAAGGTATGGTGGAATGATCACCTCTATTCTCCCTAGGGAGGGTAAAACCAATGAGTATGAATATTGAACTTCTAAGTCTGAGTAAGGACAGTAGAATATATAGAATAAGATCAACCAAATCCACATATCTATATGATCGCCAGATCATGACACTAAATGCTAAGACATGCCATAAGAATGAATATAAAAGCAATATAACCACAACACCATGATATACCTATTGAATCATATACCTGAATGCTCATCCTCCGAACCATCATCTATCCTCTAAAACTGCTACTGTAACTCTGGGCAAATACTGACTGCTCTACATAAATGGTATAATGGCTACATCGGTCATCTCTCTGAGTGTCCTGAGACTCAGCCATGGCATGGGGAATACATACGCTGTCCAAAATCTGATAGTGATCCATAGATAGATGCTCATCTCATCATCTCAATGTAAAGGAACTGGCTGAAAAGTGCTCTGGAATCTGAAAAATAATGTATGGTAGCCTGGCTACTATATATGTGATAACAGGAACCAAGAAATAAACTTATTAAATGATTCCTTCCTATCGATTGAAAACAATCCTACCAAAGCTAGATTCACCATACAAAGTTGCAAGAAGAATTTAATTAAATACAAGTTACCTCAAACATGCATGGCCATGATCATCCAGCACAAAGACTACAACAATGAGCCTCCAAAGCTTGAACTCTTTATTCCAACAAAGCAAAGCATAAGACAATTACAAATAGCAAGACTACTCTTCTCCATAACTCCAACCCCTTTAAATGAGAGAATGAAGCCTCATTATATAGCAAAACCAAGAGAAATCCTCTTTGACACTTAAAGAAATGAGTTGATACACTTGGAAAAGGCTTGTTGACACATGTGAGAGGTTTGGGGAGGCTAATGACACCTTTCCAACCACAAATTCGCCCCCCCCTTTGGTGGATCTCCAATCTTCAATCAAATCATCATTTATTTGCTCAATATTCTCCCTGATTTGATTGTCAATCAAAGGAGATTTGATTCCAACACATTTCCTTGATCCGTGGGATTGGGATTTTGCCTTTATTATGTCTTTTTTGACAATTAAATTGGTCTTTCTGGGTTTCTTGAGTAAATATTATTTTATGAGAGAAATACTTACTCAAAACTTAGGATAAGTGGGTTTATGGGTTTAGTGGATGCTCTGGCTTAGAAAACGAGCATCCACTTAACAAATTATGCCCACAAACCATACTTTTATTACATTTTTAAATTTTCCAATTAAACTATTAAAAAATGGTCTAATTTTTTGGGGAAAAAATATTTTTCTCATAATTTAAAAAAAAACTTACGAGGACCTAGCACATGTCCATATGACTCAATTTTAATATCTAGCATGGTAATATACATTGACACCTGAACTCTAATAACCCCCTAAGACCGAGAAATCATGCCAACCACCCCAACTTTGGAGGTACGAGTAAAAAACTCGAAAATTATGTCATTTATTCAACAACGTATAATTGACAAGGGAAAAAACACTCTGGGCTAGTCGGACTGATAACTAAGTCCTAGGAAAACCGAGTCCTTTACAAAACCATCATGCTATGACATTTTTTACAATTTCCCAGCAGGGCATGGACATATGATTTTATTAAAAAATTATAAAAAATGGGCCAGGGTGGCCTGCTAGGACTTCTGATCTTCTGATTATGAACAAGTAGACTTGTTCTATCTTCACAGGCTTACTTGAAATCACCTAAGTGCAACTTAGCTGATAACAGGTATATCACATAGACGGTTACATATCCTTTTCTTTTTGCAAGGTAACCTCTTTGTAGCTTGTTCCTTTATGACCCCATGTGCCCAATGGTTACAAGACACTTGTCCATCCTTCAACCATCAAAAAACTAAATTAAACCTTTTCCTTTTTGTTGTATTTCGGATTTCCAAATCTGAAAATACTCAAAGATAACTCAAATTTTCAGATCTGTAATTTAGTTGTTATTATCCACCATTGTTCATTAAAACCATTTGAAATTTGTGTATAATAAAATCTGAAATTTAGATCATTGAATTCTTAAGACAAAACCAAAATTGATTGCAGCCTTCATACTCTTTTAAAATCTGTTTATGGGCCTGCTATTGTTGGATTTTAGTGGTATAGCAGTATAATTTTCATCTCTTTCAACTTTAACTACACATAATCATGCACGAAAACACAAGAGACACAATAGTTTACCCTAGGAAAACCCAAACTCAAGAAAAACCCAGCAAACCTCTCTTACTCAAAGAATCAATACATAATACAAGTACACCAAATATATATCAAATACAAGAGCAATCTCAAAGCCCAAAGATAGACTTCCTCTATTGCTGCTTCTTCTCTCTCCTACTCTTGCGCACTAGATCGGATAGCTTGAGTGAACTTGCTTGGTGTGTAAATGAGGTAGACGTCACCTTCTATTTATACATGACTTTGGAGTGATTTTTCCCAATTGGGCCGACTTGTCTCTTTTACTGGGTCGACCTGCCTCTTTTACTGTTGTTGAAATATTGTAATGAGTTAGGTCCCATCATGTTTTTGTGTTTATCATGGTGGGTACAAGTTGTCTTTCCTAAGTAATGTACTTTTGAAATATAAAAGAAAAAGTGACTTTATGTTTTAAAAGTTAAGTGACTTTATTAAAAGTATTTGTGCATTAAATGATTAAAAAGGACATTTAATGTGCTTTTAATGTAAACCCTTACATCATAAGTGATCGCAGCCATTCAAAAAGGTAGTTTGAATTAGTTAAAGTTTAGGGAGGGTAAAGCACCTATTTAAAACATCTTGGGAGGAGAGCCAAAACACACAGAAAGACAAAAGAGAGAAAAGGAGAGAGAGATCTAGGGTTTCAAATGAGAGCAATCCCATTTGGAGAGAGAGCATTAATTGCAACAGGAAGGAGACTGAGTTTTTATTGGGCACAAATACCGAATAGAAGGAGAACATTTTCCTACACATAAATCGAGGAAATTCGTACTGTACGGATCCGTACAGCAGGCCGTGCAATCTGGTACAGCCACATTAATTTACACAGGAATCGAGGGTTGTCTTTGGCACACATTTCGACACAGTTTTATACTATTTTTGCTGAGGAAGATTGCACTGAAATCGAGGGTTGTAATTGACACAAATTTCGAGGCAGATTGGTGAGGAAGAAGAGGTTGTACAACAAGGCCATACAGCTACATTTATTGTTGCTCTTTAATACAATCTCTCTCTGGGTTTTCCCTCATGAAGTGTGAGGGTTTTTCCTTGGGCATTGGCCCTAAAAATCTCTGAGTTTTCAATGTGTATGCTTATGTCTTCAATTCTTCAGCTAGGTCATTGAATGAATGTATAAGTGTTTATATTTCAGTTATCAAAAGATTTATTGGACAATAAATCATAACTCAGAAAAATATTAAACCGAGAGATGCATTTTAAAGTGTTTGATAAAATGTCATAAAGAGAACTTGTTATTTTATCAAATTTCTACATGGTATCAGAGCTTGGCTCTATAAGATTGCTGAAGACAGTTTGTGTTTCTTTGTGAACTTAGAACAAAAGAGTCTTTCTGGTGGTTATCAGTTAGAGTCATGGCATCAGCAGGGTTAAGGTACGAGGATAGGCTGGATGGAGCTAGCAACTTCAGTCCATGGAAGAAACGGATCACAATATAGTTCAAGGAGCAAAGTTTGTGGGATATTGTTGGAGCTTCCGCTACGTTAACAGTTCCTACAGATGCCACACAGAAATCTGCCTTTGACAAGAAGGATATCAAAGCTCAAAGGATATTCTTGGACTCTATCAAGGATCATGTGATCCCTCATGTCTCTGGTAAGAAATATGCTTTTGAAATGTGGACTGCTTTATGTACACTATATCAGAGTAAGAACCAAAACAGAAACATGGTTCTTAGGTAGAAACTGAGAAATACCAAGATAACAAAAACTGATACAGTTTCTACTTATCTCACAAAGATCACCCAAACTGATACAGTTTCTACTTTATGTACCCTATATTAGAGTAAGAACCAAAACAGAAAGATGGTTCTTAGGTAGAAACTGAGAAATACCAAGATAACAGAAACTAATACAGTTTCTACTTCTCACAAAGATCACCCAAGTTAGAGATGAACTGGGTGTTGCAGGTGAGAAAGTGGATGATGAAGAGCTTGTAAGGTATGCTCTCAATGGATTCACTGCAAATTGGCACACCTTTGTGCGAGGAGTGGTTGCCAGAGAAAAGCTTCCAAATTGGACAAGGTTATGGGATGACTTTGTTCAAGAAGAGTCCCAGGAGGGGACATTCCAGAATGAAGCTCAGAACGGTGAAGAAAATGTTTCCCTTGCAACAAAAAGTAAGGGCAAGTGGAAGAAGAAGGAAGAAGATCTCAGCAAGGTACATTACTTCTGTTGTAATAAATGTGGTCATTGTGCTAGTTAGTGTCCAAAAGGAAAGGGAATGAAGATAAAGAGGGAGCACCATCAGCAGAGATGGGGGATTTTGCTTTCCAATTTAAAAGTGAGTTCTCTTTAGTTCCTGTTCAAACTAGTATAGGAAGCACTTTAGATTTTCATGACATGTGGGTTGTTAATAGTGGATCAACAAGCCACATGACAGGGAAGTATGGATATTTTTAGAAGATTGAAGAAATAGCCAGAGGTCGTTTTATTGGAACAGGAATTGGAAGCACTCGAGTGGAAATCAGAGGAGTTGGAACTGTAAAATTCCAACTCAGGTTTGGTGAAATTCTTGAAGTAGACGGAGTGTTGTTTGTTCCAGGCATGAAAGTCAGCAAACTTTCCATATCATCCTTGGAGGATGATGGATATGGAGTCTTCATTAAAAGAGGAAATGTGTTCCTCTACCGGACAAAAAACTCTAACAACACTATTCTACTTGGGAATAGAAAAGACAAACTCTACTTTATACATGTAGAGGTGATGCTTCCACGTTCAGGTGGGTGGCTATCTGAGTCAGAGTCTGAGAATGAAGCAAATGCATCAATGGTACCTTCCGATGAGGAAAGCTACACTGGTGGAAGACTCAACCAGCGCAGAGAAGATGAGCATGATCCAGAATTTCAAGTTGTGTTCCGACATCAGCTTCCAGAGTTAGTTGAAGCTCTTGGCAGTGGTCAAGAAGATTGTGTTGGGACCTCCCTCATTAAGAGAGAGTGTTGAAATATTGTAATGAGTTAGGTCCCATCATGTTTTTGTGTTTATCATGGTGGGGACAAGTTGTCTTTCCTAAGTAATGTCCTTTTGAAATATAAAAGAAAATGTGACTTTATGTTTTAAAAGTTAAGTGACCTTATTAAAAGTATTTGTGCATTAAATGATTAAAAAGGACATTTAATGTGCTTTTAATGTAAACCCTTAGATCATAAGTGATCTCAGCCATTCAAAAAGGTAGTTTGAATTAGTTAGGGTTTAGGGAGGGTAAAGTCACCTATTTAATACATCTTGGGAGGAGAGCCAAAACACACAGAAAGACAAAAGAGAGAAAAGGAGAGAGAGATCTAGGGTTTCAAAGGAGAGCAATCCCATTTGGAGAGAAAGAGCATTAATTGCAGCAAGAAGGAGACTGAGTTTTTATTGGGCACAAATACCGAGGAGAAGGAGAACATTTTTCTGCACAGAAATTGAGGAAATCCATACTGTACGGATCCGTACAACAGGTCGTACAATCTAGTACAACCAAATTAATTTACACAGAAATCAAGGGTTGTTTTTGGCACACATTTCGAGGCAGTTTTATGCTATTTTTGCTAAGAAAGAATACACTGAAATCGAGGGCTGTCATTGACACTGATTTCAAGGCAGATTGGTGAGGAAGAAGAGGTCGTTTAGCAGGGCCATATAGCTGCATTTATTCTTGGTATTTATTTCTATTTTTTGGCACGTTTTCCAATGTATTTCAGATTACATAAATGTCTCTGCTGTAATTAATTGATGCTCTTTAATAAAATCTCTCTCTGGGTTTTCCCTCATGAAGTGTGAGGGTTTTGCCCTGGGCATTGGCCCTAAAAATTTATGAGTTTTCAATATGTATGCTTATGTCTTCAGTTCTTCAGCTAGGTCATTGAATGAATGTATAAGTGTTTATATTTCAGTTATCAAAAGATTTATTGGACAATAAATCATAACTCATAAAAATATTAAACCTAGAGATGCATTCTAAAGTGTTTGATAAAATGTCATAAAGAGAACTTGCTATTTTATCAAATTTCTACAACTGCCCCTTTTACTAGGCTGACCTATGTGAGGATACCTCACACACCTACAACAACAACACTTCGTCTTAGCTAGAGAGGTATCATCACGTTGGAACACATCTGAGCATCATCTTGATCGTCATGGTTTGTCTCGTACATCTCATCATCATAAGAAAGGTTTTCATCACTACTCTGTCTGTTGAGAAGTGTCAATCTCCCTTTCTCTCCCTCTCAAGAGAGTCACATCAATGTCTCATTAATGCTGCAATCATCAACACTCCCTCTCAATGAGGGAGGCATTCTCATGAATACATCCTGAAGTATCAACATATTCTTCTTGCACTGGAGAGGTTGATCATAAGCTTGCATAAGTAATGAGTGAGCATCTAAGGATTAATCTCCCCATCCCATCACAGGATGGCCGAGAGAAGTCAATGCCCCATTCTGAGTCATGAGTTGATGAGTGAGAAACTAGGGGCTAATCTCCCCATCCCGTCACAGGATGGTTAGGAGAAAGCACTTCCCTGCTCTAAGCATTTAGGGACTAATCTCTCCACCCCACTTGGTGTCCAAGAGAAGCCACTGACCCGTTCTGAGTCGTCTTAGGGACTAATCTCTCCACCCTACTTGGTGCCCGAGAGAAAGCACTGTCCCACTTGACCCACCCCTAGCCAAGTCACATAGCTAATACTAGGGAAATGCTCAATGCTCAACCTCTAGGAGGATAGTGTGTGTAACTGAGGACTAATCTTCCCACCCCATCACAAGATGTTCAAAAGAAGGCATTGCCATACTCTGAGCTATTCACCTCTATCCAAGTCACATGAGTAATACTGAGGGAATGCTCGACGCATCAACACTACTCATCAAGGACCAGTCTCCCCACCCTATCACAGGGTGGCTAGGAGCTGATACTACCCTATCTCTGGGACAGTCACCCCTAGCTAAGTCACATGACTAATACTGGGGGAATGTTTGCCTGATGTTGCAAACATCCGTCTTCAAGCTCATCACATCTCCCTCTATGGTAGAGCGCTCTGCTCCCTCTGCATCTGAGCATCCTGCTTGCTCTACACCTGAGCATCTTGCTCCCTCTGCATTTGAGCATCCTACTTGCTCTGCAGCTAAGCATCTTGCTCCCTCTGCATTTGAGCATCCTGCTTGCTCTGCACCTAAGCATCTTGCTCCCTTTGCATATAAGCATCTTGCTTCCTTTGCATCTGAGCATCCTGCTTGCTCTACACCTAAGCATCTTGCTCCCTCTGCATTTGAGCATCCTACTTGCTCTGCATCTGAAGCTAGCTCCCCTTGACAATCATCAATCCTGGAGTATGTATAATATCTGCAAATATGGTATGTCTTCCCATTTATCACAAAGCTCTGAGATTTCTCCCTCTTTGTCATGGAAGCAATCCTTCATGTCTTTTATGTATTTCGACTCCTACTGAGTCTTGACACTTTTTTCTGAATCAAAATAAACTAAAAACAAATCTTTTGGGAAATCGTACCAAGGAAAATAACCCAATTACAATAATGATCCTAACTAATGAATAAAAAATTATGTTGGAAGAGAAAGCAACATGCAGTTGATGCTGAAGAACTTCCACCTCAAAAGAAAAACAAAGGATGAAGAATTCAAAAAGTTCAGAACTTGACTAAAGTGTTTTGAGGATTTCAGTGATCCTTGCAAGGAGGTAGAGATCAAGAGGGAGCCAACAAAACACATGAAAGATAAGTATTTGTACTGTCCTTTGAGTTATTCCTTAAATTTCTGAGTGTTTTTTAACAGATTTAAAGGATATTGTTCATAACAGTTATATGTAGATCTGTGATACTACAAATTAGAATTCTTTATTCTTAGAATAAGGAAGTATATTGTGCATATTATGTATGTGTTGAGTAAGTATCCTATGGTGTTGCACATCATCCCATGAGCCCTTCATGGAGCTAGTCTAGCATGAAATATCTTTGCTAACATGCTAAGAGCAGTGTATGCTCTTGATAGTATGCTCTAGTGGAGACATCCAGATAGTTACTGTTGCCACCGAATACGCACCTCGAGGGAAAAGGGGATTAGTGTGGCAGAAATCTTCAAGCCACTGGTTGCGTCCTTGGGGGCAAGCAAAGAGTCGAGATAATGTCGCTCAACACTCAACCCCTCCGTCTAGGCCAACTCCTAGCGAAGCCAAGGGGGGTGGTCCCTATGAAAATAAACTATGGCCTTTAAGCTAAGTTAAAGAAAAAAAATGATTCTAGGAGTTTGAAGACAATTTAATACTGAACCAGAAATTGCAAGTAGTATTTAGATCAACAGCATGAAATTAATACATCCATCTAGCACATGATTTAATTAAAAAAAGTGCGATTGTTGCAGATTGTACCAGTGCCAAAATGGAGTCACATAAGTTGGAGTGTTGTTGTGTCGTGAAAGTGTTCCAAGTCTTGTTGGTTAGTTTTAATTGATTTTATTAGATGCGTGAATTAAGGAATGGGTTAGTTCATGGTTTGGCCCAATTCCAACTTAGGCCTTTGAACTAGCTTAGTGACAACTAAACCAAGGGTCCAACTGGGCGAGGCATAACCTGCTTAAAGTAGCCCACTGACTCCATAGTTAGTTTCACGCGACCTTTCAAGTTCTAGAGCTCAATTTTTTGTTGGATTTCCCGAATCTCTTTTCACCTACTGGGGATAAACCCTTTCAGTTTACTTCGGGAATACACGGCCTTAGATTTTATTGTTAATAATATACAAAAATTGTAACAACAAAATTATTGACGGCTGAGAATCTCTTTTCCCTTTCAGTACTTCGGGAATGCACAGCCGGATTTAGTTTTTTGTGTTCGTTAATTGTAAAGTACAAGATTGTAAAAGCAAGATTGTAGCAGTGAACAATAAAATTAACTATACAACCCGATTGGGGCGGATTGTGTGCACGTGAAAATAAAATAAAGAGAAATTAGAACAAAAATATTGCAAACCACAAAATTGAGCCTACAAGATCCCCCCGGGGAGGATTAGGTGTGGGCATTGAAGTAGCCCACTTGCCTTTATTACTTATTTACAATTTCAAGGTGGATGCCCTTGGTCCTTATAGACCTAGATCCAAAAGGCTACAAGTTTTCACAAAAATTTAACTTCAAGGCACGGAAAGTGCTCCTAGGGTCTCGGCTGTCCCAGATCTTCAAATTTTCGGCAACATTTCCTCCTACCTGCTCATAAAAAGTGAAAAAACAGCCACCAACTTTGCGCCTAATATGTTGCTTTAGACATTAGAAGCACAAAAAATTTCAAGTACCTGAAAGATAAAAAAGATTTGCAATAAACTAAGTACTTGAAAGGCACTAGATCTACAAAATTACGGCTTGAATAACCAGATCTAGCTTATGAAAACATACTTAAAAGAAATCAGCTTATGATCTTCTTGAAAGAAACTAATTAATATTAAGCATGTAAAGAACAGTAACCAAAAAAGAAATTTAATTTAAAGAAGGGAGAGAAAGTAGAAAGCCAAAGCCCTTTTGAACTTGGGCAATGGAATTGTTCTGGTGGCGTTGAGAGAGACTATGTCCTCTTCAAAAAGAATTTGGAGAATGAAGCAATCAAACTAGTTCCTTAGTCAATCCAAATTGAAGCGCCTGTAAAAGAAACCCTTACACTTGCCAAACAACTTGTCAAATCCATTAGTAAAACTCAAATCGAAGATGAGAAAAGCATACATAAAAACTATTAAGCATGCAAATCCCTATCTTAAACATAAGTATTTTAAATGAGAAAAGAAACTTCTTTACTCACCCCTATCGATTAATACTAATCCTTCAAGGCTAATAACTGACAAGTAAAGCAAATGCAAAAGAAAATCTACAGTTACCTCATAAAACACATAAGACGATGATCATCAAACTTGAGACAAAGACACTGTAACAAGACCTCCAAAGCCTTTTATTCATCAAAAGATTCAACACTGAAATTGTACATGAGAGCAAAGGTTCCACCATTTTCCACCATCCGTTCTGAGAGGAGTGGGCCTCGCTTATATAGCAAAATGAGAGAGGAGAGGCCAAGAGGAGCGCACTTCCTCACTAACAGTGCATGGGCGAGTTCAAGAGAAGAATAAGGGATTTGATTGGGATCTAACAATGAGTTGTGTAATGAGGTGGGCGTCACCTCTACAAGAGGTGCACCCCCTCTCTTTGGAATCATCACCCATCCAACAACGAAATGCCACATCAAGCAATTCACCCAACATGAAGAGAGATGCACCCCCATGTTGTGGAGAAACTTGCCCTTCTTTGAAATGAATGCCAATCAATTGGATATGTGATTGATTTGATTGATGAGAGGTGGCACAATCTCTACCAAGAGAGATGCGCCCTCTCTTTGGAAACTTCACTGTCCAACCAAAGCGTGCCAAAACATGAGATGCGTCATCTTCATGGGGGAGGGCGCATATCTAATTTAATTTCAAACGTTTGACCTCTCAAATCAAATCAAGATCCAATGCTTTAGTTAATGAAAGTGCTCACCCTCCATAAGAGACAAACATGCCACATCATGTGGCACATGCCAATAGCCTTTTTTATTATATTTTTTTTTATACTTTGGTGCATTTTGTCGAATCATCAGCATTTTCCTGCCATTTTGTAGCCCCAATGAGAAAAAATGCTCTAAGTGATGATTTAATCACCCAGAACATAGGAAACGTTGGCTCTGAGGTAAAGAGGACGCTCTAAGCGTGAAAACAAGCACCCCTGCGCCAAATTCTGCCTCTAGACCATACTTCTATTACAATTTGAAATTTTCCAATTAAACCATTAAAATATGGTCTAATTTTACAGAGGAAATTAATTTTGTCGAAATTGACTCAAACTCCTAGGGGACCTAGTGCATGTCCATACAACTTATTATTGATGACTAGCATATAAAAATACATAGACACTTAGGCTTTAATAACCTCCCAAGGTTTGATCGCCAAGGAAAATACCCCAGATTTGGAGGTGTGAGTGAAAAACTCGGGAATTATACATCACTGAAGCGCAACGCAAAATTCCTAAGGAAAAAACACTATAGAGTATCCCCTTGACTGATAAACCTAACATAATCCAAGCCTATTACAAAAAGACCATGCCTAGACCAACTTATTACAATTCCCCATGGGGGTATGGACATGCAATTTTTTTGAAAAAATGGCCAAAAATTGGCGTGATGATGAACAATTTGATTGTTCAAGTCTTCGACGGTTCACTCGGGATCCACTAAATGCAATTTAGTGGATAACATCTGGCTCCAACTGCGGGACGTGTGTTGGATCTGGCCTTCTCGCAAGGAGAGGATGCAAGAACACCAGAATCTCTAATTTATACAACCTGTAAAAACATCTCAACTTGACAAGAAAAACCTTCAGCAACACAGGTTTTATGAAGAAACCAATGAATCACAAATTTTGTTAATTCATAAAAACTAAAACTAACTAAGGAAAATAGTTATCATTCCTAAGTACTAGAAAGAAATGTGTAAAGTAAATGCTCACTTTGAGGAGCCTATTTTCCTATTCTAAGCATGGTACAAAGGAAAAATACTAAGTGTAATTAGAAATCCAATGTAACCATCTAAGCATTTCATCAATATAATAATTGTTTACCTTGTCTTTGGTTACCAGCCAAAGCAAGGACATGCTTATAATAAAGTGCAAACTTGCATGGATATTTTGGATGGGAGGGTTGGATGGGAAATCATAGGCATGTGATAGATCTTTGAAGTGCTTCCCGAAATGGTAAGTCCTCCTGCAGGCTTCTTCTATCCATGATTGGATAGGGTTGAGAAAAAACTTTGAATAATAAGGCAGACCAACTACCTCATCATATTGATTTGAAGGGCTCTTCCGATAATAACTTTATGTGAAAGTATAAGCCCCAAGCTACTCCAACTCATAAAGAACCTCAGTATGTTGAGACGATGGCTGAGACTGCTCTTCAATAAATTGTATCTGATATGATTCTTTACTACACTGCTTCTTCAAGTCTTCATTGTTGATGCTCATGCATGGCTCATATTGATTATATAAAAAGATTCCATGCTCCTTCTCCGTGCAAATATATCCCAAGGTCTTAAGGTCCATGCTTCCTTCTTTGAACACCTCATAAATGGGATTTTCAATCAAATCATCAAGAGCTTCTAACTTAAACTCTCTTTCTTCAGATATGTCATATATGGGATTCTCAATTATGCTCTCAAAGGATTTTGGTTCATCATTGACATGGCATAGATGAGATTCTCTATAAATGTCCAGTTATCATCATCAACATCTATGTTAGTCGTGAGGGACTCCTCGTCACTTAAATCATGATCCAAGCTATATCTGTCTTCTTCATGTTCATAATCCTCCTCTTCAGAAAAAAGGTCACAAGGAAGTAAACCTTCTAAACCATCATCATTATACACATTGCAAACTTCTTCATGAATTTCAATATGGGCTTTTGCAATGGTTTCTTCTGGATCAGGAGTACAAATGTGCTCATCATCACTGAAATAGTCTTGAAAAAATTCTCACTCTTTAGAATTTTTTGTTGAGGTAACATGAGGAGAGGCTTCAATAATATCTTCAATTAATGGTTCCTCACACTGTTCTTCAATGGGATCAACATGAGTCTCCGAAAATGGCGTGTCATACATCATGTTGACATTGGATAACTCGAGCTCTTCCTTATGAAATTCTTTTGAAGGAAAGAAGTAAGTGAAAGTGTTTCTAATGTATAATTCAATATCAAATAACGCAATATGGTCATAAATATGCCACTGCCTCAAAAATGTCTCAAAGAAGTTAATGAGGGAAGTAATAGTTTTATCAGGAGGCCCTCATAAAATCAAAATGAAGCATCCCCTTGTAAAGAATAAGCAAGCATCTGCATCATATGATCTTCATGGCATATGTTATATTCGCTCATTCGTGAAAGGAATGTCATAACATGGAATTTGGCTGAATAATCCCCATCACAACCATAAAACATAGGAAGGGGATAAGATGTCTTTTCACCCTCAAACTGATTAGGAAAGCCTAGAATTCTAAAGCGATCAATGGGCGGATATGCAAGGGAGATCCGAGCAGCAGTTTCTCTTCTCTTAATATCCATATCACAATAAATCAGACCTCGGTTTGAAGTGATCAAGGAGAATCTCAAGTACTGAAAGAACAAAGTTGTCCAACAATGAGCTTTAAAATTTTCTATATTTGTATGGGCTCATCTACAATCACAAATCTCAACAAAATATGAGATACAAGGGTTTTATCCCTTCAATGGACTCGCCATATGAGAATAAAAATATGCATTTAAAATACTCACAAAAATTCAACTTTTTTGCTTTTCTTTGAAAGAAAAAAAAATACAAATTCGCCCAAGATGAAGAGAGATGCACCCCCATCTTGTGGAGAAACTCACCCTTCTTTGAAATGAATGCCAATCAATTGGATATGTGATTGATTTGATTGATGAGAGGTGGCACCATCTCTACCAAGAGAGATGTGCCCTCTCTTTGGAAACTTCACTCTCCAACCAAAGCGTGCCAAAACATGAGATGTGTTATCTTCATGGGGGAGGGCGCATATCTAATTTGATTTCAAACGTTTGACATCTCAAATCAAATCAAGATCCAACGCTTTGGTTAATGAAAGTGCTAGCCCTCCATAAGAGACAAACATGCCACCTCATGTGGCACATGCCAGTAGCCTTTTTTATTATATTTTTTTTTATATTTTGGTGCATTTTGTCGAATCATTGGCATTTTCCTGCCATTCTATAGCCCCAATAAGAAAAAATGCTCTAAGTGATGATTTAATCACTCGGAACATAGGAAAAGTTGGCTCCGTGGTAAAGAAGACGCTCTAAGCTTAAAAACGAGCACCCCACGCCAAATTCCGCCTCCAGACCATACTTTTATTACAATTTGAAATTTTCCAATTAAACCATTAAAAAATGGTCTAATTTTACGGAGGAAATTATTTTTGCCGAAATTGACTCAAACTCCTAGGGGACCTAGTGCATGTCCATACGACTTATTATTGATGACTAGCATGTAAAAATACATAGACACTTAGTCTTTAATAACCTCCCAAGGTTTGACCGCCAAGGAAAATACCCCAGCTTTGGAGGTGTGAGTGAAAAACTCAGGAATTATACGTCACTGAAGCGCAATGCATAATTCATTATTCATAAGAAATTGTCATTGCATTGAATTGATCGATTAGTATGCAATGTTGTTTACTATTTGACTAAATTTGACTTGTAGGAAAGACCATATGCTATGGCGTACAAGAGAAGGATGATGAGACTTGTCCTGAAGGACAAGCGATGGATGTGAAGTCAACCAGGTTAAAGATCCCGTTGATATTTAGTATTCGAGAGAGAGCAGGATTCTCAAAAGCGAGAGGCTTCTAGGAGCATGGCTCTGAGCTCAGGTTACAAATCAGATAGCAGGATGGCTTTTGTGATAGAGGGAGCAGCTACAGTGGATGTGATGCTTAAAGACAAATGTGATGGTGTGACTTGGCTAGGGGTGAATGGTCCAGAGGCAGGGTAGTATATTCTCTCAGAAAGAGGGAGTTGATTATGAAGTGACATTTGCTCCAGTTGCCCAGTACATAGAGGGAGTTAGCCTTTGAGTTCAAGTTGAAGAACCTTGGCCTGATGCACTATTTCTTGGGATTAGAGGTGTGGTAGAGACATGATGAGATCTTCCTGAGTCAGGGGAAGTATACTATTAATATCCTGAGGAGATTTGGGATGATGGACTACACCTATGGTAACAAATCTAAAGAAGTTGAGTGACTCAACTTCCGAGTCAGATTTGGTAGATCCCACCATGCACAGACAACTGATCGGGTTATTGATGTATTTGGTTAACACCAGACCAGATATTTGCATGTATACTCTCATGAGAAGCTATGCAGAGCTAGTGTTCAAGATGCAATTCAGATTGGCATCCAGGATGACGCCTAGTATAGGGTGATGGACTAGCCAGTAAGCATCTCCAAAGGGAGAGTATGATGCAGAGTTGCAGAGTGAGGTTGCAGCACAGTTCGACAGGAAGTCCGGAGTGGCATCCAGTGACAGAGAGAGGGAGAGGCTCATCTCAGTAGACTCACTTGATGAGAGATGACACTGATGGATGAACAACAGTGTCCAGTAGTGCAGCTTGCAGTGGTATGCTCTGGTGCAGAGGGAGCGGGAGGTTCCAACACAGAGGGAGCAGTTACAGCATATCATGTGTTGAGATAGTTGCAAGCACAGTCGAATATGGCTTGAGATATGCCGCGGGTGAGTAGATGAGGCTGCTGAGAGATTCAGACTCTGATTAGGCAAGTTGTCTTATGAGAGCACTTTAGGCTGTTGTTTCTGCCATGATTTCCTGGTGTAGCAAGAAGCATACTTCTATGGCACTAAGTACAGCAGAGACTGAGTACATTGCAATGTGTGTTGCAGTTCACGAAGCAGTGTGGCTTCAAAAGTTCTACAGATGATCAGATTGTTGACATTCTCATCAAGCCTCTTCACAAGGCAAAGTTTGTGTACTTCCGTGATAGGCTTGGTGTGGTGGAGAATGTATCCCTCGTTGAGAGGCAGTGTTGATGTTGTAGCATCAATGAAACATTCTCCCTGAGATAGGGAGAATGGTGTGACTCTCCTTTGAGAGGGAGAGAAAGGGAGCTAGGGAGCTGATTGTTCTGAATGATACTCCTTGATGGACTGAGTTGAGTTGCTATGATATATTATACTCCTCAATGGACTGAGTTGAGTTGCTATGAGATATGATACTCCTCGATGGACTGAGTTGAGTTGCTATGAGATACTATACTCCTCAATGGACTGAGTTGAGTTGCTACACTCCTCGATGGACTGAGCTGAGTTGTTAAGAGTTGATCTATGACACTTCTCGATGGACTGAGTTGTGTTGATAAGAGTCTCTGGGTTGGTACCCAACAACCCTTGTGGTTGGGAATGACTCATCATTGGGTTGGTGCCCAGCATCCCTTGGGGTGTAGCCCATGTCGTTGGGATAACTTGTCCCTAGGTTGGTGCCCAGCAGCCCTTGGGGTGTAGCCCATGTGGTTGGGATACTTATGGGTTGTATCCCATTGTCCCTTAAGGTTGTAGCCCATACGGATGTGATGAAAGTCTCACATGTGATTGTAGCCCTTGTGAGCCCACATGTGGTTGTATCCCTTGTGGCCGTCATGTGGTCGTAGCCCTTGACGATCTCACATGAGGTTGTAGCCCTTGTGAGCCCACCTGAGGTTGTCGCCCTTGTGGACATCATAAGGTTGTAGCCCATGATGTGGTGATGACTCACTGTGGTTGTAGCCCTAGTGAGCTCTTTGGGTTGTAGCCCATAGAGGATGTCATGTTGGTTGTAGCCACATGGACGTGAGAAGACCTTTCTTATGATGAAGAGATGTTCAAGACAAGTTGTGATGCCCAGATGAAATCCAGATGTGTTCTAGCATGATGATACCTCCCTAGCTAAGAGAGAGTGTTGATGATTTTAAGCATCGGGAGGTCTCCTCTTACAAGTTGGCCCAAAGAAGAAGAATAATAAACAAGAGTTTATTTTGCATAAAGAGAAGTCGGCCTCATCAAATGAAGCAAGTCAGCTGCACAAGGTGAAAAAAGGTAACCACGTGAAAGAGTATAAATAAGAGGATGACTCACTCATTTCGAATCAAGCAAGTTCGCTCCACATCTTCTAGACAAGTGCACAAGAGAGGAAGAAGGACGCAGCAACAAGAGGAAGGCTAATTATTTGGGTTCGCTATCTTTGGGAGAGATTCTTCTTTATCTCTAGGGTTTGTCCTAGTTTCTGTTTATGTGACTACTCTTATATCTGGGTTTACATGATGATGTACTATGTATCCTGAATTCAATCTCTTCATAAGAAAGATTGTTGGGTTTTCATCCCTTGTGTAGAAGGGTTTCCCCGGATAAAAATCCTTCTATCTTTGTGTTTCTGTGCATGGTTATCTTTCAGTGATCCTTATTTATTTCTGCTGCAAATAATGGTTGAAATTATACTGCTATATTAAAACAATGCTAACCATCCATTCTCTTCAAAGTTCTAGCAGTTACATCATGGTCAAGGATGCAACTACTTTGATACCTTATGATCTATAAACGAGGGACTTATCACCCACATGCCCCACCAACATGGATGCACTACGAAATTAAATTCTGGTCTTTGTTCTCAGACTTATGCATAGATCTCTTTCTTCAAAAAGGCTACAAGGCCTCTGTTCTCGATGCAATTCTGAGTGCAAACTACTCTAAAACACTATTCAAGATTGATGAGATGGCCTATTCTCTAGTGTAACTTGCACACAAGCAACCAATTGACAATGCCAATAATAACCAGGACTCTGCAATTACTCTATCATTGAGAACTGTATCTTCACTGCAACTCCTTTGCACATTGATATCCAACCAAACTATATCTATCCAAATGATCAAGGCTGAGGCACCACCTTGGTTCTATGGGTGTATTCAGTTCTGATTGTAGTGGCTCCATTGATGAATTGAAAACCTCTGTTGAACATCCAAGTATTGGTATTGGTATGTCGCATTCAACACCTAACCTTCCACATTTCCCATGCTTACAATCATACTCCAATTCATCTTATACACCATTAATTCAACATATGAGATAACAAATAATTACAACATTTCTGAAATGGCTTCATAAGATGAATGGAATGTCATAAGCATTGTTTCCATACACAAAGCTTTCACAAGTCTTAACATATGTATTTATAAGTGAGGAGCTTTCATATATATTTGGGAATGAACTAAGTATTTCATTTAATCATATTAACCATGATACATGCACATGAAAGAACCACATATGCCAAATGTCTTACTTAAAACATGCACACACAAATTTGAAGCATAAGATGTCAAAACGATGGGAGGGAGGAACATTACAAAAAAAAAAAATTATAGTGTCACTTGAACATTCCTTGGAAGGCACAAATTAAGTTGTTTCATTGTTGAATGCCCATACCATGCTCTGCAAACACTCACATGCCCACGCCCAGGTGAAATGAAGCACAACGTCCAAAGCTATGTATGGCCTGTATGACCTATATACAACCTCAATCCTCACCCAGAAGATGCAAACGACCTCACTGGCTCCTTCTCTTGTTGTGTACTGTCATGAAAAAAGATTAGGTAGTGTATGGCCTCCCACGTCCTCCAGCTAACTCTGAAGATGTAATTATGTTGAGGATGGTCTTTATACAAACAATGGTTTCCTTCATTCAATGAATTGCCAACCAAGAATCTCCTTCAACAAAGAATTCCCATTCCAACTATCTAATCAATTCAGTTTTTGTTGTTCGCCCACGGGGCATAGAATAGACAGTGAATGGGTGTATTGTTAAGGCACTCCTTACGTAAGGTCACCAGTTCGAAACTCCGTGGGTGCGAGCCTTACAAAAAAATCATTTTTTGTTGTTCCTTGCAATTAGATTTAGAAATTCAACTATGAAATTGCAATGGTCACATAATGGCAACCATATATCTTCAATCTCAAAGTAAGATGAGCAGTGAGTGGTATAGACTCTAGAGTTGTTAGCATTCATCAAATACTAGCAGAGAATGAATTACGAAGTGAAATAACAGAGCTATAATTGATAATTCCTCCTAAACATTAACATTCTCAGACAACACGTTAAACATAAATATGAGCAACATACTTCACACAGAATTTGTACAACAATAAAATCAAACACACCATAGATATGAAGATTTTAACCCTGTAAACCAAAACTGAAAAACTAACTTCAAATGGTTGCTCAATTCTCATTTCAGCAATCTCAAGTTACAATGCATCTCATGGCTCTTGTGCATCCTCCTTCTTTGCCAGAAAAGCAAAATCCCTTTGAGAGTGAAGTGAAAAGAAGATATAGCTGAGTTGGGTGGTAATAGGAAAGCCAAGACACTGACCTTTCATTTCCCATTCCTCAATTTCCTCTCCTATTTTCATTTTTCTTCTTCAATAAATTCTATTATTTTCCTCTTTTCTGTTATCGCTCACATGTCTTTTATATTTTTATCCAACCTTCATTAATTGTCAAATTGCACTTGTAGGTACCGAGTCTTACAAACATTCGCTTTTATTTGGATCCATTTGGGATCACATGTCAAGTGCACCAGCATACTCTTGTCTTCTCAATCTTGAAGTCCGACAATCCTTGCACCATGCACTTCAAGAGAGGTAATGCTCCATAGTGCAAGTCATCAAATCACTTATGTCATAACTCACACCTCACACAAATTGTCACTCTCATGCACTAAAGCACCATTTTCCGCTGGATCTACTAGCAGCCTATAAAGGCCACCTTCACACACTCTTCTAGCTGAAACTCGACCATGGGCAGAACTATATTTTCTAATGATCACCTGTTGATCATAAAGCTCAACACATTGTAGATCTGTAATCTAAGATAGTAAAAGAAGATTCTTTGTTAAATCAAGAACATACAAAACAACATTTAATTCAAAACAATCACCTAAAGAAATGCAAAATAAGATAGAGCTACCTCTAGTGACTAAATAAATGGCATCATTGTCAAACACCACTTGTATGTCATCCTCTCGTTCTTGAAGCTTGTAGAAAGCCTTCTTGTTGAAGGTCATGTGTCTCAAATTTTGATGCTCCATTGTTCGCATACCACCTGTTGCTGCCGGAACACGCACCTAGGGGTTATTGCAACAGAAATCTTCAAGTTGCTTAGGTGCAATCCTTGGGGGAAAGTCTCGAGTTGAGATACTGTCACTCAACACTCAACTCCTCCGTTTAGGCAGAACTCCTAACGAAGCCAAGGGGGGTAGTCCTTATGAGTTACTAAGGCTATTAAGCTGATTAGTTTTGATTGGGTAAGTTTTTAGGAGTTTCAAACAAGATTTAACTGAAAGCAAAAAATCCACTTGTAAATATGAATTAAGATCAACAGCATAATATAACCCGATAACACATGAGATATGAATCAAAGACTTGAAAATATTGTAAATAAGATCAGTGCCAAAGTGGGGTGGAAATTGCGTGCTGTTGTATTGTTGATATTTTGCGAGTGATTCTTGGTCAGTTTTAAATTTATTAATGAGATGAGATTTGATTATGGGAAAAGGGGAGCTCCAGATATACCGTGAGGTTCAAGGAGTAATGTCCAGAAATTAATCAAAGGTGGCTCCTCACGAAAACATGTGGGTTGGATGGAGTCTCAAGGGGATGTTCAACACTATACCAACAAGGATGTAGCCTAACGGAGCCCCGAGGTCAAGTTCCAGTGTTTCCCGCTTGTTCTAAGGAATTTTCCCACACAATGTTCAATTATCGAGTGTCAGAGGGTCGTTAATTTTATTAATATGAGTTTTTAATTAGATGTGGAAATTAAGAAGCTGTTGTAACTCTTTTCTGATTTCATAAGGACCAAACGAATGCCCGCAAAAGGAAAGAGCATACTTTAAGTAAACAACAAAATATTTGTTCCAATTGATCAAAAGTAAACAACTGAAATAAAATTGTTATGCTAATTACTAAAGGAAAGGAATCTCTTTTATGATCATCCGATCACGTACTCAGGCAAAGCCCTTTATGTGACGGCGAGAGCATACTTCGGGAGAGCAATGTTGGGTTCGTTACTTTAAATAAATGCAAAGACTAAAAGTAAAGTGAACTAATTACTACACCACAAATATCTTTTCCCTTTAGGTACTTCGGTAGAGCGTGGTGGGTTAGCGTTTATTACTTTGGCAAAAATACTTGAAAAATGAAAATTGTTTGAATTGCAAAGTATACTGCCTACAAAAAAGGTAATTAGATGTTCCTATGTCCTGAGTGCACTTTGAAGGCCGATATTTGGATCGGAGACTTCAAAAGTTAATTTTATCCTTGGATTAATTTATTAAACCGAAAATAAATCTAACTAAGCAAAAAAAATGAAAATCACACAATGACGTGAAACCCCCCAGGGGGGTTGGGGTGTGGGTGCTGGCCCGCTGGGTATCCCACTTGCTCTTCTTTTGATTTATGATTTTACAATAATCCTCAAAAGAAATTCCTTGGATATTTATAGATCTAGATGCAAAGGCTTACAAAAATGCAAGTACAAACTGCCCGATGAAACTAAGAAGCTTTGGGAAGCTCCGGATTGGCCTAAAACTTGACTTTTTGCCAATAAAGTCCAAAAACCTACTAAAAGCAAAAACAGGAGAGCGAACAAATTAGTGTTCAAAAATGCCCAAAATCACTTTAAAAGTGATTTGGGCAGATTAAAAAATTTATGAAAAAATTCTAAGTTAAACTACTTGCAAAAGAATTACTAAAATGACTCAAAAGAACAAGTCCTTTTGATGATCTTGGCTTGCTTTTGAGGGAAGCCAATGAAGCACTTTTAAATTTGCCAAATAAAATTTTACCAAAGTAATTAACCTCTACTTTAAGCCTTGAAATTTTCCAATGAAATGACTTGCAAAGGGAAAACTACTCAATACTAGATCTAGCTTGCAAAATAAAACTTTTTAAATGATTCTAGATCTAGAAATTCATACCAAATATACTTATGATATAGATCTAAGCTATAGATTTGAATGCTTGCTTAAAAAAAAATGAAAAGAAGAAATTCTTTGAAGTTTGAAGGAGGAAGAGAGAAGTAGATTTGCTTGTTGCCAAGAGGCTTCTTGGTGGGATGCCAAGGGACTGTTTAAAAAAAAATGCTTGGAGATGAGAAGAAACAAGCTAGATCATCCCTTCTTCCAAGCTAGGCTACCTGTAATTTAGTCACACACTTGAACACATACCCGTGAGATCCAATAGTATATATAAAAGAGATTAAATGAACATGCATATAAACTTATAAACATGTAAAATCTTTATCTCAAATCACATATATCTATGAAGAATTAGAGAGTAACCTTACTAACTATTTCTTTCCCATCAATTGATAACAGCCCTATCAAGATCGGATTCACAAAATACATACACAAGAAATGCAAATGACACAAGTTACCTCCATAGAGCCATGACAATACTCATCCAACACAATGGCACCACACACCTAGCCTCAAAAGCTTCTCTTTATTGAGCAAATGAAAGATGATACAACTTTACAATGAGCAAGCCTTTCTCTCCTTGTCTCTAACTAGTCTCAAAGGAGGAGAGGGTGCTTGCTTTTATAGCAAATGACAGAGGAGAAGGGCGCATTAGTTCAAGGAGAGGGGGGAGCATGAGATGAGGGGATTGAGGGATTCACATCCCTTTGATTTAGCAAAGAGAGAGAGTATGGAGTTAAGAGGGAAGCGCCACCTCACAAGAGGTGCGCCCCCTCTGCCTTGGGATCTCCTCCCTCCAATGAAAATCGCCAACAAGGCAAACTCGCCCTCCTTCATGAGATTTGCACCCCCTCTTTGAGGGATAACTCGCCCTCATCCCAATCATGATCCAATCAAGCTGATTTGTGATTGATTTGATGCTCAATCACCTCCGATTGAGTTTCAGTTAACTGAGATGTTGATTGAGACAAGAATCCATCAATTTATGGATTGGATTTTCTCTCATTATTCATTATTTTCTAATTATTTATTCACTTTTTCGACTTTTTGAGAGAAATTAGATTTGAGTGATAAATATTCACTCAAAACTTAGGAAAAGTGGGTTTAGGGGTTTTGTGGGTGCTCTGGGTTAAAAAATGAGCACCCCCATGGAAGATTTGACCTCCTTACCACACTTTTATTACATTTTTTTATTTTTCCAATTAAGCTATTAAAAAATAGCTATGTTGCATGGGTACCCGTACCAGGGGGTCGGGTACGCATACCGAGTACTTGGGTACTTCAATGGTACGTTCCCAGCCGTACCCAAATTCAAACTCGCGTACCGGGTACTTCACTTATGAAAACAGGGTACTTGCATGGATTTTGGTACGCCGTACCGCATGTTTGGGTACTCGGGAGGTACGGCCGTTGGGAAATTTACCTTAGCTTGTCGTCGAGCGGGGTCGATTTGCAATGTTTGATGTTTAAAATTTTAAAAATTAGAACACTGAAACACATGTTATGTGGGCACTTACCCCTTACCTAAACCTGCGCGGCACTCCATTTCTCACTGCTAGTGCTCCGTGCTCACTACTCCAACGATGCCTATCTAGAGGGCTTCCTGACAGAGGACCTTAGTGATGCTGATGACATTAATCCTGAGGAAGCTGATGACATGGCTTGAGGAAGCCAAATCAGCTATCTTGTTCATTGTTCAATGTTTACTGTTTTGAAATTTCTTTTTCATGTCTGGAAATGCCATTCAGTCTTCGACTTGATATCTACTATGGGTCTATGTCATATGATTTATCAAATTTATTATTTTATGTTTCAAATTTTCAATGTGAATGTTCATATGAATCATTGAATTTAGAAATATCAAATATACATGTATGATGTGATGTGACATGTTTTATTTTTATAAATTTTAATATATATATATATATATATACATACAGTACCCCTAACGTACCCAAGTACCCTGTTTCAAAAAGTGGCGTCCCCGTCCCCGTCCCCGTACCAATACCCATCCCCGTACCCACGTTTCCTGGCAACTTAGAAAAATAGTCTAATTTTACGGGAAAAATTATTTTTCTCAGAACATAAAAAAAAACTTGAGGGGACCTAGCACATGTCCATACTACTCAAATTTAATGTCTAGCATGGTAATTTACATTGAAATTAAGCCGACCACCCCAACTTTGGAGGTATGAGTGAAAAAATCGAAAATTATAAGTCATCTATTCAACGACCTATAATTGACAAGGGAAAAAACACTATGGGCTAATCAGCTTAATATCTAAGTCCTAGGAAAGCCAAGTCCGTTACAAAACCATCATGCTATGACATTTTTTACAATTTCCCCGCAGGGCACGGACATGTGATTTTATTAAAAAAAGGGCCAAGGTGGCCTGCTAGGACTTCTTATCTTCTGCATATGAACAAGTAATCTTGTTCTATCTTCGCAGGCTCACTTGAAACCATCTAAGTGCAACTTAGCTGGTAACACCACCCTACACCAAAAACAACGCTAGTGGAGAGGCATGATACCAAAGAAAGTCACCTAAAGTTTGGATGCTAACTCATCCACTCTTTTTGAAGCTTCTACACTCCCTACAAACTTTGATTGTTTTCACTTGGTTTTATTCCTCTTGAGGTACTAAGATGCATAGTAGCCGATCTTATGGCACTTGAAACACTTCACGAGACTCAAGTTTTTCTTCCCTTAGTCTAAAACATAATTTTTCCTCGTTGCCCTTCTATGCCCTATTAGTATTGAGCTCTCCTTTCTTTCCTCCTCTCCTCATCTTTTCAATGAGGAGAAAGTTCTGGGTCTCTTCCAATCTGGCCGAAACTTTCTAACCTTCTCTCCTCCTAGATGAAATCATCCCAAAGCTTCTCAAAAGTGGGAAGCTTCTCATGAGCACAAAAAACCCTAACAAAAGGTTCCTAAGATGAAGAAAATTTATTTAATGCTATGGGCCCCAACTCTTCATCTCCCACCTTCACCTCGATTGCAACGAGTTGATCTCAAAGCTCAGTGACCTTCATCAGGTAAGTAGCCACTATGTATCGCTCATGCGTGTTGCAATGACCTTGTTCTTTAATGGCATCTTGCCAGAGATGTTCATAATCTAGTATAGAATGATCAAGGCATTATACATCTCCTTCATTATCTTCTTCATTATACACTTCCAAGGTGTTAAGTTGGAAGTGCCTGCTAGATGGTCACACTCTCTAAGACCAAGACTAATCATCTTCACAACTCCTCAAACACACCTCAAATAAACAAGTCAGCAGGAAAATAGATGAGATCGACAACCTATCACAAGTGCAAATCATCCCTTCAATCATTGGAGCACTTAGGGCATCACATCCTACAAAATAGCGCAGGTTTAGATTGCTTCAATTACTAAAACAAGAGCATCACACCTACTGAAATCCTCCGACAGTTGCCTCTTACAGCTAGCAGCCCTATCCATCCACAGAATCCTGGAAGATTTCAGATCTGCCACTCTCATACCATGTCGAATTTTAATTCATGGACACAGATCTGCACTTCCTCTGAACAAACCCTAACTAAAACTAACTACACAATCTCAAAACTGTGTACTATTAAGACTCAGAAATCTGGACTTTATATGTCACAAGAACAGACACTGCATAATATAAAAAATCAGGACGCCTACAGTATGCTACTAAATCTGCATATCAGTTCTGGAATCTATTACAGCATGAACTTTGAAGAACTCAACAGTCAAAACGCATTTGCTTCCTATTAACTTAGGAAAAATGGAATACACAACACTGTTAAAACTAAAACTCCTAATCACTAGATAAAACCGAGTTACCAAGAAGTGGAGCACCCTCTTTTATAGAATAAGAAGAGGGGTTGTACAGTGAATTTGGACACACTAGCAGTAGCAAAAACCTTAATTCCAGATCTCCTAGGACCATTGCCTCATGCAGGCCCTAATCTAATCTAAGGTAAAGCACCCAAAAGAAAGAGGACAAGCATGCAAGCGAGCCTCTCCTGGGGATTTGCACTTCCTTATTTTAGGAACCTTCTTATTCCATATGTATAGCACAATCTCCAACAATAGAACTCCCAAACTGAAGATTTTACTAGATTTAGAACAGCACTCTGTTAAAGATAAAACAACCCCTATAAAAGATAGATATCCTAGGAGCATTTGCCTCACGCGGACCCTAATCTAATCTAAGGTAAAGCACCCACAAAGAAAAGGACAAGCATGCAGATGAGCCTCTCCTAGGTGTTACACCTCAAAGATACTGCAGCATTCCAGTAGGGCAAAACCTAGAGCAAGGGGTCTAAATTTTTTTGTAACAAGGCTAAAGTGGGTTTATATGGATATTTGGATTACAGGCTATTGTCCCCCTGGATTGGTCATGGCAAGCTCCCTTGGTTCACTTTTAGAAGTACTTGGCTTTGTGGCACAGCTAGCTGTCCCTTCGGTGTGTGGATATCCACACCATGCAGGGCTTTAAGCCCATGGGTTGGTGTCTGGGACTTCTAAGGGTGACCCATTGGGGCACATGGCCACCTTGGTTTTATTATGCAGAGGTGATTGCGTTTTCTAAAGGGTTGTTATCCCCTATCTAGCACATTGACCCACTTGGACCTCACTCTAGCACAAAGAAACCCCTCCTCTAGCTCTTTGTCCTATGATGTCATCCTTCCGCAGTTGAGCTTGCAAGCTAGGAAAGGGGGGTGTTGAAGGACAAACAACACTTTGGGGTTAGTTGGGGAAGGACGCCCCCCTTTGGCTCACTATTTCATCAAGTGAAGCCTTATTTTAGTCTTATTTGCTATTTTATGTCTATTTTAGGGCTTATTCCCTATCTTGTGGGGCATTTACCCTAAAAAATATTCTAATTTAATGTTGACTTGTAGGCTCAAAAATTAAAAAGGTTGAGGATGGAATCATATAAATAGATCACCTCACCTCATTGTAAAATCATAAGACAAGGGTTCAAATATGTTTTTTACTCTCTTTCTCCTACTCTATGAGTCATTAATGTGATGCACACTTCTCTTGGGATGAATGCTTTCGCTTGAAGGTGGATGAATTATGTTTTAGGGCTTCTTATTAAACATGTAAATGGTTGATGCAAGACTAGTTGGAAGAACTCGTGCACAAGTGTGACCTAAGGTCTCTTTCCTTGCTCATTCTTGTTAAATGTTGGTAAGTTATGCTACTAGCTTATTTGAATGGTGCTTTATGGTGCACTTTGCTTATTTGTTAGGGCTTTTTGTCAACATTTTGTCAACTTTTGTATGAAGGGAGCATCCTCCATAGGAATTATCTATTGCTATTTGGGGCATTGGACTTCTTCATTTGCCCTAGTTAGGCTCTCCCACCGAACCCTAGAGGTTGCTAGGTGATTCCCTAGCTTGCAAGTGTTAAAGGACATTTCAAGGGAGGGACATTGACCATTGATCTCTCAATGCCCTAGGGATTGAGACGAAAATCATATCCCCTTTTCTTGTCATTAAATTACTCTCTTTAATACTTTAGTTGTATTTTATTTTGCTGCAATTTTATGCATAAAAACAAAAATCTGAGAATTTCTTAAAACCCTAAAAATCTAAAATTTCCAAAAATACAAAAATATTTGGAATTTGGAAATTCTGGTCCACCCACTAAATTTGCCCTAGTGGATTTATCCACCGATCTATGAAGGGGTCCTCACTGGATATTGAAAAAACCCTAAAAATATAATATTGTTGGAAAACCCTAAAAATCTAAATAAATTCATAACTCCAAAAATAGCCGTGAGTTCGCAATTCTGTTCCACCCACCAAATTCGCCCTAGTGGATTTATCCACAGATTTCTAAGGGTGTCCCCATCTGCCTTGGTGCATTGGGAATCGTGAATTTGCCCGAATTAGGGTTTATGCAGTGTTTTGGAAATTCTGACTAGATCATCAAGTGCTCCCTAGTTCACTTGATCTTTTCCCCTTCAAAGCACACTTTTATGAGGTAGTGCCTTGGGAAGTGTGAAACCCTATTTTGATAAGTGTGAAGTTGCATTGGGATTTGTGAAATCTATCAAAGAGGAAAGCGATTGATGATGTTAATGAACAGCTATTGAAACAACTCATTAATTAGATCTAAGTGTCTTCTTTATACATTGTTTGACAGTACTTTGACTCCATACAAGGCACTAATCTGGTTACAAGGTTGCAGGAAGGTATTTGCATGTTTTGGTGTTTGCAAGTATCTTAAAGGGCTCTCCCCTAGGTTTGGGAGTTACCCAAAGTAGTTGAGAGGCTGGACTGAGGTGACATTTGGGCCTAGACCTCTCCCACATGCTTACCATTCACTAGCATACAGACCAAATAGTGCTGCTAATTTAAGACTACTAGTTTGAAGGGTAACACTCGGGATTCGCACTTCCTTATTTTAGGAACCTTTCATATGTGTAGCACAATCTCCAAGTGTCTTCTTTATAATTAGATCTAAGTGTCTTCTTTATACATTGTTTGACTCCATACAAGGCACTAATCTGGTTACAAGGTTGTAGGAAGGTATTTGCATGTTTTGGTGTTTACAGGTATCTTAAAGGGCTCTCCCCTGGGTTTGGGAGTTACCCAAAGTAGTTGAGACTCGAGTGGCTGGGCTGAGGTGACATTTGGGCCCAGACCTCTCCCACATGCTTACCATTCACTGGCATACAGACCACATAGTGCTGCTAATTTAAGACTGCTAGTTTGAAGGATAACACTCGGGGTTCGCACTTCCTTATTTTAGGAACCTTTCATATGTGTAGCACAATCTCCAACAATAGAACTCCCAAACTGAAGATTTTACTATATTTAGAACAGCACTCTGCTAAAGATAAAAGTTTAAAACAACCCCTATAAAATATTAAAAACATACTCTAAATATGGAAAAAGACAGGCACGTTCCTAAACTGGAAAGACAACTTTAACTAAGGCTCTGACAACTAAATCAGACTAAGGAGAGCTCATGCACGCATGAGCTACAGCCACTAAAATAATGTGCCTTTAGTGCACCCTCGGTAACTGGGCCTCCACCATCAACATACTACTGCACAGGAACCAAGGCAACTGGATCTGCTGTGCAACTCCAAAAGGCTGCTTCTGCTGTGCCATCATACACTGGCCCCACTGCTGTGCACAGAACCTGAGGTAGATCTTCTATAGATGGAATTCCGAGTGCACCATGCTCTGGAGAACTTCCTTCAGAACAACCAGGTAATGCTAACACTCTCATGTTTGACAGTGGTATTTGATAGCACAATCACTCAGTGCTTCACAAACATCTTCGGAATGTTTATGGCTTCCCCTTGTTCACACAATGTTTCTGCTTTCATTTATTTTGACATCCCTGTTAGGGATGCCGTCATCTATTATTACTTTCCCTAACAATCAAAGGAGAGTAACCATGAAGAACAACCAGAAGGTTTCCATCTGTTGTGATGTCTGCCAGTTCTCCTTGTCTTTCAAAGCCCTTCACTCCACTTTATAAAACCTTAAATCTTCTTTCAACTTCTTGAAAATGTCTTCTGTCTCCTATTGAATCCACCTACATGCACAGAATCCAATGGAAATCTTTTCTTTTTATGCAGCTTCAATTTTCCATACATTCACTGGCCACTCACCAAGATTTTATAAATGAACATATCATATTGAATACAAGAAATGGAGACAATAATAAATAACAAATATTATTGATATTTCTGTAGTAATTACACCAACACCACAAGGCTAACCTGAGATATGCTGTTGATGTTCTAAATACATGTACATTACCATTACCATTACCATTCTCACCTATACCATCTCACATTACATTATTTATAATACTTCAATATCATTATGGTGGTTTAACCATTAGCTTAATTTGCTATACTTTAACGACATTAATAATATGGTCACACAACGGTATTTAATATTAACATTAACAATGGATCTCGTTGTTTGCTCCTCTAATGTGAAGGATACCACATAAGATTGAAGAAGAGCTGTTACCTCTTGGTTATTAATCAAAGATTAATTCACAAAAGAAACTGAAATATTAGTGTGCTTTCTAATATAGCAAGCCTCTTTTTTCTCTTTCAAATATCCACAAATGCCACAGGATCCTCTCATTTTAGTACAAGTATGGAGAAGTGTTTCTTTACATGATTCTTCACAATCTACACGTCTTCTATGACTAAATTGTAGAAATATAAAAAGCAACTTCCAGAACCAATCATACCTTTCAAATTGACATGAGTATCTGCATGTGCCTCATTTTCCCAATTCCTCCATGTTAAAATCTGCAGAAATGTTTATATCGACTGTCAGTATCCTAGTAGAATATTTCATGACGGACCAAAGAAAATCAAATCTTGGGTTCACAAGCAGGATAATGTCAATTTGTCTTGCATGTTTACTCCTAAACATATAAAACTAAAAATCACGATTCGTCCAGATTACAGCAGTTCTCGTGTACATTATTATCTCGAGTTTTCATAATCAATAATCCTCAGCTGTGAATTAGTCTGAAGGCAAAAATATCTTTGCTAAATCATTTTGAGATCTTATGTAATAAAGATACAATTACTAGTACTTAATCTGGTGTACTGTATTTCTGCTTAGAATGAAAATTGGCTCTTACATGAATAGTAGTTAAGACTTTGTATAGTCAGAAAGACATTGTTAGATTCTATGAATCTAGCAATTGGAGCTAGATTTGCCTTACGCAAGAATCGCACAGTTGATCACATCCAACCGGAAATTGAATGCAATATAAGATTACAGGGAAATTGATCTTATTGGGTATGAGTTAAGTGCCTCAAAGTTTATAGATGTAGTCTCAAAATAGATAAACAAAATTCACAGTTTTGAATAAAGTTATAAACTGATCCACCCATGTTTGGTTGAATCTTACAATGGGATTGTTATCGTATAAAAATAAATATCCTCTAATGTTCCAAATCGTTTTAAGCAGGCATGATCAATAGCATGGTACATACTACAAAGCTATTGCCACCTTAAAAGTAAAATAAAAGAGGACACAAAATTATCTTTTTTCTTCTCAATTGTTCCACTGAACTAATGAACCTCAGGTGCAAGTACAATGTCGCAAAGCTCTCTAGCAATCCCGAAAGTCTGGATTAGGTTTTAGTACTTTGTTTTATGTTTCAAAACATTGTTCCACCCTCCTGGATGGCTATAGAAGCCATGGATGCCCCAAATCAGATGGATTCCCAACCTTCTAAGAGTCACCAGACCTACAAGATGGTGATCACTGTAGAGAGCTCAAGGAACACTAATAACAAAAAAAACACCCAACTGAAAACAAGCAATCTCAAAAATCCTCATGGATGTATAGCAAAATCTGCAGAGAATCCTATTTATGAGGTAACCTCTCAAAATATAGGGATCCATATCCAGTGTATGCTATAGCACACCATCATCTGCAAATTTGTTGGACTTTGGCCATCTAAGGTAGTGCTCAAATGGTGGACCTTATCACACTGGAAGGTTAAAGGGCCATTGACCTGAAGCTTGGAGCGAAGAGCTTCTTCACAGCAATCTTTACCAATAGAAAACGATGAAGCAATTTTTGAAAACAGGCCATACATCGGCATCTCAGTGTTGTAATTTTACATCCACATGTTACACAGACCTGCACTCAAATCATTTGTCCTACAACTAAAATAGACACCGATCAAAGATTCAGATCTGCATAAACAACAGTGCTGAGTGGAAACTCAGAAGTGAAAATTCAACATATAAAAAGATGAGCTCAGCCCTGCAAATAGATGATATTTGATGTACACCAACAGCAGCATGAATGTAGCAGACAGCAAAAAGAGATTTGGAACAACGATCTTTATCTTCTCACTCAGACATAAGAAAATACAACTATGTGCTCAAGGGACTAGCTTCTCGCAAGCCTTGGGCCACTCCACACACATGGAAGAATAAAAAACCCTAACTAGTGTGCCCAACCTCACCTTGTCAAACTTGACAAGAGGGAAGGGAAGCTACAAAACCACTAGCTAATAATGGCGTCAAAGGTGGTGCCACACATCCAAAGGAATCTCTCCTAGTGGATCACCCTAACTATGTCTAGAATAGCTCTTACACATTCTTTCATGAAAGAAATCTATCATAACTGTTTAAGAGGAATCTCTCACACATGACCCACCCATGCTGCAAGGATTCTATCATTCTTGGATAGCGATTGCTTTAAGAAAAAACATTACTATGTTATTTTGTTCCCCCAAACTACTATAGTCCTTTTACTTAGGATTCCTCCTTTGTAGGCTTAGGATGAGGAGTGAATTGAGTTTAAGTGAGAGACTTCAATCCAAGTTGGAACTTAAACTTTTTAGCAACAAGACAATTCTTGATGACATGCTGATATGAGAATGGACGTTTCTTCAAACGATTGCTTTAAGAAAGAACATTACTGTGTTATTTTGTTCCCCCAAACTACTATAGTCCTTTTACTTGGGATTCCTCCTTTGTAGGCTTAGGATGAGGAGTGATTTGTGTTTAAGTGAGAGACTTTAATCCAAGTTGGAACTTAAACTTTTTAGCAACAAGACAATTCTTGATGACACGTTGATATGAGAATGGATGTTTCTTCAAAACTATAGGCCTTTTTTATCAAAACCCAATGAACACCAAAGGAAAAAAAAAAACTAGCTGTTTAACCACACTCGCCTTATCTCGTTGATTTCACAGTAAAGCACTTCAAAAACAAGAATCCGTTGTGCTCCTTTTCTTGTTATCAAAGCTGTAGTTACTTCTACTGCAATATTGTCAACTTTCTGCAGTAAACTTTCCCTGCAAGATAGTCAAATGTAATTGCTATTTACTTAAATAAGTACTCTTGTTTTGTCCATATCTTTACTGTTTGTTGTTTCTCTTTCCCTTGTTCATTTTCTGGATTGTTCCACACTGCCATAACTGCATACTAGCTGCTCTATTAGAAGCATGTTATAATTGCAGCCAAATCACTATATGGAGGGGGTCCCCTGTCCCACGAACAAAGAGGTCGCATACATCAACTTGGTGTCTGTCTAGGCCATAACCGTAAAATTAGATTATTGTTATTATTATTATTACCGTTCCATGAAATACATATCTTGGGGAAACCCACCAAGTACTTCCTCTCATTTTAATGATGGTACCCAAGGTAAACCAGAGTCTTCGGAGTTCAAGGCCAATATAACAATATACTCATTAAGAGCTCAACACGTCATTTGCAGGAATTGATCATAGGTGAGGAGGATAACAATCATGCCTCCCAGAGTCCCAACCACCTGAGCTAGACCCAATTGACACATTATTAATTATTATTTATATTAAAAGCATGTTATTAAAATTTCAGAACTTAGCCCAGTGGGTTAGCTCAAGTGGTTGGGTGTTGTGAATTACAAGCAGGAGGTCGTGGGATCAAATCCCCAAGCTGATTGTCTCTATGAATATTGTGGGCCTCATTCAATGTCCCTGCCAGGTTACATTGCCAAAACTGCAACTAGCCGGTTTACCCTGGGTACCATCCTTGAAATGAGGGGAAGCAATCAAAGGGTTTCCAGAGATGTGCATTGCATCAAAAGAAAAAAGAAAAACAGAACTTATAAGACATTCAAATATGTTATTTGAGCACAGATATCAATTGAACCTTTGTTACATTTTCAGCTTGGTGATATGGCAGGATTGGTACAGAATTTATATGGTGGCAGTTTGGTTGCTACATATGGCAATTCATGATTTGAAACAGGGTTTCTTGTATGCTTGTCTTGGAAATATCTTGCCATTTGGTGTTATAAAGTGATTGTTTTAAAGGCCTTGTTCATTGACTGATTAAGGGTACAAACAAGACCCATATTTTCCTTATGATTGCTTGACAATGACCTTGTTAGTTCTCGATTTCATTAGAATGATTTGTGGGTGCATTTATTCCAGGATAACTCGTGTTTTGAATTTAATAGAAGATGTAAATTAAGACATACTAATTTAAATTTCAAAAGACATGGAACCAATCTCAACATCTACCAGACTTACCTTGGAGTCTGGACTACTCGATTGATAAGTTGAGACTATTAAGATAACTTAGACGTACTTGAATGGTATATCAAAGTAGGCCATTGATGAGATTCACCATAATACTTGAGATCGACACTGAGTCGGCTCTCACTACACTTATATTTTAAAGTCAATTACTTTTCTAATATAAAATAAATTCTTTACTAAGAAATTAGGCTATCATTTAATTCATCAAGGGTTCACAAAAAGCCATCATTGCAAAAGGTTACTTCTTTTTACATCTCTGTTTTACTTTTAAAAGTGTTTGGTAAGGAAGTATTCTTCACTAACCTTTAAAATTGCCAAAAGCATTGTTAGGCAGCTGTAAAAAATATGTGTGACTGCCATAACAAAGATAAATCGATGAAGCTGCTCCAGGCCTTCCCATGAAACAAAAGGCTCTTCACCCTGCAATGCCAAGTTAAAAGGAACAAAATTATCAGCATGATATACAAAGTAAAATGCAACGAACAAATTTTCAGTTAGGAGATCTTGGTCAGGACCTGGGAAGGACATAAGTTGTATTTTGATCTATCTAGTAGGTATGATTTCCTAATTGCAGCTGTAAAGGGAATTACAGTACAGAACATAGCATAGAACATTGCAGGTTTGCAACAAACCAGATTTATAGCTTTTGCTTCTAAACATATTAGACAATTTTCAGTTTTATCTTCCAATTTTGTAGACAATATCCTCAGAAATCATGGAACATGGCTTCCTTTTTATTTTTAATTGCCAGCATTTTAGGCAAAAGGGTCACTTTCCACAGGAGGATAAATTAAGATCAGACGAAGCATAATACTGATTAATTGTATCTCCACTCAAAAATCTTTTAAAATAATGTTAAGGATCAATTGGATAAATTCTTATCTTTTTCATTCATTCCATAAAATATACCAGATGAGGCCCAACTTTAAGGCATTGGCAGTTATGTATTGCAATTTAATTGTCGAATTCTAAATTTTCGGATTATTATATCAATCTGCAGAGATGACCCTTGTAAGTTTCTCTGGTTTCCAGGTTTTTCCCTATACTGTCTAAATGTTCTCTTGGATCTACAAGGACCAATCTGCAGATGAGGCCCAACTTTAAGCTATTAGCAATTATGCATTGCAATGTAATTGTCGAATTTTTGGATCGATATATTAATCTGCAGAGATGACCCTTGTAAGTTTCTCTGGTTTCCAGATTTTTCCCTATACTGTCTAAATGTTCTCTTGGATCTACAAGGAACAAAATACTAGTTAAACAATTCCATCTTGCAGAAGGGTTTCTGTTATATGGTTTCATTTTTGTACTTGCAAGCCCTACAGACCTATTTTGGTCATTTGTCGACATTAATATAATTTCTTTGTTTCGTAGAATTTATCTTCTACAGGTAGCCTTTGGAATGTGGAGTTGTCTACCTTATAATTGCTTTCCATCATATGGCAGAGGTTGCTAATAAAAATAATTCAAAATCTCCAAGTTTTTCACGGTTCTATTTTAAGGGATTGCGTATGCCAGTTCGGTAAAGCCAATTTTTAATACAGTTGTAGAAAGTTATGCTTGCTTATGCATAGGACCATATGGCCCCATTATGAACAAAAGATGGGGCTGTTCAAATAGAAAGTTTCACTGGGTTTAGCCATAAGTGTATGGTCATATAGATTATCCTACAAACTCAGAGTTATGATGTGGCCAATTGACCAATTTATAGAATGAGAAATGCCTCCATTGTGGGAAAACAGACATAGTCATGCACATGTTTTTGGACGTGTACATTTGCAAAACAGTGTTGGAAAACAATCCAGAACAGATTTGCTTCAGACTTACAAGGAACCATCCATTGGCGTTTAGCACTGCTCAGGGATTACAAATGGCTTGATCTTATCACTACCATAGCACCAAGAGCTCTAGCACTGTCTCGGCGCTTCGGTATCATTTGCAATTGGGAAGATTCCATGTATGTATGTTTTTAATTGGCTCATAGGTACTGTCAAGGCTTTTCAAAAGTGGTATTTGATGAGTTAGCTGGCCAAACTAGATCTAAGGGATACTCTTATTGGTTAAAATGGCAAAAACATATGTTTGTTCTTAGTTGTACTTTTTGGATCGTGTATTTTTATGTTGTCTATATTTCTTTCCAAAGGAAAATTCCATACGATCTCCTTCCTTTCTCAAAATACTATTGATAATATGTTTTGGGTAAATGGTTTAACCAAGACAAATTGCTTAAAAATGATTTTAAAACTAAAAATGTGAAATAACAGTTTAAAACCAAGTTATTCAAAGAACTAAAGCATTTCATTTTCTATGTATATAGAATTAGAGATTTACTTCTTTGCATGAATTGGGGACTGCACTACTAAGAACCCGTCTCGATGTGCCGCCTGTAGAAAACACGAATCCCAGGAGTTTCCGAGCATGCGCTTCGGCCCCATTCCCGGATTCAGCGTGCTCAGACTCGGGGGCAGAACAAGGATAAAACAAACTCTTGTAATACTTTGAAGGGATACATATATGAGATATAGAACTCGAGGTTGCCGTCAGCATTAATGAAAGAAACCCCAGCAACATCAGTTCTGGACCACAATAACCAAAAACAAAGTTAAAATTCGCGACAAAAAAATGGCAGACAATTATACTTAAACTTGAATTCTCATACCTTCTTTCATAGTCTCCAATGCATGAAATAGAGCCTTCCGCTTTGATGCATGCAGCCACTGACATAATAAACATGAAAGCTTTAGATAAATTCAGTAATATGAAGGTGGGTATCAATGAAAGTCGGTAATATTAAGGTGGGTATCGGTAAAATTCAATAAGATCAGTGTGGGTATCAGTGAAATTCAGAATTATTAAGTTGATGTAAGTTGGACATCGTTGAAATTCAACAATATCAAGGTGGGTATCAGTGAAATCCAATATCATTAAGGTGGACATCAGTTAAATCAATAAATTTAAGGTGTCATCTGAAAGATCAGCGAAAATGAGAAGCATATCAACTTGGTGCATTGCAGAATAATGAAGTGTAGAGAGCCTACTTACATGGCTTAGGCGGTGGATCGATCGCTCAACCACCAGGGAAATGCCCACCAGCACCACTAACACAGTGGCCACTGACCATGTTGGCGTCATGGCCAACGACCTCACCTCACCCTCCTCTGGAGCCATTGTTTATTCTGCCTCTCTGTTCTCTGTCAAACAATGACTACAGAATTGGAGGATGGGATCCTTCAAGATAATATACACTACAATGATATACACACTAGAATCGGTAAAACATGCTATATTGTTTCGATTCTCCACTAAATACTAGCCGACATTGTTTCGATTCTCTTATACATACTAGAAGACATGGTTGTAACAAGGGACTAGCCAAATTCATAATCTTCTAGATGCTTGACACTTTACACACAGCGCGCCTTTGGAAAAGTTCGAATCCCCGTGGCACGGGGTTGGATCCTAAACTTTGGGGCACAGTGCGATTCACGGTACTGTTGTTGTAACAACTTCTCATTGCAATGTTGCATAAGTTAATGGCGCGTCGGTCCCAAACGCGTATTCCCACAGAAATGTTGACAGCCTGTGTGGATATGTCAGTTCCAAGGTTCAAAATTAAAATTAAGTGAAGTGTTTATTCAAAAATGTATTAAATTAGGGTGAACTGTTTAGAATCTTTAAATCAGGTATTTATTTTAACTTAAATTAAATAATTTAATTTACTTAAGGTTGGAAGGATTAGTTTAATGATTTGTCAGAGTTTGAAGATTTAAAATTTTCATAAATTTGTGGTAATTATGAAATTTGATAATTTGATAGATGAATTAATTTCAATTCTACTTTTAGTTAGGTGTTTGATTAATTGATGGAAAAGTATTTTTTCAATATTTATAATTTTTATAATTTTTTTTGTAATTGTGTAATTGATAGATGGAATTAATTTCAACTTCTAATTTTAGTTGGGTATTTGTTTAGTTCATGGAAAAGTATTTTTTAGTTTTGCATTAATTTAAATATGTTGAGATTTGGATTTTATTATATGTTTTTGACTATGTTGTCAAATTTAAGAAAAAGTGTTGGAATTGTGAATATAAGTTGTTTAATTTCAAATTTTAATTTTAGTTGGGTGTTTGTCTAGTTCATGGAAAAGTATTTTTTAGTTTTGCATTAATTTAAACATGTTAAGATTTGGATTTTATTATGTGTTTTAGACTATGTTGTTAAAAATTGAGAAGAATTGTTGGAATTGTGAATATAAGTTGTTTAATATTGAACAATCTAAATACAATAAAGGTATTTAAGAGTGATGAATTTATTTATGCATTTAAAAAAGCAATTTTAATAATGAAAAATTACAATTTTACCAAAGATTGTATAACTTTAAAAAATCCAAATCTTATAATGTTTAAACTACTACTTTTGAAAAAAAAAATTATACAAGATATAATATAACACAAGATTGTATAACTTTAAAAATATCCAAATCTTATAATATTTAAAAGAAAAAAATTTATGCAAGACTATTGTAAAATAATATAACACAAAATAATCACAATTCTTATGTTAATCATATAAGAAGCATTCCTTAATTTTTTGGGTAAAAAATAATAATAATAAAATAATGTAATCACCTCAAAAATAATAGAACTCGGGCAATTAAGATTCTTGGAACATGGGACTTTCAAATAAATTATCTTTTTTTAGTGACGAGCAAATTAAATCTATTACTCTAAGATTTTTGGAACATGGGAATTTCAAATAAATTATCTTTTTTTAGTGATGAGCAAATTAAATCTATTACTCGTTCTCCATGTGTAGTTGTAATCACGTCATTGTCTATGTCTCATCTAGATATTATCACATGCCTTCATTTAGTTATAACCCCTATTTATGTAATAAATCAAAAAAAAATATAATACACTTTTATAATTATAATTTTTAATAAAAAAATTACATAATTAAAAAAAAAAAAAAAAAACTATTTACTTATCAACTTACTATATTTTTAAAATAAATCACAATTCTTTTAACAAAAATATACAATTTATAAATGTAAAATAATAAAATAAACTATAAAAAAACATAAATTAATGTTAACTCCTAAAAAAATTATCACCAAAATCACTCAAGAAATATCAAAATAATAATAATGTATTTTCACCATAATTACGTATTTTCAAGTTTAATGAATTACTTAAAATGTTTTTAAAGCAAAATCACTCAAAAAAACAAATATCAAAATAATAATAATGTATTTTCACACTAAGTAATGATATATTTTATAAGTTCAATATATTACTTAAAATGCATTTTTTAAATGAGATTAAGAGTCTTGTTTAGATTTAGCTTCTCTATACCATTTTAGAGGGAGTTAGTAAACATGTCTGAAATAAAGTCAAATTTTCCTGTTGACTAACAAATCTTAGAACAAAATAAAAGTCTATGACATAAATTCCAGTGCCGTGGTTGAAAAGTTTTTCAAAAAGTTCCCTCATTGACAAGTTTTAACAAAGAATGAGGAGATACAAGTCCCGTCCCCGTAATTTAAGGCACATAACGAACGTGACTTACTTATTTGATTAATTAAATAAGAAATTTTTAATTTAATATATTAATATTTTATTATTTATAGAGAGATCACTTAATTGATTATATTTGAAAATAGGTAATAAATTTTAAATTCAATATAAAATAACAAAACTTTTGTTAATTTAATAATAATATTAAAATTATTAGCTTTGAGAATTAGCTCAAGTGGTTATGAGCCAGAGGATTAGCTTAAGTGGTCATGAGCAATATGTGAGATCTCTCTGCCCAAAGTTGGAGAAGTTGTGAATTAGACTCTCTTGATCCCCTTAAGGTTAGGCTCCATATTCAAGGTACTTATTGTTTGAATGGTAGCCATCCTTATCATAAGTGGCTCCCTTAGGATCTCTTGATCCCCTTAAGGTTAGGCTCCATATTCAAGGCAGATTGTTTACTTATTGTTTGAATGGGTGCCATCCTTATTATAAGTGGCTCCCTTAGGATCAGTGTTGAAATTTGACAGTAAATAGCCATGTGTGTGTGTGTGTGTATATATTCTCTTTATATTTCTATTTCTAATATGGATATTTTGATTTTTGCCATGGTCTCATTGTCTCCCTTGTTAAGTAAACTTGACTTGGTCATGGTTTTTTGAGCCCATGGTATTTGGTAACCCACTATATTACTTGTGAAGAAGCATATTTAAAAGTTTCCAGGATAAACTTTCTTTGTCATTATGTGTGTGCTTATCTTAATCATTATGTTTATTATGTTTTTTTTAATTATGTTTTTGTAAACTTTTTATTTTTGTATTATAAGAGGCAAGATATGAGAGTTATTATTATGATGGGTAAAATTAAGAATTAAACCTAAAATGAAAGGCAATGTTAAAATTAAAATGTCATATAAAATTTTATTGATGTGCAAAGTAGGACATCAAATTTAAACCCTACTTAGGATGATTAGGTGCACATTAAGGTCACACAGATTTCGAGGAGTTACAACCAATGGCACGAAGGACATGTGGTTCACCCAAATGAATGTGAGTAAGCATATGGAGGGGAGGCCACATGAGGGAGTATTTAACTCCTTATGTGCCCCTCTTACATTCATATCTTCATCTTCTTCGGAGCTTTCCTTTATGGCAGTGGTGGCTTTTCCCCTGAGCGAAGGTAGGACTTCTATAGTGCTAGCAACCAAGGAGTTTCTATAGGTGGTTTTCCGGTGTGGATGCAAGTGAACCTGGGGTACCTAGTGGGGTCTAGTTCAGCAGTGACCGAGGTGGACAGAACTAGTGGCGCCATGGTAAGTCTTGATGCATCAATTTTGTTATGGAATCGGGCTTCATTGAGAGTTCTTCTCATAGGAATTGTTTTAGAAATATTTGCTTGGTTTTGGGTTTGCTACTTCGTTTCTGATGGGGGCTTGTTAGTTGTTTGTGTGTCTATGGTTCCTTATTCATTGGGTCTCCTAGGGATGGCGAGCCCTTCGGGATGGGGGTAAACGTCCTTGGAGGGATAGAATGATATACACGAATTGAAACGAATGATGAGGCATTTGCATGCCCAGATGGATGGGATTCGTGGTTATGTAGAAGGTATTTCTTCCAAGGTTGTAGAACAAGGGGGAAAGCAGGAGTCCCTGAAGCAAATAGTCCATAAGCATGGCCAAAAACTTGGCAAGCTTCTCTCATATTCGAAAATGCACTTCAATATAATCATGGGCTTTTCTCAAGGCTCATACACTTGTCACTTGGTGGGATCTCGGTTAATTGAGGAAGACAGCGCCCACCAACCCACTATTATAGATATGGAGGTCTCTAATGAATTTGAGAAAATAACTCATATGTCAAATGATGATAATAGTGATAATGCTCTCCCTTAATTCCTATTCTGATGTATTTTGTTTATGTTCTGTTATTAAACTAATGTGTTCAAATATAATTGTAATATATATATTACTTATAATTAAACCTCTTCTAATATATATATTACAATTATAAAACAAAATGGCTCGAATTTGTAACTTTTTTTTAGTGGAAAAAGTCATACGACTAATATTCATTAAAACGAATCAAATAGTACAATATATCATAAATCTTAAACAGATTTATGTGCAAAAATGAAGCCAGAGTTCAGTTACATTGCCAATGTTCTCAAAATGTTAAGCCAGAACAGCAAAAACACAAAAAACCATGAAAGGATGTAATCCTTCACAACTAATAGTGGTCGAACAAATTGACCATGCCCTTGTCACAGCTTTGATTTTCCAAGAATTATTCCCAAATGACAACGCCTTCTGCTCCTCCATGTGCTTTCTTCGAGAGATCATCTGCAGTCATGTTGAATTGCCGAAAGACATGTTCAAAAGTAATGTCTTTGAATAGTTTAATTTTTTCCCGAACTCTACTGCACCACTGATGTAGAGAAATGATATTTAATTGATATTTTTTAAGAGCCCACTTTATTGTCACCTTGGAGTCGCCAAATACCATCATTACCTGTAGACCCATGATTGCAGCCACAATAATAACACAACATAGCCCAAGTAATTCAGCTTTAGTGTTTGTGCCTTTTCCACAATCCATCATAAGTGTAAAGTAGTGTTCTTTGTTGATGTATATCACACCACCAACAACACATGGACCATCTATTGCCGACCCATCAAAGAAACCCACCGGTTTATGGAAAGGGAAGGAGAAAGAGCCAAGTACTCTAGTGTTTTTCTGACCAGTGCTAAGATTGTAGTCCTTTATTATATCCAGTGACTTGTTGAAAGAGGAATATATATTGGGCGAATTATCTTCAAATAATGCATTGTTCCTTACCCACCAGATATGCCAAGAAATCAGTGCTGGAAGATGTGGGATGCTTCTGCAAAGTTTCTGCCACTTATATACATTGTCCACAAAATTTTCCAAGTCCCAGGTCTGTTCCAGCTGAAGGTGTGTAATGATCAAATGCCACAGAATTCTAGTAAACTCACACTCCACCAAAATATATTGAATTAATTCAGTGTTATTTTTATAGAGATAATAAATACCTGGGCCAACCCATCCTCTCTGACCAAGATTTTCCCATATCTTCAAACACTTTGGTCAACTGTCCTCTGTCCTCTATCCTCTCCTCTGTCCTCTGTCCTCGACCCTTTTTATAATACAAATCTCTATACTCATTATGGTTATAAAAACATAAATTATTAACATATCCCATCATTCTAACTAGTATTTCAAAAAGCGTTACCACCATTGGAGATATTTTATCTTTAACGTTTTTACCAAAAAAGTCAACAAAGCATGCGTAATGAGATAATCATTTGTAAAACAAAGTCAACAAAACACACATAATCTTAATAACCACAACATGATAATGGAAATGTAATATAACAAAATTTAGCCAAATAGGTTTTTAAAATTATTCATGTCCATATTTAGATTTTTAATTAAATAATCACTATATAAATAATAAAAATTTAATATATTATATTGTAATTAGTAATTTCTTATTTAATTAATTAAATAATATCACATTCTTTAAATTATGGGATGATATCTCCTCATTATTGTTAAAATTTGTAATATGTAATTTTTTGAAAACTTGTCAAATATAGTCACAAGAGTTATCGCATTAACCAAACAACTTATCAACATCGCTTTGAACAAGCACAATATTTTGTATACATTTCAAAGAATCTCAATCCAATTTGGTCTCAAACTCAAAGTCCTCCTTAGAATTACAATTAAAGAAGTTTCATCCCACCAGAGAAGATCCAATTATCAATTATAAAGAAAACATGTAACAATCACAACCCCTCAATGTATATTATCAATTATTAAGTAAACCTATAGTAGTTCAATACCAATGGGAGACTTAACTTGAAGACATGTTAAAGTTGCAAAGATTGAGAATTGCTTGGTTTAGGTTTTCTTCAAAGACTACTCATATCAACTTGAATAAGAGTTAAAATGCAAAATGAGAATGGTTTGGTCTAGGTGTTTTTTTCAAAGAATACTTGTATCCTTTAATAAACCTTTGTTTGCAAATATTGAGAATGCTTAGTTTAGGTGTTTTTCAAAGACTACAGTATCCTATAATAAGCCTTTGTTTTATATTTTTTATTAGATATCAATTCTAAGACATTTAAAGGGATATTTTTTTTAACTTTACTCAAATAAAGTGTGCAGTGATCTTTGTTTATCTCTTCCAATGCAACTAGTCATTTTTCTAAGGCAAAGGTGTTTTGGTAAAAGTCCAAAGGCCAAATGAAGGGAGGGAATCTAACACTCAATGTGTAAAACTATCTAGATGTCATGGATGAGATGAAAGGGTGTAACCCAATGGCAGTCTTAACTAATGTGTGATAGGCCCATAAAGTGAGAAAATGTCAATTAAATTTGTGCTTGTCGACAATCCATTGGAGCATGGTTTTGAGGTTTTTGTTGATTCCATTGACTTGACCATTCCCTAGTGGATAATAAGTTGGTGAAAATTAGTTCTCAAACCCTAAGTGTGTAGCCATAGCACACCAAACAATGTCCTAAAAATGTCTGCCATAGTCAGAGACCAATTGTTTCAAAACACCAAAAATAAATGATAACATTGTTAAAAGAAGCAATCTATTATGGTTATTGTATTATTGAATGTTGTGTTAGCCACAACAAGTCCCAAATCAATCAACTTGGGAACCGCCTTAGCTTTTAAATTTTTAATCAAGCCTCTTTATTTAGACACTACTTTTCAACCTTATTATACCTGCCGAAGGCAGTTATATAGCAATCAGTTAGGATTTAAACTTTTTTTATTTTAAATTTTTTTTACTTTTGTCATAAATTTTTTTATATAGTTTTTAATAGTTTTCAAAAAAATATATATTGAATTTAATATTTAAAAATCAAAAAATAAATTTTAAAATTTTAAAATATTAAATTACTCATTTACAATTGGCTAAAACTAATGATTAGACTAATTTTCCTTGGTTTGAGGGTTAATTGTCAGAAATTAAAATTATATTAAAATTGTAAAAATAACTAGCCTACCAGGTAGATGTACTATGCCTTTGTACTATGCCTACCAGGTAGTTATAAATATGAATGCTCACTCAGAGGTTAACTCACGAATTCCAACAAAGGCAAAGCTCCTGCATTAAATTTAATGAAATTCTAATTGAAAAAGAAAAAAACATTCCTAGGGCTACATTATTACACTACGGCATACTTGGGTTCGAACCCGCTCTAGAAGAAAAGTCGACGCTCCACCACCCGGGACTTTGTTTTACTGTGCAGTTAACTTCTAGAATCTACAGGGAGCATTTTTTTAATAATCCAACTCATGAATGGAAATAAATTCACATTAAAGAAGCATCATATTTCTAGTGATTTCTTTAATTCTATAAATTGATATGGATTATTAAGTTTCATACAATTTTGATCCACAGAGAAGCGGTAGATTAATAAATGTATTTGATGAAAAATCATAAACTACAGTACATGACAATAACCAAAGCTCGGGAATATTTAGATTTCTAAATGCAGCTGATGAATCAATCTCATGAAATGCAATTCACATAAATTAAGACATTTCTCATATTTTAAAACTAAATACTTAAAAAAAATTGTTCAATTATATTATTTTTACATATTAAAATATTCATTATTATTTCCAAAGTTTAAATTACTATGTTATTGTTATTTAAAAAAATAATTATTATTACATATATTCATATTAATTTTTCAACTTTTGAATTCTAGTTTTATATACAAATTTACTAATTATTGTTATGGGACAATTATATCTATAGCTATGTACTCTCAACTATAGAACCCAATTCCTCCCTATATGAAAGTCTAAGTATTCTACTTCATCAAAACAGAGTATCTCATGTCTTTATTGAAGACTTTCTCAACTAACAAGTTATAATAATTTATACCTCTATTTAAATAAGTGTTATTAATTTATTTTTCAAATCAACACTTCTCATATAATGTGCCCAATAACATTGTGTGGTGAAGTTTTATAGTTGGAAATGAATTTTATCTCTCTTCCTCAACCTATATTGAAACAAATCCCTTAATTTGCATATATACATTATACAACTAATGAACTGAATGGTAGATGATATGGCACTCTCGTAATACATTACACTTTTTTAATATATTTTTATTTTTATTTTTATTTTTAATTTTTAAATTTTTTTTATGATGAGTATAAATAAACTTTCATAAACTATCATGCTATTAACTAGTTCCATATTAATACAAAGTTGCATTCTTGTTCTTATTTTTTGTAATAGGCAATTATACAATTTTATATATGTTTCTATTTGTTAATTCGAAGAGGCAGGTATAAGCAGCTTTGCTATTTCACTTGTTATTTTAATGATAATTGACCATTCTTTGTTATAGACTCGGATTAATATTTATTGAATACATGTTTGGTTTTCCTATTATGATACACAATCATGAAAATGTATTTCAATTACATTTTCAAAATGTCGTCTACCTCACAATTACATTTCCCTCCACCCATCACATTCCATGTACCATACACTTTACTATTGTGCATGTTGGATTAACGGGCTCTAACTTGCTTAAAAATGTTGTGCAACTTTGTTTATGGAATTGAAGATTTTTTTTTAACCATTATTTGCCTTATAATTGAATTTTGGGAAAAATAAACATTTTTGCCAAGTGTTGGCTATGAAGTGCTTAGGACATCAATGGATTGTTTTGTGGGTTAAAATATTTTAGGTTCTTGTGAATCACGAGGATGTCATTTAACATGATAAAATTATACACAGCAAAGATGTAAGACGAGGTGGTATAATTCAGTTTGGGTTGAGCATTATTGTGAACAAGAGCCACGTGGTGGCAATGTCTTTGACATTGCTACCTGTTCTATTTGTAGAAAGCTATAGGAAAGATATATTTGCTTGGAGTTGTCGACAATTGATAGAAGTTAGATGAATAAAAATAATGTATCCATAAACTTGCTCAAATCATTAGTACTCAACTTTTTATAAAATGGAGGTTTGCCACCACCTCCACAATTCTCAACAGTACCCAACATTTCCCAAAAGAACGGAAATTGAACATGAAAGAATGGAATTGAGATTGAACATGAAAGAATGGCAAGCCATTTGAATTAAAGTACTTCCCAACTGCCATCTCTGCTTCTTCCTTTGTCGTTGTTTTCCTTCGTGGCTGAGCATTAAATCCTACGGCTATTAACATAGATAGAAGCCTATATGCAAAGCAGAAAGGTGACTCAGGTATTATATCAAAATACAGTTATTGTAACAGTGTATGCAAAAGATTTGTTTTGAAAGGAAACATCAATATTTTTTAATTATTAAGGTATTATGTCAAAATACAGTTATTGTAGCAAAAGATTTGTTTTGAAAGGAAACATCAATATTTTTTAATTAACATCAAATACTCACAAACATTCAACTGACGTAAATGCCAGACATGAGCCGTTAAATAATGGGAATATGTTCCTCATCCTTCATCCTTCTATCATTCATCGGCTGTTAGAATGCCTTGAATGGCACACAAGTGCTGGAGCATTTTCACATAACCTTAACCATTCTTTTAAAAATTGTAAGATCCATATAGTTAGCCATTTGTCACCTAGCGGGGTATCTAGGCGTTATATTATTGGTCATTCATTTTACACTCAGTGGATGGACAATGTTTAGGTCGTTGATGTGCTTCTAAAATATGTACATCAAACATAAAGCATTTCAAGATGTATCTTCTAAACACAAAAATAACGGTAGAACTTGGAAAGCAAAAGAAACAAGGAAGAACCTAGGAAACAATCCTGGAGTTGGTTTGGCAGCCATAGGTAAAGGCTGCAGGTCCCAATTCTCCATAGGGGTGATATACTTGACAACGCAGGTATGTTTCATACGTCGAATTTCCCAATCAGCCATAAACGACCAGCTCTTCCATATCAACCTAAAAATTGACTCAAATTCATAACAACTTCACAAATGAGGACTTGACGACACTATCGATGCTCCTCCTGCCTTGGGCTGCTCTACAAGCCACTTTAAATCACCCCCGTTAAGAATTATAAGCTTATCCAAACGCCCTTCCACCATTTGGTCTAATTCCCTGAACTTCATAGCAATGTGGCCTTTATCTTTGTTTCCCGAACATAAACTGGATATCTATGTTTCAATACAAAGTATTTGAAACTGCGTTGGGGTTTCACCTTTTTGTATTCTCTGCACAAGTTTTTTTCTTACTCTTTCTCGCCCATGAGGGCGAATTCAGACAGAATAGTTCCACCCGAGTTGCATGCCTATACTCATATACGATACATAAATATCTAGAATATTTCCAGAGCCAGATAAAGCAATTGGAAATGGATAACAGAGCTACACCTGCACCTCTTATGATTTCAGCTATGCCAGCTAGGATTCTTCACCAATCAGGATAAGACAATTTAGTAATTAGTTGTAACATCAATTTTGTTCTTCAAATAAAATTAGGTTACCTTAAATTAGATTACCTTAAATGTAACTTTCGCCGAGTCATCTCGCGAAACACATGATTGTCAGATCATGTGGGGAGGAGGGGCCGAGCATTACATTTTCTTGAGCTTTTCGTTGCATCGGAACCCATGATTTTAGAGCGTACAGAGTCTTTTTATTGTTTGTATTATCATAGTTCCGTTGGCATAATCACCCATGTTAATTTACAGTCTTTTTATTATTTTTAATAGCATAATCACTCATGAGAAACGGATGATATAACTAAGAGCATATTAATTCATACTAGGAAATGTTAAACCATCCTAAATCATACTCTGAAATGCTAAACCCATCCCAGATCTAAAATGTTAAAACTATTCCAAATGAAACTAAGCTAAGCTGGTGCTATTTTAATTTATACTCTGAAAATGTTAACTTGTTCCATTCAAAATGTGAGCCATAAAGATATGAATGAATTCATATGTATATGTATGTCTACGCTCCAAAAATAGTTGTAATGTCGGGATAAAAAGAGAAATACTGGCCTTGGTTCCATGCGTAACAATTATAGCTTAGGGTTATTCCGTCTCGGTTAACGCGAAAAGGACCTAATTCCATCATTGCTCCATATCCAAATGACGAACATCCAGGCTCTGCGAGAATATTTGTTTGTGAGAACTATGAGAATTGTGCAATACAATTATTTGTGCAAACCTGAGCAAAACAAATATTCAAGGGAATTTACCGTCGTTAAGCCAGAGAACCAGCGGCTTCTCGGAGGGATTTTGAGTGGCCTCGGCGAAATAGTAGAAAAGCGCTCTACCTGCCTCCGCATCAACTATTACATATCCAGAGTACTGTCGAAATTTGAAGCCAGTCGGCTGCCCAGGGAGGCCTTCTGGGAGATAATCAACTTTTTCCAGGTGCTCCTCTATCAAATATTCGGAATCATTCTTGAAGCTGATCCTGACGCCCTCAGACCCCCAATCTATAGTTTTCAGGGTATGGCTTATGTATCTTGTCGCATTCCGCCACGATCGTAGTGCGTCACCTTGAGTGGTGAGCTGATGGGAGGGAGCAACTGCTGCGACCAGAAGGATTGACAGAAGCAAGCACTGTATTCTCTGCATCTTGACGACTAACTAACGAAGGAGAAGCCCAGGTTCTCTTCTTGATTAGGGTTATCACTTATCAAGCGCAAGTACAGACTAATCTAAGGAGAGGCCACATGCATTACTTATAGTTGTTCGAGCCGGCTATATCTCGGCCGGAAAGAGATGAGCAGAAGCCGGAGTTGGAAATGGAGGGACTGGAAGTCGGTGTCGGAGTGAAACAAGTTTTTCTTACGTTCAGTTTGGGACCAGTTGTCTCCAACCTGGAGAATTCACGTATACATTGTGGGATTCACGACATCATCAAAAAAAGTATTAACACAACCTTTTTGCTTTCATTCACATCATCAACAAACCAACATCGATCCATATCCTGTACCGATGTGTCACAGGAATACGAAAGATTTCAACTCAGTCAGTATCACAATAGCTAAAACGAAATAAATGTTGAGTACACCCTGAGCTAAAACGAAATAAATGTTGAGTACTATTGCTTATGTCAGCACGCCGTCGGCTCCTGGGGAGCGAAAACCCAGGCAGACGTCATCTGCACGGGACGAATAAGAGCCCAGTTAAATACAAATTTAAATAATTCAAAAAATAATTTTAATTCAAACTATAGCAAAAAAACTTACAAAACTGCAAAATTTAAATCGTTTCTAGATTAATGCCCCTGGATGAAATACTTAATGTCAAAGACATAACAAGATTTGGACTTTCTTTAAAAAAGTCTCTACGCATAATTTTGGGTAATGATCGAAATGATATTTTGGGTCTTGGAAAAGGTTATATGTAAGTGTTTAGGGATTACAAACTCAACCTAAATGATAGATATTAATTATGGCACCTACATATACGAAAATGCATAATTTGACCTTCTTACTAAGGAGGTAGTTTGGACTTCATTAATTATAAAATCTATGAATTTTAGACTGAAATTAGGCACGTGATCATTCATTTCAAATCTCGACAAGTCTTTTACACTCTACAAATTAATATGGATCTTTGATTTGAGGCTATTCAAGCAAGCTATGGATTTGTGAAGCTAGGTTGTTAGGGGTCTCACCCATGCCCTTCGTAAATAGTGTTCATCATTCGAAAGGTAAGTTTAGGGTTGGATTTTGAATCTTCATGGTTTGAAAGATAATGGTTTCAAATCTTCCAACTCCTTGTTTGAACTCAATTTCTAAAATATTAAATTGTTTGAATTAGTTAATAACCTTTCAAATGCTTGTATTACTTAATTGGAAGGAAGGTTGCCAACCTATATTCTAAAGTATTACATAAAGCCTATTGTCACCCACCTTTGAAAAATCCAATGTCAAAATGAAAAGGGCCCTAAAAGTGTTTGTGCCTTTTCCAATCATTCCTTCATAAAGTTCTTCAATAACGCCTTGAAAGCCTTCAAGCCATCACTACAAGGAAACCACTTCATAGCAGAGGTTTTTGTGGAACCTACCCAAAAAAATTATCCATTGTTCATTTATAGTGAAGTTTGCTAGTATATGTGGTGAATGGAGGTTTTAGCAGAGATTTTTTGGTCGGTGTGTTGTTGTGTGGAGTGCTCAAAGGGTTAGCTCAATGAGTTGTTGCCAATGAGTTATTTTTTTGTGAAATTGATATCCATGATGTTATCGGTCCATTTTTTCTCCATTTGCAATAAGATATCTTCACCATGATAAAACATCATATCACATGCATAACCCATCATTATCAATGCCTCCATCTTCCTATGTGCCTCCTTCAGTCAAATTGGAAATCCTCCGAGCAAATTGGCTATCAGGAGACCTCCTTCTCCCAAAACTGGACCTCCTAATGCCAACTCAGTAGGTATGTATGAACTGTTTAGAAATTTAACTCATATGTTTATTTTAAATTAATTAAAAATAAATCAATATATTTAATGTTCGAAGGATTAATTCAATGTTGCGTTGGGTATGAAGATTTAAAACTTTCATAAATTTGTTGTGATTATCAAATTTGATAGATGCAATTAATTTCAAATTCCAATTTTAATTGCGTATTTGACTAGTTCATGGAAAAGTATATTTTAGTTTGGCAATGGTTTAAACATATGATTTGGATTTTTCTACTCATTTTTTCTTACCATGTTATCAAAAATTGAGAAGAATTGTTGGAATTGCAAATATAAGTTGTCAAGATTGAACAATCTAGGTACAATAAGAGTATTTGAGAGTGGTGAATTTATTTATGCATTCAAAAATGCAATATCAATAATGAAAAATTACAATTTGACCAAAATTTGTAGTAGTAAATTTATTCTACGTTTTGGACTTTCCAGTGGGTTTTGGTCGGAATCCAATAATTTTTTTGGGTAAAATCCAAATTTCGGAGTGTCCAAAATGTGTTTTTGAATCCATATATAAATTTAGCACCTTCAAATACCCCCATGGAACCCATATTATGCATTTTCCATAGCTAATATCTGTGATTCTATTTTTTTTTAGAAATTTCCAAAACTTCGAACAAAACGTGGAAAATATACTTGAAAAGGGTTGAACACGTAGACTACACCAAAATTGTATAGTTGAAAATAATCCAAATCTTATAATCTATTTCTTTTGAAAAAAAAGTTATACAAGCAATATGGTCGCTTCAAGAATAATAAAACCCATAATATAACACATGTCTTGATGGAAAGAACACTCAAGCAGATGGAAAATTTGAAGGGTTTTTAGAGGAGCCTTATTCTAACATTTCTATCCCTCGTATGGGGTTTATCGGAAGTTTATTAAGCCTGGTCGAACTAAGTGGTTATGGGACTAAATTGATGGAGGAAGTTGATGATTCAGAGAAGTGGACATATAATGAAGCCAAAACCAAAATGTCCCTTGAGGAAAAGGATACCCCCGAGATGGATTGTGCATTATTTGAATTGAGGAAGGATTCTCCTGTCAAAACTAAGAAAAGGAAAACATGTATAAACAAGAAAACGAAGCGGTCGATTCTGGTTATGGGCGAAGGCATTAGTCTTAATGAAGTTGTACATAATTCTGATTGTCTTCTTGTTGGTCATTTCTCAGGATGAAGGGTTAATGATTCTAGTCTCGAAGATTGGGTTTCCAAAAGATGAGGAACAATCTTCGACTATATCTCTGAATCCTTCGTACTCTCAAAGGGTTGGGTTTCCTTCAAGTTTAAAAACAAAGTAAATGCATACAAGATTATCAACTAGTCTTGGAGTATGTATTCAAACCTGTTTCTAAAGAAATGGTGTCCTTTATTTGACTCTGCTATTGAAAGATGTTTTATTCACCTGACATGGATAAATATGCCATGTCTACCCTTCAAGTTATGGTAAGAAGACATTTTCATATCGATAGGCAACTCTTTAGGATACTTTATCAGGGCAGATTTATCCTATCTAAGACAGGAAGAATGAGTGTGGACATAGCAGAAAATATGCTTTTACAAAAAGGATATCTCAATTACTCGCAGAAGCTAGATTACCAAGGGATTTCTTTAAGCTGTAATAGATGTCACGTTCATGGGCATCTTGTAAAGGAATGCATTCAAGGATTCAAGAAGTCATACTGGGATAAGAAACCCTCCTTCAATGAGGGTTTATCTCCAAGAGCAGTTAATTCCTTTTCTCAAAGCAAGGTAAACACAGTTATTCAAAGCTCTAATTCTCTTCTTGAAGGCAATAAAGGAGCATAAGACAAGGAAGATACATAGGATCCATTGGTCTGTGAAGGGTTATCGTCAGATAATTTTAATTCAAAAGAAGATGATACATATGCCAAAGGAAGATCGGGAGGGTTAATTACTGGTTGGGGGACCAATGTTATGTCTCTTTCCAATTCATGGGAAATGGATTCAATCCTGTTAACATCTTTGTTTTCTAGAGACCTATGGATGGAAATTCTCTAGGTCAATATTTACGGGCCTTACTCAAACATAAAGTCTTTCTGGAATAATCTTTTTTCTAAATATTTTTCCAATACAAAGAACCTTATAGTAGGTGGAGACTTGAAATTTTCCTTAGGTTGTTCTAAGATTTGGGGGATTTCAGCTCAAAAGGATGTTATAGCCGACTTCTTCATCCAAAAGCTGGAAGACTGTGGACTTCTGGATCTGGCTACGACTAAATTGGTTCCAACATGGAGTAATAGAAGAGTTGGTAGAAATCGTATAGCTAAATGGATAGATCGCTCCTTTGCTCATATGTTTTTTTGGAGTTGCCTCTTAGAATCAGACAATGGATTGGTTTGGGGGCGAACCATACCATCTTCCTATTATTTTAGAGATTGATTCAGTTGGAACGAAACCTGCCTCTCCTTTCAAATTCAATTCAGTATGGTTGAATGGAGGAGAGTATGTGAAGTTGATCAATGTTGCTTGGATAAAATATGATGTTAATAGTAAAGAGTATGCTTCTATTCAATTTCTAAATAACCTACAGAGGATAAAGAAGATAACTTTAGATTGGACTTCAAAAAAGAGGAAACAGTTTGGCAGTGAACTAATTGAAATTGAAAAATCTATGAAGGAGTGAAATGATGGAAATGGCTTGGGTTTTGTTTCAACATAGTCTAAATCAGAATTTCCAAGATTAGAGCAAAGACACAAAGAAATTTTGGCTTTCAGAGAATCAAAATGGAGATTAAAAAGTCGTGCTCTCTGGTTGAATAAAGGTGATGGAAACACAATATTTTTCCACCAATATGTGAACCGTAGGAAGCATTGCAATACCATTTGGAAAGTTAAGAACATAGAAGGATTGGAAGTAAATAGTTTTGAAGATATTTTTGATGCAGGAATTCAACACTTTCAAAGTCTTTTTCAGGTTAATGATTGGGAAAATGTGGCAGATATGGTAAGTATTGCTCAACTTCTTCCTAACATTGTTCAGGACAATGACAATTTACTGTTGATTAAGGAAGTCTCCTTGGAAGAGTTGGAGGAGGTTCTCCACAATTTTAAACATGATAAAAGTTTGGGACCTAACGACTTTCCAACATAAATATTTAGCAGATTATTTGAGATTTTGGGACATGATCTTCTTAGGGTTGTCGAGGATTCAAGAAAGGAAAGAGAAATATAACAACTTTCAATTCAACCTTTATATCCTTAATTCTGAAGACACACAATCCATAATCATTTAACGATTTTCGTCCCATTTCTTTATGCAACTCTCTTTCTAAATAATCTCTAAGATAATAGCCAGAAGAATCAAACCTATTTTAACAGTTGGTATATCCCAAGAACAATTTGGATTTCTACCTGGTAAGAAGACTCATGATGCAATAGGCTTAGCTCATAGGAAGGATTACATCCCATAAGAACAAAAAAGATGAAGGCAACAGTATTTAAAATCAACCTCTCGAAGGGCTATGAGAGGGTAAGCTAGGCCTTTCTGAAAATGGCTTTGATCCAACTTGGTTTCTGTTCTGATTTTATATGTTGGGTTTTAGCTTGTTTATCCTTAGTTTCTTTTTCTATTCTAATCAATGGGGCGACCTCAAAAATTTCAAACCCTCCCATGGAATTTGTCAAGGATTCCCATTTGCTCCACTTCTTTTCCTGTTGGTGGTTGAGGGCTTAAGCAGGTCTATCTTAAAAGCAAAAAGCATAGGAAGATTTAAGGAAATTAATCTTCTTGGAAACTTTATGTTGTCCCACATCTTGTTTGTAGATGATGTGTTATTTTTTTGAGAAGGTTCTTGTAGTGACTTGCAAAACCTATACATAATTTTAAAGCTTTTCTGCTTAGCTACAGGAATGGAAGTGAATGTTAAAAAATCCATGATGACTGAGGAAAACGTATATGGAGAGGTAAAGGCTCTTATGAACAGTCTATATAGTTTCAATGTTTTCGAACTTGAACAAGGACTTGTTTATCTAGGATTCAGACTCAAACTTGTTTCCTATCTTAAGAAATATTGGAACTAAATTATTGCAAAGTGCGAAAGAAGAATATCTAATTGGTCATTTCCTTGGTTTTCCAAAGCAGGGAGACTAGTTCTATTCAACTCTATGTTTGTGGCAACACCGGTATATTGGATGGTTTTATCCTAGATTCCTCAAGGAGTTATTGAAGCTATTAGCAAGCTTATGTTAAATTTCTTTTGGGCTGGAAAGTCATCTTAGAAAGGAATTGTTTGGATTAACTAGAAATCACTTTCTCTTCCTAAATCTTTGGGATGCCGGGGAATCGAGATTCTACCCTTGCTTGCAAAATCATTGGCTGCTAAATCCATCTAGAGAATGATTTTAGGTTCCAGCCTTTGGAAAGAGGCAACTGTTCATAAATACATTGCACCCCTATCTATTATAGATTGGACCAGGAATCCAAGGAAAGCAATCCATAATATGTCTATATGCTGGAAAGCAGTTATTCATGCTTTTGATGTAATTGGCAGAGGTCTTTCATGGAAAAAAAGAAATCGTAAAAGTGTCAAGGTTGGAGAAGACTCGTGGGATGGAAGTGAAGGTGCTCACTCTTTATCATTCAATATGATTCTGCAGCTCAGATTCAAAGGTATTTTTACCTTAAATCAATTAAAGGTCATTGGCTCATATACGTTTATGGGAGAAGGTTGGAGGAATGTTGATTCTGTGGGGTTTATAGGAGATGATGAATTCATGTGGCTCTCTTACTTCAAAATGATTCTTACATGCCATGTGAGATTTAATAATCAAAAGGATGAACTGGTATGGGACCTTGATCCTCATGGTTTATATACACCTAAAATGGGATATTTATCTATGTTGAATCAAAACCATTTGGAGGATCCGATATGGTGGTGGAGAAGCGTATGGAATTTGAATTGCTCACCCAAAACCAAGTTACTAATGTGGTTTTTTCTAAAGGACAAAGCCCTCACATGGGATCATCTTCAAAGAAGAAACTTTGAAAGCCTGGGAAGATGTATATTGTGTAAAGCTAATGAAGAAACGAACTTCCACCTTTCTATTGCTTGTGTATACACCAAATAGGTATGGTTGATCTCGAGTACGCTGTTAAATCAAAGGTTTAATTGGAAAGGTAATTTAGTACAAGCGTGTCTCACAAACTAGTGCCTAAATCATGCATGCAAATACTTTAAGAGTTTGCCTCTCATCGTAGGATGGCAAGTGTGGATAACAAGGAATCAATTAATTTTTGAAGGTAAAGTAATTTATCCTATGCAGAGTGTCAGTCGAAGTGCAACAATCTTAAATATTTTCCCTCAGAAAAATAAAGTGGTTTCATTAAGACAGATCAGACAAGAAGAAATAAACACAGACATTCCTTGGTCTTACTTTAATGGAGCTTCGAGTCATGACCAAGGAAATTCAGGGGCAAGTGGAGTGATACATCTTTCATCAACAAAGAAGATCTACTACATGGCTGGTCTTGGTGCTGGATCCAACAACTATGCAAAATTAAATTCTCTCAGATTGCTTTTAACATACACAATTGAGAAAAATATATTCATCCTGTCAGTATTTGGGGATTCAAAGCTAATTATAGGGTGGGTATTAGGGTTGAAGAATTGCCTCAACATTTTCTTACAACCTCTTTTGAATGAAGTTTTAATTCTAAAAAGATCCTTTATGGAAGTATCTTTCACCCATATATATAGGGAAAGGAATATGGCAGCGAACTCTCTATAAAAGCTAGGAATGGAAATGAGGATGGGATAGTGGTACATCACATAAGAGATAAATGGAAACTCGACAAGTTTCTTCCACCCGCCAATTTATGAATTGCCTTAAAGGAAGATTGATTTTTATCAGTCAAGGAGATGGAATGATGCTTTTGTTTTGTTTTTGTGATCATTTTTTGATACTATTTACATATTCTAATTGCTTACCTGAATCAGTTTGGTGCGAGATGATAGGATGCTATTGTTGTATGCTTGTAATGCTATGCCAATGCAGATATATTTTTTGTTTGGTGCAAGGAATCATATAGTCATAAACATGATGTGGTTATGAAAATGCATGTAATGCTACATTATTAGCAATGATTTTAGTTTTGGTCTTAACTGGATGGACTGAAATAGTGCTCGTCTAGTATATTTTTACTGAGTTTTTATATATTTTTTTATGCGTTCTATTGCTTGGAGTGGTAAAAGAACATATCAGGATGAGAATGTAAAGTCGTGAAAGATTATGAAGGTTTCAGATTTTGTGATGGATACCATGAAGAATGTAAACTCTTATGCTAAATAAAAGCTTACGATTTTTTTTCAAGGAAAAAAACACATATATTAAAATTATTAGAACATAGAACTTTCAAATAAACTTTGTTTTTATGTGACTTCATTTTTAAAAAATAGGTGAAAGTTTTTATTAATTTTATTATTATAAATAAATACAAAATTTGATTGTTTTACAATAAAACCAAAATTTTAATGATAAAATCACAATTCATTTATGCATTTAACAAAAATATAATACAATCTGTAAAATCATAGAAATGAACTTTAAAAATATTTAAAATTAAAATAACTCAAGAGATATCAAAATAAATTTGGTTCTTATATGAAAATTAGAAATCAAATACATAAAATCATTTTCACAATAACAACCTTTTTGTAAAATATCTCCAAAACCAAAAGTGGATGAAAGTTGGATTTGGATCTTTAACTCAATCTGTTTCAATTGGGCGACCTAGGTATGCAACTGGCCTCCTTTTGGATTGTGAAAATATCTCCAAAACCAAAAGTGGATGAAAGTGGGATTTGGATCGTTAACTGAATTGTTTGAATTGGGCGACCTACGTATGCAACTGGCCTCCTTTTGGATTGTGAAATATTCCTTGGCATGATGTTGAAAGAATGGGAAACCTTAAAGACAAAATATCTGCAATACCAAAAATGGATAAATGTTTGTGCAATATTCCTTAGGATAAAGTTATTTATATTTTAAAATAAAATGACTCCTACATAGTTTTAATAGTGGTTTATATTTTAAAATAAAATGAATTATGATAAAATATAAAGTGAATTGTGAAAGTTTTATATTTAATTTATATTATAAATAGATAAGTGAAATTATAGATAAGTTTTATATTCTAGTCCATTTTCCAAAATAATTATTAACAATTTTGTTTAAATTTTAGTTAGCAAGTTATTTAAAGAAATTGCAAAAAAGTTGAGAAAAATAAAAATTATAAGGAATTTTAATGAAGTTGTTTAAACATTCTATATTTTGGTTAAAATAGTCATAATATGGGGATTTAACTTTTGGTGGAGTTTTAATTTTTCATTGTTCAAACTCCATTTTTTATGGTAGAAATTATTCAACACCCTCAAATACCTCAGATTATATTATGTAATCTTTATAACTTAAACCTCCAATTCACTATAGAGACTACTCTAAAATTAAGCAAGCTTCCAAAAGAACCATTTACAAGTATTTTAAATTGTCTTATTATTTAAAGATATTGAAAAGGGAAAAACAAAAATGAGTGGGGATATTAGGTTTGTCCATCACAAAAATCATATAATCTTTATAACTCGATCAAGACTACTCTAAAATTAAGCAAGCTTCCAAAAGGACCATTTACAAGTATTTTAAGTTGTCTTATTATTTAAAGAAATTGAAAAGGAAAAAAAAATGAGTGGGGATATTAGGTTTGTTCATTGAATATTTAAGATTTTATAGAATTAATACTAGTAATTATCCCAAAAGATAAAAAAGGAACATAGATAGAAGCAACAAACTACAAGTGTCATGAAAGTTTGTTCATTCTTTCTTAAATGAAAGTGTCACCAGTATGGACACTATGCCAATTAAAAAGCAAGTTTTTTTTTTCACACACACAAAAAAAAACAACTTTATATTAAGAAAGTTGCTATCAGAAAATACATCATAAACTGAGAAGTGAGCTACTTCTCATTAAAAAAACCTCAAAATAACATCCAGCACAACATCCAACCATCAAGAAGAAAACCTCCCAAAAACGACAATTTCTCAAAACAAGTTTTGACATTAAGAGACTCCTTCTACAAGTCAACATAGACTCTCAGAAATTAGTCAGCACTAAAAAAAGGAAATCGATCAGAAATAAGAAGGTCTCCATCCATGTACTCTTCCACATATATCCAACCATCCATCTTTCCCAACTGTCTTTTTGATAGAGAGTCTGCAACCAGGTTAGATTCCCGATATATATGAGTGAATTGAATCTGTTCAAAAGAGGAGATCAAATACTTGACAGAAGACATCCAGTGTCTTGATATCAATGAATTCAAGGAAGTCGTCCCAAGAGCCCAATCGATAATGCATTTGGAGTCCTCAAATACTTGGAGAGAATGAAGTCCTCTCTATTTTGCAAACCATAAAATCCCCCACATTGCAAGAAGTTCCGCTCTGGAGTTTTAACCTAAGCCCGCCATGAATGATAAATGGAAGGCATGATTCATGGACAGCTTCAAAACTGCACCTGCTCCACATAGTCCATCTTTAGCTGCTCCGTCGAAGTATCCCAAAGGGAAGCAATAAGAGGATTCTGTAAAACTTAACAACCTTGATGCCTTCAATACCTCCTGCCCTTTTGATTCCATAGAGTGTGCCAAGATTTTTGTAGCCACCATCTCCACGGTCTCCTTCATGTTGTTAAAAATAGAATCATTATGTGTTTTCCAAATGCGCCATAAGATGAAACAGATAAGGAGAGGTTCCTTCCTATTGTTCTCAAACCACCGAGACATATTGCCCTCAAATGATGGGAAGTCCCAGGAAAGATCGAAACTGACATATTGTTTAAGATTCCTCCAGACAGATTGGAAAAATTAGTAGCATCCAAATAAATGAGCAACAATCTCTTCTCCCGTCAAGCACATATAACACAGGCCAGGGCCCTCAAATCCCCTTCTCTATAGATTCCGCCACACAAGGATTTTATTATAGAGACAAAGCCAGACAAAGTATTGTATTTTGAGCGGAACCCTTCCTTTCCAAACATTTTTTATCCACCAACAAGGAGTGGTATTCGAGATAGATTCTAGAGCAAGCTTGTAGGCAAGTTGGGCCGTAAGCGAGCCATCTAAATATTTGTAGCGCCAAACTAATGTATCTTCCTTTTCAGTCAAGGAAATACCTGCCTAGTACAGGTTTTGTACATATCTATCCCATTCCGAATCAAAGGGAGGTACCAACTCCAAATATTTCGCCAAAAACCATGACCACATGTTAAAGAGATTTAATGTTCCATCCTGCCGTAAAACAAAAATATTATGCTGATGCAACTGCAAAATTAAATTTTGAGACAAGAGAAATGTGTCTTCAAGCCCCAAAACAGTATCAATTCCTACAAAGACTTGAGAGCCTCTACCAACCATCCACGCCACTGCTTGATTTAGAATAGGAAAGGAATCCTGAAAGCTGCGCCAAATAGCAGAGCCTGATTGTGTAGACCAGGTATGATTTCTAAGCCAGAAGACTGGGGGAAGTCTCCTTAAGTAGTTAAATTTGATTAAGTTCCCCCGGAGACCATTATCAAATAAAATTCTCCACGAGGATTTTGCACACAGTGCCAAGTTAAAAGTAGCCAAAATTTTAATCCCCATCCCCCATTCGCTTTAGGAATAGATAAAGATTCCCAGGAGGTTGTATGAAACTTTGAGACCCCGACTTTCCCCGCCTAAAGAAACTGGAAAATTTTACTTCTAATGGGAGAGAGCACAAAGATGGGGATGATGTATAAAGAGAACTAAAAGACCAGCATTAATCTCCCGCCTAAAGACAACCCCCGAAAATACCAAGGTGATCTTCTGTTGTATCTTCTTGACTAACCAATTCCAATCACTAGGTTTATAATTATTCGGTTTTATATGAAAACCCAGGTATCGAAATCCTTCCTCCAACTTTTTCAACTGGCCCTTGATCACTAGAATGAATAAATAGGGGGATAGATGACAACCCTGCCCGATCCCTCGGCTTCCATAGAATAAACCAGTTGGTGACCCGTTAATCAAAACTGTGAACCTATATGAGGTAACACAAGACATAATCCAGCTCGCAATCCCAACTAACAAGCCAATCTGTATTAAGACAAATCTTAAATAATTCCAATCCACCTTATCATATGCCTTGTCGAGATCCAGCTTTAAAATGAAAGTCGTCAACTTCTTTTGTTTCACTGAGTGTAAGCACTCCTATGCCACTCCCACCGCATCCCAAATCTTCCTTCCAGGTAGGAAGCCAAATTGCTTAGCTGAGATAAACTTGCCAAGAATAGGTTTAATACGCTCATAAATGATCTTCGCTATAATCTTGTACATAAGATTACAAATCGTTATCGGTCTATAATCATTGAAGTCCATAGGACAATCTTTTTTGGGGACAAGGGTGATGTAGATCGAGTTCAAGGTGCCCGGGACCTGTTCCTTTCTTCTAGATTCGTCAACAACATCAGTCAAGTATTTACATAGAAGATCAAACAAATGAAGATACAATTTGACGGTGCACCCGTCAGGTCCAGGGATCTTGTCCTTGGAAAAACCCTTTAAAACATTGAACACCTCATCCACAGTAATATTTTTGCTAATCTCTTGACAATATTCATGAGAGAAGAATCTGGGGTATTTACGAATGCAAGCTAGCTGATTTATCAGATCAACAAACTCTTTTCTAGTATAAATATCCTGAAAGTGATAAATGGCCGCCTGTTTTAAAGACTTGGAATCACACCAAATATTGTCCTATTGATCTCTAATTTCCCAAATTGAGTTTCCCGGTCTTCTTTGATTAGCAAATGTGTGGAAAAAACATTTCATTCCTATCCCCCACCTGCAACCACACAACTCTACTTTTCTGACGCCAGGTTTCTTCTATCTGCCCAAGGATCTTTGACTTCTACGTCTCCAAAGATATGATCCTTTCTTTCCTTGATTATGAGAAAAGTTCCCCATCTGGAAGATTTGATAAAGATTGGAGTTCCAGTTCAATTTCCTTAGGACGAATGAGGTTTGCTAGCTTCTTATCACGTTCCCATATTTTTACAACCTCCCTAAGTTTTGTAAGCTTAGATATCATTCCATTCATAGAACTTTGATTTCCATTAGGGTTTAACTTATGCCAATGAGAGCGCACCAACTCGTTAAATTCAACCTCTTCGAGCTAACAAGGATTGAACTTAAATGGATACATTCCAAAGGTATGATCCACATCTAGTTGTAATATGACCACCTTGTGGTCGGATATACCCAAAGGGTAAGACCAAGACTGATAACAACCAAAACATTCACATAAGCTCTCAGCCATGAAAAAACGATCCAACCGCTTCGCAGTACCGTCTCTCCCACATCAGTCATTGGACCAAGTAGGAACCATGATATTTGGCTGAATGTCCACAAGTTTGGCTTCTTCAAAGAGATTGGAAAGGTAATCAGCTAAAGGATCAAGAGGGTTTCCGGAGCCACAAACTTCCTCCGAGGAGAGAGTGAAATTTAGGTCTCCTACCAGAATTAGTGATCTATCTTCAAGTAAGCCCATGGTAGAGATATTCTCCCAAAAAGATCTTTTGTGACGATAGGGCCCATAGATGTTCAAAATCCGAATCGTTTCCAACATGCCTTTTAACTTCCCTCCTTTAACTTCCCTCCCAAGAGTATGCCTGCGTCAGCCAGCTAAGCATCAAATTTAGCAAAAAACAAGATTCCATGCAACCATTAGACCCCCCGATAAGCCTACCGAGTCAACCGCACAAACATGCCAGGATGGTTTAATGTTTAAGAAGTAATTGTAGGCAGAAGAGGCTTGGGTCATGGTCTCCTGAAAGAGAATTACACAAGGTTGGATCACTTCTAGAAACGGCTTCAGGGCAGAACATTTTGAGCCTCTGCCAAGACCTCTCATGTTGAAAGAGACTATATTCATTGTGGAACACTCTCAGGGGTAGTTAAGTCTCTAAGAGGCCCAGAACAGGGAGGAGATAAAATAGGGGACGACCGAGGTAAACCTTTGTCAAATAGAGAAGCGAGCTTTGTATTTGCACAATGGGTAGACTGTTTTATAGGAGATCCTATCTCCACACTGCCTTTATGATTCTTTTTGGGTTTCCTGATAGTCACATTTCCATTAAAGATTGAGTAAATAGAGAGGGTACTCGATCCCTTGTCTGCTTTCATAGAGAAAGTAGGTAGAGGGGTGCGAAGGAATTCACAACCCTTGTCAACAGAAAGTGAGGGGTCCAATAAAGGATGCAAAGAGATTTCAATCCCCGGAGGAGTAGTGGTCTTACCCTCGAGAGGGGGGAAATCTAAAGGATAATTGATGTCAATTAAACCAAGTTGTGAGGGGTCTATAGGAGAGACACCATCTTTGCCAGGTTCATCGACCGTATTGGGAAAAGGGAAACCATACTTGGCCCTAGTCAAACATGCGGGGAGCACTAGGTCACAAGAGTTGCTTTAGTCAATAATAACATCCTGAGGGAGAGGGGAGCTTCCCGAATTCAGTGGAACAACATAACAAGCTCTTCCCTTGTCATTTAGAGCACCCACCCCACCTAAAGTGGATAATGGGGAGTTGGCCCCAGGCTCAGAGCATTCAAACATACCCACTCCCCCCATATCACCATCTAATAACATCAAAACAGATAGGAACTTGATAAGTTCATCCAGAGAAAGAAATTTTAACATGACATGTATAATCTGAGCAACCCACAAGTGACAACACTGATTGCACATCCAAAGGGAAAGGGTGCACAAACTCTTCCATATCACCTTCCACCAAAGGCTGTCGATTCTTGTTATCCTCAGAAGAATCCATGAAGGAGGAGCCACATTGGTCCTTTGCATGACCAATTTTCCGACACTTGTGGCACCGAAAAGGAATCCTCCAATAATCCAAGGCTTTTGTAAACGTGCCCCCTTCCCAGATCACCTCTAACTCACCTGGTAAACCCTCTTTAATGTCCATCTCCACCAAAATTCTAGGATCCCTACACTCTACACCCAATAAATTTTCTTCCTCGAATCCAGATGAAGCGCTCGTTGGAGTTGGCAATCGCCTTGAAACCCTTAAGATTCCAACATTGTAACGAGAATCTAGGGAGGATGACCCACAAATGCCTCTTATGAGGTTTTTCCTTCTGCGCATCAAATCCTGAATGGCATAGAGACAAAACAACAGATCCTTGACCCAATACCCAGAACCTTTCTTCTATATTTCTTCGATCAGTTTCTGACAAAAACTGAAACACTATCCAATCGTTGGTCAACATCAAAACCCTAGGAATATTTTCGATTTAGGGCTTCCACTTTTGACGAATCCACTGTAAAATCTCCACTCTATTTAGCTTGATATTTTCGAAACGCCCAATGAGTGCTCTCCGAGTCAACGCTACAACCATATCTAGGGTAACATCTTTCCTTAGCACACACACTGTAAAATTAGTCACAGCAGATCTATTGAACAAGTAAATCAATCACAATTAGTCACAACAGATCTATTGAACAAGTAAATCAATCACAATAGATGAACATAGAAAATATGGTGTAAAATTGTGCAAAACATGCATCAGTGCTCAATATCCCAATGAGGGTGAATAATTACAATACAATACAGTTACAATGACTGAGAAATTTGAATTGACTACGAAGGTCATTCAAATTACTAAATGGTGTAGCTTGGCTCCAACTAGGAGTCCTCATCATCAATCAGTGGTGGTCATCAATGCACAAGAACCAGTCATCCAGGTGTCAATCTGAGTCTAACTAAGTGTAACAAGTGTAACTGAAGTGTGTAGCACTGATATAGGTAAGGAGGCTCACTGGAGGGAGCATGGGAGGCTTAAGTGAAGTCAGAACAAGTCATCTAGTCAATCTGGAGGTCCAACGGAGTGAAACAGTCAGTCGGGAGTGAAACTAGCCTCAAATCAGGGAGAATCGGAGCTAACTGAGTGTAAACTGAGGTGGTAGGTGAAGAAATGCGCCCTTCTCTTGCAGTAGGTGAGAAGTGGGCGCCTTCATGACTAGGAGGGCTAAAGAACTGATGTAAGAAGCTCTTGGGTGCTAGAATAAGGTGGGTAAGGTGCTGGAGGCATTAACCTGGTGACTGGGATGCATGTAAAATGCATGCAAACCCTAATTGCATGCAAGGTCTTGAAAATGATGATGTGGATATCCGAACACCCCCCCTCAAGCTAGACTATGATGTGCAAAAAATAATGTAGGTCCCTGGTAACTAAGACCAAATGTAATATCCCTTTTTCAAATTTTATTAAAATGCCCAATTTTCCACTTTTTTTCCCAATTTCGACCTTTGACTAGTTTTACTGTTTTGACCTCCAAATCAACCCAAATGCTCCCAAATATTCTGTAGGAGTGTATGAATGGTATTTAGACTTGAATATAAGGTTCAGGGATGTTTTATGGCCCTCCAAATACTTCTGCAAACTTTATTTGTATTCTGATCAATATATGTAATTTTGACTAGTAATTTGTGCATCAAATCCCCCTCGGGTAACACTGCAAATGGCCTTCCAAATGCCTCCAAACTCCCCCAAATTTATGAACAGAGGTATATAATGTGTTAAGTATGTGATTAAGGTCTCATATGCACCATTAATTTATTTTAATACTGTTCTAACTCTCTCACATTCAACAGCAAAAACCCCCAATTCGACCCTTGGGGAAATGGCACTATTTCACCTCCCAATACGACTAAACTGAGTAAAAATGCTTCAAATGCTCAATTACAGTACATGAAACTTGTAGAAGACATCCATGGCAATATATTTATCACAAATATATCATAGAATCATCCATACATTCGAAATCATCATCAATACATTGGCTCACAACAAGGTAGTGGGGAAATGGCATTGTTCTTCCATTAAAAATGAGATTTATACATTTCTACTTGGAATTTCGACCTGAAACTTTTTGGAGATGAAGAACAGAGTATTTACTTCATATTACAAAAGAAATGGGGCATTAGAAGCTCCCCAAAGAGTACAATAGCTCACCAAAAACGCCCTCCCTCAAGAAGCACGAATATGCCTTCAAAACTGGAAACGGTGGAGAGAAAGTGCTGCACTAAACCAAACCATGAAACTTCCTGTAGCTGCTACCTGCAAATACAAACTCCATTAAATCACCATGAAAGACCTGAGTGGCCTCTCCAAACACCAACTTGGATGGGAATCTTTCACCCTCGAAATTGGCTAAGGCAAGAAACTAGTCATCCACTAGCTCTCTCTTCACAAATGCAATTTTTCTCAAATCATCAAAAGCCATTCTCATACTTGATTTCTACATTTTATAACCAACATTAGCCTTCAAGGGGTCTAAATCCTCTCAATAGATTCAATAATTTTCCATTTAGAAAATATTCCTCATTTGCCACTTGTCTCCTAGTTCCAACCTTCCATCTTCTCCCAAATTCGAATTTGAGTCTCTTTAGATTCCTCCAAATCCATGAGCGCCTTCTTGAGCCTATTTTTGGGGCTGACATGTCATAATGGTCAGGTGTAAGAAGTCAGGTCTGAATTTTGTCATAAAATGTCATAGATGCTTCATTATTGTTGTCATAAAACTAGGGAATCTAGCCCATGTGTCCACTAGTCTCCAATTTGACTCTTCCTCTCCCATGGAGGTTACTATTCCTTCCCATTTCAACCTAATATGATCAATGCCATGTGTTATGACTTACCAACTCACCCAAGAGTGTTCACCTTCCCATGAATTCGAATTGGCAAGAGAGAGCTGCCATGTGTCATTGAAAAATCAAGCTAGTGTGGGTCCCACCACCTCCATATGTCTCCAAAACCACTTGCCACCTAGAATTTCTCTTGAATTTATTTATTCATCATATTTATTAAATTCTTGAACCCTTCTAATGTCTAAATATCATTTATTAGTTTCCTTATTACCATCCCACATGTGCCCATCCAACCTAGGAAACTAGTAGGATTGATGGATTGTCTTACTATGCACTTATTTGAATGGGGACATTACAGTCCTCCCCACCCAAGATTGCTTGTCCTCAAGCAATTTCAAATTTGGATGCTGCAAAATCTTCTCCTCTTCCCATGTGGCATCTTCATTTGGTAAGTCCTTCCATTGCACTAAATATTCTTTGATGATTCTACTCCTCAACCTTCTTTCCCGTGTCTTCAAAATCTTTTCCGGAACAAGTGTGAGCTGACCTTCATCATCCAAAGGAGGAAGTATTTCTGAAGTGATGATTTTCTGACCAAGAGCTTCTTAAGACAAGAAACATGAAATACATTGTGGATTTTACTCCCTTCCGGAAGTTCTAGTTCATATGCTACTTCTCCAACCTTCCGCACTACCTTGTATGGCCCATAGTACCTTGGTTTTAATTTTTCTGCTCCATTCTTTTTGAGAGATGTTTGTTTATAGGGTTGCAACCTTAAATATACTAAATCATTGACTTGAAAGGTTCTCTCTTCTCTATGTCTATCAGCATATTGTTTTTGTTGATTTTGAGCAACCTGCAAATTGTCTTTCAAGAGCTTTAAAATTTCTTGGCTCTCTTCCACCCAATCTTTAGCCTTTGGGGCTCTACTATCACCAAATATAATGTCAGCAAATGTAAGTGCATCATAACCATATAATGCTTTGAAATGAGACATTCCTATTGACATATGATAAGTGGTGTTGTAGCAAAACTCACCAAGTGTAGCCATTTTGCCCATGCTTTTTGCTGCCCTCCCACATAGTTTCTTAGGTATCCTTCCAACCATTGGTTTACCCTCTCTGTTTGTCCATCAGTTTGTGGATGATAGCTGGTACTTGGAGTCAATTGAGTGCCTACCAATCTAAAAAGTTCTTGCCAAAAAGCACCCATGAATCTACTATCTCTATCACTGACAATGCTCTTGGGGAGCCCATGCAATCTGAAGATTTCTTTGAAAAAAATATCAGCCACTTGTGCAGCACTAAAAGATGATGTAACAGCAAAGAAATGAGCAAATTTTGTCAACCTATCAACTACCACATAGATGCAATCCTTACCTAAGGATTTAGGCAATCCGGTGATGAAATCCATGGAAATACTGTCCCATTTTTGCTCCGGAATGGGCAATGGTTGTAATAGGCCGGCTGGACATGTAAGTTCTGATTTGTTTTGTTGACATGCTTTACATTCATTCACATACTTCTGAACATCTTCCTTCAGCCCTTCCAAAAAAATCTTTTCCTCAACTGTCTATAAGTTTTGAAGATCCCCGGATGGCCCACTAGTGGGGAATCATGTGCTTCTTGCAAAATTCGGTACTTGAGCTTGGAGTTATGAACTAAATAAATTCTTCCCTTATAATATCAGCCCATTCAAAATCCTATAATTATCATCCCCTTTGATTCCATCCAACACATCACAAGCAAATTTGTCTTTGGCATATTCAACTAGTAGCATGTTTTTCCAATCCTTGGCAATATCCATGAGAGAAAAGGAAGGCCTTCTTGACAAAGCATCTGCTACTATATTATTCTTTCCTTTGACATATTCAATATCAAAATCATAAGCTTGAATCTTGCTTACCCACTTTTGTTGCCTTTCGTTTAGATCCTTTTGGGTGAGAAAGTGTCTTAGACTATTATGGTCAGTTTTCACCACAAACTTGCTACCCACCAAGTATTGTCTGAATTTGGCCAATGCATGCATAATGGCCAGCATTTCTTTATCATAGATGGAGTAAAGTTTTTCATGAGGCTGCAACTTTCTGCTCTCAAAGGCTATGGGGTGTTGGCCTTGCTTTAGGACAGCCCCTATTCCTCCACCTGAAGCATCACATTCCACAACAAAAGGTTTAGTAAAATCAGGAAGTGCAAGTATGGGACAACTACTCATTACCTCTTTCATTTTTTGGAATGCTTTTTCAGCCTCTTCATCCCACTTGAAAGCATCCTTCTTAGTCAAATCAGTGAGTGGAGAAGTCAACTTGGAGAACCCTTTCACAAATTTTCTGTAGTAGGTGCATATGCCAATAAAGCCTCTCAATTCGGTAATATTTTTTGGTGATGGCCATTCCAAGATAGCCCTGATTTTTTCCATGTGTACCTTCACTCCTTCTTGCCCAATAATGTGCCCAAGATACAGTATTTCTTTCATCCCAAACTCACATTTTGATAATTTAGCAAATAAGGACTCTTCTTGCAAGATTTTCAACACAATCTCTAACTGTTGCAAATGCTCTTCCCATGTTTTACTGTAAATGAGAATATCATCAAAGAAAACCAAAACAAACCTTCTTAGTTGCTTGCAAAATATCCTATTCATACATGCTTGAAAGGTGGCTGGAGCATTAGTTAACCCAAAAGGCATGACAAGAAATTCAAAGTGGCCAAAATGACATCGAAAAGCGGTCTTTTGCACATCTTCATCTTTCATTCGAATTTGGTGATACCCTGATCTAAGGTCAATTTTTGAGAAGTATTTGGCCCCATGTAGCTCATCCATGAGCTCATCAATCCTAGGAATAGGATACCTATTCTTGATAGTCTTTTTGTTCAAGGCTCTGAAATCTATGCACATTCTCAATGTTCCATCTTTTTTCTTCACTAGCACTACTGAAGAAGCATAAGGGATAGAGCTTGGTCTAATGAGCCCCAACTCTAGGAGTTCTTGGATAGATTTTTCAATCTCATCTCTAAACCTTTTAGGATGTCTATAAGGTGGTATTTGAATGGGTGAAGTACCCTCCTCCAAAACAATACTGTGCTCAACCCCCCTATCTGGTGGCCTACCATGTGGAAGGTCTCTAAAAACCTTTTCATATTTTTGCAAAAGTCTCTCTATCTCCTTTGGGTGTTTGAAAATATTTATAGTTGGCTTGGGAGATGTAATATGACATTCAGCAGCCCATTCTATATCCCCATGCCTCAATATAGATCTCATGCTATTGCAAGTCACTACTTGATTTGGATAAGTGTGTTGCCCTCTCACAACTCTTTGTACTCCTTTTGAATCTTGGAATTTCATTTCGGGAATTTGATAATTTACTGTATGCTCTCCTATTGAATACAACCATTGCACTCCCAAAACCACATTAGTATCAGCAACATCAACCACATAAAAACTATCAACAAAAGTATAGTCACCTACGGTGACTTGCAGCTTTGGAACCCATGTTTTGCATTGCATTGTGTTGTGACCCGGGAATGACAACTGTGAAGCCATCAAATGGTTCAATAGGTATCTTTCTTTTCTCTACCATATCTGCATCAATGAAGTTATGAGTGGCTCCTCCATCTACCAAAACTGAAGTTCTTTGTCCTTGTACCACACCCTTGCATCGGATAGTATGATAGCGAGGTACTGCTGAAAGCACTGCCATTCTTGCTTTGTCCGGTGAAGGCTGATTTTCTTCTTGTCTTTCCTCTTCTACTGCTGTCTCATATGCCTCTTCTTGATCTGAAATATGTCCATCTTCATCCATGCCCCCATCATACCCCTCATTATCAGAAAATACTTCTATGTATTGAGCCTTTCCTTTGGTACATTTGTGCCCCGGTGTCCATGGTTGGAAGCATGTGAAGCATAGTTTCTTTTTTCTTGTAATCCAATTCAAGATTGGGTTCTTCTTTGGGTGTGAGAAATTTAGGTGCAGTATGCCTTTGTGTGCTTTGAAATTCATCAGGTCTATTATGAGGTCCTGTACTTGAGAAAATATGCTCATTCCCTTTCATCTTTTCCCCTGAGTGTGAACCACTATTATCTCCTATCATCCCTTTGCCTGAAAGTTGGCTACCCAACAATTCGAAACCTTTCATCATTTGTTTATTCATATCTAGCATAACCATGGTAAGTCCTTCAAAACATGGTTTTAATGCTTCAATAAATTCCTCCTTATGTCTTAATTTTTCATCCTCCTCTCTACCCATTGTTTTAGAAAAGAACTCTTTTTCTGCTACTATCTCTTCTTCAACCAAAACTTCTTCAACTACTGATTCAAAGGGTGGTGTTTTATTTGTTTGGATTCTTGTTAATACCATCAGGTGCCAAGACCATGCTCTGATACCACTTGTAATATCCCTTTTTCAAATTTTATTAAAATGCCCAATTTTCCACTTTTTTTCCCAATTTCGACCTTTGACTAGTTTTACTGTTTTGACCTCCAAATCAACCCAAATGCTCCCAAATCTTCTGTAGGAGTGTATGAATGGTATTTAGATTTGAATATAAGGTTCAGGGATGTTTTTATGGCCCCTCCAAATACTTCTGCAAACTTGATTTGTATTCTGATCAATATATGTAATTTTGACTAGTAATTTGTGCATCAAATCCCCCTCGGGTAACACTGCAAATGGCCTTCCAAATGCCTCCAAACTCCCACAAATTTATGAACAGAGGTATATAATGTGTTAAGTATGTGATTAAGGTCTCATATGCACCATTAATTGATTTTTAATACTGTTCTAACTCTCTCACATTCAACAGCAAAAACCCCCAATTCGACCCTTGGGGAAATGGCACTATTTCACCTCCCAATACGACTAAACTGAGTAAAAATGCTTCAAATGCTCAATTACAGTACATGAAACTTGTAGAAGACATCCATGGAAATATATTTATCACAAATATATCAGAGAATCATCCATACATTCGAAATCATCATCAATACATTGGCTCACAACAAGGTAGTGGGGAAATGGCATTGTTCTTCCATTAAAAATGAGATTTATACATTTCTACTTGGAATTTCGACCTGAAAACTATTTGGAGATGAAGAACAGAGTATTTACTTCATATTACAAAAGAAATGGGGCATTAGAAGCTCCCCCAAAGAGTACAATAGCTCACCAAAAACGCCCTCCCCTCAAGAAGCACGAATATGCCTTCAAAACTGGAAACGGTGGAGAGAAAGTGCTGCACTAAACCAAACCATGAAACTTCCTGTAGCTGCTACCTGCAAATACAAACTCCATTAAAGCACCATGAAAGACCTGAGTTGCCTCTCCAAACACCAACTTGGATGGGAATCTTTCACCCTCGAAATGGCTAAGGCAAGAAACTAGTCATCCACTAGCTCTCTCTTCACAAATGCAATTTTTCTCAAATCATCAAAAGCCATTCTCATACTTGATTTCTACATTTTATAACCAACATTAGCCTTCAAGGGGTCGAAATCCTCTCAATAGATTCAATAATTTTCCATTTAGAAAATATTCCTCATTTGCCACTTGTCTCCTAGTTCCAACCTTCCATCTTCTCCCAAATTCGAATTTGAGTCTCTTTAGATTCCTCCAACTCCATGAGCGCCTTCTTGAGCCTATTTTTTGGGCTGACATGTCATAATGGTCAGGTGTAAGAAGTCAGGTCTGAATTTTGTCATAAAATGTCATAGATGCTTCATTATTGTTGTCATAAAACTAGGGAATTTAGCCCATGTGTCCACTAGTCTCCAATTTGACTCTTCCTCTCCCATGGAGGTTACTATTCCTTCCCATTTCGACCTAATATGCTCAATGCCATGTGTTATGACTTACCAACTCACCCAAGAGTGTTCACCTTCCCATGAATTCGAATTGGCAAGAGAGAGCTGCCATGTGTCAGTGAAAAATCAAGCTAGTGTGGGTCCCACCACCTCCATATGTCTCCAAAACCACTTGCCACCTAGAATTTCTCTTGAATTTATTTATTCATCATATTTATTAAATTCTTGAACCCTTCTAATGTCTAAATATCATTTATTAGTTTCCTTATTACCATCCCACATGTGCCCATCCAACCTAGGAAACTAGTAGGATTGATCGGATTGTCTTACTATGCACTTATTTGAATGGGGACATTACACCAAAGGTCACCCCAATACAATAATAATCCAAACTAATAACAGTCAATAAACCGAGGAAATGGGGAAAACCTCATGGGAAAAATACCCCCCCTAAAAAATAGACTGTAGCACACCAAAAGATTTAACTGCTCCAAACTCAAGTAGATATGTCTGGAGGTATCTTACTCTTGGGAGTAAATGGATCATGCTCCAAAAACATGTGCTTGAATTCTCCATCAGTGGATGCAAGTGAATGTGGAGACTTTATGAACTTGCTCTTCATACCAAAAATGGTGAGAACAAATCTGAAAATATAAGGATGATCCTGGAACCTGTGATTTGAACCAAGTGAGGTAGGATAAGCTCCAATAAGATCAAATAGCTCTTGAAACTTGAACTTCTTATCATAGAAGTTAAATCAGCTCCAAAAATAGATGAATGGTTTCTTGAGATCTCCTTTGAACCAACAAGGGTGAGATCAAAACCAAAATCAGAAAAAGTGCATGAGAATTGAACTCAAGCGAATGGTAGTGCTCTTCATCTTCATTAAAAATCTAAGAAAATTTGCAAATGATAGAACATAAGTCTATAGGAGGCATGCAATGAAGGAGGGCGAATGCTTCACCTCCAAAATCAGATTTTACCTCCAAAACTTCAAGTAGATCATTATTCTGCATACCGGCAAACTCATGTGAAAGAGAGGATTCAAGAACCTCTTCGGAATCTAGAGTATGAGCTTGTTTATCTTGCTCAGAATTCGAAATAGAAGACTTTGAGAGAATGAGTGTTGAATCTATAGTTTCTTCTTCATCTTGAACAATGGATGAGGCCAAGACATAATCGGAGAGAGCATATAAGGAGATCTTACTGGGCTTGTTCTCCAAAAGGCTAGCATGATCCTATTCTTCCTGCTTTCCAAATTCTCTGTCAAGTTGGACCCATAGATCACTTGGATTTTCAGCAGTATTACTGAGGTAGCGCATACAAGGAGACATAGCAAGACACATTGCTCCAAAAGCTCTGTCACAATAATTGAGCCAATCATTCTCCTCTTCATCGGAATCAAAATCTCTTGTATTACCAATGCACATATCAAAAAGACATTGTCTCTTCAAGAATGCAATCATCTTTGGTTTCCATTCATCATAGTTGAATGGAGTAAGAATATTTTGTGAAGAAGAAGTCTCCATCTTTGCATTAGCGAATGCGCATGGAGGAAGTAAGAAACCTGCAAATCACACACAAACAAACACTATGTTTTCCGCCTTACATGCACATGAGCGAATGCACATGAGATTTTTGCATGCCGCTGCTGAAATATATTGGTGAGCAATTCACTCAATCTTCATGTAGAACACCTGCAGAAAAGATATCTTGTCCCTGCCGTGGCTTTGATACCATGTAAAATTAGTCACAGCAGATCTATTGAACAAGTAGATCAATCACAACAGATGAACATAAAAAATATGGTGTAAAACTGTGCAAAACATGCATCAGTGCTCAATATCCCAATGAGGGTGAATAATTACAATACAATACAGTTACAATGACTGAGCAATTTGAATTGACTAAGAAGGTCATTTGATTACTGAATGGTTTAGCTTGGCTCCAACTAGGAGTCCTCATCATCAATCAGTGGTGGTCATCAATGCACAAGAACCAGTCATCCAGGTGTCAATCTAAGTCTAACTGAGTGTAACAAGTGTAATTGAAGTGTGTAGCACTAATATAGGGAGGGAGGCTCAGTGGAGGGCGCATGGGAGGCTTAACTGAAGTCAGAACAAGTCATCTAGTCACTCTGGAGGTCCAACGGAGTGAAACAGTCAGTTGGGAGTGAAACTAGCCTCAAATCAGGGAGAATCGGAGCTAACTGAGTGTAAACTGAGGTGGTAGGTGAAGAAATGCGCCCTTCTCTGGAAGTAGGTGAGAAGTGGGCGCCTTCATGACTAGGAGGGCTAAAGAACTGATGTAAGAAGCTCCCGGGTGCTAGAATAAGGTGGGTAAGGTGCTGGAGGCATCAACCTGGTGACTGGGATGCATGCAAACCCTAATTGCATGCAAGGTCCTGAAAATGATGATGTGGATATCCGAACACACATAGGGTGCTCTTTCATTTCCTTCTCAAAATTTAGCAGATAGTGACGGGGCTTAGAGTTCTCAACAACGGGAGGATTCTGCTTAGAGGACAAGAAGATAGGAGCAACTAGCTGATTCAAAGCGAGGCGGACTCCATTCGAGAAGCCTTTGCTCCCAAGTCCCTTAGTTTCATCCAAAGACAAGGAGAAATGATAGTGTTCAAAGACGAATTTCTCCCGAGGGTTTGTTTTAATAGTTCCCCAGGAAGAGATAAATGATAATACCTAGTGAAAGGGTACAAATAGGCGTCGGTTCATTATTTTCACACTGGTTAGAAGGATGTGAGGTAGGAACATGTGAGGACATCCTTACACCGATCCTAGACAAGGACATCAGAACCGACAACACAACATGAGAAAAGCGTCGAGAAAACCGGGAAGGAACAATAAAATAATAACAGAATATGTTGAGTAGTTATGGCGGTAAAACATGGGCCTACGGAAAAAAAACACCAGCTTCCCACTTTTTTCGCCTGGTTGGTACTAGGCTCGCCACCAGGTGGCGAGATTGACTTCAAGGCCCATGTTTAACATGCCATAACCACAAACAACTCACAGTGGAAACGAGCCAGAAACCCTTGTTGCCATATGAGGTACACTGCATCCTGTTCACGCTAAAACCCTCTTTAAGAGTTTAGTTGGTGCATATCAAAAACCCAACAATGATTCATTCTCGATTCTTCTAACTCTACCCCTACCCCATTGCAGCTGAATAATTTCCATTATATATATATATATAGTTCAAAAAGCAAGTATGAACTCATAGCTACGTACTTGCAGCTGAATAAAGCAAGTATAAACTCATAGCTATGTACTTGCAGCAGAATAATTTCCATTATATATATATATATATAGCTCAAAAAGCAAGTATGAACTCGTAGCTAAATAAAAGCTTACTATTTTTTTTCAAGGAAAAAAAACACATATGGATTAAAATTATTAGAACATAAGACTTTCAAATAAACTCTGTTTTTGTGTGACTTCATTTATGAAGAACAGGTGAAAGTTTTTATTAATTTTTTTTTTATAAATAAATGTAAAATTTGATTGTTTTACGATAAAACCAAAATTTTAATGATAAAATCACAATTCATTTAACAAAAATATAATACAATTTATAAATGCAAAATCATAAAAATGAAATTAAAAAAATATTTAAAATTAAAATCACTCAAGAGATCAAAATAAATTTGGTTCTTATAGGAAAATTAGAAATCAAATGCATAAAATCATTTTCACAATAAGCAATGGTTTATTTTCAAGCTCAATGGATTAAAATGCCTTTTTAAAACCAGGTTAAGTGTATTGTTTAGATTTGAGTAAAAGTGGCTTTTCTATAAATTTATAGCAATGTGACGAGAGTTAGCAAACATGTCTAAATAAAGTCAGTGTTTTTTTTTTGAATTGATTGATGCATGAGAGGCGGTGCGCGGGAGCTGCTGGGGCGATGGCGGAATACAACAGACTAGGGTTTGAACAGATTTTCTAGCATGGAAACATTGGTGCGCGGGGTGGACTCTTGTGTTAGCTTATGAGCTGCTGGTTGCTGTTACAAGCCGTTATACCATTTTGGGACTTCATACACGGATACGACGTTTTCTTTGTTTTGGCGTTTTACAGGGTAAGTTAAACATTATCAGTTGCGATTATATTCATGTTGGGTAGGCTTTTGTGGTCTATGTGTTGTTACAATATGCGCCGATATTAGCCGTGGAGGCTTTCATAAGTTGTGCCGTGGGATACCGGAATTCGGGGTCTTGGAATCATATCCACTGGTAACAGTTCATGCCGGCAAAACTGGGGTGGACCACCGAATCTTATATGCCATTATTCTATCTGGACCGGTTTCTCGTGGATTCGGTTACTATTTCAACACCTTTGTCGGGGTTTTTTCGCCGCTGAAGATTTGTTTTGACCCGGCATTGCTGGGACCTGTCTTCATCGAGCTGCCGAAATGGGAGAAAACATGCTGGATGCCGTCATACCAGTGGAGAACAATTTGACTGTGTCGGACTACATGATTGAGGAAGCCAATTTGTTCAAACCGGACTCTTTCTTCAAAAACCAGCTGTGTGAAAAACGGGCTTCAAACCCCAACGACCGACAGGTGGCGACACATGGGAAGACTCAAAAGGGACATGTGGCCATGGGGAAGACACCTGGAGATGCCTCGGGCTCTGACCCATCAGTCAGCAGTGTTAGGGCTCGACAGGACCGGGGCGTAGGTGAACGACATGGGTCGTCATCTCACGCGAACAGACGATTGAATGGCAAATACTTTAGCAGGCCCGGTGAAGCTTGGATGACGGTCGGCCGAGACATAGGCCTTGAGGAGATTGTGGAGTTCAACATGACTGTACTTGTAGGTAAATTCTCATACCACGCCATGAATCGCAGAAATGTTGTCAAATGGATCGAGGAGTTATGGAACCCTATCCTGAAATACACTGCACAGGTTTTTGCACTGGCATGTGGATGGTACGGGTTTAAGTTCCAGCAGGAGGCACATTGTAATCGCATTCTTGACGGATTGTGGCTATATGGAACAGGGAGCTTAATGCTCCAAAAATGGCAGACGGACTTTGATCCTGAATCGGCCTCGGTTCGCCTGAGACACCTATGGGTTCTACTGCCTAGCCTTCCATTGGCTTTATGGAACCGTGGGGCCTTTGAGGCCATTGGAAACCGTCTTGGGAGATTTCTGCATGTGGAGGAGGAACACCTCAATGGTTTTGACCGGCGCATGGGGCAGATGTTGGTTGAGGTGGATGTTTCACTTGGTCTTATTGATGTGCTGCATATTAATTGGCGTGGACGTCAGCTGGCCCAGATCATTGACTACTGGGGCATTCCATTTCGTTGTTCGAATTGCAAAGCAGTGGGACACCTGTGGCGACAATGCACGGCTCCGGCTTCTTCTGGACGCATCAAGGATGGGGGCCCGTTCTGGTCGTTAGATGATGGTAGTGATATCGAGATGGATGAGACGGGCGCTCTTGATGGCTTCTCCAACCGGGTACTCAACCCTCTTGCACCTGACTCGGCGATTTTCCGTAAGTTGGAACTACAGGACCCTAAATTTTTTCATCCACTAAATGAGTTGGATATATCTTTTATTAATACATTAGATTTGAACAATGGAAATAATGGTAATTATATGAGACGTCGTCAAAACATGGATACTTTCTCCTCCGGGTCGGGACAGACATCAAATGAAATTTCTGAAAATGATGACTCGGTTTCTGAGACTGAGTTGGCGGATAAGATGAAAAATCTCAGCCCTGTGAACAACATATCGGTTATATCGGTACCTCCCAGCCCTCCTTCTTCTACTGTCCCGACGGTTATTGTATCTACCGACTCTGAGGTACCCTTCCTTGCCCAGGATGATGTGAAACGTTGTGAGGATGTCATGAAGAGTATTGGTAAGAACAATAGTGTCAATGATGTTGGGGGCACGGGGACCTGTGGATTGATCCCGGAAAACTTGTCAGTGAAGGAATGCCCCAATGTTGGACACAATACACCTTCTGAACTGGGTGGGAATACGTTACTCATTCCATCATACTCAGATATGGTGAAGAAGTCTCCCATCCCTACATATTACCGGAATAGGGTTGTGGTTCCAAACGAGCCAATGGAAAGGGATTTGAGGGGAACTTTGGACCAGAAAGATACGGTCCTGGCTGGGGGGTTTTGCAACACTTCTGCTGCAATCATGCCCGTTACCACTGGTGACATATGTATACATAAGGGGGAACATAGGGGTGGACTAGCACAGGATTTCTCTCCTTTGAAAACTAGAAGTGCCAGGAAAGGCAAGAAGGTCACTTTGGGGGGGACAGAGGATGACCTTCGCAAGGTGAACTCCCCAAACTCTTCTGATACCCGGGCTCTTAGAGGAATGAAAGCCCTTGCGAGGGTTAGGAAATGATTTTTTTCTCTATGAATATTAGAGGGGTGGGGGGCCTACCCAAACAACTGGCCCTCAAACGTGTGTTAGAAATTGTCAAACCAGATTTGGTACTTCTACAGGAAACTATGGTCTGTGAGGAAAAGGCCCGCATCTTTTTTAATAAAGTCAAGCCGAGATGGATGTGTTGTTCTGTGGATGCGGCTGGACTTTCGGGTGGTCTATTAGCGGCTTGGAACCCGCTTGTTTTGAGACTAACTCCTTCACATATCTCACTTGGAATCTTGCTGTCCGGAACCATCAGGGGCTCGGAGAAGAAGATTAACATTATAAATTGTTATGGTCCTTATAGTGATCGAGAGACTTTCTAGAACCTGGCTGTCTCGGAACATCTGCTGAATCTGGAGAATTTAATTATTGCTGGGGACTTGAATTTTACTTGGGGTGATAAGGAGTTTTGGGGGGGTTTGGCCAGGAGGGACCCCCTGGGACCTTTTTTCTCAAATTTATTCATGAAGTTTTCTTTGGTAGATGTGGCCCCGCGGCCGTTGGCACCAACTTGGACAAACGGAAGATTGGGGGAACATCTGATACAGAAACGTTTAGATCGATTCCTTATATCGAAATCTTTGCTATCTTGTTTACAGAATTACAGGTCCTGGATACATCAAATTAAAATCAGCGATCACCTGCCTATTGTTCTACAATTTGATGATGAACCCTTCAACAAATCCTTCCCCTTCAAATTCAATTCCACATGGCTTTCCGTGGTGGAATACACTACAGGAGTGAGGAATATGTGGATGCAGGTGGATGTTTCGGGGGAGAGATCTGCCATGGACAAGCTGGCGGTGAAACTCAAGGTGTTGAAAGACTACACTATAAAGTGGGAAAAAAACAAAAAAGCCAGGATGGGAAAGGAACTAGCTGAGATTGAAATGGAAGTTGAATACCTGCTGAATCGTGGTGTTGGCACTGGACTAAACAATATGGAACTTTCAAAACTTTCTTCGCTGGAATGTCGAAAAATGAAAATACTCTTGATGCAGGAAGAATCCTGGCCACTGAAGAGTAGAGCTACCTGGCTCAAAGCGGGGGATATGAATACAAAATTTTTTCATCGTTTTGCTGATTCCCGTAGGATGCAAAACTCCATTTGGGATCTTAATGATCATATGGGCCGGCGGATTTGGGGGGAGGAAAATTTGATGAATGAAGCTGTTCATCACTTCCAGGAATACTATTGTGATCCAAAAAATACAACTCTGGCTGAACAGTTCAAACTTATCAAGGAATATCCACGGATGTTCAATGAAGTGGAAGGGGATAATATTTTCCTGGATGTCTCTTTGGAGGATGTGGAAAACACCCTGCGAGTTTTTGCAAAAGACAAATCTCCTGGACCGGATGGGTGGACGGTAGAGATCTTCATACATTTTTTTGATATTATGGGGGAGGATCTGCAGATGGCTGTGGATGAATCTCGGAAACTGGGCATTGTCTCTGGGGCACTAAACTCTACATATTTGGCACTCATTCTGAAGTCATCTCATCCAAACAATTATGATGAATTTAGACCGATTGCTTTATGCAATCTGGTCTATAAGATTATTGCCAAAATAATTGCTGATAGAATCAAACCACTGCTCTCTAGGCATATATCCATGGAACAGTATGGGTTTCTTTGTGGGCGGCAGATCCATGATGCTGTGGGTGTGACACAGGAAATCTTTCATACTATTAAGCAGAGGAGAATTGAAGCACTCATCCTACAATTGGACTTGGTGAAAGCATATGATAAGGTTGATTGGAATTTCCTGAGACTAATTCTTATACAGATCGGCCTGCCATGGAAAGTAATGAAATGGATTATGGCATGCATATCCTCTGTCAATTATGCTATTCTGATCAATGGTCATCCTACTGAATATTTTAAGGCTTCTCGGGGTCTTAAACAGGGTTGCCCACTTTCTCCCCTCCTGTTTCTGTTGGTCATTGAAGGTTTGAGCCTTTCCATTCACAAGGCCCGTCGGGAGGGAGGGATTGTTGGCATTAAAATAACAAGGGAGATATATGTTACACACTCTTTGTTTGTGGATGATGATATGCTATTTGGTATGGGTATACTTGCTGAATGGATTCAATACAAGAAAATACTTGATCTTTTCTGTTTGGTTACTGGCATGATTATCAGCTATATTAAATCATTCTTCTTGAAACACTCCTTGAAGGAGGAGGTATAGCAGTCGATCAGCAATATCCTGCCATTAAAATTCAATGAACTTGAGGCTGGTACTAAATATCCGGGATTCTTCATCAAGCCAACAAAATATTTGATAAATGATTGGTCATGGCTTGTCAGACGATTTGAAATGCGCATTAGTCATTGGTATTTTCGGCATCTATCCTTGGGTGGCAGGCTTACCTTGGTGAAAGCCGTTTTACAGAACTTAGGGGTATATTGGTTCTCACTGTGCAAAATCCCTCGTACCATCCTTAGTCTTATCAGGCGGAAGATATTCAGTTTTTAATGGTCGGGGGGTGGAAATCAGGAGAAATTTCATCTTATGAACTGGAGGGTATTGGCTCGTCCCTGGTACTCGGGAGGATGGAATATTAAGGATTTAGAATTATTTGTTATGGCCCTGCACGCAAAGAGTCTCTGGCGCGTTCTCTTTGATCACTCGATATGGGGGAGGATTATCAGAGCCAAATATTTGAGAAATATTTCGGTGACAAATTGGTTGCGTTTGAACAGTCATGCAACTTTGGGTGTCTCAAATATTTGGAATGGTCTGATGGGAGCCTTCCGGGTTATTACACACTGGATTGCTTGGTTACCGGGCAATGGACGTGATATAAAGTTGGGACTGGATCCGTTCTTGGGTGGTTCATCGAGACACACTCTATCGTTGGACTTAAGGTCACATCTCAGAGCAAATGGCTACTATACTTTGGCACATGTGGCTGGAAGGTATGAGGATGGGCGACCTCAGTGGATCTCGGCTACTCAGTTGGGACTAACAGGCTCCTTGGGGATCGAATGGGATGAGTACATCAGGCCGATATATCTATCTAATATGAGGTTATCCGATGATGCTGACAGATTGGTTTGGATGTGGGATGTAGCTGGTGGGAACGTAACAGCAAAATTGGCATATGATGCAATTTTTGCTGAGACACAGATTTTGGTTCGTTGGTGGGATAAAACTATTTGGAAACTTGTCTTGCCCCTCAAGATAAAATGCTTTGTCTGGCTTGCGTTGAGTAACAAGATTCTAACCTGGGACAATCTCTGTCGATGTGGTTTCTGCGGTCCGGGATGGTGCTCCCTATGTTGTTCACAAGAGGAAACGGTTGACCATCTATTCACCTCCTGTCTGTTCATAAGGGACCTTTGGACCTTAATTGCAAACAAAGTGGGAATTCATTTTCGATGGAACTACTGCTCTCTTAGCGATTGTCTCGCTGCTTGGTCTCGCAATGATTCTGGGTGTACAAAACTCCCATATTTTATGATCTGGGAGGTTTGGAAAGCTAGAAATCTATATATTTTTGAGAACAGAGCTCCCTTCAGGGAAGGGATATGTTATAAAACCCTTGTTGCTCATAATGAATTTGTTTCTATCCACGGAGCTATTAGGGGTAGAGATAAACCTGAAAAGACTCTTCATCATGCCCCCCCTGTGCTGATATTCCCATGCGGATTCTTTGATGGGGCTGCGGTGGGCAGGTATGGGGGGGGTGGTGCGGGTGCCATTATACACATTTCCAACGATGTCTACATACATATCTGGCTAAATCTGGGCAATGGATCCAATACTAGGAGTGAGTTATGTGCCTTTTGGCTCTTACTGTTCTGGGCTCGGATGCGAAAGATCACATCACTTGTGGTTTTTGGAGATTCATTATCTATTATCTCTTGGGCGAGAGGCAGAACAACACTCAATGTTTTGCTTCTTAAACACTAGATGGATGCGGCTCAGACACTTATCCGGGATTTTCATCACATACATTTTGAACATGTATACTGGGAGGCTAATATGGGGGCGGACATGCTGTCTAAGAAGGCACTTAACTCTGAGGTTGGGGTCATCAAGTGGCAGGAATGGCGGGAGGATATTCTGTTTACACAGGGCTCTTATCATTTACACTGGACTTGATGTTTTTGTTTTGTTATGTTATTTTCTTGCACATTATTACGTGTTGTTATACTTATATGTTCTGTTAGCTCTATGTGCAGATCTATATTAGGGGCTGGCTCCAACTACTTGTTGGACGTTTTTGTACACCCCCTTTTTTGCGGCACTCTGACAGTTGTTTATTGGATGCACCTTGGTATATATAGCACTGTTGGTTTTATTTGATATATTTGGAGATTGGCAGTTGTGACTGTCAGTTCTTGTGAACATTATATATTTTTGTTATGGACACTTTGATGTATTTGGTGATATATGGATCCGTTTCTCCTGCTGGAGGGATCCATATTTTACTTTGTGGACATATGACACTTTTTATGGGACTATTCTGATGTTGATGATGACACTTCGGGCTATATGTCTGACATGGCATGAGCTCTCTAGGACAGGCTTTGAGAACAGTTTGTATGTTTCTGACAGCTGGTGTTATTTACTATTTCGTATATTAATAGTAAGTTATATTTTTCTGTGGAAAAAGTGAGTGTTTTTTTGGGCTTTTGCTGTAGGTGGGGTGGCTGGGGCAGTTGGTTGTGGTCGCCCCCACATCGGAACGACCCCCTAACCAATGTTTTCAAGGCACATTTGCCTCCGAGCTCGCATCAACTACTCTACATATTTAAAAAAAAAAGTCAATTTTTTTTTGACAAACATTAAAATATAATAAAAATTTGTGACATACATTTCAGTTTCCTTGTGGAGAAGTTTCCCCCAAAATTCCATAGTTGACAAGTTTTAGAAGAATGAGGAGATGCACTCGCCGTAATTTAAGGAACATGATTTATTTATTTAATTAAATAAATAAGAAGTTATTAATTTAATTTAACATATTAATTTTTATTATTTTTATTGTGATTATTTAATTCAAAATATAAATATGAATATTGATAATTTTAAAAACTTTATGGTTTGTTTCGTTTATTAAATTTCCATGATCATGTAGCTATTATCTGATGTACGCTTTATGCTTTGTTGACTTTTTTGTATAATATCTCCAAAACCTAAAGTGGATGAAAGTGGGATTTGGATCTTTAACTGAATCTGTTTGAATTGGACGACCTACGTATGCAACTGGGCTCCTTTTGGATTGTGAAATATTCCTTGGCATGATGTTGAAAGAATGGGAAACCTTAAAGACAAAATATCTGCAATACCAAAAATGGATAAATGTATGTGCAATATTCCTTAGGATAAAGTTATATATATTTTAAAATAAAATGACTCCCACAAGGTTTTAATAATAGTTGTTTATATTTTAAAATAAAATGAATTATGATAAAATATAAAGTGAATTTTGAAAGTTTTATATCTAATTTATATTATAAATAGATAAGTGAAATTATAGATAAGTTTTATATTCTAGTCCATTTTCTAAAATAATTATTAATAATTTTGTTTAAATTTAGTTAGTAAGTTATTTAAAGAAATTGCAAAAAATTAAGAAAAATAAAAATTATAAGGAAATTTAATGGAGTTGTCTAAATATTCTATATTTTGGTTAAAATCGTTATAATATGGGGATTTAAATTTTGGTGGAATTTTATTTTTTCATTGTTCAAACTTCATTTTTTTATCGTAGAAATGATTCAACACCCTCAAATACCTCAATTATATTATGTAATCTTTATAACTTATACCTCCATATTACGATCGAGACTACTCTAAAATTAAGCAAGCTTCCAAAAGAACCATTTACAAGTATTTTAAGTTGTCTTATTATTTAAAGAAATTGAAAAGGAAAAAAACAAAAAATGAGTGGGAATATTAGGTTTGTCCATCACAAAAATCATATAATCTTTATAACTTATACCTCCAATTCACGATCAAGACTACTCTAAAATTAAGCAAGCTTCCAATAGAACCATTTACAAGTATATTAAGTTGCCTTATTGTTTAAAGAAATTGAAAAGGGAAAAACAAAAATGAGTGGGGATATTAGGTTTGTCCATCACAAAAATAAGTGGGGATATTAGGTTTGTTCATCACAAAAATGAGTGGGGATATTAGGTTTGTTTATTGAATAGTTAAGATTTTATAGAATTAATACTAGTAATTATCCCAAAAGATAAAAAAAGAACATAGATAGAAGCAACAAACTACAAGTGTCATGCAAGTTTGTTCATTCTTTTTTAAATGAAAGTGTCACAAGTATGGACACTATCCCAATTAAAAAGTGGATCCATGAGACAGTAATGACACAGCCACGACCAATACAAAAGTGGATCTATGTGACAATACAAAGGACATCTCCATCGCAACCTGGATGCAATCAAAGTACAAAGGTGCGTCTAGGGTCTTCTACTCAATCGCAAATGATACGAATCTAGCCATGTGATTACAAGGTGTTGAAGTCGAACATGGTAGAAACCATTTGATTATCGGTCAATGATGTGAACCGTTAACAAATGCGAGGGAAATCACCAATGATGACAATGATCCCCAAGGTATCTATAGTACATCTCAATGAAATGCGAATGAATGAGTTGATGTCGAGCATTCAAGAGATTGTTCGATCAAAGGTCAATGATGTAAACCTGATGTCGAACACGAGGAAACCTGCTATTGAGGCATGCAGGTACCAAGGTACTAGTGGTTGATTCCTAAGTTTGATTCCCGGATAGTGATTTGGCGTCGACGGGAATAGACTCGTTGAAGGTGGGCCATAATGATTCCCACATCATCGACACGAAATCGGAACGAAAGATAGTATAGGACAATGAAACGATAGAACATGTACTGACACAGCAGAGGTTTGACACAATGAATGACTCTGAACAATGCAACCCTTTGAACATATAACGAAATGTAACAGGACTTGGCAGCAGGGATTATTGATAGCAGAGGATAGACATCGAATGAGTAGGCTCGTGGCCAGAGAGATGACTTAGGATGATGACCATAACTCAGCGGGAATAGATACCCAAAAATAGACAAGGGACAGACGCATGCCATGTTCAAAGGTGACAATTGACAAGATGCCAAAAAAATAGACTCGACTTGTTTCCCATTTCCCCCCGACATGATAGACAAGTACCTCTTTGTTGTTTTTCGAGCTTGAAGAGGATAACAGATGCTCGGTATAGCTCATCTCATAGACGAGTCCAATATCACATGTTTTACGAACTTGAGAAAGGAGGGGTTCGTCCCAAAGTGGGTCCTTCAATGTCAAATTTTAACGAGTCGAAGGAAGGAAAACTCGATAGTTTTTCACATTTAGAGAGCCTGAAAAACTTAACGAAGGCTCCAAAGTGTACTTTTTTGTAAATTTAGTCTCTCGATCCCGAAAAAGTGTAAAACAATTCCCGAGAGAACTCTCCTAGTCAAAAATTGACTGAGGTATACCTTTCTCGTAAATAGTCTAGACGGGCTGACAAAGGGGTAACCTATCACCGAATAGACGACCTTTCAAATACTTTTACAAGTGTGAAAGAGACAAGATCACTTGGCAATCTTTTCAATTTTAGGGAGTCTGAAAAGAGCTTAATTATGGACTCCAATGGTCTTTTTCGTAATTTTTAATTATTCTGGTATGAAAAAAGAATAAAATACAACCAGGATAATACTTTCCTCATCGTTTAACGAGCATGAGTAAAGCTGACTAAGCTCGACACCGTCTACTTGAGTTTGACAAGCACGATACAGGTGTAAAAGCGCTTGGAATCTTTTTCAAGTTTTAATCCAGAACACGAAAAAGATAAAGTAGGCTCAAAATGAAGGTCAAATAAATAAATGAACGCCAGTGTGAACATTTTTAAAGGAGACCCTGTCAACAAATGCTCATGGAACCAGATATTAGTAATGTGAAATGGGTTTTAAATTAACCAAATAAAATAATGAGTAAAAAATAAGTGAAAAAGTTATATAAGGGATAGGTAAATATGGAAAATTACCATTTCACTTGTGCATTTGTCCAAAGAGGAAATTTTACCCATTGAGGAGCAAAAACTTCAAGAGTTCATATCTGGAGATCCAGAGCACAGTTTCAAAAGTCATCTGTGCCAGGTAAGAGCTTTCAAGCCCCTCTTTCATTTCATAGATAAATAACTTGATTTCAGTAAGTAGAAGTTCATTTTTGGGAAGGCCCTAATGGGCAATTTTCGCCCTTAAGAGTACCGTGCCCTCTCCCTATTGGGAAGCGTGGTACTGAGGGATACTACTGCTCTGTAAGGTTAAACAGGGGCGCGGTACTGTGCAGTACCGCACGGTCGTGTTGCCCCCAGGCGCGGTAGTGGCGATTTTTAAGATAAAAAAAATTGATTTTTCTCCAATTTTTAGCTGAGATCAAGTTATTAAATGATTAATGAATGTTTCCTATGACCTTTTGCAGGTGTTTGCAACTCGTTTGAGGAAAAATGGTCAGTTGGAAAGAAAGAGAGAATGAGGCAGATGATTTGTTGGCCAAAGATGACCAAGAGACCTTGACTGCATTGCGGGAATGTGGCTTGTTGAAATTCTTCAAGACCAAAGGTATCCGCAAGCAAGCCAAACTTCTCACCCATATTATTCAAATGTGGGACCCCGACATTCAAGCTTTTCGAGTTGGAGAACACACCCTCGAGATTGAACTCGAGGACATTTATTTCCTCACGGGCCTCTCAAAGAGAGGAGCCTGGGTGAGTTTTACTGGGTTCACGGCCTCGGAGGCGAGCACTGATGCTTTAATTGCTCGTTATTGTTGTCAAGGTTCGGGGAAGAAAAGCAGTAAGGTGGTCATTAAGGACATTGTAGAACTTCCTTTAAAAATCGTGTTGTTCACCATCACACGTGCAGTAGGGAGTACGGGTCCCCATCAGGCGTCCCGTACACAGATGAATCTTGTAGTGGATTGCATGGTAGGAACAGTATTCAATTGGTGTGAGGCAGTATTGACCAACCTCAAAGAGCAAGTGAACAAGTGTAGGCTTGGAGAGAACTCTCAGTTTGGGTACGGGAGAATTTTGGTCACCTTCTTCTTAGCGAGGGTGCCGTTGTTGCATCCACAGTTGACCATGCCCGCCCGTCCACCCACCGAGCCATTGATGGCTTGATGGAGTGAGTATGCAGGACGACTCGGGGGGCCACAACGTTCGGCTTTCGTTGAAGACTTCTTCTCATGGCTCGAGGAACAGATCGTGATGATCGATGACTACCCCTATGTAGGGGTGGAATTCCGTGAGGACATAGACTTGGCACTGCCGGAAGATGAGGATTGGGACAATACAGGTATGACCTTCATAAATGTGTTTTTTAATTTTTTGAATATATGATTTTTAATTATTTTTTAGAATGTGTAAAAAAGATTTTAATATATATACGTGTGCATGTCGCAGATCGTGGACCACAGAGACCTACAGGGTACTCGTCGTTACGCCGAGGTGGTGTTGATCGTCGAGCCGCTTCAAACGAGGAAGAAGACGAGGATGAGGCGGGAGGGGTCCAGGAGATAGAGAGGAACCTACAGGGTTTAACCCATGGGGTCCCAGCTATGAGGATGGACGACGTCCCTTTGCATCTCCAACGCCATACCGTAGGTGTGCCTAGGCGTATTGGATGACTCCTCCGTAGGGTGGCTCGGGCTATAGTGTGCTATCACCAACAGCATGAGGAATCTGAGGAGGAACATGATAGATCTCCCAGATCTTCTTAGATGGTAGCTTTTATCTTTTTGCGGCATGTACACGATATGTAGGCTTTGAGAGCCAAATTTTTGTATGGGACTAAGTCCCAAATTTTGTCTTTAAAACACAAACTTTATATATTGGAAAAAACACTTTTATATGCAGTGATATATATACATGGACCTACTTTCATGATCTATTTATTTACAATGACTTGTGTGTTCATTTTATGATGTGTTTTTATGTATGGGAAAGATGCCAATCCAAAATGTAATTAGCTAGTGAATCAACTACACAATTGAATTCTCTTGGTATGTGTTGGTATGAAATAAAATTAAAAGATCGTTCCAAGAGGCGTACCCTTTGAAATAAGCGAAGTAGGATAGGATTGCGAACTATGTAAACACGATTCAGATGAGAAACCACAAGTTGGGAGTCTAAAAATACTGATAGGGAGTCAATTCCAAGGGAAGCAACCTCTGTCAAGAGTCCGATGACTGCATGGTACTCTGCAATATTGTTGGTTGCGGGACCCAAACAATTGGCTCCTAAAGATAGCAACTCGCCAGTGGGAGAATAGATTACCCATGCTTCTGAAGCGAGGTTCCGGGTATGTCGGCTCGCACCGTCGGTGAATCCGAAGTAGGTAGACATCTGCGCATAAAGCACAAGTCAAGGTAAGAATGGATACATGAGATCCGTGCGTGCACACAAAAGATAAATGAAAACAAACTAGGTACATTATGTACAAAAAGTATCTCGCGTAGGATGATCCTACGCATAGAAACGTTTGAGGTACAGCCCATTGCAGGGCCGTGCCAATGGTGTGCCATCACAATCGACAAGTTCATAGGCTCCTTTCTCCAAGACACGTTTTACAACAAAGGGGCCGTACCACATAGATTCTAGCTTTCCTTTGCCAAGTTTATCGTGCATTTGATCACATGTGAGTACGAGATCACCTTCATTGAAAACCCGAGGTTGAACGGATTTTTCATACTGTGTTTTGACGCGTTTTTTATGAGCTTCGTTGGCTAAAGCAGCGTCTTGACGAGTTTCATCTAGCTTGGCTAGGTATAGAAACAGTTCCTCTTCGGAAGTGGTGTGGGGAAGTAGCTCTATGGCTATCTTAAGTGACGGAATTTCACATTCAATCGGTAAAATGGCTTCCAGGCCATACACCAATTGGAATGGTGTAAATCCGGTAGCACTTTTTACTAAGGTTTGGTATGCCCATAGTGCCAAAAACAGAGATGAGTGCCAGTTGGACTTATGAGTACCCACAATACCCTGAATCATTCGTTTCAAAACTTTGTTAATGGCTTCAACTTGGACATTAGCTTGTGGGTAGTACGGGATTGAGTTTTCATGATGAAAACACAACTTGGCACTCAGTTCCTCAATCATATGGTTCCTAAAGTGGGAGCCATGATCGGTCACAATGGATTGTGGGACGCCAAACCTAGCTATAATGTGATTGAATATGAATTGTACTGTTGTTTTTTCGTCTTCAGCATAAGTAGGCATCGCTTCAGCCCATTTTATGAAATAATCGACAGCTACTATGACATAGCTATGCCCCCCGGCTGAAGTGGGATTACAATGCATGAAATCTATGCCCCATTTGGAAAAGGGGCTGACGACAATAACAGGATGGAGTGGAGCAGGATGCGAGCATGTCTTACTATGAAAGAATTGACAGGGTGGACATTTCTTAACCGTTTCAATGCAGTTTTTAAAAATCGAGGGCCAAAAATATCCCGCTCGCAGTATCTTCTGGGCCGTAGCCATCCCAGAGAGATGACCAGCACATGCTCTAGCGTGGCAGTCATTAAGAATGTGTTTTGCTTCATCTAAAGTCAAACAGAGTCGAAGAACAGTATCGACACCACGCCGATAAAGGGTATCGTTGAGTATGAGGTAGTACTTGGCGTGATGTCGGATACGTCGACGTTCATCGCGGGTGAGGTCAAGGTGGAAACATTGGGTTTGGAGATATAATAAAATATCCCCGTACCATGGGTCAACGTCCTAATGAGGAATAACGATTCATCAGGAAGAGAATCGATGGGCTCGGGTTGCTTGGTAGCATGGGGCAAGTTACAAATCAACTCAGCAAAGACCAAAGACTTCTTGGACTTGGCTTTGGCAAATTCCAAGTCAAACTCTTGTAGGATGACGATCCAACGAGAATATTTGCCCCCAAGCACTTGACGTGTGAGGATATAATACATTGGATTGAAATCCGCTATGACAGTGGTCCGGCGGAGTAGAATGTAATGACGAAACCTTTGGACAACAAAAACTGTTGCCAGAGCCAGTTTTTCAACATGTGAATAACGAGTTTCAGAGTCGAGAAGACTCTTACTAAGATAGTATACCACATGTTCTATGCCATTATTGTCTTCTTGGACTAACACCATACCGATGGTGGAAATCGAAGCTGCGAGATAAAGAATGTAATCCCGTGTGTAATTGGGGGGTTGAATCATAGGATCTTTAGTTAAGGCTGCCTTTAGATTATCAAAGGAGCATTGGGCTTCGTCGTCCCAGATGAAGGGAGTGTTCTTCTTTAGAAGCCTCATATAGCCTTTTGTTATCTCAGAAAAATTACAAATGAAATGGCGTAGAAAGTTTGCGTGCCCTTGCAAACTTTGAAGTTCTGGGATGTTTGTGGGGGAAGGTAGGGCTAAAATAGCTTCTACCTTCACAGGATCTAAGCGTATACCGCTTTTGGAGATTATGAATCCCAAAAGTTTTTTGGCTTCAATGCAAAAGACGCACTTATGTGGATTCAAACGGATATTGTAGCGACGACACCTTTCAAAAATGGCACCTAAGTGATCAAGATGGTCTTCTCGAGTCTGAGAATGAGCGGGAAGGTCATCAAGATACGGTTCTACAATATGTTTGATATTGTGAAATGCGTACGACATCGCTCGTTGGAAAGTTGCCCCGACATTTTTTAGGCCAAAAGGTAACTTTCGATATGCAAAAATTCCCCATGGGCAGATAAAGGCTGTTTTATGCTGGTCGGCTAGGAGGATATCGATCTGATTATAGCCGGAAAAGCCATCCATGAATGAAAAGATGACACTCCCGGCGCAGTTATCGATGATCTGGTCGATGAACGGAGTTGGGTAGTTGTCCTTTGGACAAGCTTTGTTCAAGTCGCAATAATCGACATAGACTCTAATCGTTCCCTATTTTTTGGCTACAGGAATGATGTTAGATACCCATTCTGTCAGTGGGACAGGATAGATAAAACCAGCACGCAAAAGTTTTTCAACTTCTGCTTTGATAGCGGCTGCCTTATGAGGGTGGATGGGTCGGAGTTTCTGCAGGACAGGTCGGGATCCAGGAAAGGTTGCAATCTCATGGACCACAATCAAGGGGTCTATTCCTGGCATCTCTTCATAACTCCAAGCAAAAACATCGCGGAAGGTTTTAAAGTAGGCAGTGTAGAACTCCATTTCGAGGGGAGTGCATGTCTTGCCAATATGAACGTTTTCCACGACACCAGGCTTCACTGAAATGTCAATGGGAGTGGTTGCCATAAGGTTGGCCAAGTTTCCTTCGGAAAAAACTTCATCGAGGGAAGTGGGAAACTTGGTTTGAACCATTCCAAGTGAAGGGATGGATTTTGTATCGGGCTCAATCGTCTGAATGGTGGGGAACGAAGATCGATGATGGAAATCTCGCCATGGTGGCTCATCACCGCACATAACCTCCATAATTGATTCGTCAGTGGGAAAAATCAAAGTGAGAGGATCGATAAGTGGTGGGGATGAATGAGTCTCAGACGAGAGCTGTGCCACAGTGTGATGGATAGAAAAATCGACCCAATCGGTGGCTGAATGGATCGCTTCGTACGCTGCGAGGTTTCCATTTAATGGCATGGAGTTGCCGTAGTTTTCAATATCAGTGGGACTCGGGATCACCCAAGAATCATTGGAAGGGGTGACATTTGATGATATCATGTTGACTGGTTGAACATGGGACCCCAGCTCTGGGAAAACTCCAATAAGGGAAGAATCCTTCATAAGACTGATGCCAACGTCTTGGAACCGGTACCGAGGCTGATCCAATAACCGGACAATGTTGGCAGAGTTCGGATGAGAGTCTAGGATACAGTAATCAAGCTGATCTATGGTGACAATTTTCCCTTCATGAGGAAATTGCACGATCCGAAAGATAGTAGATGCTATGGCGGTCATGGCGTAAAACCAGTTTCGACCAAGTAGAAGATTGTAATCTAATGGCGCATCCATGACTTCGATGTGTGCATATACTTTTTTTCCCCCCAGTTCAACACCAATTGCAGGAATGAGTCCATAAGGTTGAAAACCGTGTCTGTCAAATGCCCTAAGAACAGTGGGAGACGTCGTGACTTCGGGTGAGACTAAGGCTCTCCAACAATTCAAAGACATAATCGATGTGGAGGCACCTTCATATAAAACAATGCGATGGATGCTATTTCCACGGATTTTTGTATGAACCTGGAAGGCTAACTGGTGGGAAAGCTGAGGTTTGACATACTCCAAGTTAAACATAATAGTGTTTGAAGTATCTGGGTCCACTGCCCCCAGTGCTGAAAGTAAGGTTCTACGCTGTGTAGGGCAGTGTTGAAGAACCTCGAGCGTCGACATGGCGCAAGGTGCTTGGGCTAAATCCTCAACAATGTTGTGATTTTGGGCAGATCGCTCATTGGGATTAAATGTCGCCTTTCGTATGGTGCCCTTGGGTGGGCGTAGCACTGTGTCCGTAAGCGGTCTCTCGATATGGAGATGGCCGTTAGGGGGAGGAGTAGGAGACGGATCTTCAACAGGAGACTTTCCTTTGGCTGTCTCTGACTGTTTGTTTGAACTTGGGGGGTTCTCATACGTCTTTGAACGAGTGGTTATGTGAATCTCCTCATTACTCGTCATCAGGATTTCGCGATTTGCGGATGTCTCTCCACGAGGTGGGTGCTCGGGTTTCCCCCTTGTGGGGTTTCTTGGGCAACCATTTGCTGTTGCTGCTGAGGGAAAGGGTCAGTTAACACTGCCAGGCGAGAGGATCCTTTAATGAATTTGTTGACTTCATCCTTGTAGGGACAGTCACGCGTGTAGTGATCGTCTTGACAAATCAGGCAGGGAAACTTAGCCTTTCGGCGTGGTTTCGGGTCGTTGTGGGTGGGTTGTGGCTTGGGGTTCTCTTGCTGGTTAGGAGTCTTCTTGGATTTACCACGATTGTTCTTCTTCTTTCCTCTGGATGGTTTTGACGTAGATTGAACTGCGTTCACTTCGAAGGAGACAGCAGGAGAAGTAGAAACTTTTGGAGTAGCTTGAGATAGAGTGGGGGAAGCAGAATCTTGTTGCCCCGTCGAGTGGGTGGCAGGCTGGGTCTTGACTGAACCGACAATACCATCAATGGGGGGTTCAGTGGTAGGTTTCGTTGGATCAGTGGTAACACGAGTGGCATGGGGAAGAAGTTCGTGTAAAGTGTCGGATTGGGTATATACCAAATCCATGTACTGGGCTGCCAAGATGGCTTGTTCCTCCGTGACCGGCCCGCGTATAGCAATATCCCTAGCTATGGGAGGCAGAAATGACTTTGTGAACCAATCAGCGAGTAGCTGATCCGGAATGGGTGCCTTGATTAGCCTACGGCGTTGACGCCACTCATGGATGTGATCCAAAATGTGCGTAGAAGTGGTTTGATGCAACGAGGTTAACAGTTCTGTTCCAGTCTCATACCGGATGGGGAGTTGGAAATGGGTGAGAAACTGCATAACCAAGGTGTTAAAATCATGGAAAGAGTGTTGTGGCAGCTCGATGTACCATTTTGCTGCTGTGTCGGTAAGCGTACGTTGGAAGAGCCGTAGTCGGATGGAATCGTCCATTAATGAGTTGGATGAACACCAAAGATGGAAGGTCATTACGTGGTTCTTGGGGTCTTCCCCGGGCTTGGCATCAAACTTAGGAATGTCCGATGGAAGTTTGGCTGGAATGGGTGGCCAGTGAGGTTCATGCCATATAGGATTGTTAATGAGCCTCGACAAATCGGGTAAATCTATTATGGCCAGAAAAGGAAGTTGACGGTTGGTCTGCGCGTATGAGTAGTAACCATACAGTGCAGGGAAACCTGGGGGGCCCTACATAGCATATTGCTGCGTGTTATACCCATATGTGTTTCCTGCAGGGTACTGCTGGAAGTTCTGGGGGTAATAGGCCATCTAGTTAACCGGTTGTGTGTTGGAAGTCATTACCTGACTAGGAATCATGGTGGTAACCGGTCATTGGATGTTTTGCTGAGTGGGGATGGTAGGTATGGTACCCTGGGGTTGTTGTAGCCCAGGAATGGTTATTGCTCCTTGTTGGAGAAAGATTCCCTAGAGTTGTTGTGTCCCAGGAATGTTACCACTACTTTGAGTAAGTGGAGGGTTTCCCATAGCAGGGTTGGGGGGTGGTTGTGACAGTGGTGTCCATGGAATATGGGTTCCATCTTGATGAAGATGTGGGAATTGAAGAGATGGGTTCCATGGAGTTGTTGCAGCCGAAGGATAGGGGAGGCCGGAATTCAAGTTGGGGGGAATTTGAGATTGCCCCCCAGCTTGGTTCCATTTTCCAAACAATGAGTACCCCCCGCTCTGTGGGATTTGAGATCCCCAAAAAGGAAGCGTGCTTGACGAGGGATGTTGAAGATGAGGCCTGGTTGGGAAACCGGTATAAGGTTGTCTGCTGCTAGGTGTGTTGTACATACCATACTGAGTAGATGCTGCTGGTTGGGAGGGTTGTTGGATGGTGCCGATGGGTTGCCCTCCAGCAGATGGGTTGGATGGCCCTATTGGAGGAGGTTGTTGACTAGGAACGGGGTTCCCAACAAAGGGTTGTCCTCGAGTAGGTTGGGTTGATGGCCCGATGGGAGGCGGTTGGTGACTAGGAGAGGGTTTTCCAACAAAGGATTGTCCTCCAGTAGACTGGGTTGATGGCCCGCCAAGAGGGGGTTGGTTGTTGGGATTAGGGGTCACAATAGTCGGTTGTCCACCTCCTGAAATGGTGTAGATAATGGCCGAAGTTGAACCTCCGGTCAATATGGATGATCCAACGGTATGACTTGGTGTTCTTCCGACACTAGCATGGTAAGATAGTGTCAATTGGCCAATGGCGCCAAAGGTGCCGATTTGTGGAGGGGGTCTTCCATATGTGACGGGCGGGGACGGAGAAAATACTGGGTTATCCCTCATAGAATGTGCGCCAAACATTGGTGATGGCAGTAAATGTGGGGAATTTAATCGAGGGGTGTTGGGGGTTTCATCCATAGCGTGTTCAACAATAGGAGGACCATCGAAGACTGGGTCCGGGTTCGTATCCTGCAAAGAGTTTTCGGGGTCCAGCGGGAATAGAGGTATAGTAACGTCGAAGGTCCGGAGCCGTCTGCATCGGAGTGATGAAACTCTGTGCTAGACGGAACGTTGGGAGCTCGATAATCAGGAGGACATGTAGCAGGGGGATATCTAGAAGCCGACGAGAGCATTTGCTCTGTATCACGTTTAAATTGTGCCGACGCTAGCGGGGAATTAGCTAGACTAACCATACTAGATTGGATGGAGGCCATGATCTCATGTCCCGAAGGGAGGTTGGGGAGGGATACGGTACGAGGTATGTTGCTGGAAGAACCAGTTTCTTGTGGATGAACACTGGATGGCGCCGTGGTAACAGGCGGAGGTTCCGCCTGGGAAGTGATAAAGCCATAGTCAGGTTCAAAAGGTGTATCAAGAAGTTGGGTTTCTTCGATAACTTCGACGTACCCGCCCGGGACTGGAATCAATCCAGATATATCCTGGTCGGATCCTTCGGTGGTGCAAACAGATCCTTCCGTGTCATCATAGAAAGTCTCTGGTGGAAGGGAAGTGTTGACATCAAGGAGGAGGATGGCCTCCGGTCTAGTATCTTGGGCTGTACTAGATTAAGCCGCTGTAGTGTTGTCCACTGTGGCAAATATATCTGGAATAATAGTGGGTGAAGTGACAGTGGGAGTCTCAGATGTACTAGTGGTTGTAGAAACTGTAAGAGGTTTTGAGACCGTGTTGTGAGTAAAAGTTACAGGCGGAACTGAAGATGTAGTGCGTATCGGCGGTGGGATGTTCCCTCGACCGGCACCGCGGCCAGAAGGGGCGGGAATACGTGATGCAGGTGGACCAAAGGTCCATGGCGGTGGTGGTGGTGGAGGGATTTTGCCCTGTACTCTTCGTGATCTCCATGGTGGTTCTGACATAATGGTAGGAATACGAAATCCGGGGGCAGTTTCGTAACAAAGAACTCAAAAACCCTAATGCAGTCAAGTGTGCAAAAGGGGAGTTAGAAAAAAGAAAGGCTCGCAGGCCAAAAAATAAAGCTCTAAAATCTATACTAAGACCGGCGTCCCAGCAAGCGAGTTGAGAACCAAAATGGCCAGAATGCCAACAAGCAGTCACTAAAAAGAAAAAATGACCCTCTATTAAGATGAGATAACATGCAAACTCCTAACTAAGAGCTGGAGACCTTAACAAGTTGTATCCTTCGCAAGGTGATGAAATCCAAGTCGAACAATACAATGTGAGAGACCAATAATAGAAGGATATCCCTCTACCGAAAGGGATCCTGGGTAAAAGATCCCTAGTAGAAAAGTCACTAAGCTACCTCGTTCATGACACGTTGGAAAAGGTTTTTGGCGCTTCTGCCTTATCACCCTTGCATTATCAGTATGGTGTCCGTATAACACAAGGAAGACAATGATCGATGTTTCCTTAGGGATAAGTGGAGTGCGGCATTCCACAGAGTCCGTCCGGTTCTCAATCTCGCGTTGGTTTAACCCCTGAAAGTTTAAAACAGTCAGGAGGCCCCTCCACAAACTAGTGTATGACCGTGTCGATAAATACTAGAGGATTTTAGTTCCCTAGAGGACAATGACTATGTCTCAGATGAAAATGACAAGGGGGAATTATTTTGATGCCTATCCCCGATGTCCTACCTAACTACCAAATTCTTTTGATTTCCTCAAGTGAGGTTATTGTTGGTTTAGTTAGGGAGATTAATTTTAGTGGTTGTATTACTCAATCGGGTAAATGGACGTGAAACTTAGTGGTGTTGTGACGACCCAAACCATGCAAATGAGATTGAATCGAAATAAGCCTTGTATTCGATGAAAACTAGCTATGGAAGAGAGAGATCTTTGATCATAAATGCATGAAACTTTCACAAACAATGAAAAACCACTTCAAAATATATTTTTTGTTTTCTTTTTCTAAGTAAAGACAAACTGAAATAAACACTTCTTTCCAATTCACTGATTTGCAACTAGAATGCTTCAAAAAATGAGAATTTATGTGGCAAATGAATGGTTCACTTCCTAATGCACGATAATACTGCTAGATCATTTCAATCCAAACAACACAAATGTTCTCCAATGATAATTTCCAATATAGATTTGAATAACAATAATGGAAAAGGTGATAGTTATAAGAACAATGTGATTATAAAAGATACACAATCCAGTAAGAGAGGATAGTAGTAATAGTTTGGTTGTGATGGGAAGATCAAGCCAATGCAATCAAATTGAAGGGGTGACCCAATATGTAAATAATGCCACTAACTCATAAAATAATCAAGCTCACAGTGAGAAATAAACAAACCACAAAGACTGTGCAATGGACAAGATAGTGGTAAGCAACAGAAAACACCAAACTGAAGCAGAGAAAATAAAAAATGACTCGGGAAACCAAGCAGGAAAGAAAAATTGAAAAAATGCAGACACTACCGCATGGGAAAAGCTGACTAAAATGCGGTACTGGAACACTACCGCTCTGGTAAGAGTGCTGGGTACGCGGTACTACCGCGATGTAGACAGTGATGGGGGCGCGGTACTGTTGCTAAGGTTGGAAAAAATGCAACTTTTGAAAAAGAATTTGAATTTTTCAGGGTTGCTGCAGACCCAGAGGACTCACTGATCACAGAGGGAGAGAAGATGTAGAGAGAAGGGTTGAATAGAGGTCAAAGAGGCCAAAATTCAGTACTGGTTTGAAGAGAAAGAAGAATCACAATAAAAAATGACTGAAAGTGAAATAAATAAATCAAATGGGGTTCAAACCAGCGGAGTCGCCAGTTTTTTGTTGTAGAAATTTCTCCCTACGGATAGGTAGAAACTCTCTTAGGTTAAAGTAGAATTTTACTGACTCTAAACTAAGACAAAAAGATAACAAATGCTACCTTGAATTCCTATATCTAAACAAACATCTCAAGATTATATTGTTGAAAGAAACAAAAGAGATCTAACTGACCTTCGATTCAATTACTCGTCCTAGTGGTTGCTCCAATCTCCAAGTCCTCGCGAATGAACCTGTCAGAATGAAACCAAGATGCAAGCATATACGATCCTCTAGCAACTTGAAATATGAATTAGAATCTAAATCTATAACAGAAACAAATCATATGATTGAAACAATATCAACATACATGATTTGGGAAACAAGACAAGTTATGTTTTATTACCAACTTGAAGTCACTTACAATGGTTGCTTGATGTCCAAGCCAACTCCCAGCTCCAAGTGCTTTTTCCTCTAGCTATCTCCACATAGATTCAAGATCATAGGTTTGATGTCTCCAAGAGTCCTCCCCTTTGCTCATGGAAGGCCTCTCTCTTATAGTGTGTAGTAGGGTTAACCAACAAGAGAGAAGGATGGATCTTGGGAGTATTTAGTGGATCAGGTCCACTAATATGAGAAAGTGAGTTAGGATCGAATCAGGGATACCAATCCTCAAAAATCTCTCGAAGATCAAGATTCCACAAACCATGGAAAACAGGCTAAAAAATGAGTATAGCACCCCTTCAACTGAGCATAGCGCAGTAGTACCGCGTGGCAGAGAAGGAGCATAGAGCGGTAGTGGGGACTACCGCTCCCTTAAGCTTGAGCAAGGCATGGTAGTGTAGGCATATGAAGTCTTAGTTGGGTTGATTCTGGATAGGACAGGTTTTTCTTCAAGGATCATTCATCATTTTTCTCTTCTGGGTGTTTTAAGCAGTAGGGGAAGCGTTGTCAACTATTTTTATGGTGACGATGCGACATTGTGAAATATGGAGGTATAACAAGATTTGTTTTTATTGGATAGATGAGTGTAGAGTTTGACAATTTTGCATACTATGAGTCATATGCATCATTAGTTTTACGATCATATCCTTTGAGTAACCACAACCATTAAAATTAACGCTTAATCTAAAATTGATTAGAACGATTTTATTTATAGGGTACACCAACTAGCATAGGTTTAGAGTCTTGGAATAGATCATTGTGAGTAAACAATCCAAGACTACTAGACAAAACATTATGTGTCTGACCAGGGAGTGGTGAAATCCATGGTATACATCGGTGTTCTCAGGAAGCTCTACTCAGACCAGAGTTAAGCACGAGGTCACGGGAGGTTGGTTGCAGAGATAGCCCTCCAATACTAGCCAAATGTGGGAGATATTTCCAGGATTTGTTTGTATCTGGGGACTCTTGGGGGATTTGACCCTCTTGAGTTTCGGGCTTAGTTACCCTGCCCATATGACGGATCCCACCTGCAACTGTCCCCCTGAGCATTGGTTATACTGCGGTGACTATAGTTTCCTTACCTAGGTATCGCACAGGGTGCTTGCAGTGGTTATACTGTTTGTGTCCTGAGTCAGATAGGGGTTGGACAACACAGTTGTTTGTTTCCGAGGGTTTTGACCCTTTGCACGCAGTGAAGCCTGGGAACCTCTATAACCGATCCTATTACCTTCGGTTACAGTTTGGGAGTCTCAAGCCTCTCCTAGGCGAGACATACCGGCTCTAGTGTCGGGAGCTCATTTAGCCACTCTGTTTGTCTACTCTTGGCTGTAGTTTCTCTAGGTGTGTGCTCTTGATTTTCTGTTTTTGATCAATAGTTTGGACGTTAGGGGACACTGTGATTTTATAGTCTCTCCGGAGATATCATGGCGCGGAGTCCTGCTCTTTGCCGATCTCATCGGTTGGCTGGTTTACCGGTTGCCGAGCTTTCACACCGTGTTGATAGGGGACGCTGATGGGCTCCCTTCGAGTCTTCGGATTCTTACGAAACATACGTCATCGACGTCATGATTGCACATTCTGACACGGGAGAAATCCCTATGATTCCATCGGTTAGAGTCGAACACACTTTAGACACCCCTACTCCTTGAGAGGCATGGGGGGGTGATCCTCCCGAGACCCAACCTAGTTTGTTTGGTTCGAATCCTCCTGAGACCCAACCTAGTTTGTTTGGTCCGGATCCACTCGAGGACGACCCGTTCGATCCTTTGAATCCACATGATTTCCATTACGGGATTCAAGAATTACATGATGACGTAGGTCCTACGACCAACCCTACCCCGTTCTCTTTTGGTATGCCTAATTACAACACAGTTGACCCTTCCACTGCATTTGGTAGTCATGCTGGCACTGCTCATGGTGTTAGCAACACTGCACCCACTGGGGGCAATACCCTTGCTGGGGGCACCACATTTTCCACTCACACACATAGTATGGGGACTGGTCACATTCCTCCAAACAATGCTAATGTTGGGAGAAGGCCGCCTCCTAGGACTACCCATCCTAATAGGAACATTGTTCGCAACACAACTCGCCATCCACAACATAACACACATGCCGCTACTCGTCAACCTAGGACCACTTTCGCGAATGTTAACATTCCTCCCAATCACGGGGGTGGACATATACCGTATACTTTTACGTCTGTTGCCGCTACTAGTAATGCTAATGTAGGAGGTGGGAATATACCTTATCCTCATGGTCACAATGCCACCATTCCTGCTACTAGTAACACCAATGTTGGGGTTGGGAATACTTCTCATACTTATGGTCACCACACGACTACTCACTCTACTAATAATGCTTACGTTGGGGGTGGGAACATACCTTATAATCATGGTCATTATAACATGGTTCCCGCTATGAATAGTACGTATATGCCCCATAATTATGGTGGCAACCTTTACTACAATATAGTCGGTGCTGGCCATCATTACAACCCACCTCAATATGGTGCTCACAACACATATATACCTGCTTACTCTCACACGGGTCAGGTCGGAGGAGGTTATCAACCTTATGGCCATGGTCAATCAGGTCCATATAATCAGCAGTTTAATGCTCATGGTCAAGCTTATGGTCCTTCTTATCCTTCAGGTTCTTACAATCAACCTTATATGGGAGCTTATAATCAAGCTTTCCAGCCGCAGCTCTCGTTCCTTGCACGTTTGAATCTTCCAGATCTTTCGAAGCTCACGAATGATCCGGTGTGTCACGACCCTAATTGGCCTCCAGTCCCTACCAAGATCCCTTCGGACATTCCTAAGTTTGAAGGGAAAGGTGGTGAGGATCCGGGTGATCATGTCACAACATTTCACCTTTGGTGCTCTTCCAACTCGTTGAACCACGATTCCGTTCGATTGCAACTATTTCAACGCACCCTCACGGGGGCAGCTGCGAAGTGGTATGTTGGGTTTCCTGGGGGCACTTATAGGGGTTTCAATGAGATCACTTTGGTTTTCTTGGACCATTTCCAGTTGCCGGTTCGTTATGATATTGGTACTGTCTACCTTCCGTCAGAATAAGGCCACACATATTTCTGACCACATTCAAGAGTGGCGTTGACAGAAGAGATTAGTGAAAGCCAACATTCCTCCAGAGTTTCTGTTGGAATGGTTTCTCAAGTCTCTACTTCCATATATTTCTAAGGATATGTCGATGTTTGGTATTATGACTGAGGAACAAGCCATCTTAAAATTCCAGCAGTTAGAATTACTATACTCTCAGTCTCGCATTTTATATAACATTATTCCTAACGCACCGCGAACACGACATGAGCCCAAGTCAATTCCTGGACCACATGCCGATGGCATAGTGGGATCCACAAGCACTCGCCTTGTAGATTTGGTGTCTAATCAAATGAAAAATTTGTTGCTTAACTAGTCTACTCCCGGACAGGTTCACACCTTGTCCACTTCCACCCCATTGTCCGATGTACACACTGTGCAAACGACGAACCCATCAAATAACCAGCAGCCTAGTGGTAAGAAAAAGGGGAGAAACAACCGCAAGGGTGGAAACAATGGGAACAATAATAGTAATCGCAATACCCCTTATAAGGAGAATGCCAACCCTCCTCGGGAAGGCAGAAATGCTGGTGAGGATCGTAAACCTAGGCGTAAGGTGAAATTTCCTTGCAAGCTTTGTGGGGAAGATCATCTTACTCACTTGTGTCCTCGAATCGAAGAAGCATCGAAGCATCTTGCATAGAGCCCAGATGTGTTGAAGGATCCCCTTCCTCATCATCAGAACATGGATTTGCATGCTCTCGCTACTGGTTATGGACCTAATGAGACTCCAACGTCTTCTTCCAATACTAGTGGTTATGGATGCGTGAATATGGTCCAATCGAAGGTTAGTGTTGCTACTCGTCAACGCGATTATGGTGCACCACAACCGAATATGGGGAATGAGCCTCCCTCGCCTCTTGATAATTCCTTGCATATCGAGAAGCCCTCTACTATGTCACGGATACCGAAAGGTGTTCTCAAGCGCTCTACGCATAATCCCAATGCTCGAGCCACCCAGAACTACTCCATTATAGAAGATTTGGGCCAAACTCCGTGTGCCATGTCGACTCTTGAAGTTTTACAGATGTGTCCTTCTCAAAGGCATGCCCTTTTGAGTGCTTTGGGAGTTCAGTATGGGGGGAGTCTCTACGTTATCAAGTTTGACACTACTGATGTTCAACCTCACTTACCTTACCATGTGGCTTTTCAAATCCATGTGGAGTGCCTTCAGAATTTCGTTAAGAGAACGGTGGTTGATGAAGGCGCTTATGCGTCAGTGATGTCTTTAGCTTGTTGGAAAGCTCTTGGCTATCCTCCTCTACTCACGTCTAGGACCATGCTCATTGCATTTGGCGGTCGGTCATTTAAGCCGCATGGGATTATCCCTTCCCTTGTTGTCCGCTTGGGAGGTAAACTTGTGCCTATTGAAGTTGAAGTGGTTGATGCGCCCATCGACTACAACCTTCTACTGTGTACGCTATGAAAGCTGTCGCGTCTACTGTATTTAGAGTTATTTGCTTTCCACACGAAGGAAATATTGTGACAATCAATTAGCTGGATTTCATATATCCTTCTCCTACAACATCCACGGGATCAGTAGTCCCGCAGGTTATAGATTCTCAGCCGACAATTGGGAACATGGGTGTCAGATTATATCCTTCGTTGATGGGATCTTATGATTTCCCTTCACCCATTAATTTTATTGGAACTATTTCCGACAATGCGTCTCCTCCATTGCATAATGTACCATTCTGGACTTCATATTTTAATGATCCATGGACTTCACCTTCCACGAGTTCTACGTCTAGAGACATTGCGCACATCAGGATGTCTATGCCACTGTCTGCTGCTGAGCTTGCTTATCAAGATATTCAACAAGCCATGGTAGAGCTAGATCTCTCTTCTTCACGGACAAAGGAGGAAGATCCCATTATGCTGTTGGTTTGGGCAGCCAACTCGTCTTGTTCGCATGATTTCCTTGATGATGCTTTACCTTCGGATGAAGCTATTATCGAGGCCATGTGTGGTAGTGAGAGACCTTGGGAGGATATGCATCATCGCTCTCATTTTCTTCCCAAACTCGACCTCACCGAGCAAGAAGAGTTTAGGACTACTCTTGCCGAGATGGTTGGTCACCCTGTGGCTCTTTTGGGCTCACATGAGATTTATGCAGAGGGGAAAATGGCTAATATTTCCCCGACTAAACCGATCAACATCTCTCGTGCTCTCGGAAAGATTGAAAACATTTACATCGGTGACAATTGCACTTCTGAGGAAGTTTCCATTTACATTGAATTGTTTACTAAACTTCGGGAAGCTTTCGCCTGGTCATATGAGGAGATGCCAGGAATAGACCCCAGTATTGTCGAACACAAGATTAGAACGTATCCTCATTCTAAACCGATTCGACAACGTCTTCGTGCTGTTAACCCTAAGAAGGTAGCCGCTATCAATGTAGAGGTGGAGAAACTTCTCAAAGCTGGTTTTATCTACCCTGTTCCCCTTACCGAATGGGTGTCAAACCCCGTTCCTGTGGATAAGAAGCGGGGAACGATCCGTGTATGCACTGATTTTAGAGACCTGAACCGTGCATGTCCGAAAGACAATTTCCCCACTCCATTCATTGATCAGATTTTGGATGCTTGTGCGAGAAGTGAAATTTTTTCGTTCATGGATGGCTTTTCGGGCTATAACCAGATTCAAATCAAACCCGAGGACCAACATAAGACTGCTTTCATTTGTCCTTGGGGTACGTTTGCATATCGGAAAATGCCCTTCGGCCTTAAAAATGCCAGAGTTACGTTTCAGCGTGCCATGACCTATGCCTTTCACGACCTTAAAAGTACAATGGAGGTTTGCTTGGATGATCTTGCCGGCCATTCTCGCAAGAGAGTGGACCACACCAAGCACCTCCATTGGATTCTCGAATGATGTATATGCTACAAAATTCGGTTGAATCCCAATAAATGAATCTTTGCAGTGAGGTCAGGTCATCTTCTAGGATTTATAGTTTCAAAAGAGGATATTAGAGTCGATCCTCTTAAAGTTGAGGCAATACTTCGGTTGCTTCCTCCGCGCAACTTGTTTCAACTTCAGAGTCTCCAAGGGAGAGCTACTTTTCTATGTCGCTTTGTAGTCAATTATGCTAATCTTACCAAAGGTTTCGTGCATTTTTGAAGAAAGACACACCTTTTATCTGGGATGAGCGAGCCCAGCAGTCTTTCGATGCCCTTAAGAAAGATTTGGTATCATCCCCTGTACTTAGTCCACCCGACTTTGCACGGGATTTTATACTTTATGTGGCTGCATCTCAAGAGACGATTGGCATGGTCTTAGTTCAGGTTGATGATGTGCTCGTCGAGCATGTGATCTATTACCTTAGTCGAAATCTAGTAGATGTTGAATTGAGATATACTCACGTGGAAAAGTTGGCACTTGCGACTGTTCATGCAGTCCAACGGTTACGGCACTATATTATGCTTAGAACAACCACGGTTATAGCACATATCAATCCGTTTCAGTTCGTGCTATCACGACGCCTTATAGGGGGGAAGTACAATAAATGGATTGTGATCCTTCAGGAGTTTGATCTCGATTTTGCTTCGGTGAAGTCGGTGAAATCATTGGTTTTGGTTGAGCTTATGTTGGACCTTCCGAGACTTGATGAGGATGTCGTCCATGAAGATTCCTTTGTGGATGAACACTTGTTTCTTATCTCGTCAGAGGACCCTTGGTATGGGGATATCATTGTATATCTCCAAACTTTGAAGTTTCCTTCGCATTATTCACGGGACAAGCGACGGCGTGTGAAACATCACGCTAAAGATTATACTATCGTCGACGACACTTTGTATCATCAAGGAAAAGATTCTATTCTCCGTCGTTGCTTGACTCACGAAGAAGCGGAGCGTGTGCTTAATGATTACCATGCTGGGACATGTGGTGGTCACTTATCCGGTCTTGCTACAACCCAATGTATTATGCGAGCTGGTTACTTTTGGCCTTCCATCTTTAAATATTGTGTGAACGCTGTGAAGAGATATCACCCTTGCCAGGTGTTTTCTCGGAATATACACTCGCATCCAGTGCCCGTTCATCCGGTCGTCACCGTCGGTCCCTTCACCAAGTGGGTGGTGGATTTCATGGATTGCAAACCAGCTTCGGCTGGGGGGCATCGCCATATCATAGTGGTTGTGGACTACTTTTCCAAATGGGATGAGGCCATGCCTACCGTAAAATCCGATGGCGCTACAACAGCCCATTTCGTGTTCAATCAGATTATTACTCGGTTCGGTATTTCGAAAGAGATTGTCACTGACCATGGCAGTCACTTTTGGAACAAAATGATGGAGGATTTGTCACTCAAGCTTGGGTTTCATCAAGAACACTCATCTTCATACTATCCCCAAGCGAATGGTCAGGTTGAAGCAGTCAATAATTCTTTGAAGACCATTCTCCAACGTACCATCCAACAAAGCAAGAACAACTGGCATATTATGTTATATCCTTCTTTGTGGGCGTATTGAACTGCAGTCAAGACTACCACCGGGTTCTCACCGTTTCAGCTGGTACACGGTGTGGACTCGATTTTACCGATTGAATGCGAAATCCCTTTGCTAAAACTGGCCATAGAGATCCTCCCTGATATGTTGGGTATTGAGCAACGTTTAATCCACCTTGAGCAGCTTGACGAGCAACGTCGAGATGCCGCCGTGGCTATAGATGTGAATAAATGTCGTATCAAGGTTTAGTACGATAGGTCCGTCCGTCCCTGGCAATATTCTAAAGGTGACTTGGTCATTTTATATGACCAAGCTAAAGAACACCTGGGGGCAGGAAAGTTTAACCCCATGTGGCACGGTCCTTACATTGTGAGGAGTGTTCTGGAAAAAGGAGCCTATGAATTAGAGGATTATGAGGGGAACGTCTTGAAGGAGCCTAGAAATGGGCTCTACCTCAAGCGGTATTACGCTTGAACTTCTAGTTTGAGCTAATACTTTTGTATACTATTGTATAGTTGTTTCTATACATAGTTTCGCTTTCTTTTGGTTTTCGGGTCTGCTGATTCGCTTCCGTTTGATTGACAGATGTCAGCGGAATCTCCTACGTTCTTATGATTTGCGGATGGTGCTAGCCATCATACACAGTAGCTTGCTTCTGCTTCCTGGGTTATTTATTCACCTGACCACCTAGTTGTGTCTTCAGGAGGTGTTTGTCTTGGTCCTACATCCAACAATGTGGCTGAGTATAGTGCCGTGATTGAGCTACTTCGGGATGCTATTTCACATGGTATCCACTTCTTAGAAGTCCGCCTGGATTCACAACTAGTTGTGTCTTAGTTGAATGGTTAGTACCACGTGAGGGATCCTACGTTACTACATAAATTCTTAAGGGTAAGACTCTTGGAACGACATTTTGTTTCAATTACATACATTCATGTTCCGAGAAGTTTTAATCATATATCTGATGCGGGCTTGGCCATTTAAATTTTTTAACCAATGAAAATTGAAATAAAAACATTCAAATGAAAGGTATGGATGAGACAACCAATCTGCTCTAGACGGCTCGATGAACGGATGCCCGTAGCTCCCAGAATCAGCAGTTGAACTTCGAGGTGAAAACTAACCAAAACTCCAATTTGGGTGAATAGTAAAAATGAATTGTAAGTTGTAATTTTTTGTTACTATTTATAATTTTCAAAACCCACTTGTCTATAGTTTCCGCCATTTTAAGCTGTTTTGGACTAATATAATGTCTTGGAGTAGCCTTTTTTGACCAGATTTCTTCGGCGAGAGTTGTTTTGGATTGTTTTGCGCCTACGACAGTTATATTTCACACCTGGCATATAGGTTAGATGTCATTTTCACATGCATTATGCATTTGACCTTTTGACCATTTTCATAAACCCTAGGTGCGTCCCCGCTTCTTAACCGACACAGAGCCTTCACATTGTTATAGAAGTGTCGTTATGTGGTAGTAGGGCCTTTCCGAACATGGGTACCCTAGTTAGAACCCCTTTTTGCATTATGGTTCCCATGCCGTTGTTTGTCCTTAGGATCGAGAGTCCTTCGTAGTTACACCATGACTTTGCGATAAAGACTCATACTCTACTTTGTCTTATGCTGGACATCCCCCATAAGGACTCCCCCATGTATATCAAGTTGTGATTGCATTGCATCATCCTTCTTGTCGCTTGAGCCTTGTGCCGGCTCTCGCTTACTCAATTGTTAGCCTGGTGCATGAGAACTTTCCCTATTGAGCCCTGCAGACCTTCCATTTGTCCTTCGCAATTTGATGACCTTATGACCCTGAGGGAACACCCTCCCGAGTGTCTACATCCTGCACATGCTTCCTTGCATTGATCATAGGTACATTCCACTGCTTGGGACTAGTCTGCTCGCTATTTGACACTCGTTCCCTCACGTGTTGTATTATAAGAAATTTTATTCTTTTTCAAGCTTTTCTAAATATGAAAAAGACCAAAAAAAAATCAAATATTCCAAAAAGCCGGACGAAATTATGGTTACTACTTCTAGTTGGCAGTTGCTGTGTCGCCTTTGAACAGATCATTCATTCCACTCCATACATTATGAGTCGGGACTATAGTTGGACCTTAGGAGCTGTACTTGTTTCTCCGTTTACTCCACCGATTGGTTAAGTTTCCAGTCATTATGGAGTCCTTTGTGATGCCTCCTTCATTGCACAGTTTATATTGAATCTATGCTGCTTGAGTCTATCCATCTGCTCATGCTCTTGTTCAAAGGAAGTCCTGAAACCAGAGTCGGCCACTCCTCAGATCTCTTGACTATTGCATGTCGGCCATCCTTATTGAGTCAGTCCGTTTCACCCGAGTTCTTCCAAATCTTTCAGCGTAACTGGTACCTCGTCCTGGTTGATGGGGGATGCCTTAATGCCCTCCTTCCAGTGAGTTTTGTTTCGTCGACTTCAACCCATTTATTCCAGAACTTGAGACTTAGAGTTCGGTTGAGTACCTTGAGGCTTGCAGTCATTAGTGGTAGGTTCTCTCACCATCGACAGTTTTGGGAATACATCAATGTCCCCTGATCGATGGATTTATCTTAGTGTTCAACTTCAACACATCTATTCACACTTTGATGATTGTACTTTGTGCCTTGATGCCCATTTTCATTATTGGTGGGTTATCTCGCGTCTGTTAATGGTCTACATTATTGACCGGTAATCAAACGATGTCACATCAGGTTCGACCTCAACTCCTTTATTCACTTGATGGGACTTGCACCATCGTTGACTTGTGTAGAAGACCCCAGGCGATAGTGGCATTTAGTATGCCACTTATGATCGTGACTTTACATCTGAGATATCACCTCTCAGATATCAGCAGTTTGTACCAGTTTTTTCCTTTTCAGCAGGAGACCATCTCTCACTATAGAGGGATCATGGCTATGGTCACTTATGACATGTATTCACTATGTACTTCCTATTCATGGCCATTGTATCATATTGTTGTACTATACCGACATGTACTCAGGGATACTATTTTATTATGACGAGTGAGCTGCTCCTTCCACTTGTGTATCCATCATTCCACTTCTGAGATTTATAATGTATTTCAGCCATCGTAGCATCAGTCTCTGACCTCACACATTAGGGGGCATCTGTTACAACGTAATTTTCCACCTTGTGAGCATCAACACTCTTTGGCCTACAGGATCCATTTTACTGACTCAGATCCACTTTATATCCTTCAGACACACTATTTCCCTATTTTTTCTTCTTGTACGCTTGCTGTTCCACTTTAGTCAGCGTACCCACGAGCTGCATCACTATAGCCCGCGGGTGACAAGTAAAATGGTAAAAATCACTAGTAAATTACTTTTTACTCCCAAAAAGCGGTCTTAGGGTGACCTTTGGCCCTCCATTTTCCCCGAAACGCCTCGATGTGTCCTTTCACTTACCTTTGGGAGGACTATATATTGAGCACATATGGCATATGGATGGGAAGAGAAAGAAAGAGCAAGATAACTCTAGTGGATTTTTGCCGCATCTCGAGTCTACACTCATTGATCCTTGCTGTTGTGAACCCTTTATGTTCACCTTCCAAACTCCTATCATAGTTTGAGTTTGCCATTCCATGGAGGATTGAAGTGGTGGAGGAACAAGTGGAGAGACCCAGTTCTTGGTTCAGATTGGTTGCCGAAAAGAGGTCATATCACATTGTACTTCTTGTTATTTATTAATAGAAATACTCATATTCTCGTCCATTAATGTTGTGAATGTTGTTTTTATTACATTGGGTTGAATTTACTTATAATATCATGGACCATTGCTATTGATGATGTGAATGTCTTTCATATATTATATGCGCTTGTTGTATATTGGCTGTCAAGACTAATTTGCAGGTTCAAGTGCACGAATTGAAAGCTTCAACGGGGATCTACATCGAACGTCTGGTTCGAGGTTGGTTATTTTCTCCATTGTCCTAGCATTGTCATTTATATAGCATAGCATTGAGAATTGAGTTAATTTCTGGTAGTCAACTGTTTGTTGTGGTCTACCCCAAGCCATAGGAAGTTTTCTCCGTAATAGGGGATAGAGGACAACCTTGCGTGATCCCTCGGTTTCCAGAGAAAAAACCAGTTGGTGACCCATTAATCAAAACTGTGAACGTAGCCGAGGTAACGTAAGACATAATCCAGCTCACAATCCTAACGGACAAACCAATCTGTATTAAGACAAATTTTAAATAATTCCAATCCACCTTATCATATGCCTTGTCGAGATCCAGCTTGAAAATGAAATTCGTCAGCTTCTTTTGTTTCACCGAGTGTAAACACTCCTATGCCATTCCCATCGCATCCCAAATCTGCCTTCCAGGTAGGAAGCCAAATTGCTTAGCTGAGATAAACTTGCCAAGAATAGGTTTAATATGCTCATAAATGATCTTTGCTATAATCTTGTACATAAGATTATGAAGCGTTATCGGTCTATAATCATTGGAGTCCATAAGACGATCTTTTTGGGGGACAAGGGTTATGTAGGCCAAGTTCAAGGTGCCAGGGACTTGTTCTTTTCTTCTAGATTCGTCAACATCATTAGTCAAGTATTTACATAGAATATCAAAGAAATGAAGATAAAATTCGACGGTGCACCCGTCAGGTCTAGGGATCTTGTCCTTGGAAAAAACCTTTAAAACATTGAACACCTCATCCATAGTAATCTTTTTGCTAATATCTTGACAATATTCCTAAGAGAAGAATCTAGGGTATTTACGAATGCAAGATAGCTGATTTATTAGATCAACAAAATCTTTTCTAGTATAAATATCCCGAAAGTGATAGATGGCCGCTTGTTTTTAAGACTTGGAATCACACCAAATATTGTCCTGCTGATCTCTAATTTCCCAAATTGAGTTTCTTAGTCTTCTTTGATTAGAAAATGTGTGGAAAAATTTTGTATTCATGTCCCCCACCTGCAACCACACAGCTCTACTTTTCTGACGCCAAGTTTCTTCTATTTGCCCAAGGATCTTTGACTTCTGCATCTCCAAAGAGATAATCCTTTCTTTCCTTGATTCTGAGAAAAGTTCCCCATCCGAAAGATCTGATAAAGACTGGAGTTCCAGTTCAATTTCCTTATGACGAATGAGGTTTGCTACCTTCTTATCACGTTCCCATATTTTTACAACCTCCCTGAGTTTTGTAAGCTTAGATATCATTCCATTCATAGAGCTTTGATTTCCATCAGGGTTTAACTTATGCCAATGAGAGTGCACCAACTCGTTAAAATCAACCTCTTCGAGTCAACAAGGATTGAAATTAAATGGATACATTTCAAAGGTATGATCCACATCTAGTTGTAAGATGACCACCTTGTGGTCGGATATACCCAAAAGGTAAGGCCAAGACCGAAAACGACCAAAACATTTGGACCAAGTAGGAACCATGATATTTGGCCGAATGTCCACAAGTTTGGCTTCTTCAAAGAGATTGGAAAGGTAATCAACTGAAGGATCAAGAGGGTCGTCAGAGCCCCAAACTTCCTCCGGGGAGAGAGTGAAATTTAGGTATCCTCCTAGAATTAGTGATCTATCCTCAAGTAAGCCCAAGGTAGAGGTATTCTCCCAAAAATATCTTTTGTGATGATATGGCCCATAGATGTTCAAAATCCGAATCGTTTCCAACAGTCCTTTTAATGTCCCTCCCAAGAGTATGCTTGTGTTAGTCAGGTAAGCATCAAATTTAGAAAAAAACAAGATTCCATGCAACCATTAGATCCCCCGATAAGCCTACTGAGTCAACCGCACAAACATGCCAGGAGGGTTTAATGTTTAAGAAGTAATTACAGGAAGAAGAGGCTTGGGTCATGGTCTCCTAAAAGAGAATTACACAAGGTTGGATTACTTCTAGAAACCGCTTCAGGGCACAACGTTTTGGGCCTTTTCCAAGCCCTCTCATGTTGAAAGAGACTATATTCATTGTGGAACACTCTCAGGGGCCGTTAAGTCTCTAAGAGGCCCAAAACAGGGAGGATATAAAATAGGGGACGACCGAGGTAAACCTTTGTCAAATAGAGAAATGGGCTATGGATTCTCACAATGGTTAGACTTTTTTATAGGATATCCTATCTCCGTACAGCCTTTATTTATGATTCTTTTTGGGTTTCATGATAGTCACATTGACATTAAAGGTTGAGGAAATCAGGAGGGTACCCGATCCCTTGTCCGCTTTCACAGATAAAGTATGCAGAGGGGTGCGAAGGAATTCACAACCCTTGTCAATAGAAAGTGAGGGGTTCAATAAATGAGACAAAGAGATTTCAATCCCTAGAGGAATAGTGGTCTTACCCTCGAGAGGGGGAAAATCTAAATAATAATTGATGTCAATTAAACCAAGTTGTGAGGGGTTTGTAGGAGAGACACCGTCTTTACCAGGTTCATCGGTCGTATTGGGAAAAGGGAAGACAGACTCGGACCTAGTCAAACATGCAGGAAGCACTGGGTCACAAGAGTTGCTTTGGTCAATAATAACATCCCGACAGAGAGGGGAGCTGCCCGAATTCAGTGGAACAATAGAACAAGCTCTTCCCTTGTCATTTAGAGAACCCACCCCACCTGAAGTGGATAATGGGGAGTTGGCCTCAGGATCAGAGCATTCAAACATACCCACTCCCCCCATATCACCATCTAATAACATCGAAACATATAGGAACTTGATAAGTTCCTCCGAAGAAAGTAATTTTAATATGACATGTATAATCTGAGAAAAATTACCCACAAGCAACAACGCTGACTGCAGGCCCAAAGGTAAAGGGTGAACAAAATATTCCATATCACCTTCTACCAAAGACTGCCGATTCTTGTTGTCCTCAGAAGAATCCATGAAGGAGGAGCCACATAGAGCCTTTGCATGACCAATTTTCTGACACCCGTGGCACTGAAAAGGAATCCTCCAATAATCCAAGGTTTGGGTAAACATGCCCTCTTCCTAGATCACCTCTAACTCACCTGGTAAACCCTATTTAATGTCCATCTCCACCAAAAGTCTAGGATCCCTACACTCTACACCCAATAAATTTTCTTCCTCGATCAGGATGAAGCGCCCAATGGAGTTGGCAATCGTCATGAAACCCTTAAGATTCCAACATTGTAATGGGAATCTAGGGAGGATGACCCACAAATGCCTCTTATGAGGTTTTTCCTTCTGCGAATCAAATCCTGAATGCCATCGAGACAAAACAACAGATCCTTGACCCAATACCCAGAACGTTTCTTCTATATTTCTTCGATCAATTTCTAATAGAAATTGAAACACTATCCAGTCATTGGTCAACATCAAAACCCTAGGAATATTTTCAATGTAGGGATTCCACGTTTGACGAATCCACTGTAAAATCTCCACTCTGTTTAGATTGATATATTCGAAACGCGCAATGAGTGCTCTCAAAGTCAACGCTACAACCATATCTAGGGTAACATCTTTCCCTAGCACACACACACGAGGTGCCCTTTCCTTTCCTTCTCAAAATTTAGCAGATAGTGACGGGGCTTAGAGTTCTCAACAATGGGAGGATTCTGCTCAGAGGACAAGGAGACAGGAGCAGCCAGCTGATTCGAAGCGAGGTGGACTCCATTTGAGAAGACTTTTCTCCCAAGTCCCCTAGTTTCTTTCGAAGACAAGGATAAAGGAAGTGTTCAAAGACGACTTTCTCCCGAGGTTTTGTTTTAACAGTTCCCCAGGAAGATATAATACCCGATGAAAGGGTACAAACAAGCGATGGTTCATCATTTTCACACCAGTTAGAAGGATGTGAGGTAGGAACATGTGAGGACATCCTTACACCGATCCCAGACAAGGAAATCAGAACCGACAACACAACACGAGAAAAACGCTGAGAAAACCGGGAAGGAGGAATAAAAGAATAACATAATATGTTGAGCAGTTATGGCGGTAAAACATGGGCCTACGGAAAAAAAAACACCATCTTCCCACTTTTTTAGCCTGGTTGGTACTAGGCTCGCCACCAGGTGGCGAGATTGACTCCAAGGCGCATGTTTAACATGCCATAATCAGAAACAACTCACAGTAGAAACAAGCTAGAAACCCTAGTTTCCATATGAGGTACACTGCATCCTGTTCACGCTAAAACCCTCTTTAAGAGTTTAGGTGGTGCCTATCAGAAACCTAACAATGATTCATTCTCAATTCTTCTAACTCTACCCCTACCCCATTGTAGCTGAATAATTTCCTTTATATATATATATATATATAGCTCAAAAAGCAAGTATGAACTCATAGCTATGTACTTGCATTACCTTTAACAACCTAAAACAATTAAGCTTTGCAAAAAGTGAAATAACAAAAAATATCTTACCTTAGTTTTTTTTCAAATAGAAAAAAGCAGAACTTGTTATTCAAGGTGTTGAATCGAAGTTGTACATCAAGTTTGCATGAGAAGTATCCAAAAGATAAAAACCGACAACAACTAACTAACAAAGACCAACGAAGAATATAGTAAACAGAACAAGACCCCAAACTAGTGGATACAATATAAACAGAGACATTTCGACCAAGTCCAAAACAATAATGTGTTATACCCACACATCTAGTAAATCTGATAGGCTCCTTATGAGTTCAGGCATCCATCTCTAAATTCCTCAAATATCTTATCTTAGCTTTATTGAACATATAATTGCAATGTAAAAAAGCAAAATGACAACAAAACTATCTTATCTTTATTGAACCTTTGATTGCAATGTAAAAAGTCCACCAGTCATAGTTATGAGTGTCACTTTAAGAGAATGGAATATGAGCTTGTTGAAAGTGGAGGGATTTAAGCAAATATTTATGGACATGCAAGTAAACATGTATGTACAATGAAAGATTGAAAAGTAACTTTGTTGAGTATTGCAAGATAGTACAAGTTATTCATATATACAAGATGATATATGGCATCGAAAATACCATTTAAAATCAACATTTGGAATAAGATGTTTATTTTGGCACAACTAATCTTCTTTTATCAATCTTATTGTGTCTCTTTCATGGATACATATAATGTGTTCTACAAGTGATTTTAATTTAGAAAGCAACTCGAGAGCTAGTGACATGTGATAAAGAGGAAAGGGAAAAGATGGTAGAATTTGGCTTTTATGTCATGTATAGCTTCTCGTTGTTAATGTATTTGTTGAAAATAATTCAACAAAATAGAAAGGTATTGCATAAATTATCTATGTTGATCAAAAGAAAGAAATGAAAAACAATACTATTAAATTATTTTAATGTCCTAAGTAGGTATTTAATCAAAAGTTTCTACAATCTACTTCTATGCACTCAAAATGTATAGTGATGTTGCATAAGCCATTAATTTGTGTGATGCTAATGTTATGGTAACAAATAGAAAGATATAACACGTAATTAAAGCAATATATAAAGATGCAAATGAAAGTCGAATGCAAATATATTAGATAGACGAGGATATAAAAAAATGAAATTGTTGTAAAAAAACCGAATATCATGACAACACGTTGTGAAATTGTTTATACAAGTATAAACCATGTGATGTTCTTGTTTTTTATATTAAGGTTGAGGTTTGCTAATCACAACACAAAGAGTCCTCTTAAAAACTATGGAACCAATACTAAGCACTAGGAAAAAGATAGGAATTATATTGTTCATAGGAAGATATGTGTAACCAAATATTTGACATAGAGTTGATATTGTAAAAACAATGCTTTATGAAGTAGATTGTAAAATGTTTTCAAAACATATACCAAAAAAAGAAGATTTAAATAATTTTCAAATTGAAATATTGTTTGGGAACATTTCTTAGTGTTCACTCACCTAAATAATATTTGTTGAAATAAGTTTTTAATTAATTAGAATTATTTATAATCTAATACAAAACAACCATATACATTTCATGTAGATATTCCTTTTCATTGTATTAATGATGTTCTAAATACTTTTAATGAATATTTGTCCATTTAAATCTATAAATGCTAAATAAACAAAACAACCTAGTAGAGAAAACAACACAACTCATAAATACTAAATAAACAAAACAACCTAGTAGAGAAAACAACACAACTCATAAATAGTCCTTGACAAAGCAAACTAGTAGATCAAAGAACCCAAATCATATAAATAGCCCCTGACAAATCAACTCTAACTCATAAACAATCATTTACAAAATAGCTCAAGTCACATATACCGTATTGAAAGAGGAGCAGGGCATCATGCATAGCACTTTGTGACCTTCTCCATTGCAGGCTAATTGGTAGGTGCTTTTTAACAATTCCAATTACAACCGTCATTGCACCATAGACATTATATTAATGGATATGTAATATAGTTTGTTATGGTTATATAAAAGATTGGTCGATATAAAATTAAAAATTAAAGTCTTTAAGGAAAGTAGAGATATATATTGATAGAAATTAGATATGTTTGGGGTTAAGAGTGGTGTTATCATACATAACCAAAAGCAATTCCTCATTTTCTTGAAGAGATAGAAGCCTTTAGAAGCCTTTAGCATATATATATATTCACAAGATTAATTTATTATGAGTAATTACAAGTATATGGAAAAGATATAAACTCTAGAGTAAATTTGGTCAATATTAAACCTAAGATCAAGAAGAATCAAGATACGAGCCACCATATCAAAATCCTAATCACAAGAGTCATCACATTAACCAAACAACTTATCTACATTGCTTTGAACATGCACAATATTTTGTCTACATTCCAAAGAATCTCAATCCAATTTGGTCTCAAGCTATTAAAGAAGTTTCATCCTACCAATCCAACTATCCATTATGAATAAAACCTTTAACAAACACAACCCTTCAATAAGTATTATCAATTATTAAGTAAACCTATAGTAGTTCAATAATTATTATCAAGTAAACCAATGAGGGACTTAGCTTGAAGACATGTTAAAGATGCAAAGATTGAGAATGGCTTGGTTTAGGTTTTCTTCAAAGACTACTCATATCAACTTGAGTATGAGTTCAAGATGCAAATACGAGAATGGTTTGGTCTAGGTGTTTTTTCAAACAATACTTGTATCCATTAATAAACCTTTGTTTGTGAATATTGAGAATGCATAGTTTAGGTGATTTTCAAAGACTACCGGTATCATATAATAAGCCTTTGTTTTTTCTTATTAGATACCAATTCTAGAGACATTTAAAGGGATATACTTTCTAACATTACCCAAATAAGGTGTGCAATGTTCTTTGTTTGCCTCTTCCATTACAACTAGTTGTCGTTCTAAGACAAAGGTGTTTGCTAAAAGTTCAATGGCCAAATGAAGGAGGGGGATATAACACTCAATGGGTAAAGCTACCTAGATTCCATGGACAAGATGAAACAATAACCCAATGCCAATATTAACTAATGTGTTATAGGTCCATAAAGCATGAACTATTATATGATGCCAATTAGATTTGTGCTTGTCAGCAACCCATTGGAGCATGGTATTGAGGATTTTGTTGATTCCATCCACTTGGCCATTCCCCAGTGGATAATAAGATGATGAAAATTGGTGCTCAAACCCTAAATGTGTAGCCATATCCCACCAAATGATGTCCTAAAAATGTGTGCCATGGTTAGAGACCAATTGTTTTGAAACACCAAAAATAAATAATAACATTGTTAAAAAAGAAGCAATCTATTATGGCTATCGTATTATGGAACATTGTGTTGAAGCCACAAAAGCCCCAAATCAATCAACTTGAGGACCACCCCCACCCTAGATTTTAAATTTTTAATCAAGCCTCTTCATTTAGGTGCTACTTTCTTGGACCTTGTTATTTTGATTTTAATTGACACTTCTATGTTATCAAATCGGATTAATGTTTACTAGATGCATGTTTGGTTTCCATGTTCTAATACACAATCATCAAAATTTGTTTAATTGCATTTTTACCTCACAATTTCATTTTCACCTGCCTGTCCCATTGAATGTATCATAGTCTTTACTGTTGCGCCTCTTAGATTAACAGGCTCCTTAAAAGTGTCGTGCAACTTTGCCTATGGAATTGAAGATTTTTATTTTTGAATCATTGACCGACTTAGAACTGAGTTTTAGGAAAAATGAACATTTTTGCCAAGTGTTGGCTATCAAGTGCTTAGGACATCAATGGATCATATTTGTGGGTTAAAATATTCCAGGTGCTTGTGAATCATGGAATGCCATTTAACATAATAAAATTATATACAACAAAGATGTAAGACGAGGTAGTATAATTCAGTTTGGGTTGAGCATCGTCCTGAATAGGGTTTATACTTTTTTTTAAATGTCTCTACTCTTAATTTTGGGAGTGATTGAAATGATATTTTGAGTCTCGAGAAAGGCTATCTACAAGTGCTCATGGTTTGCAAACTCAACACAAAGAACATATTCTAATTTTGACACCCACATGTATGAAAATGCACAAATTGACCTTCTTACCAGGAGGTAGCTTATACTTCATTAATTATGAAAGCTATGAATTTTAGATTGAATTTGGGCATGTGACCATTCATTTCAAATCTCAATGAGTTCTCTACACTCTACAAAATATAGATTTTTTATTTGAGGCTATTCAAGCAAGCTATGGATTCATGAAGCTAGGTCGCCAAGGGGCTCTCGCCCATGCCCTTGGTAAATAGTGTTCATCATCTGAAAGGTAAGTTTCTGGTTGGATTCAAATTCTTCGTGGTTTAAAAGAATAATGGATTCAAATCTTCCAACTCCTCATTCGAGCTCACAATTCTGAAATGTTAAATTGCTTGAATTAGTTAATAACCTTTCAAATGCTTATATTACTAAATTGGAAGGAAGGTTTCTAACCTATAGTCTAAAGTATTAGCTAAAGCCTATTATCACCCGCTTTTAAGAAGTCCAATGCCAAAATGAAAAGGGCCTAAAATCCTTTAGACCTTTTCCAATCATTCCTTCATAAATTTCACCATTAAGGCCCTAAAAGCCTTCGAGCCTTCATTTACAAGGAAAGCACCTCCTAGGAGAGGTTTTTGTGGAACCTCCCCCCAAAAATCTCCCTTGTTCGTTTATAGTGAAGGTTTCTAATAGAGGTGGAAAATGGAGGTTTTAACAGAGTTTTTTTGGTCATCGTGCTTAAACTGTATGTAGTGCTTAAAGGGTTAGATGAATGAGTTGTTGCCATTGTGTTGGGCACAAAAATAAAATCTGACAGATAAATATGTTCAAACCCTTCATATACCCATCTAAAAAGTTCCTTAAACAGATAATACCTTTGATATATTTGTTGTAACCATCAAATTTGATAGGCGAGAAAGCATGCCTTAGATTCTTCATGTAAATTCCTTGGATTTTGAAAAAGCAAAAACAAACAACAAAAACAACAAATTTATACATATAATGTGACCACTTGGAGAGTAATAAAACACATAGCATAGCACATGAGGATCAAAATTCTTGGAATATATGACTTTGAGGAAGCAAATTGTTTTCCTTGGAAACAATTCAAAATCATTTCAAAATAATAACAAAATTTTATGTTCAAAACTCTCATTAATCAAATGAAACTATAACTCAAACAAACAATTTACATAATTAAAAAATCCACTTATTGTTTTCTATGCTTATTATCCATATTTCACAATCCTTTTACTAAAGATACAATGTTCTATGTAGTCTATAAATGTAAAATCATGGAAATACAAAATAGTTAAAATATTTGATGATAAATAATTTATGAGAAAATTGATGAAAGAGATTTAAAAATAAATTTAGTAATTATTATGAAGGATGCTACAAAAGTGTAGTCTAATGACAAATAATGAAATGATCAACCTTGTATTAATGTGGAGATCCAATTTCAAAAGAAGTTGTTTAAAAGTATGGAGTTGTCTAAAAATTAGACGATTTGGTTTGGATAGGGCTTTTCACTTGAATCAGACGTTTTTTATTTTGCAAAATCTGAATTTAAGTGTGTTTTAATTGCACCGAGTGAAACGAGGTGCTCTACAGCCCAGTATGGGGGAGATGTTGTAACGTGTATGGATGTAACGTTACACACGAGTATGAGGGAGATGTTGTAACGTTACACGAGTAAAAAAAGAGTAAAAAGTAATAAATTATATTATGTCGGCCATTAATAAATTTATGTCGTCTCATAAAATAAAAAATTAATGAAAGTATTTAAAAAAATCTATGTTGGCTCATAAAATAAAATATTATGAAAAGTAATTAAAAAATCGATATTATTTATAAAATAAAAACTTAAAACTTAAACCCGGGTCTATCAATCAAGAGATATCAAATTTCTTGAGTTTAAATTTAAAAAAAGAAATACACCTCAAGAAATTGGATCCCTATCGGTGCTTGATTGTCATAAGCCCACCTATCTATCCAATTCGTGGAAGAAAACATGATGGCAAATCCTGGGGCTTTTACATAAACTCAACCCATACATTAGATTTTAAAACAAAGAAATACATGTGTGCAGATGTAAATCAATTAAACATGCACAACGGAATGAAAACCTAATCCACACACATTACATGATGGCATTCAATTTAACACAGCCAACAACTAATACATTTTCAGAAGTAATTACATAAGAAAATGCTCATCTTGATGTAATGCTGTCCCAACAACTAGCTAAGTCGCTGCAACGTTCCTCCCAACCGTAGGTCTCTGCCCAGCTTGTATTATTTCAGCACTCAGAGACCACCCCCGAGCTGGGCATGATATCTACAAGGAACTTGGGAATTTCAAGCTCATACACAGCCAAACAACCAAATAATCATTTGGATCTTAAGCCAAGCCAGACCACTGCTGGATTTATCAGGCCAAATCTGAACCCTCTTCAATTGTGGATGCTTCCACTCAAGCTCAAGCCCAAGCAATGGATTCCCATAACCCACACCCAAACATACTATTTTCTCACACAACAAGCACAACCACTGGGCAAGGATACACATGTTTAACAATGGGAAAGACAATCACAGGAAGGAAAACGATTTCATCCCCAACAACTCAGCATTCAATGGCTAACACAGGGATGCACATAACAGGAAAAAATATAAGTGCTGGGCATGAAGAAACGTTTATACAGTGAGATGCCCAAAGATGGGGTTTCTTTCCATTCTAGAAAATCGTGGGTAGCCAAAACAAAATGGGAGAACGGGGAATAAACCCTGGAAGGCAGAATTTGTTTTCAAAAAACGTTTGGGGACAACCCAGGAGCAAAAACGACCTCCATTAAACCCCCAATTCATGGTTCTCTTCTCCCAGCCACTGTGCTAACCAAAAACGAGTTCCCAGCAAGCCAAAAACACCCAGCAAGCTCCAAAAACTCCCAGCAAGCTCCCAAACGCCCAGCAAGCTTCAAAATGAAACGCCCAGCAAGCCAAAAACGCCCAACAGGCTTCAAAAAACGCCCAACAAGCTTCAAAATAAAACGCCCAGCAAGGCAAAAACGCCCAGCAGGCTTCAAAAAACGCCCAGCAAGCCCCCAAACGCCCAACAAACTTCAAAATAAAACGTGAAAGGGTGAAGTCTGACCATGAAGAATGGCTTGGGAAGGCAATTCGTGGGTGTTTTCTTGCCCCAGAAGGAAAAACATGATTTTCCATGAGGGTGGCTTACCCATACTTGAATTTGGATAGCCATACCTCCCCACTCCCCAAGGCATTAACTTCTTCACCCAACTCTTGGGAGAAAATGAATGATTGGGCACCAAAATAAACATGGGTAGTTGATGGTTCATGGGTTCTCTCATTGACACTTGGCTTGACTCAATTGGCTCAAGGGTTTGAATATCCTCCTCCCAATTCCTTGCAATATCATGCCCCCATCTCTTGTTGCATTGCATAGCTAGTTGTGGGCATTTATATTAAGATGCATATTTACAATTCCCATGGTTCTCTAGCACATGAGTAGCATAATTTCAAATACCTTCCTCTTCAAGATCGAGCATTCGCTAGCGGGGCCTTGGCCTTGAGCTCCACGCTAGGAATCATACATAATATGCATACAATATTTATTACAGCCCAAAATATTGCAAGGGTAAAAAATGGGGTACGTGACATTGATAGATACGGGTTTAAGATGGATCTATGCTGGTAGTAATTTTGATGGTAGAATTGGATTCAACACCATCAAGAACCCACGGGTCTCCCAAAATTTTAGAGTTTGAGAGTTGTAACCTCGATTTTTAAAAATTTATGTCGTATTTTTTCAAAATAGTGCTGGAAAAATCAAAATTTTACGTTAGACTATGCATAAAAGTATTAAATTTTTTAAATTTTCTTGGTCAATTCATTTTGCCATAAAATTTTTGGTCAAATTATTATTTTGCATTGCTCAATTTTTTTTCTTTAAATTGCAATTGGATTGAACCCTTCAAATATCCTTAAAAAATTGGATTATGCAATTCCAACAAAATATATTTACAATTGGAAAATTCCAACATGATTTTAAGAAAAAATAACCAAAAAATGGTTAAAAATTATAAAACCATTAAACTACCCAATTTCAAAACTTTTTGTAAATATAGTTCTCCTTTAAAAAAAATTAAAAAAAAATTAAAAAATAAAATAAATAAAAATAAAAATATAACTTTATATAAAAAATATTCTTAATTGTTGTATTTCTAGCTTAATGATTATTATTGTTACATAGTATAGAATTTAGTAAAGTGTTAGCGCTATGACCTCTTTTAGTAATGTGACTCACTCTATAAAATGTGAGAGCAAAATAAAAATGTCTGACATATGGTTGTTAGAGAAAAATAAGCATATCTAACACGTTTTTCAAAAATTCCCTTGTTGAAATAAAAATAAACATGTCCACATAAAGTCAAGGGAAAAGTTCCACAAGTTTTTCGAAAATTTCCACCGTTGACAAGTTTTTCAAAAACACATCCCCGTGATTTGCGATCCGTGATCGAAGAACACGTGATTTGATCGCAAATGTTAGATTTGGTAAAACAGTAGATGGTTTTTCATTTTTCCTTTCAAAGTTGTAAAGATTAAAAGTAAGAAGATATTAATTAATTTTTTATTAAAAACATTTAAATAATTATATTACATAATGAAATTTGAATTAAAAAAAACCATTCTTTTTTAATTATTAAATTTATCATAATATATATTCTTTTATAATTATCAAATTTATTATATATATATATATAAAATAATGGTTATCATTTTTTCCACAGAAAAAAAACTACTATTGATATTCATAAAGAATCAAATAGTACAAGAGAGTTCATGATTCATAATTGAATCAGATACTGATCAACAAAAGAGCTGTAAACAGTAGCATAGAAGCTTCTGAGGCCGATCAATATAACCTAGGCAAAAAGATGACTATATCACTTCCCTTACAAAGAACCAAACTATTTTCCAGCAATATAAAATAACAGTCTCTAGACCCAATTCCAGATTAGCCAAGGAAGAAAAAATCCCCACAGTCCAACATACTGTTGTCAAGCCATTCTTCCCAGATAATATGACCTTCCATGCCAGAAAGAGCAAGTTTTGAAAGTTTGTCTGCCCGAGCATTATGCTCTCTGTAGATATGTTCAAAACTGATATTATGTTGCTTGGAGATTTCAAAAAGTGTTCTATTTGCCCAATGTCACAGATTCATGACATTTAGCTTGAATTCTCCCAATGCCCATTTGATGGTGACCCGTGAGTCACCATAAACCTTGATATTGACCAGACCAAAAATATTTGCAACTTTTAATACACACCAGAGTGCCATAAGCTCCGCCTTCATATTGGAACCAGAACCACAATTGAGTCTGACAGAAAAAAAAGTGAGAGTCATTAAGGTAGATAACACCCCCAACAGCACATAAGCCATCTGCTGAAGCACCATCGAAGAAAAGCACTGGTTGTTCCACTTTGAAGTCAAAATTACCAATTCTGGCAGTTCTCAATTTCTGCTGATCTACCACACATGTTGAGAGCATGTTTAAAGCAATCAGACTGCAATGAAAGCTGTCAGGTATCAAATCCTGGAAAATGACATTATTTCTAATGTACCAAACAGCCCACGGGATACAAATAGCAACATAAAAATGTTGTTTACATTGCCTGAACTAGTTTAATAAGCAACTATTAAAGTCACCAACATCCCAACAAAGTGTAATATTAAGCTTGTTAGACACCACATCCCAGACTTTGCAAGTAAAGGAGCAATTGACGAAAAGATGATTTTTTGTTTCAGCTGCAACCTTACAAAGTGCACAGATGTTGGGTCCTGTCCATCCCCGCTTACACAAGTTGTCCCATGTCTTCAGCTTGTCATTCAATACTAACCATATGAAGCATTTCAGCTTAAGAGGAAAATTCCAAGCCCAAATCCTTTTATACCACCATTCCTGTGGGAAAATGTATTTCTCCTGTAAAATTCTAGTATAAGCAGTTTGTGCAGTAACAAATCCAGAGGCAGGATTGCCCCTCCAAAGAAGCTTGTCTTTTTCATTGGACAATCTGATACCTGCAGCATCTAAATTTTTGATATAGTTCTGCCAAACACGGGCAAGATATCCCGATAGACCTATCTCATGAGCAGACAACCACTTTGAACTGCAGAGATCCCCATCACAATGTTTCCAGATTGAATTTAAGGTGGACAAACCTAAAATCTGAAGATAGCACGTGATATTTGCCGGCAGGGTATAATCAAAATCCAAACCAATAATCGGATCTATACCCACACGGATGCATGTTCCAGAACCAGCTTGCCACAGAAGGTCATCCTTAATCCAGTGAAAAAATTTCATGAAGCCCCTCCAGATAGGGGAGAAATTCCAGCTTTTTTGTTTTGGATTTCTAATCCAGTTGGAAAGCTCTGCTTTAATGTATTTGAGATGTATGATCCTAGACCAAAGGGTCTTTCCAAATATAGCCCTCCATGCACTTTTCAGTCTGAGAGCAATATTGAAGGACTCCAAATCCTTAATACCCCATCCGCCAAATCGATATGGTCTAGATAGAGAATCAACTGCAACCATGTGAAGTTTTGAACCAACAGCAGTCCCGGACCACAGAAAATTGAAAAATAACCTTTTAATGTTCTTAAGGATAAAGCATGGAACTTCAAATAAATAAAACCAATAAACCGGAATGCTGGAAAGCATGGATTTCACAAGAACTAGTTTCCCACCAATAGACAAGAGTCTATATGACCACTGTGTAATGCGAGTCTCAATCTTTCGAAGCAGCCAAAACCAATCCCTGTTTTGATAGTTATTTGGCTTAAGATTGAAACTGAGATATTTGAAGCCGAGTTCAATAGGACAACAATTATATGGCAGGATCAATTGTATTCCCTTAATCTGCTCATCCCTTAAAGAATTATGATAAAAGTTTGATTTATCAGCACTGACCAACATACCTGAGGCTCTACAAAAGATTTGGAAAATGTCCTTGTATGTAGCCCATTCCTCCAAGGTGTCCTCTCCTGCCACCAACACATCGTCTGCAAACAAAATATGTGATATAACACAATCTTTCGCAATCTTGATGCCTTTAATATTGCCTTTTACTAATGAATCATTTACCAGCCTACTGAATCCATCCATAATCAAGATAAATAGGAGAGGTGATAGGGGGAAACCCTGTCTAATCCCCCTGAAACAGTTGAAAAAATCAGATGGACTGCCATTAATAAGCACTGAGATATTCATAGAAGTTATACAGGCCATTATCCACTTAATGATAAGTGGAGGAATCCCAATTCTGATAAGTATCATTCTGAGAAAAGACCAGTTAACCCTGTCATATGCTTTAACCAAATCCATTTTGAGAAGCAGTGCTTTTTTCTTGTAGATTTTAATACTGTGCATCAGTTCCTGAGCAATACCTATTGCATCATGTATCTGCCTTCCTTCAAGAAAACCAAATTGCTCTGCCGAGATGTAATTTGAGAGAACCCTCTTCATTCTATTTGCTATAATTTTGGAGATGAGCTTATATAACAAATTGCAGAGCGCAATCGGACGAAATTCACCAAAATATAATGGCTTGTCCTTTTTCGGAATGAGAGTAACAAAAGTAGAATTAAGTCCACCCGGGATATAGCTGTTATCTTTGGAGAAATTAACTAAAGCCTGTAATTCACACCCCATCATGAAAAAAAAATGTAGATAAAGCTCCACCAGCCACCCATCTGGCCCGGGGCTTTTATCTTTAGCAAAGACTTTCAAAGTCTGTTCGATCTCTTCTAGAGAGACTTCATCTAGAAGACAGTCGGCTTCCTGTTCAGAGAAGTAACGAGGATATAAGGAAGCAACTTTAACCTGATCAGATATGCAGCATTCACCCGGGTCAAGGTACAAGTTACTAAAGAATGAAACAGCTTCAATTTTAATACAGTCCAGACCCGATAACTGAGCCCCATTTTCATCTATGATCTCCCATATATATTTAGAATTACGCCGAGCAGATGCGAAGGAATGGAAAAATTTAGTGTTTTTATCCCCATGGGAGATCCAAATTGCATGACTCTTAAGTCGCCATTCTTTTTCTTCTTGTAAAAGCATCTCATCTTTTTTCTGCTCCAGCTGTTTCATAATTTCAAAAGAATCATATGAAAGAGAGTCATTTATGTTTGCAGAGATGGCAGCCTGCAGATTCTTTTCTAATGTCAATAGCTCCTGTCTATCTTTCATCTTTGTATTAATAAAAGCTGCAACTTAGTTATTCAACGTGTAAATACATGGGCATAGATGGGCACAGAGAGTAGATGGAGCGTGCTTATCTAGAAGTTCAAATTTTATTTTAGGCTTGTTACAGTCATCCTTCACAAAGGAGAATTTGAAAATTCTATTAATATATCTTGAAGCCAAAATGCTTTTAGAAAACTTGATAAAATTTCTTCAAGAACATGCATGCTAATTGTTTGCTTCTAATTGGCTGAGCGAAGTGCCAACTTCCATGTTATCTTGAACTTGGTGAATCGTAGCTTCGTCCCGTAGGTGACCAGGACTTTCTTCTGTCAAATAGCTATGGTTGGAGGTTGTTGAGAGTGAACTCTTACTCATGTTGCTAAAAAGGTTTCGGAGTTGAGTAGACTTGACTTCCGGAGTTTGAAGTTGATGATGAACATTGTCTAATGCTTCCTCATTGCATGCCTTCTGTGAGGAGCTCTGATGATCCATACTTTGAATCCTAGCAATGACCGAGAGGATTGAAGAACTGTTGCTGCTTATTAATTCTTCTTGGCGCCTGAGAATTTTCCTCATATCTTAAATTTCTTTATGTAAATTGGCGTTGCACGTAGGGCAATCCATAACTCTCAAGGTAGGAAGGAGCATCACCCAAACTATCCCAACACAACAAAATACCACAATAGGAAACATAGTTTTTTAAGCCCAAGGGACAATACTTGTCTCTAGACCCACCCAATGACTTGACGAGATGGTCATGAGCACCTCTTGGACTAACCCAACACCATAAAACACTATGATTGGAGAAATCCACCTAGAACTAGAGATTGACACCACTATCCACCCAATTACAAACATATAAGGCTTGAAATATGAACTCTATCAACCCACACTCTTGAGACCCTAGTTCTTTTACCCAATTAAAAAGATACCAAGGATGGGAAATATCAGTCGAGAAGAGACAGAAAGCCTGCAATGGCCAGACATAATCCAACAAAGAGACTGAAAGGACGAACCAAATACCTTTTTGAAGCTTGCTAGTTGTGAACCAGAAGGTCCATCCTGGAATTGTGGTCATAGATCTTGTTGTTTCCCATATGCTCCCGCTATGTGCACAATACCGGCCAAAGGGGAGAACATTCCTACCCATATTGGTAGGGTTCATTTTTAAAATCAAGGACGAGTCAATGCTATGCAAGTAGAACTTGTGCGAAGGTATTTCATCTCTTGTCAAGCTATATCTATGGTACTTTGACATACCCGTGGTGTAATGGAGATGCCACTTGTTCATTGATTGCTTGTGCATATCATACATTAGGGGATGTGGGTTGATGAAATAGTCCCATTTTTTTTCAACACCCTAGCTCCATGGTCTTTGAGGCATTATTTGCCCTAGTGTTTGTTGCTTGGTTGTGATGTCATAGTGCATGATATAATTGGATTCTTGTGATTTGCCTTGCCTCTCTGGCTATTCTTGCCATCCAACGGGCCATGTTGATATCCTTAGGAGGCATTGATCTACAAGGCAACTTGATTATTATGGTGGAGTCCCCTATCATAGTGAGGGAGTGTATGCTGAGAGATTGAGCTTGTAAAATGCCTTGGTAAAGAATTGCCACTTTTGCTTGATTGTTTGTTGCGTTTCCAAGCCCCATTCATAATACACTTCTTCATTCTATCGAGATCAAGAATGATCCCTTTGCGCTTGCCACCCCTAAATTTATCAATTTATCATATTAATTTATATTTATTTGAATTTTAGATTTATGAGAAAATTTTTTTTTATTAAAGAATTTGATTTTTTTATATTTTGATATTTAATTGATAATAATTAAAATAATTTTAAGTTTATTTTATTCAAATCAATTCGATTTTTTTTACTATTTGATTTTTATATTTATAATAAATGATTTTGATTGTGGTAGTTATTAACATTCACTTAAATTAATTTTAATTGATCAAATCTCAAGATAAAATGTGTGTGTGTGTGTGTGTGTAACAAGTAGGTCATTAACCCTAATCTTGAATATCAAAATCATCTCTTTGTTTTAACTAGCATAAAGAAGAAGATCCACATAGCTAAAATAAGAACGAACTCCCTTGAGCTGCATAGATGAAAATTTAGAGGATAAAAAAAAATTAAGATATTGCAAGTAGGTCATTAACCCTAATCTTGAATATCAAAACTATCTCTCTATTTTAACTAGTGTAAAGAAGAAGATCCACGTAGCTCAAATAAGAACGAACTCTCATGAGCTGCATAGCATTGGACATTTCCTAAAACTCCGTCGAATGAAAGGATCTGTCATCTTTGTGAGACTATGAGTGTTGATGATGAAAAACAATTCCTCTTAGATTGCGTTGCATACACCCACATAAGATATCAATTTCAATTTTTTTGTTACAATACGAACCTACCCAACCTTCTATCTCATCAAAATCATAGTAATTTAGGAACACTCATCTCGAAGCTTTTTGAGTACAAAAATAAAACTCTAAAGCAAACCAAGTAGTTCATTACTTTTCTTTCTTAAGGTCCGACAAACCAAAATTATTCTAAACCATCATCATCATCCTCATCTCTCTCTCTCTCTCTCTCACACACACACACACACACACACACACACTATATCTATATATATATATATATATATATGTTGATATGTTGGAGTGGGTTTTGGACCTGTCTTGGAAGTCGCACACTAGAGATGGACTGTGTGACAACTCAACGAATGGACCAAACCACGCAAAAGACATAAGCTAGTAAGATATTTGTGTCCACTTTGTAACGGGATCAACCCATGTTGTGATGTATAAATATGTAAGGGATCTAAGGGTGAGGGGCTGTTGCTTTTTGCCTAAGAGATTGTTATTGTTCGTGACTGACTATTATGTTGTGTGGTCATGAGTCACTGTTTTGTTGGGTAATATTAGAGTTTGTAACAGAGTACCATTGTGCACTACGTAGGCTATGCAAGACTGTCCCCATTGATAAGTTGAATGAAATGACTCGATCATGAACTATATTGCATCTCTGTTAAATATGATGAATGTGGCTTTTTGTTTGTTTGTTTTCTGATGTGCACATGGATGCTCTATTTACATTTCTGTCTGAATGTATTGATATATGTTATGAGTAAGATTAATTTTCCGCGTGACGAATGAATGAATCTTTAGCTTGGTTGAATGAATGTTCAAAACCCTTCAAATTAAGTTTGGTTCCCGCAGCCCCCTAGATACTCGGGTGAGACTTCATGTGCTTGTAGGTGATACCAAAAGGGACGATGTTTTGGGTTCTGTTGTTAGTTCTTATGTTGAACCCTAGGTCTTCCCGTGCGCCAACAAATGGTTATGTTTCCAAGACCGAGATTTGCAACTGAAGGGAAGGTGGAGGTTAATTGATGGTTTCACGGAGACCAACAAAGGAAGAGATAGAAGATTGGCTAAAGGAGAAGGACCATTGTTGGTCACCCTATATGTCAGTTAATTGAAGCTAACACACAAGATGGTCAATATAAATTGTCAAACCCAGGGAGGTCTTTTATTTCAATGGCAATGAGCATAGTCTGTGCATAAACATGTCAAGCAGTTGATTAACTAATGAAGATAACAATCCTACCAATCTATTCAGCCAACCTCATCCCATAAAAGAATTAATCTAATTCACACACCTAGAAATTCAATTGCAGTTATCTTCCTACAGAGATCAACCTAGCATTTATGAATTTCAAAATAGAAATAAACTAGATTACTTTTGCAAGAAGTTAAATCCTATAATTATCAAACTACAATATTCAATCTTTACCAAAATGATCCATCTAGTAGCTACTGTTACTCAATCACAATCTGCCTATTCTAATAAACCAATTGAAGATACAACAACAACCAGAATCTAAACATAAACTTGAATCCTAACTGATAATTACTGGAAATCCTAGAAAGCATAAACAACTAGAAGATATTGGAATTGAGCTTGGCTGTTACAGCTGGTTCGAACACACATGCATTAAGCTAAATTAACCTACACAGTCGACTGTCACACCACTCTGTTACAACTATTCAAGATGCAATCATACTATCAGAAGGAGAACTAACCTATGTTGCAGCGAACAGTAACATCTACAATAATTCCACACCACACACCGAAAGAAAGCTAAATTAACCTACCTACTTAAACCGACTATCTCTGTGAGAAGGTAGGCCCTGGTCTTCTAACAGAGACGCCGAGAATCACAACAAATGAAGACACAGAAATGAAGAGCTTTGCTCTCATATTAATGATGGAAACCGACAGTCTCAGTGCTCTGTTACAACTTATACAAAATGGTAATTGTCCAACCCCAGGCTACGAGAGCCTTCGCATATTTATACATTGAAAGTACAGATCCCGATCCACTAAACTCGTGCAACAATGAAGATCTATGATCTTCATGATGTGGAGTTACAACTAACTGTTACAGCCGTATTAAACAAGGCTGTTACTCATGAAGGAGCTGTTACTCTAGTTATCAATGGAACAACGGATTTGGCAAGCTGGAATGTGATCTGTCTGTTGCAGCTGGATTCTGTTTCAGTGGAGGCCTGTTACAGATTCTCGTGGATGAATGCGTTGTCCCTTGGAGTTATGAGGAATCGGTCTTTGATGAGTAGCAGCTGGCTCCACTTCGCTGATACACCTGCGCTTTAGATCTTGACTAAATGAAGTCACACATATTAGCATCAATCAAAGACAAGGATCCAGAATCTTGACAATCTTAGGCATAAAATAAATAAAGCAATAACGAATTATACCTGTCAATATCATTGGTTGTTCTGGAGAAAAGGCATAGGTATAGCTTATGAAAATAGGATGTAATCAGGGCAAAATGATGTAATAAAGATGGCCAAAAAGGGGCATTTCCTGAACCCAACAACCATGAGTTCGGTAGAGAGAAGAATAAGAACCCTCTGATAAGTAAAGAACACTAGTTGCAGAAGTATGTTTATACAGATCTACACGAGATTTTCTTTTATGAATTCTCTATAATTCTAACTGAGTGGTTGTTAATATTAGCTGAGCAGAACCAAAAATTTTGCGTTGATGGTCCAAGGAACTGGACCCTTGAACGGATCCGGCTGGTCAATACTGTAAGTAATCCAATATCACGTGCAATAGAATTTTGGTTGGATAGCGTGCTGAAGGGATATGTTACAAAAATTGTCGTAGATTATACCCAATCATATAGCGCTATTGAGAGGAAGTTTTTTAAGGGTCCACATGGGAGGTACCTGAAGTCATTATACAATTGGATCAAGATGTTGTTGTGTGACAAAGGGACTTTGACATTGGAATTAGATCACGTTAGCAGTTAAGCACTTATGCACGCATTGGGGAATTGGGGGCTGACTAGAGAACGATTTGAGTAAAATAAGGTGAGAGTGAATGAGGAGAGGATGAGCCGAGGATGCTGAAGAGAGAAGAATATGCTTCAGTAGAAGAGACTGGATTACTGCGTGGTGGAAAAAGGTTCCGGAAAGATAGTAGGAAGTGGACTGCGACCGAGATAGAGGAGAAGGGCAACGAGTTTGAAGAAAGAGACATCTGCCAAGGACGCCATATCGATGAATTTTCGCACCCAGAAAATGAGAAAGACCATCATGACTTAGGTGGTGGATTGATCGCTCAACCACCAGGGAAACACCCACCAACACCGTTAACACAATGGCCACTGACCATGTTGGCGTCATGGACAATGCCCTCACCTCCCCCTCCTCTAGAGCCATTGTTTATTCAGCCTCTCTGTTCTCTGTCAAACAATGACTATATAATTGGATGGAATCCTTCACGATAATATACACTACAATTGATAAAACATGCTACATCGTTTCGATTCTCCACTGAATACTAGTCGACATTGCCTCGATTCTCTTCTACATACTAAGACACATGGTTGTAACAAGGGACCAGCCAAATTCATAATCTTCTAGATGCTTGACACTTTACGCACATTGTGCCTTTGAAAAGGTTCGAATCCTCGTGGCACGAGGTTGGATCCTAAACTTTGGGGCAAAGTGCGATTTACGGTACTGTTGTTGTAACAACTTCTCATTGCAATATTGCATTAAGTGAATGGTGTGTTGGTCCCAAATGCATCTTCCCACAAAAATGTTGACACCCCATGTGTATGTGAGTTTCATGGTTCAAATGGTTCAAAATTAAAATTAAGTGAAAGTGTTTATTCAAAAATGTATTAAATTAGGGTGAGCTATTTAGAAACTTTAAATCAGATTGTTATTTTAAATTAATTAAAAATAATTAATATATTTAATATTGGAAGAATTAGCTCAATCACTTGTCAATGTGCTGAGTTTGAAGATTCCATTTTTTTTATAAATGTGTTGTAATTATGAAATTTGATAGATGGAATTAATTTCAAATTATATTTTTAGTTAGATATTTGATTAGCCCATGGAAAAGTATCTTTTGAAGATTTATAATTTTAGTAAATTTGTTGTAATAATGAAATTTGATAGATGGAATTAATTTCAAATTCTATTTTTAGTTGGGTATTAGACTAGTTCATGGAAAAATATCTTTTAATTTTACATTTATTTAAACATGTTAAGATTTGTATTTTATTATATATTTTCAATTATGTTGTTTAAAATTGAGAAGAATTGTCCGAATGTAAATATAAGTTGTTGAACAATCTAGGTACAATAAAGATATTTGAGAGTGATGATTTATTTATGCATTCAAAAATGCAATTTTAATAATGAAAAATTACAATTTGACTAAAAATTAAAAATTATACAAATAATATAACCGTATTCTAAACACATATATCTTTGAGGAAATATTATTTGTATAATTTATAGGAAGCACCTTAATTTTTTAGATACAAAATACTAAAAGAAATAATGTGACCACCTAAAAATAGTGAAGCCATCTTTGGGGTTAGGTAATCCTTTTTTTTTTTTTTATATTATTTTAATAGTTTTTTTTTTTTTTTTGTGCTAGGGGAATCGACAACTGGAGACTAGGCTGGTGTGACACGGGGTCCAGGGATCCAATCCCGCTACCACTATACCTTTAGGTGCCCCACACGCAAGCATGGGACACGGGTAAAGCCGAGTGTGATTTGAACTCGTGACCTCCAATTTACAACATGTGACTTTATATCAAGTGAACCGCCAATGAACCCCATGCGGGCATATTATTTTAATAATTTTAAAATAAATCAGAAAAAATAGTATAAAATTTAATAATTGTAATTATAATAATTATTTTTAAATAATATATATATATATATATATATATATATATAATTTACTTATTAACTTACTATATTTTATTTTTATAGTAAATCACAATTCCTTTAACAAAGATAAAATACAATTTATAAATATAAAATAATGAAGAAATATGAAAATAATAAAAATAATAATAAATAGTGTATTCTCACACTAAGTAATAATGTATTTTGAAGTTCAATGAATTACTTAAAATGACTTGTTTAGATTTGACTTCTCTATACCATTTTAGAGGGAGTTAGCAAACATGTCTAAAATAAAGTCAATTTTTCTTGTCGACAAACCAATCTTGGAATAAAATAAAAGTCTATGACATAAATTCCACTTCCAATGTTAACAAGTGTTTCAAAAAGTTCATGATTGACGACTTTTAACAAAGAATGAGGAGATGTAGTCCACGTCCCCGCAATTTAAGGAACATGATTTATTTATTTGAATAATTAAACAGTAAATTAAGAATCTATAATTTTATATATTATTATTTATATAGTGATTATTTAATGAATTATATCTAAAAATAGGTAATAAATTAATATAAAACCACAAAAAATAATTTTGTTAAATTAATAATAATATTAAAATTATTAGCCTTGAGGATTAGCTTAAGTGGTTATACGCAAGATATGCGATCTCTCCACCCAAAGTTGGGGAGGTTACGAGTTAGACTCTCTTGATCCCCTTAAGGTTAGGTTCCATATTCAAGGTCGATGATTTACCTATTGTTTGAATGGGAGCCATCCTTATTGTAGGTGGCTCCCTTAGGGTGACTAGGTGCACATTAAGGTTGAACAAATTTCGAGGAGTTACAACCGGTGGCACGAAGGACATGTAGTTCACCCAAATGCATGTGAGTAAGCATATGGAGGGGAGGCCACGTGAGGGAGTATTTAACTCCATGCGTACCCCTCTTACATTCATGTCTTCATCTTCTTCAGAGTTTTCCTTTATGGCAATGGTGGCTTTTCCCCAGGCAAAGGTGAGACTTCTCTAGTGCTAGCAACCGAGGAGTCTCTACGGGTGGTTTCTGGTGTGGATGCAAGTGGACCTATGGTGCCTGGTGGGGTATGGTTGAGTAGTGACCAAGGTGGATAGAACTGGTAGCACCCCAGTAAGCCTTGATGTACCAATTCTGCCGTGGAATCCAACTCTGTTGAGAGTTATGCGCAGAGGAAAATCGTTAGAAATATTTTCATAGTGTTGGGTTTGTTAGTTCCTTTCTGGTGGGGGGTTTGTTGGTTGTTTGCATGTTTGTGGTTCCTTATTCACTGGGTCTTCTAGGGATGGTGAGCCCTTCGGGATGGGGGTTAGCATCCTTGGAGACCCAAAACGATATACATGAATTGAAACAAATGATGAGGCATTTGCATGTCCATATGGATGGGATTCAAGGTTCTGTAGAATGGATTTCTTCCAAGGTTGCAGAGCAAGGGGGAAGCAGGAGTCCCTGGAGCAAATAGGCCATGAGCATGGCCAAAAACTTGACAAGCTTCTCTCATATTCAGAAATCCATTTTAATATAATCTTCTTGGGCTTTTCTCAAGGCTCATTCTCTCGTCATTCGGTGGGATCTTGGTTAATTGAGGAAGACAACATCCATCGGTCCGCTATTGCAAATATGGACGTCTCCAATGAATTTGAGAAAACAACTCATATGTCGAATGATGAAAATAGTGGCAATGCTCTCCCTTAATTATTATTCTGATGTATTTTGTTTTTGTTCTGTTCAACAAACATAAAACAAAATGGCTCAAATTTGTAAGTACACTCGACTCTCTTCAACCCTTTTTATAATATAGATTTCTATACTCATTATGGTTATAAAATAAATATTTAAATTATTAACGTCATTCAAAAATATCCCATATCCAATAATGAGGTGTTCCCATTCTTTGAACATCATTCTAAACAAGTAAAAATAGCAGCAAAGCTGCTTATACTTGCTATTTGAAAATAGAAAATACTGCAACACAAAGTTACAAACAAGCAATATTACCAATTTACTAGCTTTGTGGCTATGGATTAGAAAAGACCAGCAAATCCATGAGTAGTGAGAAGGTGCACGGCTCTAAGAAAAGTGACTTCTGAGAAGAACCTGAAGATGAAAGCTCACGTTCATAACAAGTTACAACCCAACCAAACCCTACACGTCACTGTCGGAGCAATGGCAGGGTCAACAAAAAATGATCTTATGTTGACTGTTTCAAGCTCCCTTAGTTTTAAGTGCTTCCATTCCAAGTGCTTCTTCTCTTGTCTTTCCTCAACTTTTCCATATATGTTTCCTTTGTCATCCCATATATTGAACAAAGCACCAACTACCTTTTGATCATTTTGAGCAGGGTTCAGGCTTGGGATTTTTGTGGGAGAAGGCTTAGGCGGCTTCTTCTTCTTCTTTGAAGTCGGAATAGGGGTTAGTTTGCAATGCATTGTCATATCAAATAACCTTACTCATGTGCTTCTCGATCTTCCTCTTAATTGAATAATTTTTTGAATTTGTCCAAGAAGAAGAGGGAGTCACTGCTAACATTAGTGAAGGGGGCCGTCGCTACGAGTGTCTTTGTCGACCTGTACAAAGAAACTATCGACGTCAACAATGTTGATATTGCTGCACCATGCCTTCTAACAAAGAACTTCACAGTGCTTGCCATGGTGACAACCTCTCGATAGTCTTCGCTAACAACTTAAATATTTCTATGCATTTAATTAAACAGTTTAGGTTCTTATCCAACATGAAAAATAGGCATTGCGATCCAGCAAACTCAAATTGAACCAAAGATGATAGATCGATGACGAGAACCAACTTCATGCAATCAAGGTGGACTTGTTGCAGAGCTAGAAGTAGTTTCTATTCTTTGATTCTTCATCATCTAGGATTCCACACAACCAAAACTGGAAATTTGAATAACGATGCTAAAAAACCAATTTCAATACTGCAAATGATCAATTGAACAATTTCTTGCACATAAACACAAATTCCATATAATGTTGCATGGTCAACATCCTTCAACGAGTCTATTGGTATTTGCCATTTCTGTTTCCCATGCCTTATTAGAATCACCAACACACAACGTAAACGCATAGCAATTCAACTCCAGAAATCTGTTGTCCTCCTCACCAAGGAAATAATTTTTTTTGTTGCGCACTATATGTATTGTTCATTGATTCTATTCCATAAATCAAATTATCACTATAGAGTGTGAGTGTGAATAGTTTTAACCATGATAAATATGCTTAGTTTTAAATGTGATGGATATGACCAAGGAAATAACTACGACTGCTTGGGGCCTGGGGGTAAATGACATCATGATTATTGATAGTGACAAGTTTTTATTAACTTTAGTGATTAATGATAATGACAATGACATAGTGATTATGTGATAGTAATATATAATGACTCTTTTTTAATTATGTGATAGAAACATATAATGACTTTTTTTAGCTTTAATGATCAGTGACAATAGCAATGATATAGTAATTGGTAATAGTAATAGCTTAAACTAATACTTTTAAACATAAAACTAGCTCAAGGTCCACTGATGGGGCCTTGGACTTGAGCTCCTCACCATGGCCATTTACAAAATTCATAATTACATTTACAAGAGTTATAAAAATAGGGTCGAATTTGAGGTGTTATTTTTAACATCCTAAAAATTCATAAAAATTTAAAATTTTTCTAAGCTAACAATTACTGCTATAATTGATATGCGGAAGTAAAATATTTATCAATCCACTTAAATGATCGAACTATTAAAGATAACACCTCTTCAATGTGTTATGTCAATATACAGTTTATGTTTATCTTTAAGATACGTAATGTGGTTATAATTCTTTGATCCATTCTTCAATATTCTCCTTAACTGCATCACTTTGACCAAAATCCCATTCTGGTCTTTCATCTTCAGGAAGTACACTGAACTGACCTAAAGAATGGCTTTTACTGTGTCCTTTTGCAGCTGCTTTTAGCACATGGTCGGGAACCACATACTGTTTTTTCTTAAGATTCTCTGTTTTACTCCAGATATATTCAAGGACAGCTAATCTTCGTTCAAGCTTTTGGGAAGCTTGACCTATGGCCATACGGATTTCTATGGAATCATGAAGTAAGTGATCTAGCAGTTCAAGCTTTGTTTCAATTTTTACTAGATACTCTTGTTGATCAGCACAATGCTTTTTCAGGATCAGAAGATCGCTAGCCGTGTCACCTATATTTCTAGCAGTGTGGACTTGTTGCAAATTTCCCCAATTTGCAAGCTTAATTTCTTTAGAAACAGTCTGGTCATGACTGGAAGATTTGCAAGGTAGGAATTCTCTTTTGGTCTGGCCATCTTGTGAGTATTGTCTAAACCAAGACTTAGGTAAATTCCTTCCAGGAACAAAAGACTTTTGACCTGCATTTACTACCTCTATGCTTGAGTGTTCACGAGGTAGGGAAAACATACCTAGGGAAGGTAGTTCTTTCTGTTTCTGTTTTTGTTGGTGAATCAATTTTTGTTTGATTTTTTGACATGCTTGACAGGCAACATGCTGGCCTCTATGCTCATAATCGGATAAACCAGAAAAATAAGTTTGATTAGATGAAGACTCATTTACAGGAATAGAAAACTCAGATGCAGAAGCTTTACTAGCTTGGTTAGACAAGGCTTGTAGTCTGGCGTTATTGTAGGAGGAGATAGAAGCATATTTTATCAATGGAGGATTGAATCTCTGTGTGGGCAATTCTTGGGGTACACGAAAGGAACTCGAAGCTTCATCAAAGATAAGAGGTTGTGAGGTGAAAGAAGCAGCAACTCTTTCCTGTTTCCTTAACTCTGAATATTTCATTTCCCAAGATTGGGGATAATTAATACCAGTCCAATTGAAAGTAATAGGTGTGGCATTTTTGGATCGGGATTTCTCCGTTTCCACCACGCTGGTGTTTGCAGAACTCTGATGGACACGAGTTCGCAACTGAGAAAGGGTATCATTTCCGAACCTAACACAGACTCCACTTTTAAGCTGGAGGATTTTCGAGCCAGTCTCCATGTCGAAACCTTTGGGCAGGATATAAGCTTTTAACAGATTATAGATATGAGGGTCATCCAAGCTAACATAAAAATTTGGATAGACTGTACCAAAAGCAGGACCATCATGAAGTGGTGCTGTGAAACCACCTATGACAGCATCGAAAAACTTATGATGACGAGTATCTACAATACAACAGAGAGAAGAAACAACAAGACGCGAATGAACTAATGGACCAAGGCCAAGTTTGATAGCACCAAAATGTGCATACTTATATTTTTGTTCTTTAGCCCAGTATATTTGACATTTATCAATCAAATTTATATGTACAGGTTCTTGCTTATCAGTAAAAGAAACATCTATACTTGACACTCGGATATGGGTCGCGGCCGTGATATTCCACCATGGAAGTCTGTATACTTCTCGAGGAAGTATCTGAGGTAATTGCCATTTTTCAGAAGGGTTTTGATCAGAGATAGATATATAAGAAGATTTTGATGAGGACGGATTAAATGAAGATTGCCTGCGTTCTGCAAGACTTACTTCAGTATCATTAGATGAATCACATTCTAAACGTGTCAGCTTAATAGTATCCATTGAAGGGTCCATTTCTAAAAGAGAGTGAGTGCTGACTCTAAATTAGTCTTCGGCAACTCTGTAGACTTACTCCCCTATCCCAACGGGCCTTACTGCTACTCTGACTTCGGACGACTCTTACACTCTCAATAACCCAACAATCCACTCAACGGTCATTTCCACCGCCTACAGAATACTATTGTAGAATGTTGAATTTCAAATAACAGAACTGAACAATGATATTGCAGCAGATTTAACAGACATATAAAACATTTATCAGAATAATAGAGATGATATACCAGAATAGTCGACACAAGTGTCTCTGGCTCTGATACCACAGGGAACTGGTCAGCTAATAATTGAAACTGATGCTTCAAACACTACTTGGGGTGGTGTTCTGTTAGAAAAGATTGATGGTAGAGAGAATATATGTGGCTACGGATCAGGTTCCTTCAAAGCTGCTGAGCTTAATTATCCAAGTAGTCATAAAGAGATTCTTGCTGTGAAGAAAACTGTTCAACATTTTATCTTGTTTTTAAAGCCTGTAAAGTTTGTCATTAGAACAGATTTAAAAATAATGCCAGGAATATTTAAGAATGAAAACTTAATGGCAGATAACAGTAGCAGAATCCTCAAATGGTTTATTTGGCTTTCAAATTTTGATTATGAAATTATTTATAAGCCAGGTTATCTTAATTGTCTTGCTAACATGCTTACTCGTGAGACTGTGCAGCAGAAAGAAGCAGTCAGTTTGAAAATGTTTTCTATTGGTTCAAGTTCCTCAGGTCAGAAAGAAGATAAGGGCAAAGGCCCAGCACCAGCAGAATATTCAGAACTTGACTATGTTAGGTTCGAGCCCCGAAACGCATTATTCATGAAGCCCTAGGATGAAAGTTTGTCCCCCAGTGACAGAAGAGAGATTCTGGACTATGCTGATCGTCATGCAGCTGAGAAATATCTCAGTTTGACTTTGATAAAGAAGATACAGATGAATCCTTGCAAACTGCACATTATGGAGCGATGGGAACGTACTGCTTTCCGTGGATTTACTCAGGCCCAAGACAAATTGAGAAGGTGCCGAGAGTTGTGGGTTGACTGCAACGATGAGAAAGAAGGTCCAATGTGGTATGTGGATATAGGTGAGGGAAACCTAACCTAGACCTCCTACAATTTGATTCTGCAGTTCTGCAGAGAACAAACAGCCATTATCATCTGTGCAGATCCTGGAAACCTCAGGAATAAGAAGTGGTCTGGATGGATTGAAATCCTTTTAGATAAATTCTGTCCCAGACTTGATTGGGTTAATTGTCGTGCAAATTTTATGCACATGGAAGTTGATATGCAGGTAGCGGATCAAAACAATTTATGGTTTAAATTTTTGCTACGGCATCATGGAGGCCGTTACAGTCCGCTAGAACACACGGTTCATGTCACGCAGAAATATATCAAACATGACCACAAAGGGAACCGCATTGACACCAAGATTCACCGAAGGACCCTGCCATTAGACTTTCGAGTTGAGTCTATGTTTGCTAGTGAATTTATTGGTGAGAAAAATGAAGTTTTGCATGGTTCGGATATTGAGCAGTGCTTCAACACTTGGTTATATCCTCCTCCTGAGTACAAAGAAGATGCTGCTGTGCCTAATGATTCCCAAGATGTTGACTCTCTCCTTGAACAACGAGAGTTAGAAGAATGCCTCTATGCAGAGGATGGGTTTGACTGTGCCTGTGGAGGTCAGCCAGTAGGTCCTCTGGGTAATCCGGAACCGTTCTGCGTTTGCAGATCAGGTGATGATTAAATGTAAATATTTATTGTTTTCTTTCAATAATTGAAGCCATGATGGGCCGGTAACAGTAGCTCCACAGTTGTATTTGCCGGGGTTGATTCCCTTGTTTTTGGGTCCTATATGTCGGCCATGATGTTTTGACAAATTCCTTTGTAGGCCATAGTTGTCGGCCACTTGTCATGTCTGTCGGTCTGGGTCCCCATATGGCACTGCCTTTAAGGGATGAGATAATAATGGTGTGGTCCCACCATTACCTCGGATTCCCTCCTTTATGAACGAATGGTGCCTGTTTTCTGTAACCGGTAGACCGACTAACATGCTATAAAAGAAAGGTCCCGGAGTTCATTTGGTCATTCGAGTCTAGTGCATTGAGCTAGTTAAGAGCTCTGCAACTTAGAAGTCTAGAGCCGAGCTGGTCCAGTTGTTGGAAGCTCTGCGAGTCAGAGAGAGTCTATCTAGAGCCGAAGGTTGTATGCTCTGCTGATTGCCCTTGTGGTATAATACAACATAAAAAGACCAAGGTTCGACCTCTGTAAAAATGTCGAGTCTGTAGGGTGTGCTAGTAGGCATATCACTGGATCCCTAGGAAGCCTCCAAGTAGGTTCATCGCTCTGCGAGGTTCTGAATAGTAAATGGGCCAGCGACATTGTGTCTAGGCACTCAGTCTGAGTTTGTGTTTGTGGTGATGAGCTTCGCCCTCCGAATCCGATCCACTTATGAGTCTGTAATGCGATGCTAGAATAATAAAGCTTTGAAGTGTTGAGGAATTGCTGTAAACACCTGAAAGATAGATCCTGGAGCGTATTGTGTTAAATCTGCTGCAATATCATTGTTCAGTTCTGTTATTTGAAATTCAAATAACAGACATATAAAACATTTATCAGAATAATATAGATGATATACCATAATAGTCGACACAAGTGTCTCTGGCTCTGATACCAAAAAATCCAACAAAACATACATAATGAGATAATCATTTGTACAAATACAAGAGTAATAGTTGCAAAGCAGCCAGTACCATAAAATTATGTTATGTTTTGTATAAATAAGATTATGTTATATTTTGTAAAATTGATCATGTTATCTTTTGTATAATTGATGTATGATATTAAATAAATTATTTTGTATAATTGATGTATGATATTAAATAAATTATTTTGTATAATTGATGTTGATATTATATTTAAAAATTAAGTTTTCATTTTTTAATCTTTTTCTTAGTTTTTAAAGTTTTTTATTTTTAATATTTAATAATTAATAAAAAAAATTGTTTGTTTGATTGCCCGTCAGTTGGGGCTGGTAGTAATGAACCATTGGTCAAGAACCGCAACCCAGGAGAATCTAAGCCATCAAAGTCACCTAGAGATCGCACCCGGCCTATGACACACCAACCCTTATGATGGCTCGATTTTTGGGTGTCTCCTCCCAATTAGCTCAACACTAAGGGGAATTGAACTTGGGTTTCCCCACTGAGGAGACCCACACCTAAACCGAATGATCTAGTTGGAATTGACTATTAATAATTAATAATTAAGGTTTTCTAATAATTAATTATAATTGCTTACTAGCTTTTTAGTTTTTTTTTTTAAGTTTTAAAAATAAGTTTTTAGTTTTTTTAGTATTTTTAAAAATTAATAACCGTTTGCTAGTTTTTTCAGTTTTAGTTGTTTTAAATTTAAAAATTAGTTTTTTATTCTTTAATAATGACTTGTTGTAATCATACATTAATATTTTTTAATATATTAATAAAAAAATAGTTTTAGTTTTTAAGTTTTAAAAATTAGTAATTAGTAGATGCATTTAAGGTATATAGAAGCCAAAGTATATAACATTTAAAAAATGATAGGACATGTAATAATAAGGAGAGACACTTGTGTACTTATTATAAATAACACAACGTACAAAAATGATAATATTCATTGTCATTAATAAAACTTCTAATACAAAGACCACATGCCAAGCTAGTAAAAACTTTTAAATTTCTAAAATTTAAATTAATATTTTGTTTAAACAATTTCACATCCCAGCAGGGTAATTTGTCACTTTATAGCTTTTAGCTAATCATAAAATAAAAATAAAAAATTTAAAAATTCTACAAAATAATTATATTTTCAAAATATTAGGTTTAATATATAAATATTACAAAAATTTGAAAAACATTGTAATTTTTTTTTGGTATTAATATAAAAGTCAAACTTGTTTATGACCAACTCATCACTATAGTCCTTGCCTTGGCAGAGACTGTAACAACTAAAAATTTACCTACAAATACACTTTTTTTTTTTGATCTGTCGAATACAATAACCAACATTTTGCCACAACTTCCGAATATATGGAATATATGACTGTGTGCTTTCTGTTTGTTTTCTAGGGTATTATTACTGTGATATTCCTATTATGAATTGTTTATGCATACCTATTATTTTTATTTTCCTTGAACTCATTTACATATGAGCTATTTATTAGACCCATACTACTGGTCTCTTATTAATGGTTTTATTTAAAAATCCAATTGACATATGTATTATCCTCATTAATGCTCCTACTCAACACTTCCAAGTTTAATATTAAACTTCGAGTTTTTATGAGTAATACTAATATTACCTTACCATGATTTTGTCCACTAAACCATGTAAATATTGATTAGCCAAGTCCCATAATCGTTTCCATGGTATTTAATATCACTAGTTATTATACCTGCCGATAGGATGTGTATCATTGTAAACGATATGGCATTGACTACGTATTAGTGATGTTGACCACCTATTGATTTTGTGTTCATTTCACAATTTTAACCAAAGTCTCCAAAATCATTAATTCATGCAATGGTACTATCCAAAGTTTTCACTCAAATTATCTGTCTTTTGATTGGTTGAGATATTGAGAGTGTTATTACCGAGCCGGCTGCGGACATCTCGGTATTGAAGAAGATTTTAAAGTTTTTAAATGCTATATGTTACCTTTGCCGCCTTCACTGTAGCCACTGCTCCACACCTTCTACATTCTGTCTTGTCAGCACCGCCCTCACCGTAGCCACTGTTCCATGCATTCTGTCTTCTCTTCTGAACACCGCCTTCTTCATGAACTATCCATTCTCCACTGCCTTTACCACCTTATCCACTCTTCACTACCTTCAGTTTCTCCATCCAAATCCTACATTTCCATCATGCTAAGTGATATAGTTGGGCTTTTTGTTGGCTCTCCCTGCTATACTACCTCCTATGATGAGCTCTTTCAGCTTCGGATGGCAGCTCACTTCCCAATTGGTTTTGTATAGCATCTCAATCTATGAGTTTTAGCTAAATTATTTTCATTTCCTGCAAGTTTAAGAATATGACTGGAGACTGCATGAAATTATGATTCGATTGGCTACTCATAGTTGATTTTAAAAGAGCTGAAAATCACATATATAAATCTTGATAGCATGGTTAGCTTGAGCTTGTGCTGAATCTAACCTGGTCTTCATCTCCATTTACCATGGAAGTAGCTTGAGCTTGGGTTGAATCTTCTGACATTTCCCATCCACCCAATATTGAACCCCAAGTACTGCAGCTGTAGCCGGTCCATAACCTTTATCTTGGAATCTGCAGAGGCCATGTATAGAGCTCGCTGTAGTGGAACCAGAAGTGCGTTTATGGCATCATTGTGGCCTCTGCATATTATTTCTGGCATCATCATGAGCTCTACATATTTATGCATTGAAAGGGGCCATTTGATAGCATCTATGTTACTATTTTGAATATAACACTCTTTTCATTTTACTGTTATACAAAACTAATCTAGTCTTTTGCCTATACATGAGTTAGACGTTGAACTGAGAATTAATAATACAAATGTAATTATCAAAATTCTTACATCAATATTGAGAATTAACCAGCTATCAAATACTTAAGCATTAAGGCATTCTGAATTGAAAAATTCAACCAACTATCTAATGCTTGAAATGGAAATTTTAGTGACCATATATCATTTTATAGCAGACCAACTTCAACTAAAAAAATTGGGGGAAATGGGCACTCAGATTTCCAAATGAATTATTGAATCTTTTTCCCTGTTTGATCCTCTTATTGCATCTTCCACAGTAAACTACACTAATAAGAAGTACACAGTTGCAATTTAAAAACAATTTCTATAAGATTACAGGACCTTTAAACCCATTGCCTTAACATTATAGAAAATCTATTTTTATATGAATTCAGAAAACCTTTTTTTGGCTTACCTGTTGGGTAGAATTGTTTTGGTGGAGAAATGGATGGGGAAAAGTAGTGGCGGCCATGATACAGTCACTGGAGGCCTAACATTTATGCAAATTTTATCAATTTTTTTTCCAAGTCTGGGTCCTTGACCACCAACAGGCCTTTGTAAAGGGCCAACAACAGCAACGCAGAGGAGATTGAAGCTCCATCCCCATCTGATCAATTCGTTTGAGTGTTTTTATATATAGATAGGGGATATTTAGGCTACAATTACAGATTTCCTGAGGATGGAAAATAACCTGGCCTGTTGCAATGACTGGTTGTGGGATGTAACTATTAAGATCAACCTTCAAATTGTTAAAATTAATTAAGCCGTTTCTGATTTTGTGATCCTGGTGTGCATTGTAAATCGGTAGAAGATGCTGTGCGTAGAGGTTCCTAACTGCAAGAGCAATGCCATACGCTCTCACAACTTCTAACCAGCAACTCCAGACCAACCAAAGCAATGCAATTTTGGGAGATGAATACCAGAAGTTTCAAGACTTCATTGCCCAATTGACCAACATAAAAAAATTGGCACTGTCGGCACTCCAAATTTTGAACAGTTGGCCGACATAATACGCTGAAGTCTACAACCAACTGCAAACGGTGCAAGGAAAAATTACCAATTTGTCGATCCAGCATATGCAGACCTATTTTGGCATAATTCCAGGTGGGTTCCCTTGTTGGATGGGATATAATGTAGCGGAAAGTGGATGATTTGAAAGGTATCACTTTGCCACTAGCCAAAAAAGCCAAGTTGAAGTTTCATTGATCCATGCACCTTGTGCATGGCTTGAATGTGTCCATTACTCTTTCATCATGCTGCATGTTTAAAGGTGATCTTGATTTCCTTGGGATGCTGGGTGCATGGCATTAAGGCAGTATCTTTTATTTTACTTTATTTTTATTTTTATTTTGTTTTATAAGCAGTTTGATAGTAGACACTGGCATTGGAATTGAACCACCGTGATAGTTTCATGTGAAAACGACAGAGCCAAAAAGCATCAAAACTCCTCTGGATAGTCGCGGTATTTAATTATTCTGGATTCATGGCGCCCTATTTACTAAATAATTGCACATATCTATTTATTATTATTTAAGTGGGAGTTTCAAATGGTTGGAAATATATACATCAGAGTCAACTTAAAATACATATATTATATTAGATTTCTCCTAAACATAGCCAAATTTTATCCTGGAGCAAATAGTCCAACAAAACATGGCGGGAAGCATTAGGGATCGGTGCATGTGGTTATTAGCCACAACCAACATTTGAGTACTTCAAGAACTAGAAACTTAACTATGCTCATCGCATATTTCTATCTCATGGAGTGTACTTACCTTTGTCCATGCACATTATTAAACTGCCCCGCCTCTTTCTTCCGTTCATATCGGAGTGTCGGGCTATTCCTTTAGCTTCGATGGGAATTGAACGAGATTCAATATCTTTATTTATCTATGCAATTATGCTTTTTATAGGTGTATTTATCTTGGTAAAGAGCGGACCCATCGAAGACGAAAGTTATTTATTTTTTCATCACTTCAAAGCAACAAATATTTATGTGAACCACTGCTTCAATCATTTAAAATCCAATCCAATATCCATTTTTTATTTATTGTTTGTTTGTATATAGGGAAACAAACAACAACTAAATCTCCTTTTAATGTAAAGCCAGACCTTAAAAAGTGCACCTTTATTTAAGTGGACAAATAATATATATAATCAGTGTTTCAAATCTGTAGTTTACAAAGATATATTTAAATAAATTATTGTGTCCATAAATATTTTTTGAGTAAGTATTTTTTAAAACTCAAAAGAAACATTCCATCCTTCGATTACGAGATTATACCGAGTGCTACAAGGCTCTCCCTGTAATCTGCTATATCAAATCGAAAGCAATTGCAAGAAATTTGTATTGCATTTTGGCATGGTGAATTCAGGCAGACAAGGTTATGGAGAAGAAGCTTCGTTACACAACAATGTTGCCAGTGTTTCAACCAAACCTGCAAGAACCGTCTTTGAACTTGCACCTTTGTAACACCTCAAATTTACCATAACGCATAACAAAATGCATTAACACACCTCAAATCTACCATAATGCATAACAAACTGCATTAACACACCTCACATCTACCATAACGCATAACAAAATGAAAATCCATTAACGCATCTCAAATCTACCATAATGCATAACAAAATTCATTAATCGGCAGGTAATGCATCGCAATGCAATCTTGTTTGGATTGGCAATGTTTGTAAGCTAGTAAGTTTTATGTTATCCATCGTCTTATACAAGTTTGTTTGATCTTCTTCCCTTTTATTTCCACGTTGCTTGGTATAATAAACACTTAACACTTTAGCTTAGCCTTGTATTGTTGGCTCGATGGTCTTCTTTGGGCAGTAAATAGCCACACGAAGGGTGGCTTACTTAGCACCAAGTGCTAATGCATAATCTATGTCTACAGGTATGGACATGGAATCGAACACATGTTTTATCTCCTAGCAAATCACAACTATTATCCTGCGGGGTCAACACTCCTCAACCATCATACTGCTAGTCCTGAATCGTGGCATTTAAGGTGAGCCAACTCACTGGAAAAAAGTGAGCATGTACTGCTCATGCATCGAATTACCACATGGAGGTTGCTTTTAATACTGAGTACTGTTCTTCGTGATTTGCGAAGGAGGGTTTAATCTCCTGGAAACAAGATCTCAAAACTTCATTGAGTCTCCGTTGAGGTTTGACTCCTCTTGTGGAGGTTAAACTCGTCTCTACGCAACCATGGAAGAGTTCGAGCATCTCTCACATTGAAACTCTTGTTCATTACTTAAGTTTCTACCATCATGGAGTTGGATTTAAGAGTTATTTTACTCTCTACAACCGGTGGTTAACACTGACACGTTCGGTTGGTTGCAACCTGTGCTCGAGGAACCCTCCTAGCTCCTTTGAGAACTCTTGCAAGGTAATATCACTAATGGTTAAACTCTATTTTCGCTTCTATTACATTTCTTTTAAAAACCCTTTGTTTATTAGTATTTCACATATATATTTGATACTAATGCATGTATATTTTCATGTAGGTGAACGCTGACCCAGTTGGAAGTGGGGTTATACTTACTCGAGGAAGAAAGAAGGCGTTGTTCCCCCGGGTAAGCCTTTCTCCTCAACTCATCTGCCATAGGAAGAGATTCACAGGGTTTTCTATGCCATTCTCGAGATTCACAGGGTTTGCCCCTTGACGCCTGCAGTGATTCATAATACTATGAACTAGGATTTCTATCCTTTTGTTGTGGAATTGTTTGATCTTGTTTGAGTATATTCCACATATAATTTATATTGTTTCATAGGGGTTCTAGCCCAATATATTTCTTTGTATAGTTTTTAACCTTGTGTTATCTTATAATACTGTATTTATTTTTAAGTTAATGGCCTGGGTGAAATATGGAGTGACCCTATTTTGTTTAGTGCATTTTATGCATAGAGCATTTTATGATCTATAAGGTCCTCCACAATGCGACCACCTCCGTGTAATCCGGATAGTGCCACAAAATTTCCCCACCGGGATAACCCCGTAAAGAAATAGATGTCCTCGACATCTATTGTCAGAGTGTGCATGCCGATCAGAAAGTGTTGTTGCACCGGATCCCAACATTGGATCAAGTACTCCAACAGTGTAGCTTGGGACCTCATGCCCGGAACCTGGAAGTATTTCAGTAGTCCATAGTTCCTCAATGCAACCATGCATTGAGGGTCATTCGCCGCTTGGGAATCATCAAGCTCGTGTTCTCTTTTGCGCCACTCGGTCATTTTTATCACTCCAACCCTGTCCAATAGCCAATAAAAACATTATTAGAATATTTCCAACTCATCCAAAATACTTTTATTTGGTTGGATTTTGGGCATACCATATAGAATTTCGCTGGTACAGCCCATCCTTGCGGACAGGGTGCCGACGGCGCAAGACACTAGTGCGGGATTTGCGCCGGCACAGGCTTGACGCAGTTCTCAATAGGGGAGATTGCGCCGGCCCGCGAGCGCAATATCCCCCACCAAGCATGCTCAAAACCAAAGGAAATGCAAGAAAAACAAAAATGTAATCCGCTGGAAAGAAAGAAGGCTAAGTTTAGGGTTACCTGTCACTGATAGCAAAGAAAACGGTCGATCGCAGCTCCTGGAATCAACACTGGAAAAACAACTCCAAATGGTATTTCTCACCTCCCCAACTTGGTAAAAACAAATAGTAATTGATTTTTACTATTTACCCCTTTTTATATCAAAAAAGAGCATATTCCTTTTTTAATTTTATTCTATTGTGGGTTATTTTGCAATAGTTGGGATTATTTATACTTGGTTAATCATTTTGACCTAGTTTCAAAGCTTGCAGGTGAAGTTAAGTGCCTTATTAATATTGTTTTTCACGATTGTGCTCATCTCTCGCATGCTATCAGGTATGAACGACTCGTTAAGCGTCTTCATGTCATTATTTTGCTCGTTAAATTCAATTATTAATGACACCGAGCTATCTCTTTGTTCTTTCTCGTGATCGTAAAACGATGAGAATAAGTCACCAAGTTATAATTTATCACTTTTTTCGGGCTCGTTAAAATTCCACGAAAAAGGAACCCCTTGGAGTCTTTCTTTAAGCTCTTTTAAGGCTCTCAAAATATGAAAAGATCGCCAAGCGAACTTGATGCGTTCATGCTTGTAAAAGTATTTGAATGGACGTCTTTCTGGTGATAGTTTACCCCTTTTTCGGACCAGGAGGCACTATTTATGAAAAATGAATACTCCATCCAATCATGACTGGAAGAGTCCTCTCTCGCATTGTTTTACCCTTTTCCGGGCGAAGAGGCTAACTTTATGAAAAAGGACCTTTGGAGTCTTCTTTAGTTCTTTTCAGACTGTCTAAACATGAAATGATGCTGAGTTTACCTTCTGTGGACTCGTTAAAATTCAACATTGAAGGGCCCGTCATGGGACGAACCCCTCCTATCCTAGGTTCGTAAAACGTTTGGGATTGGAATCGTCCATGGGATGAGCTATACCGAGCATCTGTTTACCCTCCTCAAGCTCGTTAAAAAAATGAGGCACTCATCAGTCATGATGGGGAAAATGAAAGATTATGTTTTATACTATAATTCATAGAAGTACATAGTTGCTCTTGAACATGGCACTCATTTGCATTTGGATTCAGTACTTAAGTAATCCATTTTTCTTCGAGTCCTACTGATTTCTCGAGTCTTGTCACTCCTTTGGGTCATCCAAAGAATGATTCCATCATCAGTTGCATTAGGGGTTAGTATCATTCTTGTCACGTCAATACTACTAAGTATCAATACTGCCAAGTCATGCCATGCCCATGTTCACGAGATGTTCGTTACTCATCATCTGCAGGCAGTACACCTTCCATCATGTTGGTCTATCCCAATTCAGTATTGCATGTTTGTCTACCATCCGATCTACTCCAAACATCTGTTATTGAGTTTCATGTTGATGATGGGGGATCCATCATGTCCCTCCTTCGATGGATTCACCCTTGTCGAATTCAACACATCATCCAAGGATTGAATCCAGAAACCAATAGAGTACCTTGGGTCTGCATGCCTTAATGGTAGGTTACCTCACTTTCAACATGAGTTTACATCATTGAATCTTGATTGAAAAATTTCATTGAGCATTCGACCTCAACTCATTTATTCACGCTCGGTGATGTGTACTATGATACCTTGGGGATCATTGAAATCAATGGTGATTTCACCCGCACTTGTTAACGGTATACATCAATGGTGATTTCACCCGCACTTGTTAACGATATACATCAATGACCGGTAATCAAGTGGTTTCTACCATGTTCGACTCCAAAACATTGTAATCACATGGATAGATTCGTATCATTGGAGGTTCGGCTTGAAGACCCTGAGGTAAATCATATCTTTCCCAAGTTGTGATGGATATTGTTTGAGTCATATTACATGGATCCACTTTGTATTGGTCGTGGCTGTGTATCATCTCATCATGGATCTATGATTGTGTTCAGTCAGTCCCTACTACCATGGATCTGCATTGTATTGGTCGAAAACCATGTTATGCGTCATATGAGACTTGTATCTTAGAGTCAGTTGTACTGCAAAAACATCTTCCATCCGACAAGTTCTTGCCATCCATCTTTCAAAGCATTTCACCTGTCTTTTTTTTCCAGCTTTATGCTTGGGGGGGAATTCCGTTACACCTAAATCTCATTATCATGAGACCCATGTACACTCAGTGCCTTGATCCTTGAAGTCCTCCTGATCAAGTATTCAATTAGAGCAAGTTGTTGACCTTTTTCCACATTTCTAGTTGGCACAGATTTCCTTCTAGCAAGGAGCGCCCAACTAGGTCAGGTGCAGATTGTCTTCTGATAGACTACGCCGGTGGCTCAGGTTGCCTTTGTGCAGCCTGCGCTTTCCCTCTCAGGTGCAAGTTTCCTTCATTCAGCATGCGCCGGTGTTGGTTAAAGTGGATAAAGGTGGATTTCGAGCAAATTCTAGAAAGTGGATGAGGTGGATCTCTATCTCTAACTTATAGGTGAGTTATCCTACGGTTCCCTAACTTCAAGGAAGGATCCCTTAATCCTCTCCCCATTATCCTCAACCTACTCTATCCACTTGGTCTTATAAATACAAAGCTCCTCTCCATTCCAAAGGGAGGAATTCTATAGAACTTACATGCTGGTGGAATTAACCTAGGTGATCCCTATCCATCTCTTGGGAGGCATACATTTCCTTTGGAGGCATTGACTTGGCTTGTTGGAGGAAGATTGCAACGTTAAGGCTTGGGTTGTAGTCATCACTCTTATATGTATTTCTCATTCATTTACAGTAATATAATCTCTTTCCACAAATGTCTTTGTATCAATGATATTTAGAGCTCACTTCCTTAACCGTTTGCTTAGATCAATTAGTGTTTAGATGGGATTTTATTGCTCGTTTGTCTCTATGTGCTTTGACAGGTTTTACGGCTATGGATCCGACGGCCACAAAGCTTGGAGCAACAAAGAGGAGAAGGATCTACGAATATGAAGGTAAGGCATCTAATTACCTTGATCTCTAATTGATATAGGAAAGTAGTTTTATATTCTGTTTCCATTTGTTCTAGATCCAATTGGACTAGGGAGATCATGCTTGCGTCCGCTCGAGTAGATTGTTCGAAAACAACAACCTCTCGCTTTTATTTATTTCCTTTTTTATTTTGGTTAGAAGAGAAGTTAGGTTTCATTTTAATTCCTCACTTTTCTTGAAATTCATAATTATTATTTTTCTCATCTTTTTGTCTTTCCCTTGTTTAAATTCACTTGCTCACACAAGTCATAATTCCCTAGTAAGTTTGGTCTTTCTTTCAACAAGTTGTCCCATAGCAAGAAGGTGGAAACATTTCATAAATAAAATTTCACTGTAATCACATAAAGTGTTATTTGTCCATGATTCCTTGCATCATACATAGGTCCAAGTCTTTAAATTTATCAAAAAACATTCTTTCCAAGTCCTATGACTTATTTGAATGGGGGTAAACTTTTATGATGTCACATCCCACCCCCTTAAAGAAACACCATCCCGATGTTATCATTTCAAAACAGAAAAGGATTGGCTTCGCTCATAGCCTCCTCCTTTTCCCAAGTAGCTTCTTTAGGTCCGTAGTGCTTCCATTGCACCTTCACCTGAGTAATGGTTATGTTCCTGAGTCGTGTTTCCCTTTGGTCCAGTATGCATTGTGGTTATGGCAGGAATTCTCCCTCTGGTTCTATCTGTAATAAATTCTAGTCAATAACATGTTTGGTATCATAGATATATTTCTTCAAAAGAGACACATGAAACACATTGTGGAATTTAATATGAGTTGGTAAGGCCAACTGATAAGCGACAGGGCCTATCCTTGCTAGTATATCAAAAGGTCCATAGTATTTTGGATCCAATTTGCTGCACACCCTAGCCTAAGTGTGCTTTTTTTTTTGAACTTCAAGTACACATGAACACCCACCTGATACTCTTTATCTTTGCAAAATTTATCTGCATAACTCTTTTGCTGATCTTGGGATTCCTTTAAATTATATTTTACCTTGCCCACTAATTTTTCCAAGTCTTTTAGTAGATTTGGTCCTAACATTAACTTGTCCACTGGTTCATCCCATGTTGTTGAGATATTGTAACTTCAAAGAATATTATAATTGTACTTTATTATTCCAGAGATGTTTCATTCCTCCGTAAAGATCTTATTGTATATCCGGAGATGTTTATTCCTCCGTCAGAATGTGGTAACTTGGGTTATTAGACTTCCCTAGTGGAGGTCGGCCCTTTATGTGTTATGTGGGTCAAAGGGTTATTAGACCACTCTAGAGGGGTCGGACCAGTCAGTTGTAGTGGGGTATTTAACCCATTGGTTAAATACGAGCCTACGTGTACTTGTGTAAAAGATGTGTCAGAGTAGTGTATAAATAGAGGAGGTGTGTTCCTCATTTTACACTCACTCACTCACTTGAGGATAGCGCACTTGTGGAGGAGAGGTCTGATATTGTGGAGGAGGAGATCATGTCTCAGGGTTTCATCTTTGTATAATGCTGGTCATCTATATTGAGGAAGCTTTGCTGGGTTTTCTACCCCATGAGGGTTTCCCAGGATAAATCTTTGTCTCTTGTGTTTATGCTGTGCTTGTTGTTTCTTCAGTGATCCTGTATATGCTATTATTGTGAAATGGAATGTAATGCTGCTATTTTCTATCTTAGCATATTTAATTTTAACATGGTATCAGAGCTAACCTGAAGGAAGACAAGGTATGGCACTAACGACACTTGCTTTACTTACGACAATTTGAAGGCTAGGGTTTTATATAGCAAAAACCAGTCATCGTAGCACTTTCGCTATAAATCCGTTTTGGCGAAGTTTTCGGATCTGAAATTGTTACAAGACAAAGATTAAATCTCCAGGTACCTTGTGTCCAAAGGAAAACCTCTAATTCGTTGTACTTTGTGATTTATGATCTGTACAATATAGGGTTTCTGCCTCTTCCAGATCTGAGTCAAAATCAGGTGACCTTGGGAAAAAGGTCATATCTTGGGCTAGGAAGCTCCAAATGAAATTTCGTAAAAAGTGACAGGTAGTAAACAGTCTTTACTATCTCAGAAAACTTTTTCAGAGGCCGAAGTTGAACCAGTGACACGTGGAACTCCGTACAAGTGCGCTCTCCTGTATTATCCCATAAACAGGTCACGTTGCGACATTTGGCATAACTCTCTCTCAGAGAGTCAAATTGAGGTCAGACCTGTCAGGATGGAAAGGTAACAGGCCGAGATATATTAGGAAACTTTTTCAGAGGCCGAAGTTAAAACAGTGACACGTGGCACGCCGTACAAGTTCGCTCTCCTGTTTTATCCTAAAACAGGTCACGTTGCGACATTTGGCATAGCTCTCTCTCAGAGAATCCAATTGAGGTCAGACCTGTTAGGATGGAAAGATAACAGGTCAGGCTATCTCAGGAAACCTTTTTCAGACCTTGTGGATCAAAAATTTCGAAGTTACACCAGAAAAAATCAGGTACATATTTCTGTCAAAACAGAATTATTTTTGGTACCTTCATTCATGGCTTCCGGAATTTAGGGCTTTGGAGAAAGTTGGAATTTTTGTAATCGGAGACCACGGCTGGATGCTACTCATCAAAATAGAAATTTAGAGACCAAGATCAGAATTTTTGGTTGGGCAGAAGGCCGGGTTTGATTAGACCCTAGTTCGGGACCTTGATCAGAAAAGTGGAAAATTAGGGCTTCTGTAAAAATGGGAATTTTTGAAATCTGTGACCATGGCTGGAAGCTCCTCAGAAAAATAGAAGCTTAGAGCTTTGGATCAAACATTTTTGATTGGGCAGAAGGGTGGGATTCATCAAACCCCAGTTCAGGGTCACGTCCAGTGAATCCGAAAGTTTCAAAGGCAAAATTGAGGAGTTCTTATTTCAGAGGGAGATGAGGCTAAGGATTTACATAAGGAGATTACAAGCGATCTCGACAGGTATGACTCATCGAGGTATGTTTTGAGATTTGTTCATGATTAAGTTTATGGTATGTTTGTCTTCATGTTATTACGGTTAGTACAATCTTGATTTTAGATTTGTTGTATCACCTTAACAAAATTATGAATGCATGATAGAAGATATTCATTGGTTAGGGTGTTGACACTTATGATTGTACTAATGCATTATGATGTTGTGTGAGGTTGATGTTGTCCACTAACAAGATACAGGTACATCACAAAAGACAAATCAGGTTCCATGACCATGAAAACATGAAGACAAAGACTCATCCACAATCTTTGTTCTACTTACGAGGTATGTATGACTTTATTATGCTTAACCTATGAGACATGCAGGTTCTAGATCAGGATCTCTAAATCATTGAAGAGATTGTTTAGGTATGTTGTACATAACCAAGTAGGTATACTAATCCAGGTATGTTTCCCATGAATCTTACCTTGTGTTAGGATCCCCTATATAAGTATACTTGGAATGATTGGTTATGCTTATTCATAAAGTTAGTAATCAAGGGATTATGCATATTATATCTTTTATCTTGATTGATGATATGCATGAGTAAAATAAGACTTCCCTGAAATCTTGAATACTAATGTTTATTAACTATAATCATGACTATACATTTTCAAGATTATTTAGTACTATAATGTTTTGATAGCATTTAGAATATACTAATGAGTATATGTTTGTGTATGAGATCATGAGGATGACTCTTGAACATGCACAGTGGTACAGAATGAATAGAAGTTCAAAAGACATATAGAAGATCAAGCGGGAGGCAACCACACAAACATAAAAGATAAGTATTTGAGTTGTTATTTGAAATAGTAATGATATTGCCTGTAATAGGTTGTATGCATTCCTAGAATATATAATGCTGAGTATAAACATTCATAGAGCATTGAACAATATACTACTAATGTGCATATGATTGGTAAGTTGGACAAACATTCCATTGTTGCTTGTCTAGAATGAAACCTCTTTGCTGACATGCCGAGAGCTGTGCACACTCTCGATAGTATGTTCTGGTAGAGATGGAAGGCATCTAGATAGCCACTGTATGCATACAAGATATGGGAAAGTGTTGTGCCAAAGTATTGGTCAAATTAGTTGCATAACTATGTAAATGATATCTATATGCATAATAGGTTATCATGTCAATATGATTTGATGATTATGAAGTATTACTAATCCTGTACTTAATTTTGATTTGTAGGAAAAATCATGATGAATGATGAACAAGCGATGGATGTTCAACAAAAGGATTTACAAATCAAACATACTATAGAAAGCTTATGGTTAAGAGATTCTCTTAGAAAGAGGAAGAGAATCATGATGAGATGTTTTGACCATTCTCTTAATAATGTAATCAGGTTCTGTATGGGTTCCCAGGATCGATAGTCAATTGATTAGCTTAATGATCATCATGGGTGATGTGGATCTCAACCCTTGCTACAAGGTTGAATATGGCTTCTATACACATATGACATGGATGCAAGAAGGAACTCACCATAGAGTTCGAATGACTTTGAGGCTCATATTAGTAGACCCATCTGACGAGAGATGGCATAGATAGATATGCAGAAGATCACTCAATGCAGAGTGTGAATAATGGACAATTGATAGCTTCATGACAAAGCTTGGGCTTTACCAGAAGTAAAGTTGATCCTAACCTTTACCTTAAGGTTGTGGATGATGAACCTATCATACCATTATTATGTGACGATGATCTCTTTCTGACAAGGAATGAGAAACAGATCATGAAAATGGCTGCAGGATTAAAAATGAAAGATCTCAGATTAATGCACTACTTCTTAGGTCTAGAAGTATGGCATGATCCAAAAGGAATCTTTTAAATCGAGGTAAGTATGCTGTGAAGTTTCTAAAAAGATTTGATATGTTGGAGTGTAAAGACATGGCCACTCCCATGGACTCCAACTTGAAGTTATTAGTTAATGACTCATCGGATTTAGTGGACCTAACCCTATATAGACAAATCATTGGGCCAATGATGTATTTAACAAATACTAGGCCAGATATATGCTTTGTTGTAAATACCGTAAGTCAGTATCTAGTAGAACCTAGAAAGGTTCACTTAATAGCTACAAAGCATGTAGTGAGGTACCTAAAAGGTACTTTAGATTTTGGTCTATATAATCTTGGAGGTCATGAACTCCGTTTACATGGTTACTCAAATTCTGATTGGGCAGGAAGTATCTCAGACAGAAAGAGTACTTTAGGTGGATGTTATAGTCTTGAATCTACCATGATCTCATGGTTTAGCAAGAAACAATCTAGTGTGGCTCTCAGTACTACTGAAACAGAATTTATAGCTGTCTGCTCTGCCAGCTGTGAAGCAGTGTGGCTTCAGAAGCTATTATATGGAGTGTTTGACTTAGAAATGGATTCCACTGTGATTATGTGTGACAATCAAAGCTGCATCAAGATGATAGGAAATCTTGTATTCCATGATAAGTCAAAACACATTGAGATCCGATACTTCTATATACGAGATATGATGCAGAGAGGAGCTATCAAGCTCGAGTATATAAGCACTGAGGATCAAATAGATGATATCCTGACCAAACCTCTGTCTCGAGTAAAGTTTGAACACTTCCGAGACAAGCTTGGTGTAGTTTAGAAGGACTCTCCTCGAAAGGGGGAGTAGCACAGTATCCGACATCAAGTCTATCTCATCAATGATGAGGTTACCTATTTACTGCACTTAGTTACCTAGAATTATTTAGATTTAGGACTCTTATATTCTTTATTTTGATGGTTAGATGTATACATGCTCTTGATGATAGATGTATACATGCTAGATACTTTTGATGATAGATGCTTTTGATGATTAGATGTATACATGCTTTTGATGATAGATGCTTTTGATGATAGATGTATACATGCTTTTGATGTTAGATGCTTTTGATGGTTAGATGTATACATGTTTTGATGATGATGATACATGTTGTGGTTATACATGTTTTTATGATAATGATACATGTTGATACATGTCTTGATGATGATGATACATGTTATGGTTATACATGTTTTGATGATGATGATACATGTTGTGGTTATACATGTTTTTATGATAATGATACATGTTGATACATGTCTTGATGATGATGATACATGTTATGGTTATACATGTTTTGATGATGATGATACATGTTGTGATTATACATGCTTTTGATGTTGATGATACATGTTGTGGTGATACATGTTATGATGATGAGGATACATGTTCTTGATGAACATGTGAAGGGATTGGATCATTCCTGGACTTCAGTCCGAAAGAAGAGCCGTAGACGTATGTCTTCGATAATGAAGTTCTTGATGAACATGAGAAGGGATTGGATCATTCCTGGACTTCAGTCCGAAAGAAGAGCCGTAGACGTATGTCTTCGATAATGAAGTTCTTGATGAACATGTGAAGGGATTGGATCATTCCTGGACTTCAGTCCGAAAGAAGAGCCGTAGACGTATGTCTTCGATAATGAAGTTCTTGATGAACATGAGAAGGGATTGGATCATTCCTGGACTTCAGTCCGAAAGAAGAGCCGTAGACGTATGTCTTCGATAATGAAGTTCTTGATGAACATGTGATGGGATTGGATCATTCCTGGACTTCAGTCCGAAAGAAGAGCCGTAGACGTATGTCTTCGATAATGAAGTTCTTGATGAACATGTGAAGGGGTTGGATCATTCCTGGACTTCAGTCCGAAAGAAGAGCCGTAGACGTATGTCTTCGAGAATGAAGTCCTTAGTGGACGGTTGAGGATTAAGTCATCCTTGGACATAGGTCCTAAATGTACGGTTAAGGATTAAGTCATCCTTGGACGTAGGTCCTAAAAGACGGTGGAGGATTAAGTCATCCTTGGACGTGGTCCTAAAAGACGGTGGAGGATTAAGTCATCCTTGGACGTGGTCCTAAAAGACGGTGGAGGATTAAGTCATCCTTGGACATGGTCCTAAAAGACGGTGGAGGATTAAGTCATCCTTGGACGTGGTCCTAAAAGACGGTGGAGGATTAAGTCATCCTTGGACGTGGTCCTAAAAGACGGTGGAGGATTAAGTCATCCTTGGACATGGTCCTAAAAGACGGTGGAGGATTAAGTCATCCTTGGACGTGGTCCTAAAAGACGGTGGAGGATTAAGTCATCCTTGGACGTGGTCCTAAAAGACGGTGGAGGATTAAGTCATCCTTGGATGTGGTCCTAAAAGACGGTGGAGGATTAATTCATCCTTGGACGTGGTCCTAAAAGACGGTGGAGGATTAAGTCATCCTTGGACATGGTCCTAAAAGACGGTGGAGGATTAAGTCATCCTTGGACGTGGTCCTAAATGTACGGTGGAGGATTAAGTCATCCTTGGACGCTGTCCTAAATGTATGGTAAGGATTGGATCATCCTTGGACTTTGGTCCTATAAACTGAGCCGTAGACATGTGGTCTCCGAGAACATGATAGGACTGGATCGTCCCTGGACTTCGGTTCAAAAGGTACATGATAGGACTGGATCGTCCCTGAACTTTGGTTCAAAAGGTACATGACTGGTTTGCATCATCCTTGGACATAGAGAACTGGATTGATCGTGTGATGATGATGCTGATGATCGTATGATGACGATGCTGATGATTGTGTGATGACGATGTTGATGATCATGTGATGACGATGTTGATCGTGATGCTGATGATCGTATGATGACGATGCTGATGATCGTATGATGACAATGCTGATGATCGTGTAATGACGATGCTGATGATTGTGTGATGATGATGCTGATGATCATGTGATGACGATGTTGATCGTGATACTGATGATTGTGTGATGACGATGTTGATTGTGATGCTGATGATCGTATGATGACGATGCTGATGATCGTATGATGACGATGCTAATGATCGTGTGATGATGATGCTGATGATCGTGTGATGACGATGCTGTTGATCGTGTGTTGACGATGCTGATGATTGAGTACTATCAACTCTGATGATGTTGATGTTCCAGTATTAAAGATGTTCCAGTAACTGGTTGAGTTACTGATGATGTTGAGAAAGCTTCCAATGATTTATAGATGTATCATGTATGATGTTGATGGCTCCTTGCTCGTGCAGATGCTGTTATAATATCCTTCTCGTTAAGGGGGAGTGTTGAGATATTGTAACTTCAAAGAATATTATAATTGTACTTTATTATTTCGGAGATGTTTCATTCCTCCATAAAGATCTTATTGTATATCCGGAGATGTTTATTCCTCCGTCAGAATGTGGTAACTTGGGTTATTAGACTTCCCTAATGGAGGTCGGCCCTTTATGTGTTATGTGGGTCAAAGGGTTATTAGACCACTCTAGAGGGGTCGGCCCAGTCAGTTGTAGTGGGGTATTTAACCCATTGGTTAAATACGAGCCTACGTGTACTTGTGCAAAAGATGTGTCAGAGTAGTGTATAAATAGAGGAGGTGTGTTCCTCATTTTACACTCACTCACTCACTTGAGGATAGTGCACTTGTGGAGGAGAGGTCTGCTATTGTGGAGGAGGAGATCATGTCTCAGGGTTTCATCTTTGTATAATGCTGGTCATCTATATTGAGGAAGCTTTGCTGGGTTTTCTACCCCATGAGGGTTTCCCAGGATAAATCTCTGTCTCTTGTGTTTATGCTGTGCTTGTTGTTTCTTCAGTGATCCTGTATATGCTATTATTGTGAAATGGAATGTAATGCTGCTATTTTCTATCTTAGCATATTGAATTTTAACACATGTGACTAGTGTTCTGCATTTTCTGCCATACATTATCTCGAAAGGAGACATCTTAGTAGAAGTTTGATAACCATTGTTATAAGCAAAATCAACCAATTGTAAATAGTCCTCCCACTGTGAGGGATCTTGCATAACATACATCCTCAACATGTATTCAAGAATTTGGTTAGTACGTTCTGTTTGCCCATCAATTTGTGGATGATAAGAAGTATTAAAATTCAATCGAGTGTTTAAACAAGAAAACAAAGCTCTCCAAAATTTACTTGTAAATTTAAAATCTTTGTATGGTATAATTTCTTTTGGAATCCCATGCAACCTGAAAATTTCTCGCAAAAATATTTCATCGATGTTAACAACTTCGTAAGTTGATTTCACTGGAATAAAATGTGCATATTTTGATAGTTTATCCACAAATACCATTATGGAATCATTCTGTTTTTTGATTTTAGGTAAACTTGTAATAAAGTCCATATTGATTACCTCCCATTTCCACTCAGGTACAGGTAAGGGCTGTCGTAAACCATTTGGGTGTTGGTGTTCACTTTTTATTTGTTGACATTCCAAACATCTTGCTATGAAATCTTCTATTTCTACTCTAATTTTTGGCCAAAAATAATGCTTTTTAATTGTTGCTACCATTTTCTGATAACCAGGATGCCCAGAATAAGGCTTTTGTGAAATTTTGTTAAGATTTGATGTCTGATATTTGTTGTTTCAGGAATGTACAACCTACCTTTTGACCAAAGGAAACCTTTTTCATCAATTTTATAACCTTGTTGTTGCTGTCCTGAACTATTTTTCTGCCATTTTACACTAATTTCAGCATAAAATGGATCATTTTTCAGCGCTATCCTGATTTCGTTCTTTAAATTTTCTTCCAGTTTATTTAAAGAAATTTCATAAAGTAAATGCACTCAACTACTCAAGGAATATATATGCCACTTTTTTCTCTTCCTTTTATGTGCTTTACTTCAAAATCATATTCACTAATAAAGGCGAACCAACGTGCCTGCCTAGCATTTAAGTTAGGTTGTTCAAAAATATATTTTAGGCTCATATTATTGCTTTTAGCAGAAATTTCTTTCTCATAAGGTAGTGTCTCCACATTCTTAAAGCATATATGATTGCATCTAGTTCAAGGTCATGTGTAGCGTAATTTCGCTAACTATCTTTAAGTTTTCGTGATCCATAAGCAATCACATGGTCGTCTTGTAACGAGAAACCTCCCAATCCTTCCTTACACACATTTGTGCATACTATAAAGTCCTTGTCTAGATCAACAATTTTCAACATTGGTGCTTTTGTCAACAATTCCTTAATATTTTGGAAACTAGCCTCACATTTATCATTCCAAATAAATTTAACTTTTTCTTTTGTAAAGAATTAATGGGTAGGCTATTCTAGAAAAGTTCTCTATGAATTTTCAATAGTATTGTGTTAATACCATAAAGGATCTCACATCAGAAACATTTTGCGGGGTAGGAAAATCCATTATTGCTTTAATCTTTTCCGGTTCCACTGTTATGCCTTCTTCTAATATAATGTGTCCAAGGTATTGAATTTATTTTTTGAAAAAGTCACATTTAGAGAACTTGGCATAGAATTGATATTCTCGTAATGTATGAAGTACTATCCTCAAATGTTCTTCATGTTCTTGTTGATTCTTTGAATAGGTTGAAATGTCATCGATGAATATGAGAACAAATTTATCTAAGTATTGGCTGAAAATGACGTTCATCATGCACATAAAAGTTCCAAGTGCGTTTGTCAAGCCAAAAGGAATTACCACAAAATCATAGTTGTAACAACCCCAATATATATATATATATGTATAGTGTATACATATATATATTAATCCATTTAATTATCTAACCCGAATTCTTGGCATCATTTAAACAAAAATATAATTCCGACATCAAGTTAGCACGAGGGCGACATTATATAATGCACCAAAACTCCCAATTGCCAAAAAATTAAGTATCCAACTACCCAATTATAACCGTAACAGTTGCGTTGACAATCAAAATATAATTATAGGATACAATCTCATATGTGAACAGTCATTTTGACAGACCATATATAGTTTATAAACGAATGGTCATTAGGAAGTATGTGAGATTGTCATAAAAAGTTCGCGCGTAGTTAAGGTCATGACGACCCAAAGATGGTGACTGGGGGTCACGATTTGCACTTCCACCTTTACTAGTAACGGTGAGTGAGAATTAAAATGGTGGATTTCTTAGAGTAGACTCATAAGAGTTGTCGAGCATAGAAACATTAAGGCAATCATACAGTTTTCAGCACTCTTCATTGGTGTTTACACAACCAGATCAAATCTTAATGTAAGCGAAAATCCCCAAGGTGCGGTATGAAGGAGCTTCTAAACATGGCAATATTGAATGCAAGAAAGAAAGACACATGATGATCGCTCTGTTTTCTCACACCAACACACTGTAGGAACTAACATTTCGACAAGTGGAGAAGACGAGCATAACAAAGAAGTGAGGCTAACGTTTTATTACTCCAAACAACTACTCTTTTTAGAATGACCAATATGAGGCACTGAACCGATAATGTAGATCTGAGTTGAGGGACATACAATAAGGGTATCCACTGGGTGAAAACACAGAGTTCAAATAGTTGAAAACTATACTTTCATACCCAGCAAATGATCCAGATCGTATGCAATACTTCATAACAGAGGATTGATTTGAATCGATACAATGTTCCTATCCATAGGAACCAGATAGTATTCAAAGGTTCATACCCGAAGGTTGACATGAATCGAATTTCAAACAAATAAAGTAATCCAACACTTTTAACAGTCATGGATTGACTATAGCATTGGGTGAAGCATAAAGTAAAACACTATATATATATATATATATATATATATATATTTTTTTTTTCTTCTTCTTGAACTTCTAACTATATATTCCTTCGATCTGCCCAGATGCTTTCAGGTACTAAAAAAAATACAAAGTTTATAATTGAACAGTTTACAGAACTACAAATTTTAAATTCAAGGCAAAACAATTAATATATAGAACTTCGAAAAAATTCTTCACCCTATAGAATTCCTCGAAAATTGTCTCACCCTATCGCAAAGGTAACAAGATCTCTCAACCAGATCAAATATTATTGTAAGCGAAAATCCCCAAGGTGTGGTATGAAGGAGATGCTAAACATGGAAATATTGAATGCAAGAAAGAAGGACAGATGCTGATTGCTCTGTTTGCTCACACCAACACACTACAGGAACTAACATTTCGAAAAGTGGAGAAGACGAGCATAATAGATAAGTGAGGCTAATGTTTTATTACTCCAAACAACTACTCTTTTTAGAACACCCATTATGAGGCACTGAACCAATAATGTAGATCTGAGTTGAGGGAAAAACAACAAGGGAATGGATTGGGTGAAAACGAAGAGTTCAGATAGCTGAAAACTATAAGCATAAAGTAAAACGCTATATATATATATATATATATATATATTTTTTTTTTCTTTTTTTCTTTTCTTGAACTGCTAACTATATATTCCTTCGATATGCCTAGACGCTTTCAGGTACTAAAAAATACAAATTTTATAATCGAACAATTTACAGAACTACATATTTTAAAATGAAGGCAAAACGTAAGATATATAGAACTTCGAAAAAATATTTTCACCATACAGAATTCCTCGAAAATTGTCTCACCCTATCACAAACGGCAACAAGATCTCCCTCGTACACACACACACAGAATGGAAAATAGAACAAGTATTCAGCATTCCATTTGTATCGGTGATAGGCATCTATGAAATCGAGTGTGAAATTCGCCCAACACAAAGAATGGAGACATAGAGTAGAGCATCTATATAAATCATTTTAGAATTCAAAGCTATATTACGTAAATAACAGAGTTTGATGACTCTAGTTGTGCCGTCATGGCTTAAACATAAACTTGAAGAAGATTTAACTTCCATAATTACTTTCCATTTACAACTACATCCGAAGGACATAGTAAAAATAATTATTTTCCATAGAGAACAAAACCGATCCATCATTTATAGAAGAATCCAAATTCAATTTGATATAAAATGTCCAAACTCTGTAAAAAGCACAGAGTTCATGGAGCGATTCATTACATGAAGTATGGGAGATCGAATAGAATTTTCGATGGGGCATTACCAACAGAGTACTTGATTAAACACAATATAATTCCAGCATATAAACATATATGTAGAGCATAATATAATATTTCCCTAAAATAAGAAAAAGATAAAGTATAGAGCTATATAAATAACTTCATACTACGATTCAAATCCGTATATTCAACAAATTTAGATAACCCAAGTTATGTTTTCAATGGTGTGTACATATTTTGGAATATAACTACAATAATACTCATCATTTTAGAAAAAATATTATTTGTTCATAAAAAGAACTCAACACGTTATACTTACTTGAAATACGAAGAATGGAAACTTGGAGAATCGGCTCCACCCAACCATAGAAGTGAGAAACACAATCGCTAGCTCGACTCCATCCTCGAGTTGGATCACCACCATGCACAAGAGAATCTCAAGCAAAACTTCCACGCGACACTCTTTCTTAGAGTCCGTAACAAGCTCAGTGATGGACTTATGAGAAAGAAAAAATACTCAACACATGCACATTAGCATAATCTTCTCCATGCACAACACAACATCCTATGCTATCTTAGTGCACCAATATATATAGCTTTTTCCCAGGTCTTGTGGAATCCCAATCAAATTTCGATCACTCCTTCAATCCCTATGATTTAGGATCTTGTCTAGTAGTTGAACTTTTAGATTGGATTTGATTGGTAAAATATTCCTTGCTTACTTTACACATGTTCTCTGTGCCATGTTGGTGTCTCCTCATTTAACTGAATTCTCCAAGTGTCTTTTTCTTTTATTAATAATAAAATGATATTTTGTTGTGCAAAGTGTCACTCACACCTCTTATGAGTATTTTTAAGTTTTTAAATAACTCTTACAAAAATAATTGTTTTTGAAATATTTTCACAAATATTAAATCAAAAATAAAATAATAATGTCTTGGGGGTATCACATTTCTCCCCCCTCATTCTTAACACCGTCCTCGATGTTTTTTATTTTGAGATCTCTTTCTCATTCCAGAACATGGAGGGATATGCCTCTCGCATTTTATCCTCCATTTCCCATGTTGCCTCTTCAATGATGAAGTGCTTCCATTGCACTTTTATTTTAATGATGGCTCGATTCCATAGCATACGTTCCTTCCTTTCTAGGATGCAGAAAGGTTCGATCTGGAACTCTCCCTCGGGCTCTACCTGAATCATATTCCAACCAATTACATGAGTAGCATCATGCACATATTTTTTAACAAGGAAACATGAAATACATTGTGTACTTTTATAGTAGGGGGAAGTGCAAGCCGATAGGATATCGACCCTATATTAGCTAACACTTCAAAAGGCCCGCAATACTTGGGTGCCAGCTTGGAGCACCTTCCCAAGCTAAAGGTACTATTTTCTGTTTTTACCTTTAGATACACATGATCTCCAACGTTGAAATCTCTTGGAGTTCTTTTCAGATCCGCATAACTCTTCTGCCGATCTTGGGAAACTTTTAATTTTTGTTGCACTTCCTTCACCATCTGTTCCATCTCCCTTAATTTCAGTTAGATTTTGTAGCAAAACTGCATTCAGTTCTTGTTGAGCTTGCCTATCTTTCAGATTATATGCCTTAAAACTTTGTAACTCATATTTTAAACTTTGCATAGCTTTTAGCAATTATGAGGGTGTAACTCTTTGTTGTTCGCCATTGAAATTAATCCAGATTTCCCCCTCCTATTGGGGTGGTTCTAAATGTCCTCGTTAGCTGGAATTCCTTTCTGCATTCATGATTTTTTTTTTAATGCAAGTGTCTTTGATTATGAATTTGGTTTGCCAATTCTTCTTGTCTTGCTACAACTTCCCAAGCCCGGTTGGCCCTTCATTAGGCTAACCACTACTCATTACATATACATTTAACCCCATATATGACCCCCTTGAATCGTAACAAATCCTTTAAGATATTGTGTACTCATATGCTAACTAGATATTTATTATATGTTGTTTATTTATTTATTTTTAACACCATCAAGATAAATAGCTATAATTCATTACATTGTTTATTAAAATTGAATGGTTATTATATTGATAAATATATAATATATTTACATATTGTGCATGTGTGTGTGTGTGATATTAAAAATATTAGTACTTTGAAGCTCAAAGAGAAGTTGTGGTGTGATGAAAATTTAGAGTATAAAAGAAAATTAAGATATTTCAAGTAGGTCATTAACCCTAATCTTGAATGTCAAAATTATCTCTTTGTTTTAACTAGCGTAAAGAAGAAGATCCACATAGCTAAAATAACAACGGACTCTCATGAGCTGCATAGCATTGGACATTTCCTAAAACTTCGTGCGCTGATAAGATCTGTCATCTTTGTGAGACTATGAGTGTTGAGGATGAAAAACACTTCCCCTTAGGTTACCCTACATACACCCACATAAGATCTCAATTTCAATTTTTTTGTTACAATACGAACCTACCCAACCTTTTATCTCATCAAAATTATAGTAATTTAGGAACACTCATTTACAAGCTTTTTGAGCATAGAAATAAAACTCTAAAGTAAACCAAGTAGTTCCTTACTTTTATTTCTTAAGATCTGATAAACCAAAATTGGTCTAAACCATCATCATCATCACACACACACACACACTCACTTTATCTTGAGATTTGATAAATTAAAATTTATTTAAGTGGATTTTTTTTCCAAGAAAAAAAAATTATTCTATTCATTTAAGATCGGAAATTACAATCTTGGGGTGGTGCTCCTTCCCAACTTGAGTGTTATGGATTTCCCTACCTGCAATGCCAATTTACATAAATAAATTTCAGATATGAGGAAAATTCTCATGCACCAAGAAGAATTAATAAGCAGCAACAGTTGCCCGTGGGGGGCAGCTCAAGTGGTAAAGATGAGAAGTTATAATCAATTGTAAATGAAAGCTCACATGTTCAAATCCCCCCAATCTTACCCATGCACCATGGTTCGGGCCCTGTGTATGCACCTAGGGTTATAGTGGTAGTGAGATTGGATCCCTGGACCCCATGTCACGCGAGTACCATCCCAACTCCAGTTGTTGATTCCCCTAGTACAAAAAAAAAACAACATTTGTTCAATCCTCTCGATCACTGCTAGGATTCAAAGTATGGATCATCAAATCTCCTCAAAGAAGGCATCCAATGAGGAAGCATTAGACAATGTCCGTCATCAACTTCAAAGTCTGGAAGTCGAGTCTCCTCAACTCTGAAACTTTTTTAGCAACTTGAGTAAGAGTACAATCTCAACAGCCTCCAACCATAGCAATTTGACAAAAGAAATCCTTGGTCACCTACGAGAGGAAGCTACAATTCACCAAGTTCAAGATAATATGGAAATTGACACCTCGCTCAACCAGGTTACAACAAACAGTTAGCATGCATGTTCTTGAAGAAATATTATCATGTTTTGTAAAACCTTTTCACTTTAAGAGTTTTTTTTGTCAGTTATATATTAGTGGAATTTTCAAATTCTCCTTTGTGAAGGATGAATCTACTCTATAAGCCAATATATTTACATGTTGAATATTTAAATTGCAACTTTTGTTAATACAAATGATAACCGTTATTGTGAAAAAAAATTAAAATTAATATATAATAATTTTAATGGTTAAAAATTAATTATTAATTTTTTTATTTTAATTCAAATTCCATTTTGTAATATAATTGTTTAAATATTTTAATATAAAAAAAATAGTATCTTCTTATTTAAAAAAAAACAATTATTTTTTATTAATCTAACATTTGCGATCAAATCACATGTTCCTCAATCACGGGGATGTTCGTTTGAAAAACTTGTCGACGATGGAAACTTTCGAAAAAATTCTGGAACTTTTCCCTTGACTTTGTGAGACATGTTTATTTTATTCCAACATTGGTCAACAAGGGAATTTTTGAAAAACTTGTGAGATATGTTTATTTTTCTTTAACAACTTTATGTCAGACATGTTTATTATTTTCTCGCATTTTTTTTTCACAGAAAAATATAACTTACTATTAATATACGAAATAGTAAATAACACCAGCTGTCAGGATCATACATGTCTGCATGCAAATCCAGTAAAGTGGATATGCCAGACATAGCCAGAAGAGTCACCCATAAAAAACAATATAATCCAGAGATAGTACCATATGTCCACAGAAATAGTCAAGGATCCCTTCGAAAGGAGAAACGGATCCCGAGATCACACCATAAACCATAAGTCCATAAACATGTACCATAAATAATAAAGCCTACAGCAACAGCTGTCAGAGTCCCATAGAGTCAAAAATAGAGTATAACATAAAATTAAAGCCAAAAAAATATCCATATCAACGATCATATCGGCCGCAAAAATATATGAGAGCCAAGATGTCCAACCAGCAATTGGATCCAGGCTCTAAGAAGTATCTGCACATATAGCTAACCGGAATGTAAGATAAATATCCGCATAATATAGAGCATAATAACAAAAATGACAGACAGACATAAAAAGCATCATAATAATCAAGGCCAATGAAGATGATAGGACCCATGTGAATAAAGAGATCCAGCCCGCCATTCCTGCCACATGATGACCCCCGCCAGAGAATTGAGAGCACGTTTAGAGAGTAAATCAGCATCCATATTTGCCTCCCGAAAGACATGCTGAAAATGGAGATGATCAAATTCGCGGATAAGGTTTTTGGTCGCATCCATCCAGTATCGGAGTAGCAGAACATTGAGTGCTGTTTTGCCACAAGCCCAAGAGATAATAGATAAAGAGTCACCAAAGATAATAAGAGTGGTGATCAATTTCAGTCGTGCCCAGAAGAGAACAAGCCATAGGGCACATAGCTCGCTCCGAGTATTAGATCCATTTCCCAAGTTCAGCCAGACATGTATGGAAACATCCATGTTCAGATGTAATATTGCTCCAGCACCCCCACACCCATAACGTCCCACCGCAGCCCCATCAAAAAATGCACAAGGAAAGACAAGAACAGGGGGAGCAATTCTACGGGAAATCGCAGGAGTATCTCTCCCACTACTGATATCATGTGTAGCCATGAATTCCTTGTGTGCAGCAGTTGTTTTGAAGCAGATACCATCCCTAGAAGGTATTTTACCTTCAAATATGCACAAGTTTCTAGCCTTCCAAACCTCCCAGATCATAAAAAAAGGTAGTGCAGAGCCACCCCCGTCAAGACGAGCCCAATGCTCCAGATTTTCATTCAGAGTGCCATGATTCCAAAGATACTGTATGCCAACATTAGAGGCAATCATGTTCCAGATTTCTCTGATGAAACAACAGGTTGCAAATAGATGGTCCACAGATTCACTCTGTGTGTAGCAGAAAATGCAACACCCCGGGCCGCAAAAACCACGGCGACACAAATTATCCCATGTTAAGATCTTGTTGCACAGCGTAAGCCAGGCAAAACATTTTATTTTAAGGGGTAAAGAGAGTTTCCAAATATATTTATCCCACCATCGCCTCGCATAGCAGGAATCTGCAAACAAAGAGTCATATGCCATTTTTGCAGTAACAGTCCCACCAGCCACATCCCACGACCATATTAATCTATCGGCAACGTCAGTTAATCTGATATTAGATTGGTGCAATGGTCTGGTGTAGTCCGCCCATTCATTTCCCAGAGAGCCTGATAAACCCAGCTGCTCAGCCGTAACCCATCTAGTATGCCCATCCACAAACCGACCGGCCACATGAGCCAGAGTGTAATATCCAGATGCACGAAGATGAGTCCTCAAATTTAAAGATAGTGTATGATTCGAAGGACCCCCCATGAAAGGGTCCGTTCCCAACAGAATATCGCGGCCATTGCCCGGCATCCATGCGATCCACTGAGTAATAACCCTGATGGCACTGATAAGGCCGTTCCAGATATTTGAGATTCCACAAGTCGCAGGGCAGGCCAACCTCAGCCAGCTAGTAATCGGGGTGTTTTTCAAATATTTGGCACGAACAATCCTTCCCCATATAGATTCATTAAATAGTACACGCCACATACTCTTAGCATGTAGGGCCATAACAAAGTGTTCCAGATCCTTAATGTTCCAGCCCCCCAGATTCCATGGACGTGCCAAGACACTCCACTTTGCAAGATGATATTTCTCCTGAGTATCATTCCCCGTCCACAAGAAACTGAAGACCTTCCGTCTAATAAGACTTAATATGGTACGAGGGATTTTACAGAGTGAGAACCAATATACTCCCATGTTATGTAGTACAGATTTAACCAACGTAAGCCTTCCACCCAGAGATAGAAAACGAAAGCTCCAATGATTAATGCGTGTATCAAACCGACTGAAAAGCCATGTCCAGTCATGGATCTTATAATTAGATGGTTTGATAAAGAAACCCAGATATTTAGTGCCCATCTCAAGTTCAATAAATTTTAGAGGCAGAAAATTAGAGATCGCCTCCTCCGTACCTTCATCCAGCAAATGCTTCAGAAAGAATGATTTGGTATAGCTGATAATCATACCAGTGACAAGACAGAACAGATCAAGTATAAGCTTATATTGAATCCATTCAGCAATTAAACCCATACCAAAAAGCATAACATCATCCACAAATAAAGAATGTGTTACAGAGATCTCCCTGGATACTTTAATGCCAGTGATCCGACCCTCCCGGCGCGCCTTGTGGATGGAAAGGCTCAGTCCTTCAATAACCAGTAAGAATAGTAGTGGAGATAGAGGACATCCTTGTCTTAGACCCCGTGTAGCCTTGAAGAAATCCGTGGGATGCCCATTGATTAAAATAGCATAATTGACAGAGTTTATGCAGGCCATTATCCATTTCATCACACGCCAAGGTAGCCCAATCTGGATGAGTATTAATCTCATAAAATTCCAATCCACCTTATCATAGGCTTTAACCAGATCCAGTTGTAGTGTAAGAGCTTCAATCTTCCTTTGTTTGATAGAATGAAAGATTTCCTGTGTCGCACCAACAGCATCATGAATCTGTCTACCACAGAGAAACCCATACTGTTCCATAGAGATGTGTTGTGAAAGCAGAGGTTTGATTCGATCAGCAATAATCTTGGCAATAATCTTGTAGACCAGATTACATAGAGCAATCGGTCTGTATTCATCATAGCCATTTGGATGTGACGTCTTCGGGATAAGTGCCAGGTATGTAGTATTAAGAGCCCCCGAGACAATGCCCAATTTGCGAGATTCATCCACAGCCATCCGCAGGTCCTCCCCCATAATATCAAAGAAATGGATGAAAAGCTCCACCGTCCACCCATCAGGTCCAGGAGATTTATCCTTTGCAAAACCATTCAAAGTTTTTTCCACATCTCCCAGAGTGACCTCCAGGAAAATGTTATCCCCCTCCTCCTCCTGGAACATCCGTGGATACTCCTTTATAAGCCTAAATTGTTCAGCCAGGGTGGTATTTTTTGGATCACAATAATATTCTCGGAAATGTCTAACAGCTTCATTCATCAGATTCTCCTCCCCCCGGATCCGTCTGCCATGATGGTCATTCAGGTCCCAGATAGAGTTTTGCATACGACGAGAGTCAGCATATCTGTGAAAGAATTTTGTATTTAAATCTCCCGCCTGGAGCCAGGTAGCACGACTTTTCAGCCTCCAGGATTCTTCCTGAATCAGAAGGATTTTCATTTTCCTGCACTCCAGGGTAGAGAGACTAGAAAGTTCCATGGTATTCAATTCATGCTCAACACCACGATTCATCAAATATTCCACCTCCATCTCAATCTCATTGAGTTCTTTTCGCATCAAGGCTTTTTTAGATTTTTCCCACTTGATAGTATAGTCTTTGAGTAACTTAAGTTTCACCGCCATTTTGTCCATAGCAGATCTCTCCCCAGAGACATCCATCCGCATCCATAACTGCCTTACCCCCGTAGTGTATTCCACATCCGCCAGCCAGGTGGAATTGAATTTGAAAGGATAGGATTTCTGGAAAGGTTCATCATCAAATTGGAGGATAATTGGCAGATGATCACTGATTTTTATTTGGTGCATCCAGGAACGATAGTTTTGAAATTTGGATAGCAGTGATTCTGATATAAGGAAACGATCAATACGTTTCTGGATCTGTTCAGCCCCTTTCCTACCATTCGACCAGGTTGGTGCCAACGGTCTAGGAGCAACATCAATCAGAGTATGCTTCCTGAATAAGTCTTGGAAAAAAGGACCCAAAGGGTCACGTCTAGCCGTAGACCCCCAAAATTCCCCATCCCCCCACGTGAAATTAAGATCCCCAGCAATAATTAAATTCTCCATGTCTAGTAGATGTTCAGATGCCGCCAGGTTCCAAAAATCCTCCCGGTCACAGTACGGTCCATAACAATTTATGATGTTTATGGTCTGTTCCGAACCCCTCATGTTTCCGGTCAGCAAAATACCCATTGATATCTGTGCTGGTGACAATCTCAGCACCAAAGGGTTCCATGCCGCCAAAAGACCCCCAGAAAGTCCAGCCGCGTCCACAGAACAATACATCCATCCTAGCTTCACTTTATTAAAAAATATACGAGCTTTTTCCCCACAAACCATAGTTTCCTGTAAGAGCACTAGATCAGGTTTAACAATCTCAAAAATTCTTTTTAGGGCCAGTTGTTTGGGCAGGCCCCCCACCCCTCTGATATTTAGAGAGAGAAAGATCATTTCCGAACCCTAGCGAGGGCTTTCATTCCTCTAAGAGCCCGGGATTCAGTAGATTTGGGGGAAATAGTCATGTCAAGGTCCACCTCTGCCCCCCCAGAGTGGCCTTCTTATTTTTTCTGGCACTTCTAGTTTTAATAGGCGAAAAGTCGGGTGCAAGGCCACCCCTATGGGCCCCCCGAACAACACATGTGTCCCCAGTAGTCTCAGGTATATTCCCCGTAGGGTTTTTGCATGCCCCCACCGACAGGTTTGAATCCTTCAATGCCAATGGGTCCTCTCCAACCCCATTGATGTCATCAGGGACCACAATCCTATTCTTAAAGTATGTATGGATAGGGGTTTTCTTTACCATATCGGAATATGTAGGCATGTGAATGACATTTCCCCCCACATCAGGAATGGTATTAGGTTCATCACCGGGCCCGTCCGTTACCACGTCATCCCCGCCAGCCATAATCACCGGATTCAAATCAACAGTCCCCACCCCCCCAACCATGTTGGCATCAGGAATTTTTGCAGTGTCTGTCTCCACATCCCCACAGCCCAACCCCGCGCCCGCAATATAGCATGCATTGTCCAAAACCCGTGTGTTGGGTACCGACAGAGTAGCCGAGGGAGGAATCACAGGAGGAATCACATTAACCAGAGAAGGGTCACCAGGATTAAGGTTTTGTAACCTATCCATCAATTCAGACTCACTAATCGGGTCATCATAAACAGAATTGTCATTTGAAGTGCTATCAGTTCCGGTGGAAACATACCCCATGTTTTGACCTCGACCCAAATAGTTACCATTATTGCCATGGTTCTTATCTAAATTATTTATGAAATTAATATCCATATCATTTAACGAATGGAAAAAATGAGGGTCCTGTAGTTCCAACTTACGGAATAATGCCGAGCCAGATGCGAGAGGGTTGAGTACCCGATTTGAAAAACCATCAAGTGCGCCAGTCGCATCCATCTCCAAATCGCTGCCATCGTCAGACGACCAGAGTGGATCCCCCTCCCTGGGACGACCGGAAGATGCAGGAGCCCTACATTGTCTCCAAAGATGACCCACAGCTTTGCAATTCGAGCAACGGAAAGGTATACCCCAGTAGTCTATAATTTGAGCCAATTGACGACCACGCCAACTGATATGCAGAACGTCTATCAATCCCAAAGAGACATCAACCTCGACCAGCATTCTACCCATACGCCTGTCAAAACCATTCAGGTGTTCCTCCTCCACATGTAAAAAACGACCCAGCCGGTTTCCTATGGCCTCATATGCCCCCCGGTTCCACAGTGCCAATGGCAGACCAGGCAGTAGCACCCATAAATGTCTAAGACGAACAGTAGCCGAGTCCGGGTTGAAATCCGTGTGCCATTTTTGCAGCATAAGGCTCCCGGTTCCATAAAGCCATAACCCCGCAAGAATGCGAGAACTGTGTGCTTCCTCATGAAATTTAAAGCCATACCAGCCATATGAAAGAGCAAATACCTGAGGCGTGTATTTAAGAATAGGGTTCCATGTCTCTTCCACCCATTTGACAATATTTTGCCTGTTCATGGCATGGTATGAAAACTTGCCCACAAGAACAGTCATGTTGCATTCCACAGCTTCCTCCAAACCAATGTCTCGACCAACCGTGAGATGTGACTCCCCTGGTCTGTTAAAATATTTGCCTGCCCGCCTATTGTTTGCACGAGACGACGTACCCTGCCGTTCACCACCAGCCCGCTCATGGCGAACTCTACCACTACCGACCGATGGGTCCGAACCCAATACATCTCCATGTGGCACACCCGTGTCCAGGTGTCTCTTTGGGGTTTTGCCCTTTGGTGCCACCTGTCGACCACCGGAGTTCATAGCCCGTTTTCCACGGAGCTGGTCCCTAAAGTAAGAGTCAGTCTTGAACAGACCCGCCTCTTCAATCATATAGTCCGAGGCGTTCATATTGTTGCCAGCAGACATGTTTAGATCCGGTCCCTCCATTCAGCCTCCAGTATGCAGGTATACCCAGATGCACAGCGCCAGGAATGACAGGTGATGTCAAAAGCAAACCCTGACAAGGGATATTATGATATCCGGAAGCAACCCAAACAATGGACCGTCCCAAGAACTGTGTTCCTTCCCAAAATAAACCGCCCGTAATTGTTTAAACCCGGTTCCACAAACCCCTTATAACGACAGTTCACGGCAATGTCCGGCACAATCACGGTTCAGGCCAAATGAAACCATAAACAGAGAATCCCCAGATAGATTCGTAACCGTGAAGGATACCCAATCATTACCCCCAAATAAAAACACAGAAAATCATATAATGGTAAAAAACTCTGTCGGTTCAAGCCAGTCAATATCACAGTGTATATAAACTTACGGATATTCCTCCACCGGATGTGCACCGCCACCCCAATGCAAACGGGAACCCCAAACAGGTTTACGCCATCACCGCCGCCTCACAGTCGGAAACCCTAGATCTGGTTTTTCGCCCTCACCGCCTCACCGCCTCTCACCTCTCCCAAAGATTCGACTCGACCCAAGTTTTGTCTTAAATAATCTTACTAGTGAATGAAACACCCTCTCGCATTTTATAGAGTGAGTCACATTACTAAAAGAGGTCATAGGCTAACACTTTTACTAAATTCTATACTCCAGTCATAAAGTTAGAAATACACCAATTAAGAATATTTTACTAAATTTTATACTCCAATCATTAAGCTAGAAATACACAAATTAAGAATCTTTTTAGACATTACTAAAAGAGGTCATAGGCTAACTATTTTACTAAATTCTATACTCCAATCATTTAAAGTTAGAAATACACGAGAATATTTTACTAAATTTTATACTCCAATCATTAAGTTAGAAATACACAAATTAAGAATATTTTTGTCATAGGCTAACACTTTTACTAAATTCTATACTCCAATCATTTAAAGTTAGAAATACACGAGAATATTTTACTAAATTTTATACTCCAATCATTAAGTTAGAAATACACAAATTAAGAATATTTTTATCTAAACTTTTAGTTTTAGTTGTAGTTTTATTATATTATTTTATAAAATATATTTTTTATATTTATAAGGAGATATTTACAACTAAATTTAAAAAGAGTTTTGAAATAAAGTATTATAAAGGTTTTATAATTGTTTTAATGTTTTTTCTAGTCATTTTCTTTTAAAATTTGGTAGGAATTTTTTAATTGTAAATATATTTTGTTGGAATTATATAATTTAAGTGTTCCAAAAGTATTTAAGGATTTTGAATATATTTACAATCTAAAAAAACTAAACAATGTAAAATAATAATTTAAGTACAAATTTTATAATAAAATTTTAACATAATTGGTCAATTTTTAAAAAAAAAAAGCATAGTAATTTTAAAACTCCTTTTGAAATTGGATCTCCACATTAATACAAGGTTGATCATTTCATTACTTGTCATTAGACCACACTATGTAGCATCCTTTATTATAATAACTAAATTTATTTTTAAATCGCTTTCATCAATTTTCTTATAAATTATTTATCATCAAATATTTTAACTATTTTGTATTTTCATGATTTTACATTTATTGGTTATCTAGAACATTCTATCTTCAGTAAATGGATTGTGACATATGGATAATAAACATAGAAAATAATAAGTGGTTTTTTTAATTATGTAAATTTTGTTGCATCTTTTATAATAATTATTAAATTTATTTTTAATTCATTTTTATCAAATTTCTCATAAATTATTTATGATCAAATATTTTAACTATTTTGTATTTTTATGATTTTACATTTATTGATTATATAAAACATTTTATCTTTAGTAAATGGATTATGACATATGGACAATAAGCATAGAAAATAATAAGTGGATTTTTTTAATTATGTAAATGTTTTATTATGAGTTATAGTTTCATTTGATTAATGAGAATTTTGAACATACATTTTGTTATTATTTTAAAATGATTTTGAAATTTCCAAAAAATTGATTAAATCAAGGTGGAATTTTATCCTCTAAGGAAAAGAAATGGATAAATAGATTAGAATGGAACTTTAACTCATAAAAAAATGAATTCACATGAAAAATAAAGTTGATTAAAGAGGCTCTCTATCTCTTCAAGAAAATGAAGGATTTCTTTTGGTTTTTAATGATAACGTCACTCTTAACCTTACATATATCTAATTTCCATCAATATATATCTTTACATTCCTTAAAGACTTTAATTTTTAATTTTATATTGACTAGGTTTTCTATATGATCATAACAAACTATATTACATATTCATTAATATAATATCTATGGTGCAATGATGGTTGTATTGGAATTGTTGAAACGTACATACCAAATAGCTTGTGATGCTTGGAGAAGGTCACAAAGCAATATGTATGATGCCCCACTTCTTTTTCAATAGACTTAGAGCTATTTTGTAAATGTGTTTGTGAGTTAGAATTGATTTGTCAAAGATTATTTATGAGTTGAGTATAAATCATCTCACTTATCTATCTTGGAGTTGTACTTCATATTTACATTTGTTGTACATTGTCTATACTCTAATTTATTGTGGTATCTTAAGGCTTAGGTTCATAATAGGATTAAAAAAAGAAGCAACATTGCAAGTTCTACCAAAAATTCATCTACTGACTGAACTTTCTTTCTCACCAACTACAGTTTATATTCTTGAAAAACATATATCCTAATAAACTATCCACACGAGAAAATAACATGACAATATATAATTTAAAACCTAACCTAGTCAAGTGAATGCTTGCCCACTATGGGATTCTTTCATTTCTTCATTGTTTGTCTCTTACTTCCCAAGTGGTGTCTAGGTTGCAACTTCTTGTCCATGTTTCCTTGTTGCCTCTTGCACTATAATGTCCTCCATGAGTGCTTCCTTAACTAGGCTTGTAGACTCTAAAGGCCTATCCACCATAGATTGTGAACTTCATTTAAAATACATAATCACATATGTTGTAATACATATCAACATATGTGCTCAATTTCTCCATTCTGAGCTCATTCTCCTATTCTGAGCTTTTGGTTTCCCTTTCAACTGATTGTTTTTTACCATTTGCACCTCACTATTGTCTCCTATGATATTATTGAAGTGTGTAATTGCTTCCTAGAGTGCACCCAATTGCCTAACTAGAGGCCTATTGATATTCCTCGAGTCCAATACTTCAAAGGGAGCACAACTACCATGGTGGTTAAACTTTTCCATGGTGCCATCACATCCCTAATGCCAATTATCTCTTGCATGCTAATACTATGGTTGTTGTTCATGTAATTACAAGATTTAAGGGGACACATCAAATGGGTGGAGGAGATGTCCCATTTTTTACTAGGGTCCCTTTTGCAAGCATGGCTATTGATTTTTTCATGGTGTCCACATTGACATTACAAAATTAGAGAATATGATACAAATCAATAGATTTGAAGATAGGGATTATCCCTTTGATCCTGGTTATAGATCTGGTGAGGGGAGAGGGAGCGCCTCGATCTTCTTTCTTCAATGACTTGGTGACAAATGACTTGTTGCAAAAAATCAAAGCCTTCCTTCATTCATTAAATGTAAATTAATATTCCTTAATATAGAGTAAAGACTCATACTTATTTTTTTAATTAAATTTTTTTTTTTAATATTTATATTTTAAAATTAAAAAAAATTATAATGAAAAAAAATAAAAATTAACATTTAAAATATGTAATTTTATTATAAACATATAAACACACAAAGCAAAAATTCTATTCAAGCTTTCAAAATTCGTCGTTCACAACCCTATTTAGGTAGTCTAATTGTTGAAAGAGATTGAAAAGGAAGTCTAAACAAAGGAAAATGAGAGGGGACACTAGGGTTTCTGATCGAATGTTTAAATCCACAAAACATTATTAAGCATAATGAGATTTTCTTAGTGTCATAAATTATATATATAAATTAAAATTAAAATAAAAAGTTATATATCTAAATTATCATATGATTTGTTTATTAGAGCTTTATACGTTTGTTAAATTAAAAAAAAGGTTTGATAAATTGATTTAGAATATCATTGAATCCATTATTGTTGTTTTAAATTTTCTTACGTGCTTATGAAAAGATACCAAAGTGATCAAATTGATTCAAACTAAGTGATTAAGACATAAAGTAATTGTGATTATGACTCAAATGCTAAGGATAGAACTATATAAAAGTAAAGTTGCTTTTAAAAAAAAAGGTTTGATAGATTCATTTAGAATATCATTGAATCCATTATTATTGTTTTAAATTTTCTTATGTGCTTAGGAATTCGATAAGATATCAAAGTGATTCAGACTAAGTGATTAAGACATAAAGTAATTGTGATTATGACTCAAATGCTAAGGAGAGAACTATATAAAAGTAAAGTTGCTTTAAAAAAAAGGTTTGATAGAATGATTTAGAATATCATTAATCCATTATTGCTGTTTTAAATTTTCTTATGTGGTTAGGAATTCGATAAGATACCAAAGTGATCAACTTGATTCAAACTAAGTGATTAAGACATAAAGTAATTGTGATCATGACTCAAATGCTAAGGAGATAACTTTATAAAAGTAAAGTTGCTCTTATGAAATTATATATATATATATATATAATAACTTTGGAAAGGGGATTATTAAATATGTTTAAAAGTGAAGAGCCAAATAGAATCAGAGTACATAGAAGATTGAGAAACATGATGCATGATTATAAGGAACGAATAGTGATTAGAACAAATGCATTATCTAGCTTAATTTATACTAGACATAAGTGTGAAAATAAGGAACATTTTGAAGATTCATAGAAGATATATAGGCAACTATAGATTAAGTAAATCAATGTTTATTTGGTAAGAAGAAAATACATATAGCAAGAGATTTAAGTCATTTGTAGAGAATAAGATTCATGTATCATGCTCAATGTATTTCACTTATATGTGTGTGAAGAAAATATACATATGAGATGTGCCCTAATTTGTATAAGAAAACATTGCCCAACATAGAGATGACACCTCTGGAAGGAGTATATGTTATTTCTCTAAGCATGTCACAAAAACAGAAGATGCACTAAAAAATTGTTATGCATATCAAAAGTCTTAAGTAATCAAGGATCTTTCTATCCTAGATAGAGAGAAAACTATTCATTCACTAACACCCCTAGAAGGAACATGTTTTTGATAGAGTGATTGTGCCCTAACCCAATGAAAATCATGAATAATAATTGCTAGCAAAAAAGACAATGATAGTAACTACAAAGAAATATTGTACCACATTCCAAATTTTGTAGTGGATATTTGTTCTAGTACAATGAACCAAAATTGAACGATGTCAACACATAAATAAATAAAAAAGTATTTTGCAAGTAATATTTTTGTCTGAGGTCCGGGATGCGGGTGATCATCCTCCTTCCACCTCGGTCACTACGCAACTGGAAATGTCGCCACCCTGCCCTGCTGTACGTGGCGATGACCCTCACATGTACAAGCCTGCTGCTGGGTTGATAGAAGCCACACACCTGTCCATTGAAAACGACGAACAGAGCAACAACCTGGACGTCGGTGATTATTTAAGGCTGGAGGACGAGGATGTTAATCACGACCTCTCTCACGCGCGTCTAGAATGACGTCTCCTCTCGGCTTCTGTGACCTGCATTCATTATCGCCACCTTCAATGAGGAGGACAGACTGTAATATTTATTACCTCGGCTCTTTAAAGCCTACCGTCGGCACAAATGATAAACCTACCGTCGAGCTCTGGTTTTTCTCTGTGGTTTATGCTGCTGAGTCTGTAAATCTCTGTGTGGTTTCTCCTGTGGCTCTCACTGCTATGACGATTTGTAATAGGGGGCTATCTTGTCTGTTGAATATTGTAACTTCAAAGAATATTATATTTGTATTTTATTATTCCGGAGATGTTTCATTCCTCCGAGGTAACCCTATCATGTATCTGGAGATGTTTATTCCTCCAAGGGTTTGTATTAACTAGGGTTATTAGACCCACCATGTGTGGGTCGGCCCTGTAGTTATATTTTAGGGGTTATTAGACTTCTCCAGGAGAGGTCGGCCCCATTAGGTCTTTTAGTCAGTTGAGGGTCAGTATAAATAGAGGAGGTGAACTCCTCATTAGATCATTCACTCACTTGTGGAAGAGTGCGCACTTGTCTGGGAGATCTGCTAAGGAGACAAAGGAGGAAGGAGCACATCTTGTATTTTGGTTAATCATCTTATTGAGGAAAGCTTTGCTGGGTTTTCTACCCCATGAGGGTTTCCCAGGGTATATTGTGTGTCTATCTTGTGATTGTGTTTCTTTCAGTGATCTTGCTTGGCTATTTGGTTTAAACTTAACATGGTATCAGAGCTAGACTGAATAGGACATCTTTCACAAGGTAAGAATACCTCTCTCTCTCTCTTTGGTGAAGTTAGGGTTTCATCCCAAAGTTGGTATTATTGATTTTTGGTTGCATGGATGGATAGCTCTCTTCAATACCTTTCTTTAAGCCCTAGATCGAACTTTTTGGTTGGGTAGAACTCCGGGAATTCCAAACCCTAATTCTACCAAAAGTGCGATACGTTAGATTTTGGTTTCAGAAAAAAGTTGGAATTTTTGAATTCTGATTACATGGCTGAGTAGCCCTTCTCAAGAGCATTCTTTTGAGCTATAGATCGAACTTTTTGGTTGAGTAGAACTCCGGGAAAGTCAAACCCTAATTCTACCAAAAGTGCGATAAAATTCTGTTCCAGATTCCGAAAAAGTGAAAAGCAACTTTTCAGGTAAGTCTGCTCTGTCTCTTGGACTCCCCCAAGAGAAGATGGCTCCAAACACTAAGCTTGAAGACAAGCTAGAAGGTATAGAAAATTTCCGGGCATGGAAATATAGAATTGGTCTCATTCTTGAGGAGAATGATCTTGCTCAGTATATCAAGAAAGAAGTTGCAGAACCAGCCAAAGAAAAGCATAGGAAGGATTTGATTAGGGAAAAGAGAATCATAGCTGATTCCATTAAAGACCACTTGATTCCCCAAGTGGCCTCCAAGAAGACTCCAAAGGAAATGTATGATGCCCTAGGAAGAATGTATGAAGGAAAGAACATCAATAGGAAAATGAATCTAAGGACTCAATTGAAGAGTACCGAGATGCACAAAGGAGAATCCATTCAAGACTACTTCTCAAGGGTTTCACAAATCAAGGAACAACTAGATGCAATTGGTGATACTCTTGATGAGGATGAACTAATGATGACTGCTCTCAATGGTCTCACTAGATCTTGGGAATCTTTCATACAAACCATGTGTGCCAGGAAAGAAAGCATGAAGTTTGATATAGTATGGGAGGATTGTGTTCAAGAAGAAGCAAGGGTAGCCAACAGAGAAGCTCTTCTCAAAGAAGATGACCAAGCTTTGTCCACCCATACCAGAAGAAGAAGAACAGGTCATCTCAAGAAGGTTGACCACAAAGGATCTCAACACTTCTCTAGAAAGAGAAAAGGACCATTTCCAGTAAGAGATCTTTCCACAGTCAAATGCTATAACTGTGATAAGCTAGGACACATCTCCAGATTTTGTCCCTCACAAAAGAAGAAGTTTTTCCACAAAAGACACCATGCACATATGGCAGAAAATGATAGTGAAGAAGAAGAAGAGGAAGAAGATGAAGAAGAAGAAGAGGTAGAGGTAAAGCCTAAAAGGAAAAGAAATAAGGTGAAGAAAGAAGATCCAGAAGAATATGTTCTATTCTCTGCACTCTCTGGATCTGTATCTCCTGGAGAAGATACATGGCTCATTGACAGTGGTGCTTCCAAGCACATGACAGGTCAAAGGAAGACCTTCTCAAATCTTGAAGAAAAATCTTCCTCACAGAAAGTATCTCTAGGAGATGACTACCAATATCCCATCAAAGGAATTGGTGAAGCTAGCTATAAGCTAGATTCTGGAACACCCTTGAAGATGAAAGACATCTTATATGTACCAGGTTTAAAGAAGAACCTTCTCTCTATTTCAGTACTAGATAAGAAAGGTTTTAGAGTAGCCTTCATAGATGGACAAGTACTCATGTGGTCCAAAGGAAAGACAATTAAAGATGCAGTTGTTATTGGTGAAGAAGAAGGAGGTCTCTATAAGCTCAAGGGCCATCCAGAAGCTGCCCTTGCACATGAGATCTCTAGCCCCAGTGAGCTATGGCATAGAAGATTAGCTCACATCAATTATAAAGCCTTACCCTATGTAAGCAAGGTAGTCATAGGATTATTAGATTTGAAAGCTGATCATGATGGCTCATGTAAAGGATGTAAGAAAGGAAAAAATATCAAGAACCCCTTTCCAAAGAGTGAAACAAAGACTAAGAACATTTTAGAGCTTATACACTCAGATGTATGTGGACCAATGCCCACCACTTCCTTAAGTGGGTTTGAATACTATCTTTCATTCATTGATGACTATTCAAGGAAAACTTGGATATACTTCCTGAAAGGTAAGAATGAAGTCTTTGGAAAATTCAAAGAGTTCAAGGCTCTAATAGAAAATCTATCAGAAAAGAAAATCAAAATTCTCAGAACAGATAAATGGCGGAGAATTCACCTCAAAGGAATTTGAGGAATTTTGCAAAGAAGCTGGAATTAAAAGGGAACTAACTACTCCATACAATCCCCAACAAAATGGGGTAGCTGAAAGGAAAAATAGAACAATTATGGAAGCTGTGAAGACCATGATACATGACCAAGATCTCCCCATGTATTTATGGGCTGAAGCAGCCAAGACAGGAGTATATGTGCAAAATAGATTATCTCACAGTGCTCTTGAATTCAAAACTCCAGAAGAAGTGTTTACAGGTAAGAAGCCTGAGGTAAGTCATCTTAAAATATTTGGGTGTCCTGTGTACATCCACATTCCAAAAGAAAAGAGAACCAAGTTGGATCCCTCAGGTAAGAAGGGAATATTTGTTGGATATTGTGAAACCTCCAAAGCCTTCAGAATCTACATACAAGGTTTTCATCATATAGAAATAAGTAGAGATGTAACCTTTGATGAGGAAGCAGCTCTCAAGAAATCCAGAAAGTGTCAACTTGAAGAAGTTTATGAAGAAGATTCAGAGACTGTTCATATCCCTGAAGAGGATTCACCAGAGGATCATGACATGCTGGAACCTCAAGAACCCCCAGTTGCAGATTTATCTAGGAAAAGAAGACCAGCATGGGCCAAAGACATTATTCAAGGAGCTGAAAGATATGGTGCTCCTGAAGGCTCCACTAGAGAAAGAAACAAACCAAAGCTAGTGTCCAACTATATGGCTTTGATGTGTGATCTTGTGGATCAACTACCTACTAGCTATGAAGAGGCAGCTCAAAAGAAAGAATGGGTAGAAGCAATGACTGAAGAATATCAGTCAATAATGAAAAATGATGTTTGGTATATAGTTCCCAAACCGAAAGATAAAAGTGTGGTTTCTTCCAAATGGATTTTCAAAATAAAACATGCCGCGGATGGAAGCATTGAAAAATACAAAGCAAGATTTGTAGCCAGAGGATTCTCTCAGAAGGAGGGAATTGATTATGAAGAAACATTTGCACCAGTTGCTAGGTATACTTCAATTAGAACTATCATGGCACTTGCATCCATGATGAAGTGGAAATTACACCAAATGGATGTTAAGACAGCTTTTCTGAATGGTGTAATTGAAGAAGAAGTATACATAGAACAACCTCAAGGGTTTGAGGTTAATGATGGAAGAACTCATGTATGCAAATTGAAGAAAGCATTATATGGGTTGAAACAAGCTCCCAGGGCTTGGCGCGGAAGGATTGACAATTTCCTAACTAGCATGGGCTTTACCAAAAGTAAAGCTGACCCAAATCTTTATCTCAAAGTGATGGATGATAAACCGGTTATATTGCTGTTATATGTAGATGATCTATTTCTAACTGGAGATGAGAAACAAATTATTGAAAGCAAGAAGAAGCTTTCTTCAGAATTCGAGATGAAAGATCTCGGATTAATGCATTACTTCTTAGGCTTAGAAGTATGGCAAGAACCAAAAGGAATCTTTCTAAATCAAGGTAAGTATACTGTGGAGATTCTCAAAAGATTTGATATGTTGGAGTGTAAAGCCAAGGCCACTCCCATGGACTCCAACTTAAAGTTATTAGTTAATGATTCATCAGAATTAGTGGACATAACTCTATACAGACAAATCATTGGATCTTTAATGTACTTAACCAATACTAGGCCTGATATATGCTTTGCTGTAAATACCCTAAGTCAATATCTAGTAGAACCCAGAAAGGTTCACCTAATAGCTGCAAAGCATATAATGAGGTACCTAAAAGGTACATTAGATTTTGGCCTATTTTATCTTGGAGGTCATGAACTCAGACTACATGGTTACTCAGATTCTGATTGGGCAGGTAATGTCTCAGATAGAAAAAGTACTTCAGGTGGATGTTATGGTCTTGGATCTGCCATGATCTCATGGTTCAGCAAGAAACAATCTAGTGTGGCCCTCAGTACTGCTGAAGCAGAATATATAGCTGCCTGCTCTGCCAGCTGTGAAGCAGTATGGCTTCGGAAACTTTTATCTGGAGTGTTTGACTTAGAAATGGACCCCACTGTGATCATGTGTGATAATCAAAGCTACATCAAGATGACTGAAAATACTGTATTTCACGATAAGTCAAAACACATAGAGATCCGATACTTTTACATACGAGATATGGTGCAGAGAGGAGCTATCAAGCTCGAGTATATAAGCACTGAGGATCAAATTGCTGATATCCTGACGAAACCTCTATCTCGAGTAAAGTTTGAACACTTCCGAGACAAGCTTGGTGTAGTTCAGAAGGACCTTCCTCGAAAGGGGGAGTAGCACAGTATCCGACAACAAGTCTATCTCATCAATGATGAGGTTACCTGTTTACTGCACTTAGTTACCTAGAATTGTTTAGATTTAGGACTCTTATATTCTTTCTTTTGATGATAGATGTATACATACTTTTGATGTTAGTTTTGATGATAGATGTATACATGCTTTTGATGTTAGTTCTGATGATAGATGTATACATGCTTTTGATGTTAGTTCTGATGATAGATGTATACATACTTTTGATGTTAGTTCTGATGATAGATGTATACATACTTTTGATGTTAGTTCTGATGATAGATGTATACATCCTTTTGATGTTAGTTCTGATGATAGATGTATACATGCTTTTGATGTTAGTTTTGATGATCGATGTATACATACTTTTGATGTTAGATGTATACATATTTTTGATGATGATGATACATGTTGTTGTTATACATGTTTTGATGATGATGATACATGTTGTGGTTATACATGTTTTGATGATGATGATACATGTTGTGGTTATACATGTTTTGATGATGATGATACATGTTGTGGTTATACATGTTTTGATGATGATGATACATGTTGTGATGATACATGTTTTGATGATACATGTTTTGGTGAACATGTAAAGGGATTGGATCATTCCTGGACTTTAGTCCGAAAGAAGAGCCGTAGACGTATGTCTTCGAAAATGAAGTTCTTGGTGAACATGTGAAGGGATTGGATCATTCCTGGACTTTAGTCCGAAACAAGAGCCGTAGACGTATGTATTCAAAAATGAAGTTCTTGGTGAACATGTGAAGGGATTGGATCATTCCTGGACTTCAGTCCGAAAGAAGAGCCATAGACGTATGTCTTCGAAAATGAAGTTTTTAGTGAACATGTGAGGGGATTGGATCATTCCCGGACTTCAGTCCTAAAGAAGAGCCGTAGACATGAGGTCTCCGATAACATAACGATAGGACTGGATCGTCCCTGGAACTCAGTTCAAAATGTACATGACAAATCCTAGGATTGCTCTAGGTTACATCCAGCATGAAACAGGGCTGGCTCTGTAGTTGTGATACATCCAGCATGAAACAGGGCTGGCTCTGTAGTTGTGATACATCCAGCATGAAACAGGGCTGGCTCTGTAGTTGTGATACATCCAGCATGAAACAGGGCTGGCTCTGTAGTTGTGATACATCCAGCATGAAACAGGGCTGGCTCTGTAGTTGTGATACATCCAGCATGAAACAGGGCTGGCTCTGTAGATGTGATACATCCAGCATGAAACAGGGCTGGCTCTGTAGATGTGATACATCTAGCATGAAACAGGGTTGGCTCTGTAGATGTGATACATCCAGCATGAAACAGGGCTGGCTCTGTAGTCGTGATACTTGCAGCATGAAACAGGGATGGCTCTGTAGATGTGATACATCCAGCATGAAACAGGGCTGGCTCTGTAGATGTGATACATCCAACATGAAACAGGGCTGGCTCTGTAGTCGTGATACATCCAGCATGAAACAGGGCTGGCTCTGTAGATGTGACACATCCAGTATGAAAGAGGACTGGCACTGTGGTCGGGATTGAAGTGTCCCTAGACATGAGACTTGTCTTAAAAGAGATAAGGATTGATCATCCTGTAATGTGATGACGATGCTGATGACGATGCTGCTGATCGTATGATGACGATGCCGACGATGCTGTTGATCGTATGATGACGATACTGCTGATCGTATGATGACGATGCTGCTGATCGTATGATGACGATGCTGTTGATCGTATGATGACTATGCCGTTTATCGTATGATGACGATGCTGTTGATTGTATGATGACGATGCTGCTGATCGTATGATGACGATGCTGTTGATCGTATGATGACGATGCTGTTGATCGTATGATGACGATGCGACTGATCATGTGATGACGATGTTGATCATATGATGACAATACTGATGACAGTGATGATATCGATGCTGATGATCGAGTGATATCGATACTCCAGTAACTAGTTAAGTTACTGATGATGATGAACTGAAGAAAGCTTCCGATGATATATAGATGTATGATGTATGACTCATTGCTCCTGCAGATGTTATTATAATATCCTTCTCGTTAAGGGGGAGTGTTGAATATTGTAACTTCAAAGAATATTATATTTGTATTTTATTATTCCGGAGATGTTTCATTCCTCCGAGGTAACCCTATCATGTATCTGGAGATGTTTATTCCTCCAGGGGTTTGTATTAACTAGGGTTATTAGACCCACCATGTGTGGGTCGGCCCTGTAGTTATATTTTAGGGGTTATTAGACTTCTCCAGGAGAGGTCGGCCCCATTAGGTCTTTTAGTCAGTTGAGGGTCAGTATAAATAGAGGAGGTGAACTCCTCATTAGATCATTCACTCACTTGTGGAAGAGTGCGCACTTGTCTGGGAGATCTGCTAAGGAGACAAAGGAGGAAGGAGCACATCTTGCATTTTGGTTAATCATCTTATTGAGGAAAGCTTTGCTGGGTTTTCTACCCCATGAGGGTTTCCCAGGGTATATTGTGTGTCTATCTTGTGATTGTGTTTCTTTCAGTGATCTTGCTTGGCTATTTGGTTTAAACTTAACATTGTCGTGGTAGTGGCTGCAAGAGTTCCATCCGACGACCCATGGTAGCCATGGAATGGACGGTGATGGATGACTATGCAGAACGCATCTCTACGCGGACCCATAGTCTTATTGATGGGTGGGAAGCTCGCAGGGTGGCGACACTCCTTGCCTCTGGCAGCAATGGTGGCGCCATAAACCATTATTGGCTGCTCAAAACCATGATGAGCACCCTAATTGAAGAGGTATAAGCTAGCTAGAAAGCCAGCTCCAGCATTGTCATAAATGTCAAGGCCGGTCTGAAAGAGGTCATGGACCACTCCAATACCCTTGATGCCAACATGACCTGGGACATTTTCTTCCTTGGCAGCAATTCAGAATTTGTTGTGCAGGAAAATAATGAAGACGAAGCTGCTTTGGAAACCCCAAACACCGGGTCTGCAAAGAAGAAGTCTAGGTTCAGAAAGAACAAAGGCTTGGCTCCTACAACCAGTGATCATGACGCCGCTCCGAATGGCATGAACACTCCAGGTTCTCCTTCTCCAACTCTGCCCCCCTCCGGGGAAATTTGAAGATTTTTATGCAGCCTGTCCCATCGTCGAGGAAGAACCAGAAGAACCACCTGCAAAATGATAATTGGGATGCCATAGCTCCTGGTCATCTCTGCGACTATCAGCTTTTTATTTTTTATTTTTTGCACAGTCTAGTTTTTAACACATACAGACAGTATGAGTCTTTAATTTTGATGAAAGTCCCAATTTTTTCATGGGCAGACCACACTCAGGGGGTCTTCATTATGTATTATGTCAGTCATTACAATATTTTTGAGCAATTGGGATGGTGGCTTCATCACCTTAGGCCTCTCTAATCTGCAAAACTCTCTTTGGCTCTAGATGTATATTTGGTTTCTGTTAATTAAATTTCGGTCTGCAACTTACAAAAAAAAAAAAATTCTGAGGGGTTGTAGGTGTAGGGGAAGTTTTTTACAAACCTGAAGGAAAATGTGAAATGAAATTTGCTTTGGGATTAGGGGAGGCTTATAATAAATTGGAGGAAGTACTATCATTGTATCGATGTCTCATTTGACTACAAGAAATAAAAGTAAAGACTCTTATCATTATTAATGATTCATTGCTTATTATTAAAAAATGAGAACCTTCTCGATCACTTCATCCTCTCTCCTTCATAAGTTAATTGACCATGTTCAAAGGATAAATAAGAATTTTGAAACAATAGAATATTATCACATCCTACACAATCAAAATTTGCAAGTAGATTTAATGGCTAATCAAGGAGTAGTATTGGAACAAAGTACAATTAGTAAAAAAAAGGGGGTGGGAGTCCATAGTGTTTATATCTCCCATGGACATGATAATTAAGAACCCAAAGTTAATTAGCAAAAAATTTTAATGTATGAATTGTGGGATATCAAATCCTATCTCCCCCTTGCACATGGTCATTACACACCTATGTTTGAACAGAGGTAGAGTTTAATAACACTGAATATTATTTGGTGCGATGGAGGTGGGTTAATTCGAGATTTGGATTTTGAATTGGCAATTTCAAGAGGACAAGACATATTACTAGGACTTGTGATTGGAGTTGGCTTACAAGCAAAGGATTGCAAGTAGTGGTCTTTGTCTTCTTCCCCCAAAAATTTCCTTATTTTAATTCTTAGGGTGAAAAGCAGTGAAGTTTCTTCTAGATGGATTTATAAAGATAATTGTTGGTTTCAATTTCTGGTATGAAAATCTCATGATGGTTTTTTGCTGGAGGCAATGAGGAGATTCATAGAAGGTTATGATGCTTCCATCATTTCATGGTTTTTTAGAGTTGTAGGCGATGGTCTTTTCGACTATAAGTACATGTTTGTTCTTTGGCACGAGGAGGTAAAGTTAGTATCACAAAACCTTGTAGTTGTGACCCTTGCAACTTGGTAAAGTTTAGAAGGGTTGTTAGAATGTTAGTTAGACATACTAAGGATATTAAGACATATGCATACCTATTTTGAAACTTTGAAAGAAAAAACAAAAGATTTTAATTGAAAACGTAAATGCAAGCCACCTAAATAGAGAATTTGATTACATAGTATAATATGTTTGCACAATTAATTCTTAACACTACAAGAATCCTCAAAAATTTAGTTGGATTCCTCAAAATAAAGTTATGGAGAAGGCCACAATCCATCTAGCTCAAAAGCACATGGAAGTAGAAGAGAACATGTCCAATATCTATATTGGACAAAATTCCAAATATATTATTAGGTTTATGTCTTACACTTAGAAATATATGTTAGGGTAGCTCAAAAGCACATGGAAGTAGAAGACAACATGTCCAATATCTATATTGGACAAAATTCCAAATATTTTATTAGGTTGATGTCTTACACTTAGAAATGTATGTTAGGGTAGTTTATCAAAATCTATAATACTATAAATAATAGTTTTTTGATAAATTAAGATGGTAATCAATAAGTTTTTTTTGGTTTTTAATTAACAAGTTTTTTTTTTAAAATTTCAGAACTAGAATGATGTTCAATATTGTATGGTGTGGCTACAATTCTCCTTTAATATAATGACTATTCATTTCAGTTAAAAAATAAAATATTTTTGTCAATAATTCTTAGAATAAAATTTATAGAAGAAACTATTTTTTTTACCTTAGTATAAATCAATTTTATTTTAAAAATGAATATAAAGAATTATATATAACTTTTTATTTTTGAAAGAAGATAGAATAAAGATAAAAATTTTATTTCCAAAACATAAAAATGGGAGTGAGAGCTTATACACATTAAAAAACTTATTATAAATGAAATTCTATCTTCATGAAATTCATACTCTTAAAAAACAGAAATGATGGGAATTGAAAGGAGAAACAATAGACAAAATGGTTGGAAATGTTTGATAATAAAAATATTATGGAAAATATGGGAGAAAAAACTTTAAATTAATTATTATTAATAATTGGGGATTTCAAATTAATATTATTATATAAACACAAATCATGGGACTTGAAAGGAGAAACAATAGACAAAATGGTTGGAAATGTTTGATGATAAAGATATTATGGAAAAATAGAGAGAACAAATTTCAAATAAATTGTTATTAAAAATTAGGGATTTCAAATTAATATTATTACATAAAGGTCGACAAAATAATTAAAAATTATCATTGGACTAATTTTTTTAATGAAAATGTTTGTCTATTTCATTTTGAGGAGGTTAGGAGCTTGACATGTTTTAAACACAATTCGGTTCAGATGATAAGAGTTGGGACCGAAATAAAGCTGAACATGATGTTAAATTCCCTAGTTGATGAAAATTAGAGGATGCAATTCCCTTAATTTGAGGAGCATATTGTTGCTTTGAATCAGTGAGGGAGAATGCAATGCCTTTATTTCGATAAATGTTTTTATTTCTAAGTTGAATTTTCCAAACAAAATTGGAGGATGTAATCCCCTTAATTAAAGGAGCATATTCTTACTTCCAATTAGTTAGGGAGAATGCAATCCCTTTCTTTGGGTAAATGTTTTTATTTCCAATTGATTTATTTGGTTGATGATAACGATTTTTTTTCATATTTTTAATAAATGTATGAGATGTTAGTAGTATTCCTATTGTGTGTTAATATAAGTGAGATAATTTATAGTTGAAGTGGAAATATTTCCAACTCTTTGTAATAATGATGGTTATTAACGTCGACTGAGACCAACTTTGGTCTATTGAACTTAAAAAAAAAGTTAAAAAATTACTTGAATCGTTTTAGAATTTTATTTCTGTGCTCAATTTTTTTTAAGAGAAGCATTCCTAAGTCACTATAGTTTTTCCGAGTTAAAAGGTTATGAAGGCCATTATTGTAACAAATATTTTGAAATTGAGATCTAATGTGGGGGTACACATGACAATATAAGATGAAGTGTTTTTCATCCTCAACCTTCTTAGTTTCACAAAGATGAATTTTTTTATATATCGATGGCGTTTTAGGAATTGTCCAACACCCAGCTTCACTATGGAGCTCATGAAATTTTGTTTTTTTTTAGCAATGTTGATTTTCTTCTTTACGCTAGTTAAAATAGAGAGATATTGTTGATATTCAAGATTGGGGTTAATCACCTCCTTATAGTATCTTAATTTTCTCTTATAATCTAAATCTTTATTGCACCACAGTTTCTTTTTAAAATTAGATGTAATAATTTTACTTTTTATTAATACTTTACAAAGTGACCTCTTCCTTGATTCCCCAATGATTTAGCCAAGAGTTGACATCTTTGTGCTAACCCTAGTTGAGCTGCAAATGGTTTAGACTAGAATTTAGAGCAATCTTAGGAATCCTATTAGTATTGATGTTAATTACCTTTGTGCTTATACATTAGGTACCTATTCATATCCATGCTCTCAATGGGGGATAGACCTCCTTCTATGAGGAGGATAGAATAGGGTGTATTGCTTTTAATTTTAAGATTATAGGTTATAAAACGTTTTTGGATTTTCTCAATCCTTATCGAAGATTCTCTAGAGATTTTGTAGCCCCAAACTTCACAACCATATAAGATAATAGGAGAGACAAGAGTCTCAAAAAGAAATTTATTTTTATCCCATAGTCTAAGGTCTGCGAATCTACAATTTTTTTCAAGGCCAAAATAGGCTTTCCACCTGCCATTTATCCCTTTTTGATGCTATAGTTCTAGTTAAGCTTGCGTTGAAAATCAATTTCGAGATATTTGTACGAGGTTACTTCCTCAAATTGATTGTTGTCATACACAAAATTATTGTAAGTGATATTTTTGGATTTGATTATCACCAACATAGATCAACATAGATCCATCTTAAACCTAGATCTATCAAGCACCGAGAGGAATCCATTTTATTTTCATATTTTTTAATTACTTTTCATATTTTTTTATTTTATGAGCCGACATGAATTCTTTGAATTACTTTTTATTGTGGTAATGTAGTGTTACATTACGTTATGTGACAACATCTCCCCAACAATGGGATGTAGAGCACCTCGCTCCTCTCGGTGTAATAACCTTTGTTTTGTCAGTGTTAACAATCATACTTGTACTAGAACATAAATATTTGAGAATTCTTAGTTGATTGTCAAGATCAGAGGGAAATCTTGTCATAAGAATGGTATCATACACATAAATAAGAAGGATGGTGACTATTACAGCAAAAGTTGTGCCAACACAACTTGCTTATTTCAAACAACTCTCTAACTTGTTGATGTATATACAAGAAAGGGTAGGGGATAGGGGTCAACCTTTCTTAACTCCTATATTACAATTAATTTATTCTAACAAACCCTCAAAACTCTTAAACTTGGAAATAACATTCTCATACAACCTTATCGCCACAACCCTCAACTCAAAAGGAAATTTTATCTCTCCTAATCTATTATAGAGATTAGTTCTAGGCGTTGTGTCATTGCTTTTCTAAAGTCAACGAAAAAATATAGGAGATTGCTTTTATTATTGCGACATTCCCATGTAATGATCCCAAGCATAACAAGGTGGTCCACCATTGAATGATGGCTTCTAGACCCAGATTTCCCTTTAGCCCTTTTCCCCTAACTTTATATCGATATATTGATCATATTCTCTAGGATAACCCCATATAACTTGGATAAAAGATGGCTAATCATAATGGTCCTTTTGTCTCCACTTTTGAAAATAGGAACAATGAGGCTTTGGGCCCATGGATTAGGGAAACATTACTTGACCGCTAGATTGAAGAACTTGTGAATGTGAGGGATGAGGATAGGCCCTCCAATTTTCAGGATTTCCACTTGGTATCCCTCAATGTCCTTAGCTTTCACTTTTACAAGCCACTTAACCCCAAACTATTTGTCTTTAGGAGAAAAGACTTCTATCTCCAATGCCTCTTCATTGAGATGTTTTGTTACATACCAACCATAGGAAAAATCCTTGCATTTTAGGGATTTTAGATTCATCAAGCTCCCAAGTTTCAACAAGCAATATAACATCAATTTCACTTGAGATCCAACTTAACATGGTACCTTTGCTCCATGGAAAGCCATGCCAGGTCCAAGCGAGGATCTAGAGTATCCCCAATTCTTATTTGTTATTATCTTTTTTGTTTCTGTCCCTAATAATGGCTTTCCTATTTATAATTATTGCTCATTTTCCTTCCTTCCCAGCTTCTTTTACCTTTTGTACTTCCTTTATTAATTCAACTTGATATTATCGAATGAGGTCTTCATTTACAAATATTCCCGGCCCTTTTAGATTTGCAGTTTTACACAATATGAAATATTTATGGTCATTTGAGATTATCTTAACATGAATTAACCTTTCTTTGTGCTCAACTACTTTTCCCAGCCTCTTTGCTTCTATGCGATAGGTTGATTTAATCTGTAACCTATTTTGTAGTTGTTCCTTGATTAGTTCTAGCGTATTCTCTTCTTTCTCCTCTTTCACACCAAAAATTCCGAGGTTCAATGCTCTTTTGTTACACTCATGGTCCAACTCTATAAGCTTATTCATTTCATCTTTGATGAGTAGATTGTTATTTATTTTTCCCTCTAGCTCCTTGATCTTGTTCTTCATTTGAACATTTTCTAGAGCATCTTCTTCTTGGGTTAGTTGTTTCATTCATTCGATTTGTTTTTCTAATTCTTGTTATTTACTCTCAATTATATGCCTTATTCTCGACCCTTAATATTTTATTATCTATTTGTTTCTGAATCTTGTCTTCAAAGGATGCAAATTTATTGTCAAGCATTGCCTCGAAGTCTTTCTTAAGTTTAGCTTCTCTTTTGTCCCTATGTTTCTCTAATAGCTCTATATATTCGCAAAGATTATCTAGGGCTACCTTGCTAGGTCTTCCCTTGATATTTTTTGGTAGATGTGGTGAAATTTTCATATTAAAACATAAAAGTAGAGAGGAAATAATCTATAAACAAGACTAAGAGAAGGAACTTGTGCACATGATGAAGTTTGAATCCACCTCATAGATTTGGATCCCAAATAGCATGCACTATATTGCTAATACTCATATGCCCAACAATATTAAGATAACAATACTTATATATCAATACTCAGATAAATGGAAGCAAATGCCCTCAAATTGCATGAACTAAATCGTTTAAATGGAAAATACAAATCCGTGGAGTAGTAATACAAATCCATGAACTTATATCAAATCCGTGGAGTAGTAATACTAGCAAAATTATTTTCATGAAGTTGCAAATTCTCCAATTGCATAATCCACATATCAGAAGGGTTTTCTATCATTAAAATTACAATGAATCACATGCACCAAAAGTCACATGCTAGATCTCTAGTACTCACTTTTATTCAGGGAAAATCACATGCACTAGATTGAAGGAAGTTTTGTTTAAGCAAACCCTAGAATTTTTGCCCTCATATCACTACAACAAAAAATCGCCAAATCAATAGATGTACCACATAGAGGCCTAAAGCTTCTTTACACCGTGGCTTGCCTTTGGATTTGATAAGCATGCGCATGTAGAGAATTGTAATTTCAAAATTTTTAATCTTTTTTTGGCACTTAATATATCAAAGGTTGACATATCTATATGCAAGTTTACCATGGCTGAGAATTAATATGGTTTATGGTACAATGGAGATGTGTGAGAATTAAGCAATATTGTCAACAACGAGACATTAGTGAATTCACAACAACCACTTGGAAACATAATACACTACTTTGATGCATGGTTATAATGTTGCCTATTTTCGTTACTTTATCCCTCAAAATGTTCATTGGGTTTTTTTTGGCTAGAACGGATCATGTTGCCAGGTTGGGATTTTGCATTGTATTTTTGTCATAATAACATTGTAGTTGAGTGGTATATACAATGCCAAAAATTCTAAAATATTTTATATTCTGTTTTGTGTCATGATGACCTCATACTGCGTTGTTTCTACATCGTTCATGAATTGATTATGTTATGCATGCATCCCTTGAGTCATCTTTACATGATTTTGCATGGATATAACCTTATATTCATAAATATATAGCATTGCATTAGTGTCGTGATGAAATTATTTATAAAAGAAATTATGTTTTATGAAATTGTTATCTCATTTACACACAGTTTTGACATCATTCTTTCAAGGAGTTCTAACTAATCATTTACAGGAGTGCAACTTGTAGAACTTAATGTGAAGAAAAACAAACACCATTTAAGTTGTTGCTAAGTAGCTAGTGTTATGATATATCACCTATCTTAGATTCATACTAAAAAATTATTTCCTATAAGAATAAAGAGGGAATCTACATGAAAAAAAGGGCACATGTTTTGGTGCTTTGTCCTCAAAGAAATCCTAAATGAATTCATCTTCCCTTGTGGAGATCCTTCTTGATTCTAGATTTGTTTTGAATATTTGGGAGGTTTCTTAGTAGTAGAAGTGTGATATTTGTGAGTTATTTTAGGAAATAACTTTGGATTCTTGAATCATATAACTTGTAGTTCTTCCCCTTCTATTTTAATTCTATAAATTGTTCTTGGAGGTTTGTGGCATAGGTGCCCAGTCGCATCAATAATTTTGCTCTGAACACCATGTACATCCAACAAAGTGGCAAAGTCTAACATCCATTTTGTAGTTCCAATCTTTGTATATCTGTACCAAACTTTATGGCACCTTCATATTCCTTTGGCTCGTTGACCATCATTGACTTTAACAACCAACATAGATCTATCTTAAACTAGATCTTTCAAGCACCGAGAGGGATCCAGTTTTTCTTGAAGTGTAAATTTTTTCATCTTAATTTTTTTTTACATTAAGAAAAAATTTACAATTCAAGATATTTGATCCCTCTCGATTCTTGATATATCTAGGTTTAAGATCAAATCAATATATATATATATATGTTTAAGACGACATCATTTGCATTTTTATTTCTGTTTTTTATGGGAATTTCATGTTACATAACGTTACACAACATTACGCGTTACAACATCTCCCCCATATTGGGTTGTAAGCACCTCGGTGCAATGAAATCCCTCACAGAGTATACACAATCTCTCTCTCTCTCTCTGTGTGTGTGTATATATATATATATATATATATATATATATATATAAAGACGACATCATTTGCATTTTTATTTCTCTTTTTTATGGCAATGTCATGTTACATAACGTTACACAACATTACGCGTTACAACATCTCCCCCATATTGGGTTGTAAGCACCTCGCTACTCTCGGTGCAATGAAATCCCTCACAGAGTATACACCAAATTTTTTTCTTGTGAAATTGATATCCATGATGTTATCAGTCCAATTTTTCTCCCTTGTCCAATAAAATATCTTCACCACGATAATACACCATATCACATGCATAACCCATCATTATTTGTGACTCCATCTTCCTATGTGACCTTCTTCAGTCAAATTGGAAATCCTCCTAGAAAATTGGCTATCAGGAGACCTCCTTCTCCTAAAACTGGACCTCCTAATGCCAACTCATTTTTTGAGTGCAACAATAAGGCTGACCCAACATAGATATTAGGCCATTAAGGGAACTCCCAATGTAGAAGAAGGGACAAGAAGTGCGCCATACCTTTTGGCACATTATTTGGAAAAATAAGGTTTTTCCTCCAAAAATCATGGATTTTGATAGTCAATACAAAGCACTAGAAAACACAAAAGCATTAGTTTCAAGATGAAAAGCCAAGGATAACAAAAAATCCACAAAAATAAATTTTTTCTCCCTAATTGAACTAAAAAAGGAAAGCATTTTTCTAGGTTTCAACTCCACAAGTCCATAAGACAATACTCATCTTTATTCTTCACTAGTTCATCTCTTATTCATTCATTTGATCACCCTTCCTCTTCCATTCCATCCTCCACCATTGAACATAGTTATGCTACCCTTTTCCATGAGAAATTAAGAAGGCCACTCCTTCCTATTTCTCCCATCCATCTTGAAGGTACTAAAGCAAGGAGTCATTCAATGGAGCAAAGGACCCGTTCAATAGAGAAGCTTGGAGACCATCCTATCATCTTCAAACTACTCCAAAGGTGTGTACAATATAAGCCTACGTTCATTGGTAAATATGAAAGGCGAAACCATTCTTTATATGTTGAAATGTCTTATTTATGCATGGTTTATCAGTAGTTTGACATGTATTGATCTCTTTATCTTTGTTAAAATTAGTCATTTGTTTTCATCATACTAATCTTGTGTGTTGTCTAAGTGTGCATCCCTTAGATTAGGATTTTTCTAACCTTTGTTAAAGAAATCCATCAACAAATTGGCGACTCCACCGGGGAGATTGATCCACCATCATCTTCTTGGTTGCATTTGTGCTCTTAATCTCCTATTTTTTACCTCCATTTATCTGTTATTCTCTTGCAGGTCCTCCTTCGATCTATACCTCAAGTATTGGACCTTATTGGCCTGATCAACCCCCACAAACTCTCTAGAAAACCATTTTCCCCTTTATTTCTAGCCATAACACACATGTTAGGCTCTATTATGCATAGACCAATGTAGACATTCTTCAGAACAAGTGCACTACACCATTTTTAGTAAATTCTCTCTATTTTTTGGTTATAATCTTCTTTAAGTTTGTTGTTGTGTAGTCCCTCAGGTTCGTCATAGATATCTTTGTGTTATTCCTTACTTGTAGTACATCATTTGCATGTGAGAAGGAATCACCTTGGGCTCTTCCTTATTTATTTCTTTGTGTTTGATTGCACTTTATGTGGTGCTTACAATTTCAGTGGAGCCATAATAAACAAATAATAATAATAATAATAAAAGATAAATAATAATTAGAAATTAGAAATTAGAAATTATTAATTTTATTAAAAGACATGTCCCTTCATGTGAAAAGGCTCAAGTAGATCTATTTATTTGGGTCCCAACTAACTTCTCATTAATGGAGTTACATAACCTCCTAACCAAATATGGTTATTCTGCTTTGACCTGTCAACTATCCATTGAGATTTTAGTCGTCCAAGTGCCCATCAGATTGATTCTTCATTGAATTCCATCAACCAAGTTATTTGTCATTGACCAAACAACTTATCTAGTCGGTCTGTTGACCAAACTATTCATCATCAGTCACCTCTGACTACAGTCGACCTATACTATCCAACTATCGAATTTACCATTCGATTTCTATGAAAAGAATATAACACTCCCAACATTCTACCACTTGTTGTCTTATTTTCATAAATAAGAGATATAGAAATTCTGTTCACATGGATGACAATCCCATTATTTCCCTGCACCAGGAAAACTTTTATGCGCTCACTGAATTCATCAATGAGTCTAAAACATTCTTGGTCATGTCTACCTTTTCCAGTAACACCTTCTGGTTATCCACCATTTCCCTTGTGAAATGATATTGAACATCAATGGGTTTCATCTTCGAATGATAAGATGGATTATTTGCTAGGAATATTGCACTCTGACTGTCACAATCCAACCCAAAAAAATTCTATCCAAAACCACCCTATGAACAAAACCTTTGCAACCAAACACCTTCCTTTCATGCATGAGTAACTGCCACATATTCAACCTCGGTAATCGACATTGCAATGACTGACTGTTGTCTACTCATACAATTGTCTGCTCCACTAAATAACTTGAACATATATCCGCTAGTTAACCATCTGTGATTGATGTCTCCACCCTAGTCGAAATTGGCAACACATTGTACATTGATTTCCTTGTTGCTCCCAACCTCTCCTCCATAACATATTACATATTCTGTTCTTCCAAGGAGATACCTGAACACTCTTTTGACTACAGTCTAGTGCTCTTTTCCAGGTGTCGTCATGTACCTTCCCAATACTCCCATTTCATGGGAAATATTGGGTTGTGTACATACCATTACATATATCAGACTACCTACATCACTCGCATAGGGCACACATACCATGTACTCCTTTTCTGCTTCTTTCTTTAGACATTGTTTAATAGATAACTTGACTCCTACAGGAATAGGAACCTTGAATGTTTGACTATCTTGCATGTTGAAACATTTCAGGATTGTCTCAACTAATTTCCTCTGGACTAACCAAATCCTTCTTCCTACTCGATCCCACTTTATTTCCATTCCAAGAATGAAATTTGTTGCTCCTATATCCTTCATGTCGAACTTTGAGGATAAATGTAGTTTCACTTCTTTTATCAGATCCATGCTATTCCCTATCAACAACATTTCATCGACATACAAATCTACATATACGAAGTGATCCTTGAATTTCTTCAAATACACATAATGATCTGCCTGACGTCTCACAAATCCCAACTACTGAATATACTTATCAAAATTTTGATACCACATCTTGGGTGATTGTTTTAGACCGTAGAGAGACTTATTGAGATTACAAACCAACTCCTTTTCTTTATCCACTATAAATAATTCAGGCTGCTTCATATAGATTTCCTCTTCAAGATCACCAGGAAGAAATGATGTCTTTACATCCATTTGTTCTATCTCAATATCAAATGCTATAGCTTAAGACATTAGTACCCTTATGGAAGCTAGTTCCGTAAAAGGCGAGAAAATTTCACCAAAGTCAACTTCCTTGATTTGAGAATACCCTTTTGTTACTAGTCGATAATTGTACTTCTCGACCTGACCTACTTCATTTAACGTTTTCTTGAATACCCACTTACTACCTATGAGTTTCCTTCCATTTGGTAACGCGACTAGATCCCATGTTTCATTCTTCTTCCATGGCCCTTTTCCATATTCTGCTCTCTGTTGCATCGATTGATTCCTTTACTAGGGTCTTGGATCGACGTCTATGGAAGATAATGAAAAAGTAGAGAGAAAATCGGGCAGGACTATACCTTTCTAGTTGTTTTCGTGCTCGACCATACCTCCTCACATATAAAGCCTACTGTTCCACCTCATCGTTGGATGTAGTCAACTTTCCCAAATCCAGACTTTCATCATTCATTTCAAACTCTTGCTTTTCATGTTCCTTTTATCTTTTGACCTCTTTAGTCCTGGAAGTGTCCTTGACTTCTCTGGAGATCACATCTCAAATATAAAATTCCTTCCTCGTCACTGGGTTCCATAACTTATATCCTGGCATTCCATCCTTGTACCCGATGAAAAAGCACTTCTTCGACTTGCTATCAAGTTTTGTTCTTTTCTCCATTGGGATATGCATGAAAGATTCACACCCAAATACTCCGAGATGTGTAAGAGAGGGATTATTTCCATCCCATGCCTCATATGGAGTCTTGTCGATTAGAGTTGTTGACGACGAACGATTTACCAAGTAGCATGCCATGTCAACTACCTTAGCCCATAATTCTCGTGCTACTCTTGCACCATTGAGCATGCTACTCGCTTTCTCCACTAGCATCTTATTCATTCTTTCAACAACTCCATTTTGTTGAGGCATATAGGGAGTTATGTTTTTTCAAACTATACCGTTCTGTCTGTAGAAGTGGTCAAATTCTTTTCCACAAAATCTCCTCCATTATTAGTTCTCAATACCTTGACCATTTTACTAGTTTGATTCTACACAAGAGCTTTGAACTCTTGAAATTTCCTGAAAAACTTCAAATTTGGTCCTCAGAAAATACAGCCATGTCATTATGGATAAATTGTTTATGAAAGAAACATAGTACTAAGATCCTCATCGTAAAGGGACCGACATAGGTCCAAACACATCATTAAGTATTAACTCCAATATTTCCTTAGCTCTAGTAGCACCAGATGCAAACCTTACACGAATCTATTTTCCATAAACACAATGTTCATAGAAATCAATTTCTTCATGAGATTCAGGGAGACCTTCAACCATACATTTACTATGCATAGCATGAATTCCTTTATCACCAATGTGTCCCATCCGCTCATGCCACAACATGGTCGATTAGACTATACAAGTAGTTGTGCCGTTGGACTTAGGAAACACCACATTCATGCTTTTGTTGATGTTTTTTCTTCCCAATAATTTATACAAAGTTCCAAACCGAAATCCTCTCATCAGTACCATTGATCCTCATACCATTTTATATGTGTATTTCCCAAATACATACTGTACACCTGCATCATCCATCTTGCTTACTAATATTAGGTTTCATGCCCTAGGATATGCAGGACTCCTAGAAGTCTTCCCATTCTTCCATCTTTCAAATTTAGTCGAACCTTTCCTCATCCAACTATCTTGGTCAATGAATCATCTCCAAGTAGGACATCATCACCGTCGATATTCTCATACTCTCATAACCACTCTTTGTGCGGTGTCATATGATATGATGCATTGGAGTCGATAAGCGACAAATCACAATCCAAATGTGTACTTGTGGATGCCAAATACACATCGCCTTTCTCTTCTTTCATAGAATTGCCATCAATCACTTTACCTTTCTTGACTTCAATCGATTTATAGTTCATCAGAGATGCCCAAATTCACCAAAAAGAAGTTATAGTTAGGATAAGGATGCGGGAATAGGAATCCAAAGAACTTTCCACAACTACTTTACATATGAAACATAGTTGTTGTCAATCTAAGGAGCTAAAATCCTTTTGTATTATATATAGTTATACCCAATTTAATTACAGGCCCCTCCTTTCAGGGTGGTACATGCCAAGAACAAGACTGGAGGTATGTTTGGGTCACTTTTTCCTCTTAGTATCAAAGATCCACTGCTTCATGGGTTTCAATCGAAGGTGCAAGAAACTTGTCATATGTATATGAGAGCAAGGTATTTCCCTAGGTGGATCTCACAAGTGAGGGGGCACTTGAGATATATTTTTGTAGACCATTGTGGACCTTCACTACCCAGTGCCTTACAATTATAACTGTTTCTTGAAACTTCACTCTCCCACTTAAGAAAAGCACCGTCCATGAGAGTTTGAAATTACCTATGCAATTTTTCTTCTTGTTTCTCATGTTGGAGATGAGGACCATTTAGATGAGAAACACTTGGAGGAGTTGTTCCTATTTTTGTGAATAGCTTCCATATGATAATGAGTCATTTTATTTTCTAGGGAATTCTTGTTTGTTTTGTTTGCTCACTTCAATCACACACACTGTTCACCATTTGAGATCTTTTTTCCTTTCAAAAACATGAATTTTGGACCCATAATGGATACAAATTTTTTGGGGGCACAACCCCCAAATCCCCAGTTTGTGGAGGTCCTCACAAACGACACTAGGAAACAAAATTTGTATTCCATCATGATAACACTACACCATCATCTTCTTCACAATTTGTCCAAAATTTGCCCCCCTCCCATCAAAGTCATTGTGGCCCTCCACCACTCAAAGGATGTAAAAAGATGACCAGACACCATAAGCACCCACCACATGGGGCCAATACATGTAATGTTGGGGACAATTATATAGTAGACAAATAAAAACCACTCTTCAAATACAAATAAAATACAAATTATGCAATAAAGTTAAAGATGATTGACTTGATTTAATTCAATTAAAAAAAATCAGTTGACTTAATAGCACAATACTTTAAAACCTCAAATTACCTTGGAGGTTTTCTTTGGAATTTTAATATTTCAATTATAAAAAAAAATATTATTATTTTCGAAAAAATAAAAAATAAAGCAATCATTTTTAAACTATTGACTATTATTGGAATGTGTTGGATAATATTGTACCCATATTTTTCTTCTTTCCAGGTGGGGCTACAACAATGACGACTTCGTCAATAGCATTGAAATCTATTCCAAACCTCTCATAGATATGTACCATCGGATGATTTGACTCTAGATTTCTAAACCGACTCATTGTTTAACCTATAACTATTTTTTACAAAAATAGTTGTTAAACTCTTTTTTTAATAAAATCTTAGTTTGAAATTTAAATCCCATTTATCATTGTTTAAGGTTTAAATTTTTTTAATTTTAAATATAAAAAAAATAAATATTTGAATTTTAAATTTCATTTATTGCTGTTGATTAACTCTCTTTTTATTTCTCAGTTTGAAATTTAAATCCCATTTATCATCATTTAAGATTTTATAAAATCTTAATTTTAAATGTCCATTGGATGCCGCTTGGGTGGTTGGGAGGAATGATTGTTACCCTCCCCACCCAGGTTCAATTCTTGTAAGTGACATGATGCTCTTGTTTATCCCCTATGAATTGGCTATGTAATGATTGAGTGGATTATGTAATTATGACCATAAAAGATCATTTAATTGACACAAAATACTTCTTGTTCATGTCGTTGGCATTTTATATGTAGTGAATAAAAAAAATTCTTATTTATGGTGCTTCAAGACTTGCACTATGTGATAAAACTCCATAGATTTTCCTTGCCTCAATTAGCTTCTCAATGTTCATGAATGTTACCAATTTCCATTCTCGACTTAACACTACTATGATAGCCACACTTATATCTTAGCACCCTCTTCATTGTTCACTGGGTCATAATCCTTTCCTTCTAAATATTAGTCGATCAATGTCATACATTAATATTTTTTACCACATACTTTGAGAGTTGGGCATTGAAGAACCATAAATATTAAATCCGTGGAGAGTTGTATTAAATATTGAATGAAAAATAATGAATGACCATTGATATATGACTTGCTCTAGCTAATGTAGCAAGAATATTTAGACCACCTTCACTAATACTCTATGTGAAGCTCATCGCTCACTAGAGGGGCGATTTCTTTACTTATTTTAAGTATAAAAAAACTCTTATGTTCACGTATATAGTGATATTATGTATGAAGCTCATCATTTACTAGAGGGGGATTTCTCTACTTATCTTACATATAAAATCTCTTATGTTTAGATATATGGTGGCCTACCATAACATACCTCAATTAGTATAGCAAGGGGGTAAACATAAGTGATTTATTCATATCAACTCAACCTAACCAAACATGATTATTCTAAGCGAGCCCAGAGTAACCAATATATGATGTTTCATTAGCCTATTGAAATTATTTTAACCAGTTTTAATGTAGTCATTTCCATGGAATAATGGATCCCTTCTTTATGTATAAGAATTGAAGCATGTTAAAATAAAATATGATTCCTTTACTGGAACAATTCGAAAAACTAGACTAAGACCGATTCTAGGATGAATTTAATCAAGTCATTTATGAAAGGTGAAGGAAAGTCTATCATGATCAATATAAAAGGGAAATTGTCCTACTTTATGATAAGTGTAAGAAAAACCAAAGAAGCTATGTTATAGAGGGATGGGTCCCTATCGCTTAAAATTTTCAACAATGGCAATGCTCATCCATAAAGGAAGGAAATGGATTGTTTATATAGGTCAACATTTCTAGACATGATACCTAAATCTCATAGAATTTGAATTTTCTCCTAAATATTCGGTTTACACTTTCACATCCATATTCCAATTTAAATATTGAAAATTGTGGTTTAATTTCATATATTAAAATCGTAAATATTCAATAGATTTTATTTCTTGTACAAGTTATCATTTATCTCTTTCATGCATTAACTACCTTTCTTTAATCGAATGCATTCAATCATACAACTTATCAGCTTCCTAACCATCCCTTGTAATTAAATAATAAATAAGAAAACATAAACATCAAAATTTGATTTTGAAATGCTATGACTCACGTGACTTGTCTATATCATAAGTAATTAATATTTTTTTTTTCAAAATGGAATGCTCTCTTCTCCTTCAATATTAAGTGGATAAAAATCATTCTCATTCTTCAAGGAATCCTTCTTGCCTTGTGTACATTAATAAATTCAGAACTCTTGTTCCAAAAGTATATGAGCGCGTCTTAGGAAGATCAAAATAATTTCAAACAATCATAAGGAATAGAGCCACCAAACCATGCTAGCAATCTAGGAGGATCAAGAACCCTTCAACGAGATGCATACTGAAAATGAAATCATCTCAGAGGCAATGAAAAGGAAGTCAAAGATAAGATACGAAATTGTAAGAAGAGTTTTGGAATCCTCCGACAGGATTTAGCAGTGTTGGAATTCCTCATCGAGAAAGAAGACCCATTACACTTAATTGTTAATATTTGGTTGAGCTTTGATCTTTAATTCTTTTAGATTTCGAAACTTGAAATAATGAGACAATTCAACCACATGAAATTCATACATCCATAACATAAGATATACCTCGGGGAAAATACTCAAAACTATGCGAACAAAAACCCCAACAATTCTTCTCCGTATAATATAATGGATAGCAGAGAATGCTTTATTTTACAACATAGCATATTTCTTTCGGAAGATAAGAGATCACCAAAACACTCTTGGTGAAGATACAAAAGAAATAGAGCTGAGAGAGATCAATTAGAGAAGTGCCTTTCCTTCAATAATAATATCCTGCACACAAAGAGAAGCGCCTTGCCTTCAAAGGAGAAGAGAATTCGCTTCACATTGGATTCATCAATCCCGTATAGCATATTTCTACATTCTTCTCTTCTATTTTTATCTTCTAACTTCAGGATGAACTCACCCTCAAACTGGATGTATCAATATTGCATGCAGAAGTGCGCCCCACTTCTCATGTAGTGCTTTATCTCACTGAGCTGTCACTTAGGATGAACTCACCTCTTAAATGAAAGCTTTCCCACTTAGTTATGTGTCTAACTTAAGTGTCGTCACTTAGTTAACTAGATATTGTTTTTGGTCACTTAGTTAACTCTCTTTAACTGATTCTTGATAACATCACTATAGTGATCAATTCGAGTTCTCCTTGCTTGATTTACTGAAGTGTCATCTTTTAGTTTAACTAAAGTGAAAACACTTTAGTTAACTAGTCCTTCTGATTTAACACTTAGTTAACTAAAATCACGCTGATTGATTTACTTGAAGTGACCACTGTGAGTTCTTTAGTTAACTGAGGCATATCTTTAACCGATTATTTAACTGAAGCATTGATACTTAACTGAATCTTTATAACTGAAGCTTTAACAATTCGATTTCTCTTTAATTAGATGAAGTGTCTGCATGGGAAATTTTGAATTCTCTTGATCTCTATGCTTTATCTTTTATTTCTTTGTCTCTTACTGCTTGGTCAATATGTGCTAACTTTAATTATTCGTCACATTACATTATACTAAGAAGAATTATCAGATGTTGTGATAATATTATATTATTCCAAACCAAATGATCATATGCTAAAGTAATTCACTTTAGAGGTGATCAATATCTAAAGGAGACTTAATAGAAACTGGTGATCATGGTTAATAATACATCACAAAACATTAAATGATTTTAACAAGTAAATCATGACCTTTATATGGAAGGTCCACCTCTATACGGGAGGTCCATCCCATGGATACCTTTATACGGAAGGTTCACATGAGAATCATGACTTGACACACACAAGTCCGAAGCCTTTTCCAACAAAACGTTACAACATCATTACTTTGATCAATTACCTCTATCCAGGAGGAATAATATTTACACGAAAGGCAATCAAAGTGCTCACCTCTATATGGGAGGATCAATCTTGGCTACACAAGATTGGTTTGGATAATGTCTCTTGATGTTGTATATTTAACACTCCCTCTCAGTAAGGGAGGCATTCTATGCCATACCAAGCTTGTCTTAGAAGTACTTGAACTTTGTCACAGACAAAGGCTTTGTTAACAAATTTGCAATATGCTCATCAGTAACAATGTATTGAAGTATCACTGTACCTTTCTAGACCATGTGTCGAATGGAGTGATACTTCATTTCAATGTGCTTCAATTTTTCATGAAACACTGGGTTTTTGGAAAGATTGATGCAACTCTGATTGTCACACCTAATAACTATAGGTTCAATATTTTCACCGAAGAACCCTGAAAGTAGCTTTATGAACCACACTATTGGACCAATATATCATAGATGATCCTAGGATATAACAATAGCCAGATGTACTCTTATAGTCCATAATGCTTCCTCCCTAGTCCGAGGCTGTATAACCAAGTAACATGACTCATCCACTAGAGGCATATCTGATTCTATATGAAATTGTACCTCGAAGGTACCTAAGCACATGCTTAGCAACTGTCCAATGTCCGTGTCTCGGATCAGACAGAAATTGACTCAGAATGATCACAACATAACATATATCAGGCCTTGAATGTATCAAGTACATTAGCAAGCCTATAAGCTATCTATACATAGTGGGATCTACTGGATATGATCCAAAGCCTAATTCATGAATTTTCCTCAAATTGTAAGCCATCGGTGTAGTCATAGATTTGCAATCTATCATGCCAAACCTGTGCAATATATCCACATGAGTGTACTTCCCTTGAAATACAAAAAATTCATCTTTTTTTTTCTAGATATCAAGGATAAGAAAGTAGTGCACTAGACCTAAGTCTTTCATCTCGAACTTTGAGGTGATATCCCTCTTGCACCAAGTAATCAGATGTTCCTCTCCAGTGAGAAACAAATCATCAACTTATAGAACCAATATCAACGGTTGGTTCTTCACTAATTTGAAGTACAAATTTGGATAAGCTTCACTCTTATAGAAACCCAGTTTCTGAAGGTAGATATCAATTCTGGAGTACCAAGCCCTGGGGGCTTGCTTAAGCCCATATAGAGATTTTTTAGCTTGCAAACATGGGACTCCTTCCCATGAACCACAAATCCTTCAGGCTGCTAAATATAAACCTCTTCCTCAACCTCACCATTGAGGAAGGCTTTCTTCACATCCATTTGGCGATGTTTCCATCCTAGAACAAATGCAAGTGCAATCATTGCTCAGATTGTCATGTACCTTGCCACAGGGGAAAATATATCATCATAATCGATGCCTTCTTTCTGAGAGAAACCTATAGCAAAAAATCTGGCTTTATACTTCTCAATGCTACCATCCGCAACATGCTTTATATTTTAAAGACATCTGGAAGTCACAATGGACTTCCCATCAGGTCTGGGAACAATCTCCCAAACATCATTCTTCATTATAGAGTTGTACTCTTCTATCATTGCATCTTTCCAAACTTTCTACTTTGTAGCTTCTTCATATGAGGATTGTTTTGAATCACTGATGCGACTCATTAGTGCAACATACCCTGAATGTATTTCAGGTTGCTTGCATTCTCTGGATGATCCTGCTAGTGCTCCATGTTTCTCTGCATTTTGTAAGATCAATATCAGAACCAAGCAGATATTATTTGAGCGGGAGGTTCATTAGGTGACCTCTAAATTAGTTCTACTAATTCTTTAGGAGCTAGCGAATCTGAGGCATCTTCTGGTTTCTCCCTCTCAAACTCTGAAGGGCAAGAATCAGACTCAGGATCCTCCATCTCTAAATCACATTGAATCTCTTTCGATCTTTTGAAAGCAGCTTCCTCATGGAAGGTAACATCTCGACTAAGTTCAATGTGTCTCTCACCAGGTACATATATTTGGTATGCTTTGGATGACTCGCTATAACCCAAAAAGGTTCATTTCTTTCTAGAAGGCTCCATATTTGTTCTCTTTTCTTTCGGTACATGAATGTATATTGAGATCCCGAAGATCCTCAAGTGTGAGATGTCTGGCTTCTCCTCGATAAACACTTATTTTGGTGTATTCTCATCTAGAATGGCATGCAAGATTCTATTCTGGATGTACACAACTGTATAGGAGGCTTCTTCCCATAATAATATAGACATATCTTGATCATGCATCATGGATTTTGCAACCTCACATATGGTTCTATTCTTCCTTTCGGCAACCCCATTTTGCTTAGGGTTGTATGGTACTGTTAACTATCTACATATTCTTGCATCACTACATAGCTCATTAAATGCGTGTGAATCAAATTCACCTCCATTATCAGACCTTAATGCACGGATGTGCTTTTCTTTTTGATTTTCAACTAAGGCTTTAAACTCTTTAAATTTGCTAAGAGTTTCACTTTTAGCCTTCATGAAATAAATCCATGACTTCCTAGAAAAATCATCTATGAACAATACATAATATAAGAATCCACTCAGGGAAGGGGATGACATGGGACCACTTACATCAGAATTCATTAAATCTAAAATCCCTTTAGATATAGTTGTATTGCTGGAAAAACTTTTCTTAACATTCTTCCCAAGTGCACAACCTCGATATACACTATCATGCTCAAAATCAAATACGGGCATACCTTTTACCATCTTTTGAAGTCCTGGTAGATATTTGTAGTGTACAGGTGTCCAAGCCTTCGATGCCATAGATCGCATGGAATGATAGTGAGGTGAATCATAGCTTAAATGTACTTCCTGGGTACCTTGTATAGTCCTCCCTCTTGAACTCCAATCACAACAGCAGATTCTAGGCTTTTGTTATTTGGCCATAAAAGTGATTTGTTATCCATGAAGATAACTCAGAAGCGTTTGTGTATGCAAGAACTGAAACTGAAAGGAGGTTCTTCTTCAATCCCAGACATATAGAATGTACTCCACATGTAGAATATCACCGGTTCTCAGCTGGAATGAGGTGGATACAACTCCTTGGATCGAATATGTTGAGTTGTCCCCCAACTCTACCATGCATGTGAACTCTTTCTCCTTTAGATAAGTGACGGAACTCTTGTAACCATTCATATGTTTGGATGCACCACTATCAATCAACCATGTGTCTTCACTTGTGATGACAGATCCCAAAAGGGACGAGACAAGGTAAAACTCCCTTCTTGTCTCCTTTTCTTCGTATGCATTCTTTTGAGTGGTTTCATCTTCTATGGCGGTAGAAGCATGAAAATTTCCTTTCCGCTTTGCTTTGCACTCTCTTGAGAAATGACCTTTCTTGTTGCAATTATAACATCTAGATTTTGACTTGTCAAAGCCTTTGTTGAACTCCTTCTTCTTTGGATGAGAGAACTTCTTTTGGAAGAAGGGTTTCTTTCCTTTCTTCATTCTTTCCATGAGGGAAAGGTTTTCTTCTTTGATGCACACTGAATTGCTCTGGATTCGCCCCTCCAATTGGAGGCAGTCATGCCACAACCTTTCGAAGTTAGGTTGTACCTCTCGTCCATTTACCGCAGCTAAGAATGTCTCCCATGAGGATGGGAGACCATCAATAGCGGTTTGGAGAAGATCATCTTCATCCACCACTACTCCAATACTATCAAGTTGATCTCTTACCTGAGATATCTTAGTGAAGAAGAAGGCCACTGTTTCTTCTGTCTCCATCTTTAAGTTTTGAATATTATTCTTCAATGCCCTCTTTTGACTCAGAGCCTTCTTCTCATATAGATTATTCAATGTATCATAAAATTCTTTTGCGGTTTTCAGCGGTGTGATCATGTCCATCGAGTTATCTTTTACTGAATCATAGATGATCCATTTGGCCTTAGCTTGATTCTTCTTGAATTTGATGCGCCCGACATTATATGTAGGCTCCTACACCACAGTGGATACATATCCATCCAAGTCATGTTCCTCTAGGATGTTGAGAATCCTAGCCTTCCAAGTGTTGAAGTTTGAGGTTCCCTCAAGATGGTCTTATGGTCGTACAGGGATTGATGCCATATTCTTCAAATCTTGTGCTCAACTTCTTAGGATCTACGTAGGCTCTAGCTGGCATGCAAAACTAATCTCCTTCATGCCTTGAGCTCTGATACCATGTTAATATTTGGTTGGGATTTGGTCTTTAATTCTTTTAGATTTCAAAACTTGAAACAATGAGACAATTCAATCACATGAAATTCATACATCCATAACACAAGATATACCCTGGGGAAAATTCTCAAAACTATGAGAACAAAAACCTCAGCAATTCTTCTCAGTATAATATAATGGATAACAGAGAATGATTTCTTTTACAACATAGCAGATTGCTTTTGGAAGATAAGAGATCACCAAAACACTCTTGGTGAAGATACAAAAGCAATATAGAGAGAGATCAATCTAAGAAGTGCCTTTCCTTCAATAATAATATCCTTTACACAAAGAGAAGCGCCTTGCCTTCAAAGGAGAAGAGAATTCGCTTCACATTGGATTCATCAATCCCGTATAACATATTTATACATTCTTTTCTTCTATTTTTTATCTTCTAACTTCAAGATGAACTCTCCCTCAAACTCAATGTATCAATCTTGCATGAAGAAGTGCACCCCACTTCTCATGCAGTTCTTTATCTCACTGAGCTATCACTTAGGATGAAATCGCCTCTTAACTGAAACCTTGCCCACTTAGTTAGGTGGCTAACTTAAGTGTCGTCACTTAGTTAACTAGATATTCTTTGTTGTCACTGAGTTAACACTCTTTAACTGATTCTTGATAACATCACTGTAGTGATCAATTCGAGTTCTCCTTGATTTACTGAAGTGTCATCTTTTATTTTAACTAAAGTGAAAACACTTTAGTTAACTAGTCCTTCTTATTTAACACTTAGTTAACTGAAATCATGCTGATTGATTTACTTGAAGTGACCACTGTGAGTTCTTTAGTTAACTGAGGCATATCTTTAACCGATGCTTTAACTGAAGCATTGATACTTAACTAAAGCTTTAACAATTCGATTTCTCTTTAATTAGTTGAAGTATCTACATGGGCAATTTCGAATTCTCTTGATCTCTATGCTTTATCTTTTATTTCTTTATATATTACTGCATCGTCAATATGTGCCGACTTTAATTATCCATCACATTACATTATACTAAGAAGAATTATCGGATGCTGTGATCATATTATATTATTCCGACCAAATGATCATATGCTAAAGTAATTCACTTTAGAGGTGATCAATCTGTAAAAGAGACTTAATAGCAACTGGTGATGATGGTTAATAATACATCACACAACATTAAATGCTTTTAACAAGTAAAGCATGACCTTTATACGGAAGGTCCACCTCTATATGGGAGGTCCATCCCATGGATACCTTTATACGGAAGGTTCACACGAGAATCATGACTTGACACACACAATTCTAGAGCCTTGTCTAACAAGACTTTACAACATCATTACTTTGGTCAATTACCTCTATACAGGAGGAATAATCTTACACAGAAGGCAATCACAGTGCTCACCTCTATACGGGAGGATCAATCTTGGATACACAAGATTGGTTTGGAGAATGTCTCTTGATGCTGTATATTTAACACTTATGACATTGCTTAAAAAGTGCAGTGGTTACAACCCTCATCATATGATCTAAAACTATCTACTCTTCCAGAAGTAACTACAATCCCTAAAGTTTTGTCCAATGGTTCCAACCCTCACCCTATGCTTTGAACTATCGCACGACGACATGTAGCAACCATCGCTACCATGCATCTTTAAATATTTTTATATCAACATATGTCATTTTGTAGAAATGTGAAGAAAGGACGCTACTAGAATTTGCAGACTTGGAGAATATCTCGGGACTCCTCCAACAACATTGAACTCATTTTCTTTTTATTTGTCTCTGTTTCACCTTGGCCATAAAACTACTGGATTTGAATTTGAGAATAACTGTGAGCAAAGGCCGCTTTGATTTTGAGAATATCAGTGAGCATGGCCTTGACCAATGGAAGAATTTACGCAATGAGAATGATTTACACATTAGATTTATCCCTAAAGAATGAGGAATAAGGATATCACAATGATCATAGTTGTAATTCATACTTTCCACCCAGCTTCAATTGTGTTGAGATCATTCCCAAAGGTACTAGAGATGACCCACATCTGTGACAGATTGAACTCGAGGATCTTCTGTATTTGAGGCGTTCATACGTTTAGACTCGATTTTGCACCATAGTACTGATCCCCCATCACGTATCCCAATGCATGTTGTATATATATATATAAAATATGAAACCATTAGAACAAAAATTGATTCTATCAAGGTTAAGGATATCATAGGGCTATGAAATGATATGAAAACTCAATGTTGTTGCAGGAAACCATTAAAAAAAACGTGAATTCTATCAAGTTAAAGATAGTTAAGGGCTAAGAAAGGAAATGAAAGTTAGGGAGCTTCCAATCTCACTTGTAAAGCTAACTTCTTTATCAAAAGCTAGATTCAAAACTTTGGTTTATTGTTTGAGAATTTGAGTTAGTTCAGAATTGGGCACTTGGGAGATTTGTTCCACCATGTATAGAAAACATGGTTCCAATGATACTTGCAATTTCTACCGATTTCTTAAATAAAAAGATTTTTTCTTTAGTCTTTTATACTTTTAAATAAAAGATTTTTTCTTTAGTCTTTAGTCTTTTATACTTTTCTTTAGTCTTTTATACTTTTAAATAAAAGATTTTTTCTATCAAAAGCTGGATTCAAAACTTTGGTTTATTGTTTGAGAATTTGAGTTAGTTCAGAATTGGGCACTTGGGAGATTTGTTCCACCATGTATAGAAAACATGGTTCCAATGATACTTGCAATTTCTATCGGTTTCTTAAATAAAAAGATTTTTTCTTATATGTATAGATTTTTTTCTTTTAGTCTTTTATACTTTTAAATAAAAAGATAAATATCTTATTAATATCTACTTAAACTAATTATAAAAAGTCAAACAATTTTCCATCATAATTTAAACTAAGATTATTTACATGACAATACCAACACAACCACTAAACCACAAATTAACGACTTAATAAAGTAAACTTTATTACTATTCAAATTTTCAAACCTAAAACCTTTTTATACATTTAAATTATTATTGTAAAATTTGAGAAGTTTTTTCCCTCTTTTAATACAATTAATTCAACAAATAGAATGCAATAGAAACTAAAAACTTTTCCATTATTTAGATCTGGCTTGTTTCCTTGGTCACGCCAACTTATCAACTTCTTTTGAAAGAACAAAACATGTCACTTCATTTTAAAGTTAGAAATATCGACATTCACTTAACCAACCATGTCCACTCGTTTCATTTTTTAAATACTTTTAACATTTTAACCAACTTTTTTGATAAGAACAAAACATGTCACTTCTCTTTGAAAGAAATTATACTATCTACAAATATCAACATTTACTTAATAACCATGTCCATTAATTTAAAGTAATATAAAGCATAAATTGTCGTTCATTTAAATACTTTTACATTTTTTGGAAAGCATAAAGTCTCCCTTACCCATGTAGTCACTATCTAATAATAAAATTAATTAAAGTAATATAAAGCATATATTGTCTTTTCATTATTTAAATACTTTTAACTTTTTTTTGAAAGCGTGAAGTCTCCCTTACCCATGGGCCGTGTAGTCACTATCTAATGATAAAACATAGAATACAATAAAACATAGAATACAATAAAACTAGCATTTGCCCCTCTAGGGGTAATAATGAACGCCGCTAGGAAAAGAAGAAAGTTAGAAGGAAGAAAAACATAAGCACATGCATTAACTTCCATCAAAATCGTCGGACGGCTTAATGAATATTGCTAGATGCTTATATTCGGCTGGTTTAATGAATATAGTCGGCTTAATGGTCGGACGGGTTCATGACAATAGTCGGTTGGCTTAATGAATATTGCTAGATGCCCATAATACATAATTCCCCTAGTTGCCATGAATAAACAATCTCAAGAATCAAAGAATGATTGGGACCTGCAGCCTCCACCTATTCTTGCCAAACCAACTCCACGATTATTTCCTAGGTTCTCCCTTGTTTCTTATGTATGGAGAATGATTGGGACCTACAGCCTCTACCTATTCTTGCCAAAACCAACTCCACGATTATTTCCTAGGTTCTCCCTTGTTTCTTATGCTTCCCAAGTTCTGCAATTATTTTAGTGTTTAGGTTCTCCGTCAATTATAAACACTATGTCGACCATCCTGACCACATAATTAAAAGTCGACCAATTTTTAAAGGCTCGACCAACTCGACCTGACCATTTTGAAATTCAACCATCTTCGTGCGATTTACATGTGACTTCCATATTTACCATGAAATAACTCATGGAGTAGTTACAACATTGACCTTACCAATATTTTCCAGCTGTCGAACTTCACAACATGGTCACTAGAAAATAGAAGGAAACAAGACTTCGACCCGTCGATGGCCGACTACACCTTGTCGACTGATCGTTTGTGGTCGGGCTAAGCGTTGGTTGGCTGCACCTGTTGACAGCTAGTGTAGATAGTGTCTCCCATCATAAGTAACATCATAAGCGTGGTCGACATCGTTTTTTTCTTCATAACCTGAAATAACTGAGGGTCGATGTTGTCAGTTGATAGATTAGATAGCAACCATCGAACGTGATAGGTGTGCATCCTGTACATAGAGTGGTCGACTCGACAGGAGTGGTCGACTGCATTTCTACTGGACAAGTCGTCTTGCTCATCGATTGAGGTGGTCAGACTCCGACTAACGTTATCTGCAAATAGTCTGAAAATGCTTCATTACCACAACGTGATTCTATGCAGTGTTAAATTCCATAACCTGGACTAGATAAACAATTCTTGGAGTTTTCATGGCAGAAATAGTCGGTTTGACTGCACATCCTGGGCGGTAAATTGTTTGCAATAATTTCGTAGTTCTATGGGTACAGATGAGCCACGAAAACCCGTCCAAGTTCACAATAAAGCTAATGTCGATATCTTGTATCGCGTGGAGTTTTCATGGTAGAAATAGTCGGTTCGACTAGACATCCTGGGCGGTAACTTGTTTTCAATAACATTGGAAATACTTGGAAGAAGAAGCTATTGATCTGGCAGATTGTTGTGGAATGAAGGAGCTTTGCGATTTCCCACAGTGGGAGACAATTTTTGGAGTTATGTTAGACTCTAGACGGCATGGGAATCATCATCAAAATGAAAAGATATATATGGGAAACAGACTCTAGTTTTGAACAAAATTGGTTGGAACTATAAAGGTCGACCGAGCCAGTCCTCGATCACTTTTAAAAAAATTCATGTAATAGTGGTAAAAATAAGGTCGACCGAGCCAGTCCTCGACCATTTTTAAAAAAAGTCGTGTAATAATGAATGTGATAATCACTAACAGAACTGGTGGCATTTCTTCTTAATGTATTGCATTTGTTATTATTGAGTAGAGTGGTCGATCTTGTTAGAGTGTAAGTCAATTGAGTCGAAATGAATGGTAGCATGCATTTATTTCTTTTAATATGCATCGCAATGATTGTCAAGCCGTCTAAATTGTTATTGGCCTCGTCGTGATGATGGAGATCCAAATGGTATTTCTTTTAATTATTTTGATTTTAAATTTTGAACCATTCACAATGATTCAATCAGCCTATAAGGCTATTTATTTAAGTCTCAGACTATATTGATAACAATGGCGATCAAGCCAACAAAATGAAATAATGAGTTCAATGCTGCTCTCCTTGTTTAAGGGCACTTGGGATGGCCCTGGGAGTTCCTCTTGTCCCCATAATAGGGGCATTCATCTTTGTTACCCTTCGTGCCCGATGGAACACACTTGCAAGCATTGCAACAGATACCGTAGAATTTGTGACATGCGTTTGGTCGAGGGGCCACCTTACATCTCTGATCGTACTCACTCTTGCAATCTACTCATCCCCAAAATAGACACACAAAATTTCATATACAATATCAAAGCCATTACCAGAGAAAACAAGTTTGTAAGCAAAAAAAGCTTATGTATGCCTGATATGGCTTTATACCTATAATTGGTGGAGCAGGTGCAGGTGCAGGTGAGACTTTAAGAACTGACATATCTTCACTTCCAATATTTCCAGGACCCCACACATCTGTGCTAAGAACAACATGTAAAACAAATGAATACAAACGTTCAGAACAATATACAAGGGAATAATGCTCCCCACATTTTCAAGTCACATAATCAACCAACTCTATCGACATTTGAAAAGAAATTCTCGGCATGCCAAATCAGTTCACGATTAGTTATACTAAACAGAAGCTCCAACAAGCCATTGGAACCATTGGAGCCATTGGAACCAGAACCTGTCGGGGTTGGAATAACATAATAGCAGAAAGGCGGAGAAGAGAGGATATCAATGAAAAGTTTTCATTTTTGAGAATGATTCTTTATGCATGCATTACTCTATCTATATCGCATTCTATATCGCACTATTACTCTGTCTGCATGCACTAGTTAGAAAGTATGTTGAAGCAGTAAATGCTAACCCCAGAGGTGCCGACCCGAATGATGATCCCTCTCCCCTGCGAGCCTTCGACAGGTTAGCAGTGTCGACAGGTCGCGATCCCCTATAACTTCATCCTCGACAGGTTCAGGATGACTGTTTCTACCATGAAAATTCCACGCGATACAAGATATCGACATTAGCTTTATTGTGAACTTGGACGGGTTTTTGTGGCTCATCTATGCCCATAGAAATATGAAATTATTGCAAACAATTTACCGCTGAGGATGTGCAGTCGAACCGACTGTTTCTGCCATGAAAACTCCAAGAATTGTTTATCTAGTCCAGGTTATGGAATTTAACACTGCATAACACTACATAGAATCACGTCGTGGTAATGAAGCATTTTCAGACTATTTGTAGATAACGTTAGTTGGAGTCCGACCACCTCAGTCGATGAGCAAGATGAATTGTCGAGTAGAAATGTAGCCGAACACTCCTATCGAGCCGACCACTCCAGTCCTTATACATCCGACCAATACAATCTAAGTCGCCACCAACCAGTCAAATGGATTCTCTCCATATATTCTACTAGAGGAGAAGAGCACAATGTTCTGTCTAGATTACGTTTAGGTTCTGTCTAGATTACGTTTAGGTGTCGCATATGAGGAAATTCATTTCGATGAGTTTGTAAGTAAGTTATTGAAGATAAAAAATGTACCGGCTACATTTTAACTAACTAACAGGATGCTAGACGTCATCCGACAACATCTAACAGACTAATGCATTGATCAACATCCGAAAGCATCCAACCGACTAATGCATCGATCAACATCCGACAAAAATGAACCGCGTGGATAACAATCGACGCCAAGTAGTCGAGCAAAAGGCGATTTCATGCTCGAAGCATTACATTGGTCGAGTCTCCAAACCAGTCGATTGCATTGGTCGAGGGATGTCTCCATCCGGTTGCATTGGTCGAATCTCCAAACCATTCGGCTACATTGGTCGACGTCAGACTATCTCAATTGTTGGTCAGGTCGCATCTGGTCCGTGATCAAACAATCTATCGAAGGAGTGGCAGGATCCGGCGACGTATAACATGTACCCATCCTCTTTTACATCTCGAAACAACCTTCGCGTGGAGTTTTCATGGTTGAAACAGTCGGTTCGACTGGACATCCTGGGCAGTAAATTGTTTGCAATAATTTCGTAGTTCTATGGGTACAGATGAGCCACGAAAACCCGTCCAAGTTCATAAGAAAGCTAATGTCGATATCTTTTATCGCGTGGAGTTTTCATGGCAGAAACATTCAGTTCGACTGGACATCCTGGGCGGTAAATTGTTTGCAATAACACTAGAAATACTTGGAAGAAGAAGCTATTGATTTGGCAGATTGTCGTGGAATGGAGGAGCTTTGCGATTTCCCACAGTGGGAGACAATTTTTGGAGTTATGTCAGACTCTAGATGGCATGGGAATCATCATCAAAACAAAAAGATATATATGGGAAACGATGATTCCCATGCCGTCTAGAGTCTAACATAACTCAAAAAAAAAGTATTACCTCCTACTGTGGGAAATCGCAAAGCTACTTCATTCCACGACAATCTTCCAGATCAATAGCTTCTTCTTCTAAGTATTTCCAGTTTATTTTTAATTAGCCAAGTGCAAAGTGGGCCTGATTAACATGATAGTTTCAGCCAAAACAACTATAGTTGAGATCTCATATCCAAATAAGAGATTTGGTACTCCACCTTCGGAATCCTCAAACAAAATTTGATCTTTTAGTTAACATGAAATTGAGGATTAAAAAACGTAATATTGATTCAACGAAATGTGATGATCGTAAGCCAAATAAAATTCATGTTTTGATTGTATGTGATACATATAAAGGCAAAATGATCTAAATATGATTCCACCCCACAGTAACTGCCTACGATAACCTCGAGTGTGTAATTAAATTAAAAATACTTAAAGAGAATACCCGAACTAAAGAGTTGTGCCCTGTCTGCTGCAAAAAAGTGAGTAACTAAGAGCACGAGAATAAACTAAATTTGACATTGTTAAATTGAAGTATGCTTTGATTAAATTCAAAATCCTTAAAGAGAAAACCCGAACTAAAGAGCTGTGCCCTGTCTGCTGCAAAAAAGTAACTAAGATCATGAGAATAAACTAAATTCGACATTGTTAAATTGAAGTATGTTTTGATTACATTTCGAAATTATTTGTTTTCAGCTTCAGTCACATATCCTCGCCGACTTTGCCTATGGTAACTATGAACCAAAGCCTTGATTGTGTAATTAAATGGAAATTCCTAAAAGAGAATACCTAAAACTAAGAGTCGCGTTTGGTTCAAACCGTAAAGAGTGGATAATTTAATTAATGAGTGAACTAAGTTTGAGACTCTTGCTCATAAATTGAGATAAGCTCATTAATGAAAATACGCTAAGTTTGAGACTCTTGCTAATAAATTGAGATAAGTTCATTAATGAGAATGAGCGAAGTTTGAGATTGTTGTTGTTGATAAATTGAGATAAGATAAAAATGATTTGTTTCAAGCTTTGTGTCGACAATCAATTAAGGTGTTCTATGCATCATCATATTTATCTTTAAGCTCTCTTTATGTGCGGTGTAAAATATCTTCTGCTTGAATGTGGTCTTCATTGACTTTGTTTATCATGAGAGTGTTTGCAAAAATGTGTATGCTCGATACATGTTTTACTAATTGAATGACTTGAATCGACTTGACTCTACTGATAGATAAAGGTTATCTAAAGACCGACTTCATTTACTAAAGTGGAGGGGATCGCTTGCCTCAAAGGAGACTCACGTTTCATCCCCTCGACTGCAAAATTTTAAATAGAGTCACTTTAGGAGCCAATGACTCAATCGATGAAAATACATTTAAACTTCAACTATGACAACTTTACAAATGACTTCACCGACCAATTACATCAACTATATTTGTATTGACATATCAACCAAATAAAACACCGACCATATGTTAGCATCGGCCACTTTAAGAAAAAAAACACTCACCCTATGTTAGCATCGACCATTTAAAGATTCGACCAATTTACACTATCGACTTCTACCAACATAACAAATAAACTTATACCACCCACTTGTTGCACGTTGACATGCTCTCCTCGACGATGGTCAATGCATGTGGCTAAGGGTTCAACGTCCATGATAGTCGACATAAGTTAATGGTTCACGGAGTCGGCTGCCTTACAGTCGACTGTTGGGTGATCTTACATGCTGTCGGATGCTGATCAATGCATTAATTGGTTGGATGCTGATCGATGCAATAGCCGGTTGGATACTGTCGGATGCTGATCGATGAACCGACTGAGTTCCGAACTGACGATTAGTACGGATATACCATATCTTGGTCGGTGACCAATGTGGAAATCGATGGCCATCGAGGTAGATTGTGGCAGTCGGATTAGAATGTGATGTTTGAATTGGTCGTGATTGCTAGTCAGCCATGCTGCAACATCTCCTGTAGGTTGATATTGTAATAGTTATAGGTTCAAAAGCGGCTGACGTCTCTTGCCTATAATCGGTCGATTGCTTGGCTAAAAACCGTAAATTCGAACACTACTAAGCATTTTATACATAGCTCTGATTATAATCGATGAGCAGACTCAATCGAGATGTTGCCCAAGATGATGGCGACATATTGTGCTTATTGATCGATGAACTCACAAAGAACTGGCAAAGAAATAGAAATGAGTCATCTATTTATTTGGTCGACTGCTTTACTCTCTATCGTGGTTGTTCTTTTCCATTGATCGATAGATTGATGACTCACAAGCTCATCTTCTTTCTCCAGTCAAATTAATTTTAATTATAAATCCAGCCTTCAAACATTCGAAGGTTTGTGGTAGTCCTTCAATGGATAGCCATTGCACCAGCACCAAAGTTACATCTTCCGTATGAGATTTTGCAGCTCCACCAATCTCTTGAATTCTTTGTCGATTTATCATTCTGTGTCCCAACATGGCTACAGCCTACAAATTATTGGGAAATTAACAGCCAGCGAGGATTGAATAGAAAATGATAAAGTTCTTCGATTATTTTAAATTGTGGGCGGGGTATAATTTCTCACTATCAAACTGCAACATATAATCTTTGACAAGAGAATAAAAGACGGTTCCATGGTCTGTCGAGGTTCGACAGATTTTCTAGTCGATAAGTCTATTAAGCTGCGTTACTTTTAAAATTGGAAATACATTGGATCGATCGATTTCCTCCTGTAAGACAACTCTTGCAAGCTCTCGAAGGCGATGCTCATCAGTATCATCTTCTATAGTGGCATGTGATCAATTGCTTACATGCGATCGGTTAATGAAACTTCCAAACAATCAAATTTTATAGTAGAAAATGGTTGGCATCTCCTGAATTTGACAGATAGAAAAAAATGGTCCAACAATGTGTTGAATTCTTCTAGGTCGCTATCTCGCTCATCCCAAAGTAACTTGTGGACAGGTGGTACCATGGTCAGGAAACTGTACGTAGAACTTGTCTGACAAAACAACACGCATCTGCTGAGGTTAAAATATGAGTTCTCCTGCAGAGAAAGCCGTAACAGTCAGAAATCTCTGGGGCCAAAGCGAAAAACACATGGCAGAATTCCATTCTCTCTATAAGCGAGGAATCTAGCAGACGTGGATGCTCATGTTTCTCATTGGTGAAACACGCACGATGTAAATATATGCAATCGCAGAAAATAAAATTTATATAACCCCATAAAATGTTGGGTTGTAACGTTTTCAAACTTAGAGACCATATTAGCCAAAAGTGGATGAATGGTTGGATTTTTCATTCTTTGCAGGCTGTGAAATCATAAAAGGCGGCCAAAAGTATTTTATATATTTCAAATCGTGTATATATGTTTTTTTGTTTTTTGTTTTTTTTAAGATATTTATCAAAAGTGAAGTGATTTAATAATGCTTTTTAAAGTATAGAAATAACTTTATAAAATAAATTAAAACTATTTATTTGTCTTTATATATAGTAAATCAAAATTGATTTCATATTTATTAATAACAATCATCATTACAGGGGAGGCAGGTGCAGGGGTCTTTTTCAACTCCAAAGGAAATAAAGTATTAACCTATGCATGGGGCATTGGAAGTGCCTCTAACAATGAAGCAGAGATCCTAGCACTATGGAAAAGACTACAAAAAGTTAAAGAAACTAGAATTGCAAACTTAATTGTCATTGGAGACTCCCTTGCTATCATTTGATTTGTTAAGAAAAGAGAAATCCAGGAGATGCCTAATTGAGAAGGAGTATGAGCATGCTTTAGAACACCATTTGACTCTTTCAACAAGTCACTGCTTTTCTTGTCCTAAGAGATCTCAATAAATTGGCAGACATTTTGGCTAAACGAGGAAGCTATTTGAGGATTGAAGAAATCAAGGAAAATGGGGGGAACATTGGTAACTGTCCTATCCCCCAAGTTGTTAGCACCCCTTCGTAACCTGGGACATGACATGCATTAATAATTGTTGGAGGATGTGGGATCATATCCATGCACCCTCATCTCCTTCCAACCTACCTATCAATCATGCCATAAACAAGACAGTATGTCCGTCCCCAGACACATGTGGTATCCTCTTCATTGTGATGGCAAGCATGAAGGTAAACCATTTAGCCTTTGGAACAAGCGGTATCAGGAATGAGGCTCGGTCCTTAAAGGTGGTTATTTTGAGCAGGAAGAGTTGAGAGAGGTTCTCCCATGCAATTCATCATGTCAGCATTAGGTGGTCCGCAGAGCAAGCATTTTCCCTTGTTGGAGTCACGAACTAGATTTCCAACAGTTGGATTGTGATTTTCGACAAAGAAAGGTTGGTGGTGTGAGGCATCTCTCTTGACAGTGGGTTTGTGAATAAAAAGCATAAAAATGACTAGATTCAGGCCCTCTCCATGGACACTCCAAGATCCATTTCTGGTTCCCCTCTCAACTCTCTCTCCATCCCATGCTTTGTTTTCTCTCTGCCATGTTTCATCTCCTCATCTGGATTATGTTGCATTTCTTTGGGTTGGGCAAATTCAATATTTTTATCAAAATTGGTAATGGTTGGGGTGGGAACTCAGTCTATAGGAATTCCATGAATAAGTCAGATAAAGTTGCAGGATTGGGTTTAGCTCACTATATTCTCTATGCTGATTGCCTTGGTGTTAATATCATCACCCTTGTTGTCAATATTTCCCATCTTGTTGCGCCCTTAGTCTATCATAAAGTTTTTTGGTTTTGGGTCCTCCATCACCTTTGTAATATTCCTAATTTTGACTTGGATTGTATTTAATCAAAATTATGTAAATGATGTAAATATGATAATATGGATTCCTAGTGTGGATCTCAAGGCCAAGGCCCAACTAGTGAATGGCTAGGTATGTATGATGTAAATATTTTTATTTGGACCGTATGGTTGGCTTGTCATGCTAACTTGAAAGCTATGTAAATATTATATTGGAATAATAATAATGGTCCAATATGTCTATTTAAAGAGCATTAAAGGAGATATGATTCCACCAGCCCGAGGAAGAGGAAAGGGGACCTAAGGGAGACTAAACCCTTTCTTTCCAAGTGTCAACCTTAGAACTCATCCAAATTCTGCCATGTTCTTTAAATAGGCCAGTTACCCTCTTTTGACTATTTGAATCCAATCATTGAATGCATGTGTGAGGATGGTGGGAAAAGTCACCGCATGTATTTATTGAAGCATGAGGGTGAATGCACTATGTGATAGTTTTGCAGCTTCCAGAAGTCCTTTCTTTCTATGGTTAGAAGCTATGTAAGTTGTATTTTCACCATCATTTTATATCCCTTGGAATGAACATTCATTTTTATCTATATTTAATTTTCTCATGTAGATTGACACTACAGAGAGCTTCCCATTGATGTTCATGACCATTACTAGACTGTGTATAACCCAAAAAATAAAATTTAGAGATATGAATGCAGATTTGAAGGGAAAATAGATGGCTATAGGTGAGCATGGAGGCTAGGAAAGATAGGAACCTTTACCCATTGATTTTTTCTACTCACAAATGGTTGAGAAGCCACGAATCAAGGCTATAGGTGGTTCTCTAACAACATATAGTAGGTTGGTCTCCTTCAATGCAATAGTAGGTTGGTCTCCTTCAATGCACACATTGGAAGCAGTTGGAAAGATGGATCGCCCAAGAGAACCGTGGATTGGTGAAGGGGATGCCTGAGCCTAGAAGGGTGTTGTGTGGGGAAAGTATTGTAGGATCCAAGGTTGTGATGACTAAGTGAGATCCATGTAGAGCTCTGTATGAGCATTTGGCTAATCATAGAGGGAAGGATGGGTTGTGGGATGAGACATATAATCCTGTAGGTGTTTCCTTCGTCATGGTAGCCTCATAGCCCAACTTGGGGGTGGCCTCTCAACATAAAGAGTATATGTTGGACATAGTGCCTATGGTTGGGTAGAAAATCACTCTTACACAACCAGTTGCTTGCCAATTTTCTTTGTTTAAATATAAGTATTCTCTTGAATTTGAATATGCAATGTTTTAATTGATTCCTGTGATGATTATGCTTGCATATGCATGCTATGTGTGTGTGGACTGAGTGTATTTCTGCTGTGTATTTTTATCTGTGCTTCTACACACATATTTTAAATGTTATGAATTCATAATATGGCCATGGGAAAAAATTTAGAAGCTAGTAATTCATCCATTTCCCCCTTTATAGGGTCGGATTCATGGATGGTGATGTGATAAAGTGGTATTAGAGCTCTTGGTTGCAACACCAGATTTGTATTTGCCATAAATCTAGACATACAACCATAAATAAAAAATGCTTCTATAAAAAAATCAAGTTTTGTTAAGTGACAAACAAGGGGCTAGAAGTAATTTCAAATTGATTTGAAATAATCCCCTTATTGTTGATTTAAAATTTTTGCATAGTTACAAAATTTTAAAAATTGGGAATTTTTAGAGTGGGCCCAACCTGTGATACATGGAAAGGAAGATATGACATGGAAAATCCACGTGGAATTCAATGGACAAGTGTCATCATTGGAAGGGGTCATATGCGTGGGTGGCATCCAAGTAGGATGGGCATAATTATGGAATGGACATGGCTGAAATTCACACGATTTACTCTACAATGGATCTCTATGCCTTAGTTAAAGGTAAGCATATGGAATCAATTTTTTGATATAAACATATGAATTCAATTTTTTTTTTATGTAGGGTTTCTATTTATTGGCCGAGGAAATCTCCTCCCTGTCATGACTGTGCCTATGCACAAATTAGTAGGAAAGTTGTGTTATTTTTGTCAATGAATTCATAAATAATGTGTCACTTGTCAACAGGCTATTGAGAAAGCAATTGGCATCCTTGGAAAAAAGATTGAGCCGATGATTAAGACTATGAGTACCATCCTGTGCATTTGGGTGTATTTATTTCTGGATGCAAAAAATTCATGTGCCAAACTATGATTGACTAGAAGCCTAGGATCTCTCTTGGACACATTAAGTTATAATGTTCCCATTCTGACACTAATTTTTTTGTCTTTAGATCGCAAATTACCAAGCTTTAGGAAAATACATTTTGAGACCAGGTTTGGAGAAAGAAGGCTCTAAGAAGATCTCACCTTGTAGTGGAAGGTGAGATAGGCAGCTTTATTTCTTATCTTTGACCTCAGATTGTAGAACCTCTTAGGAGATGCTCCAGGCACTCCTTATGACTATTCTCAAATGTTCTTCCTAGTCCATTGACCTATTTTGGTCATTCGTGAACATTAATATAAATCATTTCATTTCATTTCATTCTTCAAGGTCTTGATTCCAGAATGTTTACATTTGAGGTTATGTTTGACTTTCCTTTGTATGAATTTTTCTGTACATCTGGGAATTTTTATGACGTTTGCACATAAATTAATTTCAATTAATTACTTTGACTGTAATAGTGTATAAATAATTTTGGCAAAATAACCCAACTTGTGATCTCAAAGATTCCATTTTGAGCACATACTTATTTTCTCCAAACCCTAACTAGAGATCTTTATTCTTAATTTATAACACTCTCTGAGGAACCTCTCTTCTCAATTTATAGTTTTTCATGTCCAAAATGATTTGATTATTGCATTGACCTCTCCATTTCTCCATTTCCTTCTCATTCAACTACTTTTCACTTAAATCTTCATTCCGTATCTCTGATTTTTATGTGATATAGAAGTTTTTCATGATATTGTGTGTACACTGCATAGAGTAATATATTCATTTCAGGAATTTGGGCCCCTCTTTATAGTCTTTTCATATTTTTCAAGATGCATGTTTTCTAAAACTTAAAAATCTTTGCCTGGTTGGCAATGTTACCAGAGTTCAATTATCACCCAGGACACACTCTAGCTTGCCCTTGTGTTTGTTGTGCACCAATACTTGCTATAGCAGTTGGGGAGTGAATTTGGTAGAATAGTAACTCCCTAGTTGTGGCAGTTTAGCCAAGGGATTGCTTTCACAAGTGCACATGCTTGTGCACTCATGTTGGCTAGAAGCATGCTATCTAAAACGAAAATCCCTTCAATTTACTGATAAGTAGAATTAGACAGTTCTTTAAGTGACACACTTCTTTTGATTTACATTTGATTGATATATTTTGGAAATATATAGGCTTTATGGCATTCAGTGGGTTTCTGAATTTGGTTTGCAGCTCTCCTAAACTCCAACCTAGTTTCTCGCCATTGGTGGACATGTCACCATTGTCAGACAAAGCTGGAGGACCATCTTATGAGCATCATATGCACTCAACCCCAAAACAAGATTCAGACTTAAACATTGTCGATGAAATATATGACCATCTTCATGAGTCCCTAGATGTGACTGCTAATCAGAAGAAGGAAATTAACAATGATGGAAGCATTTCTAGTAGTTCCAGTGATAGCGGAAGTGATAGTGGAAGTAGTGGCACTTGAAAATCAGCTCCTGAGTTGAGAAAGCTCTCACCTTCTGAGCCAGTTGAAGAACTCAGTAAACATGATGGATGGATTGGTAAAAGGATGCTAGAAGATGGAATGACAGATTTGGTAAAACCTGTTAAGAAAGATACATTTTCTTAAGCTCGACAACCCCTACACTCAGATCATACAGTTGTGGAGCCTTTGTCAAGACAAGAGATGACAGAAATGACAACGAAAGTTGCTACTACTGAAATAACAAAGACAAGTCCATTCCGGGGGCCAGAAACTCAGGGAAGTGCTGGTTACAGAAATAATCCTACCAGTATATTGCAGAAATTAGAATATAAAGGGAGGGTACAAGATGCCACTACATGTGACAATAAAGATGTTGTGCAAAAGACCAAGGGAAATAACAATCTGGTTGAAAGACAGAAAGAAAATACTAGAGGAGAAAACAACTCGATCCCATCAAAAAAGAAACCTGCATCAACTGATGAAGGAAATGCATTCTATGCTAAGTATGAGAAGGATAAATTTGAGCTCAGAGGGCCCATCAAGAACATTGAACAGTGAGTTTACTCTTTCCTTGTCTTGCCAAACTTCATGCTATGATACACATTTTTGTTTGATGATGACCAAACTTTGTGTTCCAGGTTCAAAGAATTGTTAGAATATTCTCACCATCATTTTTGTATTTTGCATGCCTGCATGCATGCAGTCATCAGTTTGGTGGTATCCTAACACCTAGTCCTTATTTTGCATCCCCCAGGAGCCTGTTTCTACTCAATTTTAGCCCTCTTAGCCATTGATGTGCCCTTTTTTTCATCACTGGAGCACAAGTGTGCCTTATTCCACCTATTTAGGAGTTACTTCAGTTAGTTAGTTGGTTGATGACTCAGTTCCTTGATTCAGGGGATGATTGATCAATTAACTGACTGAATCACTTAGATAGGAACCTACTGAGACTAGTTTGAGCTCCACTGACTACTAACAGCTCCTCATGCACTCACATTGGAGTCTCCTTTCCTACATCAGTTCCCATGCACTCAGTTAGACTTAGACTCATTTGACTGACTAGTTGACTTTTATGACCACTGCCACTGGTTTGGATGATGTCTCCAATTCTATCCAAGCTACACACTGAGGATAATTCAAATGAACTTAGTGGAATTCGAATCTCATTCATTGTATTAAGTTATTATTCATTTTACAGAGTGCCAGCTTACAGCTGATCTATGATATAGCAGTTTTTCTCCATTTTCTGTGTAATGAGTGATTATTGATTCAAAATTTCTTCTTCTTCTCTCTGCACTACATGAGTGAATTCTAGTGAGGTCTGATACTGCTGAGTGATCCTAATCCTAAAATATCACATGGTATCAGAGCCGACAGCAGCTATTCGAATTGCAGGAGCAGTAGTTGCAGCAATTCCTTGAGCAATTGTCTTTCATTGAGCACCAGAAGCCTCTACGTTTCCACAACAAATCCTGGTGCTATTGCCTTGAATTCACTGGAGCAATCTAGTGAGGTCTAGCCAGGTGTGAAGGACTTAGTCACATGTGCTCAGTGTCCTAAGGAAGTGTTCAATTCGAATTGCAACATATCGTCTTTTTATAATTCTCATTTTTTTGGCAAGAATCTCCCTCTCTCAGCTTCGAATTATTCAGTATCATGGATCTCAAGTTGAATTCATTCAACTACTTCGAATGGAAGGATAAAATGGACATATTCTTGAAGTTGAAGAGTCTTTCCACAGTGGTGAATGGATTTGCAGTTGAGTCCACTGGTGTAGTAGAGAAATCCAAGTACTTAGACAAGCTTGAGGAAGCAGTAGGACTGCTGCTACTTAGCATTTATGAATATTTGTACTTTCATGTTATCGATTTGAAGACTCCAAAGGAGGTTTGGGACAAGATCGAATCCCTCCTTGGATAGAAATATGATTTGAAGGGGCATAAACTAGAAAATGAGCTCATCTCCATGAGCCCAAGTAGTTTCTAAACTATCACTGAGTTTCTAAACAAATTCAAGAACTTGATTTCATAGTTGAAGAGGTATGGGATTGAGAAGGAAGAGAAACAACTCATCCTTTCCATTCTGTCGAAGATAGGAACTAATTATTTAGTGTTTGTTTCGACATTCCAGTTAGCAAGATTTTCCATTCTAAAATGGAAATTCCCTTCGCTTGAAGACTTCATCCAATCTCTAACTCTTGAGGAGGAGAAGCTAGTACACATGGGAGTGATAAAAACCAAGTTGGATTCACCTCTTGCAGCCATTGCGATGAGAAGAGCGAATGAAAAAGGGAAACAAAAAAAATTTGATTGAAAGTCGAATGATACAAAGTAGAAGGAGGCTCCCATAGAGTCAGATGGAGCCTCAAATCCTAAGAAGGAAAAGCACACTCAGAAGGGAAAATCCAAGTGCACATACTATAATCGAGTATATCACCCTGAGAGATCATGTATGAAGAAGACCATAGATCTCATGGCTTCACTTCTTGAAAAAAATAATCTTCCAGTACCTGCATGTGCTAGAAAGAAAGAGAGTGAACCATTTGGATCTGAGAACAAAGAGAGATTCCATGCCCTTATGGCAGGTGCATCGACTCAATCCTCCTTCATCATAGATTCTTAAGCATCTAGGCATATTTATTCTTCCAAGAATCTCTTCACTGGATTCAAAGCTACTGTTGGACCATCCATTATGTTGGAGAATGATTCAGAGGTCTCCTCTTAGGGGATTGGAAGAATCAAACTAGATCATGGATACTTCTTGGATGTACTCTATGTCCCCACTCTCACTGCTAATCTACTTTCAGTATATTAGATGACCCATACTGGAGAGCCCAAGAGGGTGATATTCTCTCCAAATGAGGTCGAAATCCAAGACATGGTATCAGGTTCTACCATTGGAAAAGGTGTTGCAAATGATAAGTCAAAACTGTATGAGTTATCCCACTTCTTACCTCTCTCAAAGCAATCTGCTCTTCACACTCATGCAAATGAAGAGAGTATATTGTGGCATGGGCATATTAAATATCAATACTTGCAAGACATGCGTACTAAAGAGATGGTTTAAGGGCTTCCCAAGATCAAGTTTGTTAAGGGCAACTGTCATGGTTGTTTGATTGGAAAGCATCCTGAGAAGAAATTTGAGAAGGGGAAGGAAAGGAGAGCCTTTCATCCTCTAGATATGATTCATAGTGATGTTGCAGGGCCATTTCCAGATCCATCTTTGAACAAAGCAAGGTATATACTCACTTTTATTGATGATTATTCCAGATTTACATGGGTACACTTTCTTAGATTGAAGTCATAAGTATTTGGATTCTTTAAGTTTTTCAAGTCTTATGCAGAAATTTTTTAAGATAGAAAGATCAAGGCCATTCGCACTGATAATGGAGGTGAGTACATAAAGGGTGACTTTCAAACCTTTTGTGTTGAAGAGGGAATTGAGATGCAACATACTGTTCCCTATACACCACAACAAAATGGTGTTGCTGAAAGGAAGAATAGAACATTGAAAGAAATAGCCACCTGCATGCTAAAGTCGAAAGGGTTTCACCCTAGTCTTTGTGCAGAAGCCATTAACTGTGCCTCCTATCTTCAGAACAAAGTTCCTCACAAAGGACTCAAATACATGAATCCTTTCGAAGCATGTATGGGATGCAAACCTGATGTGTCTCATCTTAGATTATTTGGATCCAGAGCATGGGAAATGATTCCAGATGGGAAAAGGAGAGCCCTATGTTAACACCCAAAAAGTGCTCACTACCTCATCTACCCCAGTACATGACTCATTTGTCCATATTTCCTACCATATTTACTTCCAGAACCTTAAAATCCCATTGAAAAGCCGCCAAAAGGCCACAAAACCATTTAAAAAGCCTCCAAAAGGCCAAAAAAACCCCCTTTTCCCCCAAAATAATCCAAAATTCCTCCAAAATAGCAAAAACCCTCTAAAAAGGGAATAAAAAATATAAAAAAAAAGAGAGGAAAAAGAGGAAAAAAGGAGGAAAAAACCCTATACAGCTGACCTAAACCATATGGTCCCCAAAACCATGGGTCAGCACTCCACCACTAAAAACCTATAAATAGGTGATGGAGTCTCCTCATTTCATATCCATAGTCAAATACACCCTTACTCTACCAAAATCACTCTTGAAACCCTAGCTCACTCACCCTTGAGCTACTTTCATATTTGAGAGCCACTTTGGCCCATTTCCAACCCTTTGGAGAAAGAGAAGGAGCAAAGCTGGAGTTTGAAGCAACCCTCTTGGACTATTGCAAGAACTTCACCAACCCCTACACCCGAGGTAAAATTTTTAATACAAAAAAGAGAAATATTTTGCCATATTTTCATGTTTTGTTTATTTATGTTAATGCTCATGCTAGGTTAAATTTCATATTTTTTTACTGCTTTTATTTACTGTTTATTGAACTGCTACTAAGGAGTCCCTTCTCACGCTCGTGATTGCTTTCAATTTTAAGGAGTCTGAAAGCGATAAGAAGACTCTGAAATAATGGAATGGTACTGTCGTGTGGATTTGTACGAGCCCAAGACAGTACCATTTTACACACACTTCTTCTAGTTCCTTAACCCGTGAAGAAGTTCCCCCGTGCCTCTTGGCACTATGATCGATCATTTCGGCAGCACCCCCAATCAGGTCGCCTTTGTTCAGAGTATTCTGCAGTCTCCTGCCATTTTACACCAGCTTGAGTCTCAATCATCCCGGTTACCATCTTTGATCCATTACAGCTATGATCCCTTTCCCACCAGTCAGTTTCATATGCTGCCCGATCGTCCCTGTCATCATACTCTGAACAAAGGAAGTTTGAGTCCACCCACTCTACTTGCCCAGTTATCCCCCCAGTCTATCAGTCCTACCATCAGTACTCTCACACTTCGGTTCTCCACCTCGCGCTCCTGTCAAGGAAACATCATTGCCTTGATAGTTGCAGGTCTCCCTCTGTCGACGACAGCCCCTCTATTCCAGAGGATAGACCCAGAGGTCCCTGCGCCTTGGACCCATCACCATCTGTGGTGAGTGCCTACAGACCATTTTGAGAGGAGTCATCATTGCCTCTCCGAGTGGTTGTTTCTCACATGCTTGACTTCAACACCTTGATCGCATCGTTGAGAATCGCGTAGGGTTTATATCCCTTCGGTTATTGGTCGAAGACCCTGGATTTCCCCCAACTCTAGCACATTGGTGAGTCACTTCGGAATGCCCATTTATATGTTCTCGTGGATGTCCGGGTTGCGTTGGCGATTGTATTCGGAATCAATCTAATTATATGCTTCCTTGAGTACCCAGTTCAGTTCCAGTTCAGTGTACCATTGAGGATATGACTCCCCGTCACTATGCTCCAGCTCATCAGTTCCTATGGTACCCCACTCAGTAGCACTGTTGTTCTTCTAGTATATCAGTTCTTCAGCTCAGACATGGTCTGCCCAACAGTATGTCCCAGATTTGTGTCCACTCTGGACCCTTATGATGTACACAATGGTTCTCTATGTATCTTACAGGTCCCTCTTTTCGGGCCTCACAGTTATTTGTTATGTATCTTGATACGAGCATGGGTATGCCCGCCTCGTCCATATATTGAGATTCTTCCTCATTCATTGTTTGAGGCCATGTATATTTCAGGTCCCCATATTATGGACCCCATTATTATTGTTGTTCTATATCTTGATACGAGCATGGATATGCCCGCCTCGTCCATATATTGAGATTCTTCCTCATTCATTGTTTGAGGCCATGTATATTTCAGGTCCCCATATTATGGACCCCATTATTATTGTTGTTCTATATCTTGATACGAGCATGGGAATGCCCGCCTCGTCCAGATGATCAGATTATTCCTCATCCATTATTGAGGTCATGTACTTTTAGTTTTTGCAGTTTGTTCGGGACCGTTGTTCCGGGCTCTAGTTTGTTACTTCTCTTCTCCACACCCCAGGAAAACCATCCAAGACTTATGATGTCTATCGGCCATATGATGAGCTCCTGCCCTCACACATCAGGGGGCAATCTGTTAACACCCAAAAAGTGCTCACTACCTCATCTACCCCAGTACATGACTCATTTGTCCATATTTCCTACCATATTTACTTCTAGAACCTTAAAATCCCATTGAAAAGCCGCCAAAAGGCCACAAAACCGTTTAAAAAGCCTCCAAAAGGCCAAAAAAACCCCTTTTCCCCCCCAAAATAATCCAAAATTCCTCCAAAATAGCAAAAACTCTCTAAAAAGGGAATAACAAATATAAAAAAAAGAGAGGAAAAAGAGGAAAAAAGGAGGAAAAAACCCTATACAGCTGACTTAAACCATATGGTCCCCAAAACCATGGGTCAACACTCCACCACTAAAAACCTATAAATAGGTGATGGAGGCCCCTCATTTCATATCCACAGTCAAATACACCCTTACTCTACCAAAATCACTCTTGAAACCATAGCTCACCCTTGAGATACTTTCATATTTGAGTGCCCCTTTGGCCCATTTCCAACCCTTTGGAGAAAGAGAAGGAGCAAAGCTGGAGTTTGGAGCAACCCTCTTGGACTATTGCAAGAACTTCACCAACCTCTACACCCGAGGTAAAATTTTTAATACGAAAAAGAGAAATCTTTTGCCATATTTTCATGTTTTGTTATTTATGTTAATGCTCATGCTAGGTTAAATTTCATATTGTTTTATTGCTTTTATTTACTGTTTATTGAACTGCTACTAAGGAGTCCCTTCTCCTTAGTAGGTGCTCATTTGCACAAGCTGGGGTAAAAATCCTAGCTACACCCTAGATCCACAAAGCAGAGAGTGTATCATGGTGGGTTATGCATTGAATTCAAAGGCCTACAAGCTTCTTGATCCTTCTACTATGACCACGTTCCTTGATAGGAGTCAACAGTTTGAGGAATGGCCTCTTCATGATGCTCATCCTGTTGAGCAAGAGAGATTTCCTACTACACCTCCACTGCTTGATGAGTTCCAAGAGAGCGAATATTCATCACATGATAGTTCATATTCAGAGTATGAGAGTGATGATGATGAAGAGCGAATGCTAGATCCAGATCCACAAGAACCTAGAGATCTAGCAACTGATTCATAAGATGAGCGAATGGGAGATCTAGTTCCACAAGAAATTGATGATCTCTCAATTGATGATCCTCCTCTTCCAATATGGGAAGCCACTACTCTTAGATCTTCCGGAGATCTTGTTGGTGATCCAACTGATCAACGAAGAACTAGATCGGATTATCATAATGGAAGGTTTCATCCTTCTCACATTACTGATCCATTTCAGGTCGATCGATCCTTCTTTGGAAAAGAAGGACACTTGCCTCCTTCCATTGTGAGTGATGATATGCTACATTAACATCCTTCAGTCTATTTTGAGGGAGGTATTTCTTCCCACTGGGTTTTCCCTATTCCCTCTTTTATTATTTAGATTGTTGTACGGGGTGACCTTTGGTCTCAGTCACCAGGGCCCTACTTTTCAGTTTTCAGTTACTACCACATAGTATAGCTTGCGGAGGGGTGTTAGAATATTCTCACCATAATTTTTGTATTTTGCATGCCTACATGCAATGCTGCATGCAGCCAGTCATTTGCGCAATTGCATGCATCCAATCATCTGCATGCAATTGCATGCATCCAATCATCAGTTTGGTGGTCTCCCAACACCTAGTCCTTATTTTGCATCGCCAAGGAGCCTTTTTTTGCTCAGTTTTTGTTATTTTTTCAACATTTAAATCAATCTGATCTAGGATATTAACTGAAAGAACAACATGTACAACATATCAAGCATAAGAGACAATAGACAAGAGACACAAAATATTTCACCGGGGAAAACCAAGAAGGTGAAAAACCCCCGCAACTTCCTTAGAGATAGAATAAGTACCAATACAAAGATCACAAATATCAAACCCCAAGATATATATGACTACAGCAGCTAATCCTCCTCCACTTATGCGCACTCCTCTTCTCTCTCACTAATGTGAAGTGAGTGAATGAGAGAATGTGTCAAATGAGAGAGTCACACTCTCTATTTATACTTTTACTTTCACTTGACCTTTACTCAACTAGGTCGGCCCCAACTTAACCACTTAACATAATGTTGACTGGGCCGACCCCACTAGGGTGGTCTAATAACCATTTAACCCCACATGACTCATATAGGCCCGACCCCATTAAGGTGTCTAATAACCCATCAAGTATAAGTTACGACACATACAATATAACTTGCGACACTTGCAAGTACAACTGACGACACTTCCAATCGGAGGAATAATACATCTCCATTGGGGATACAATAAAGTACAAATACAATATACAAGTGAATATCTTCCGAAGTTACAAATACATCAACACTCCCTCTTAACTAGGAAGGTATTCTCTTGACACAAGTCAGCAATACATATAGACACAAGTCTTCAATATTGAAGCTGGATCATCGTCACTGTATCAAAGAGCATCATCGTCACTGCTGCTGTACATCGACATCTCGATCATTGGGCTATCTCATAATTATTCTCGTCATAGGAAGTTCTACAGAGCCATCCCTTTTTCATGCTGGTTGTAGGCCTAGCCTCTTGTAGTTCTTCATCATCTTTAGCCATACTGTGGAATCCTTAGGACTAATTACGTGCATCAACAAAACCTTGAAAGAGCATCCGAGCACAGACTATCAGATCTCCAAGGATATTTTACATGTGACCATCAGAAAATCTCGAAAGAGCATCCTAGCACAGACTATAGGATCTCCCAAGATATTTTCTATGTGACCACCAACACAAAACCTCGAAAGAGCATCCTATCACAGACTATAGGATCTCCCAGGATCTTTTCTATGTGGTTAGGAAAAACCTTAAAAGAGTGTCTTGCAACTTGCAAGAAATCTAAAGAGAATCCCAGGACTTTTACGAGCACATAGCTCAACCTATTGGATCTCTAGAACTAATTACATCCCTCTAGTAGAAAAACCTTGAAGGAGCATCCGAGCGCAGACTATTGGATCTCCCAGGATCTTTTCTATGCTACCTGTAGAAAAACCTCGAAAGAGTATCTGAGCACAGACTATCGGATCTCCCAGGATCTTTTCTATGCTACCTGCACAACCTGTCCACGACCAACCTGTAGGAAAAACTCGAAAGAGAATCCAAACACAGACTATCGGATATCCCAGGATCTTTTCTATGCTACCTATATCAAAACCTAGAAAGAGAATCCGAGCAGCATCCGAGCACAGACTATCGGATCTCTTAGGATATTTTACATGCTACCTGTACAATATGTCTGTGGAGTATCATCCTGATACTCATGATCATACTAATCATCATCATATAGTACATCATCCTGATGCACATTATCACATGATCACCCTAATCATATACAAAACATCATCTTGATGTATATCATCATCACATGATCATCCTGATCATCATCATAGCAGAACTGGAGCATCGTCGTTATGCTCATCACGCAGCACTTACATCCACAACCATGGGAAGGATACTCCTACCACCTTGCTTGGAATCACTCCTGCGGATGTGTCCCATCACTTCTTCCTCGAAGTATCTTCTATTTGAAGAACACCAATCCTCTCTTTGAGGTACTCAAACTTCACTCTGGCTAGTGGTTTTCTCAACACATCTGCAATCTGCTCATCCGTCGCAACATACATGAGCTTCACTGCTCCTCTCTGCACCATATCCTTGAAATAGTGATATTTGATCTCGATGTGCTTCGACCTATCATGGAACACCGGGTTCTTAGAAAACTTCACACAACTCTGGTTGTCACAGAAGATACAGGTAGCATCCAACAGGAGATCAAATAACTCAGACAATAGCTTCCTAAGCCATACTGCCTCACAACTAGCCGAACAAGCTGTGACATACTCTGCTTCGGCTATACTCAATGCTACGTAGGATTGCTTCCTGCTAAACCAAGAGACCACACCTGATCCCGTACTGAAGCAGCACCCCGAAGTGCTCTTCCTATCTGCAGCACTGCCTGCCCAATCTGAATCAACATAACCTTCTAGGTTAAACTTTTGATTCGCATCATACTGGAGCCCATAATCAATTATACCCTTTAGGTACCTCAAAATATGCTTTATAGCAATCAGGTCAACATGGCTAGGATCTTTCAGAAGCTGGCTCAAGGTGTTCACCGTAAAGCAAATATCTGGTCTCGTGATCATCAGGTACATTAAGGACCCAATCATCTGACGATACATCATGGCATCAACCGACTTTGATGAAGCATCACCCAATAGCTTCAGGTTCGATGCCATAGGTGTGGCCATGGCCTTGCAGTCCATCATCCCGAACCGCTTCAGGATCTCTACTGCATACTTCCCTTGTCCAAGGAAGATTCCATCTATACTTTGCCACACCTCCATACCTAGAAAGTAATGCATCATGCCCAAGTCCTTCATCTCTAACTTGGAAGCAAGCTTCCTCTTTGTGTCGATAATCAATATATCCTCACCTATCACAAACAGGTCATCCACGCACAATAGGAGTATCACTGGATTGCCTTCCTCAACCTTGTAGTAAAGGTTGGAATCCGCTTTACTCTTGGTAAATCCCAAACTGGACAGGAAGCTGTCTATCCTACCATACCATGTACTAGGTGCTTGCTTCAAGCCATACAAGGCTTTCTTCAATTTGCACACATATGAATCCCTATCATGTGTCTCAAAACCAAGTGCCTGCTCCAAATACACTTCCTCTTCTACTACACCATTCAACAAAGCTGTCTTGACATCCATCTGGTGTATCTTCCGCTTCATAACTACAACCAGAGCAAGTACTATTCTGATGGAAGTGTATCTGGCTACAGGTGCAAAAGTTTCTTCATAATCTATCCCCTCTTTTTGAGAGAAGCCATGAGCCACAAACCTTGCCTCGTATTTCTCTATGCTTCCATCTGCAGCATACTTGATCTTGTAGATCCACTTGGAAGTCACAACAGAATTCCCATCTGGTCTTGGGACCACATCCCAAACATCATTCTTCTTGATCGACTAGTATTCCTCGATCATGGAATTCTTCCATTACTGCATCCCGGATCTTGGGAACTTCAGATTCTTCAATATCTTCAATACATAGTTTTCTTGAAGTTTGTTGTTGGAACACATGTTGTAGTCCTTCTTTTGTAGGTGATTGTACACGATCTGTTAGCTCTCCAGGATTCTTTCTAGGTTGCAATCGAAAGATCCTGGTAACTTAATCTTACTTCGAATGATGGGGTATGTTTGGATCAAGTTGGATGACTGAAACAAAACTCACACGCTCAAAACATGCATGGACACACTCAAGTAGACAAGGCTTTTAACTACTGCTGTTCAGAGAGTTTATAAAAGGTAAATGAGAGCAGAATTCTTATCATGCTAGCAGACTCATACACAGAACATATATATAAATGGCTAATCACAATGAATAAATGATACTTGATGTCCAATTCTCAATACAAAGATAGGATTACATCTATCTGGCATAGACAATGAACAAACATGAAATAAACATTTCACTGCAAGTACAGAAAGGTAGGAAAAGAAATTTGAACACAAATAGCAAAAGAAGCTTATATAACTGAGATGCAATGGGAAGTATGAAAATACAAGTATAGAAGAGTCTCTCCAAAATCGAACCCTTGTTCTACATCAATCCTAGGCTTTATAGCCTTTACAAAACTTTTAAGATCCTGAAAAGATGGATCGAATCTGCTAAAAATAGTTAATTAAAAACAATTTTCTACAAAATATGACAGCGTCCTACATTAAAAAGTAACTGACATCTTGCTAAGGCACCTATATTCGACAGTGTAATGAGCCTCTGGAGGCTGAAGAGTGAGGTTGAAACCGCTGCCTGGAGAACCTGTAGGTTGTCTCTTTCCCAAAAATAGACAGGAATATACCTCTTTTCGCCTCGCTGGAGCCCTTCAGTCCGGAAATGAAAAATGGTCATGATGCCTTTAAGCGTTTATCTATCATTGAGAAAATTCCCTTGAGGTGCTTGGATCAACGAAAGTCAGGTTTGGTGCCCAAAGACCACCTTCTGCATATTCTGCATTTTCGGTAGCTAGGAAGCTGGGCTCAAAATTTATAAGCTACTGAAAATTCTGCTTTCGGTGGTTAATGAACCAATTTAACGTTTCGCCTAAACCATCGAGTCACCCTTAGAGGTATGAATCCTTTCTCTCCTTTCGGTAACTAGGAGAGTCTTGTCCTCATGCTGTAAACCGCCGAAATTGGATTTTGGAAACTAATGAACAATTTCTATGTTCGCCTAAACCGCCGAAAAACTATGTCTGGTCCTTCCTATAAAAATTTGGACAAAACTGTGTTTCCTGACCTGTGCTACTTATCTTCTTGCTGCTTGGATTTTTCTTCATCCTGGGCCAAAGCTGGAGTGTCAGCAGAGCTGTCTGCTACTGTTGCTAAGGTGTCAAGATCTGAGTGCACCTTGGGCTGGGGTTTCTGAGTTGTTTCCTCACCTCCCAGAAGCTCGACCTTCCTATTCAGCGTTATATTTTCTCTTATCAGCCTTATATTTCTTCCTCTCAGCTTATTATGTTTTTTGGTCAACCCTTGAAAAGAAACATACAATTCATTTTGCCTTTCAGTCAGCCTTTCAGTTTTCTCCTTGATAACCCTTTGGAGTATTTCGAGCTCGTACACCTTCCTGAGAAGCTAATTAATTTTCTGTGATGCAGAACTCTTTGTCTTACTGGTTAATACCTCAGCCACCTGCTGATCTGGTTCTTCCATAGGTGTAGGGGAAGGCAAGTTTACATATGCAACCTTTGATTCTTCAGGTAGAGTTGCTTCCTGGAGCTCTTGTTCTGCTGCGACTTCCTTATGATCTGCTCCCGTTTCCTGCAGTTCGTCATCTTTAGAATCTGTGTAAGGGAGGTTCAAAGGTTTGCATTCTTCGAAGAAGTCTCTCCCTCCTTTCTGAAAACTAGCTTTTTCCCAGTCCTCTCAGGCTCAGGAGAAGGGGGAATTTGGATTGCTGGCAATGAAGAGACAGCTCGCCTTCTTCTCTTGTCACTTCTGGGGGTGGATGGATTTTTAGAGGAAGGGTTGTCATTGTCTTCGGGTCACAATTCTGTGTCAAATTCGTTCTAGAAAAGGAAAGCATCCCACTTCTTATTCTTTCTTTGCAGATGCTCTGATACCAAGATTTTAATTAGGCCATGGTGGGATAACCTTCTCTAAACCCTGCTTGGCTTTGCCTGGACCTGGTGAGCCATCTTTGTTAGGTTTTTATGAAGATAGAAGGGTATATTTAGAGGGCTTCTTCCAATGAAATGGTCCAACAATTTGAAATGATAGACCAACACTTTGGAATATATGCCCTCGCATGTAAAATAGACCAAGATGGCCTTTAATAGGTGCTGCCACTTTTCCTCCAAGTAAGACATAGGGACGTCTTTGTTCCAGATGATTGTCTGGTGTGCAGGTTTTAGCTATGATCTGAACTTGACCTTCTGGGTGGTGGTGGTTTTGAACCATCTTTCTCCTATCCCTGGGTTCTCTGTGGCCACTGCTATGAAGTCTTCATCCACTTGGACTTATTCTGTCCCAATTTGCGCTTTCCTTCCGTTAAATGATAATGCGAAGGCCTCTGCAATTTGCTGATGGGAGCCTTGGAGATTTAGATAGTAGTTATAGCACCCCACGCTTTTGAAGAATTGGCCTATTTCAGGGTACGACTTGAGGTAGCCGACGTCATTTAGCTCCTTCCGAATCACAGGTCCTCCCTTTTTCATCTATAAAACCCTTGTCGACACCTGCGTTTCAGAAAAGCTGATCCTTAGGGAAAAAACGACGTGGAATCGGAGAAGAAGCAGCTCATTGACAGGTAAGAACGAAGGATGAGGTATGACTTGGTTAAGGGCCCTGACTTGGAGAGATGGAATTGAAGACCAATCATGAGGATTTACATGGCCTGTCAATCTTTCCCTTTTACCCAGGAGCGATCATCATTTGTAGCTGGTTTTAAAATGAAAGGATCATGTTTTCGTTGGTGGTGCCCCTTTTCGGCGGTTAAGCAATGATGAACTCCTTTTAATTTACGACTAAACCCTTGATTAGACGTTTCCACCGTTTGACACCGACTCAATTTCGGTAGTTGATGATTTCACCTTTAACACCGTAAGCTACCGAAAAAATGTTCACAAAGGCCTCTGCTTTCGGTGGCTGAGGATGATCCTACCTTTGGACTGTAAGCTGCAAAAAGTATTTTCCTTTCGGTGTCTAATGAACACCATCATATCTGCCCAAGCCACCGAAAACTATCCCATGGATCTCGAAGATGCCTCTGCTTTCGACAGCTGTAGAAGGTTTTATTCTTGAACTGCAAACTGCGAAAAGTGTCTGCCTTCGGTGGCTAATGAACACCGTCGTATTTGCCCAGGCCACTGAAAACTGCCCCATGAACCACGATATATGTCTTCCCTTTCTGTAGTTGGAGAGTTTCGTCTTTCACGTAGTAAGCTGCCGAAAGTGGGGTTTTTGGTAGCTAATGAACCATCGTCAGGTCCGCCTAAGCTACTGAAACCTGAAAATTCTTTTCGGAGAAGAGCAACCTCAAATGTTATTTCAAGCTTCATTACATACTCCAAACTTATGACACTGGACCTCAGATGCATATAAAAATGAAAAAAGACAAAACTCCTATCACCTAAGCAAGCACATAGTCTATTTTTATTTGGGGAGATAACATCTGGCTCCTACTCGGGGATGGAAACCTCCCTGTGAGGTTCCAAGAACCACAGGTCTAATGCCTTTCCCATAAAACAAAAAATCAAAACCTATCTTCTAGTGTTCCATTGCGCATGGAGTTATTTTGCAAACAAAAACCTAAACTAAAAACAAAAATGGTAATTACAATGACCAGGATTTGAAGCCTCAGATGAAATAGAGTTTCAGAAAACACCCATTGACTGGGCCACCAAACATATCTTCACCCTCCAGACTTTGCAATTTGAAAGTGTTGTTTTGCTGTACTTGAGTTATCACAAAAGGACCTGTCCATAGAGAATCAAATTTACCATGCTTGCCCTTATCCTGCTTGGGGGCATCCCATTTCAGCACCCAGTCTCCCACCTGAAAACTCTCCATCTTTGCCTTCTTGTCAAAAGTGCTTTTTATTTTTCCCTGATGAGCTTCTGACCTTTCCACTAACTGTTCTCTAGTCTGTTGCAATTCAACCAAATTGAGCATTCTTCTCACCATGTCATTTGGTTCGTCCCGTTCCTCCTGAATAAATTTAGTTACTGGCAGGATTAGCTGAACTGGGAAAATGGCATCAGTACCATAAAACAATCTAAAGGGGGAAGTCCCTATGGATTTCTTATTCGTCACCCTGTCAGCTCAAAGAGTAAACCTTAGCTTTGAATCCCAACTCTTTTGATTTTCTTCCAATAGTTTTATGATGATTCTGACTAGACTTTTATTTGAGGACTCAGCGAGGCCATTGCCTTGAGGGTAGTAGGGAGTAGAGTGAACCAATTGAATTCCCATTGACTCGCACACGTGGACTAATGCTTTATCTTTGAAAGCTGGTGCATTATCAGTTACCAGCCTTTTTGGGCAACCAAATCTGATAAGGATGTTTTCATAGAGAAATTTCATGATAACGTGATGATTAGCGTTCCTGGTGGGAATTGCCTCTATCCACTTGGTGAAATAATCAGTGGCTACTAGGATCCATCTTTGTTGACCACTGGATGAAGGATTGATCTCCCCTATGAAGTGAAGGCCCCATTGATGGAAGGGACCATTAACCACAATAGGTTTCAGGGGTAGGGATTTTAGCTGCTGTTTTCCTGTGAATCATTGGCATTTGTCACAAGATTTCACAAAAGTGTATACATCAGAGAACAGACAAGGCCAATAGTACCCAGCCCTTAGAATCTTGTGAGTAGTATTTTTCCAGTAATGGTGGCCCCCACATATGCTTGAATGGAAGTGATGCATGACTTGAACTGATTCTTCTTTATCCAGACATCTTAACAGAACTCCAGCAGGATCTTTCCAATATAGCAGATTATTACTTATGCAAAATGAGAGATCGTTCCTGGGTTGTGCTAAGTCCAGGGGGGAATTCTAAATTCTGCAGGAAATGAATGATACCTGAATACCACTCGCATGAGAGCAAATTTTCAGCCACCTGTTGACTGTTACGTCGTTCTGCTACAGCTACCTCTGTTGGCAAACTGACATAATTTATTTCGATGAAATTTATATCTAATAGTTTGCAATTTTCTTCAGCCATAAGCTTGGCTAGACCTTGACCTTTTACTAACCTGGTGGGCTTCACCCTTATATTGAATTCAATAAGCTTAGCGATCCATTTGGCTCTCTTGCCATCAATGTTAGGTTGAGTTAACACCTCTTTCACGGAAGCTGAAGGGACATAGGTTATGACCTTTGCATGTAGGATGTAAATTCTGAATGCTTTCAATGACTTGATCAGAGCATAGGACTGTTTTTCTATGGGATCATATTTCAGTTCAGTGCCCCTCAATGTTTTGCTGAAGAAGGCAATTGGATGATTAAGCCCTTCGTCATCTTTCTGCAACAAGACTACTGCCACTGTATCATAGGAAGAAAAAGAGAAAATATAGAACGCCTTGGTGTAATCTGGACTAATAAGAGTAGGAGCTTCCATGATAGCCTGCTTGATGGCTTCGAAAGAGTGTCTTGCATTTTCTGTCCATTTGGTTTCAACTCCCTTTTTTAACATGGAGGTTATGTGTTTTACTAACTCAGAAAAATTTGGAATAAACCTCCTGACGAAATTTATCTTACCGAGGAAAGATTGGATATCCTTTTTCGACCTTGGTATAGATACCTTCTAAATTGCTTCAACCCGAACTGGATCAATCTTTACACCCTGCGCTGAAACTATGTGGCCTAGGAGCTTTCCCGCCCCGAGAGAAAACTGAGACTTCTTGGGATTCAGAGAAATTCCAAATTGTTTGCATTTCAGAAAAACCTCCCTTAGGTGCTGCAAATGTTCTTCGTGATTGTTTGAGTATACTGTGATATCATCGAGATATATGAGGACAAACTTATCTTTTATCCCCACAAAGGCTATGTCCATGGCCCTCTGAAAGGTGGCCCCGGAATTCATCAGCCCAAACGACATCTTGGCGTACATGAAGGTACCCTAGGGAGTGGTAAAGGCTGTCTTCTCCTGATCATTAGGGTGTACAGAAATTTGATTATAGCCCGAAAAGCCATCTAGGAATGACATGACCCTAGCTCCTGACACTCTCTGCAGTAAATGCTCCATCTTAGGCAGAGGATAGTTATCTTTTTGGGAGCCTTTGTTTAGGTTTCTGAAATCGACACATAACCTGACCTCACCATTTTTCTTCCTTACTATTACCAAATTTGCGACCCATTTAGAATATCTTAGTGGGATTATGATCTTAGCATCAAGGAGATTTTTTATTTCTCTCTCGATCACTGGTAATAGGAGAGGGTTGATAGGCCTTAGCTTTTGCTTAAAAGGGATGGTGCCTTTTTCCAGTGGAATTCTATGTTGAATGGTATCTTCGTCATAAGTTTTCAGATCACTGTATTCCCACGCCAAAACGTCTGCAAAATCCTTTACAAGGATGCAATAGTCTGACCTCTGATCAACTGTCAACTCAGTAGACAGATTTATGAATTTAGGATGATTCTGGTTGCCTATATTGTGTTCATGGACAGCAGGGTCTTTTTCCTTGTTCACATGTTTGAAGGGGATGTCATTATGGTCAAACAGACTTTCGAGGGATACTAAGCCCCGAGGTATATGATTTCCTGGCAACTGAACAATGTTATGCTGGCCTATTTTCCCCTTCAACTTAGACCCCTGGGATTCCTCTACATTTAGGTTTTCTTGGTCAATATGCATATCAGAAAATTCATCAACAACCTGGAGAAATCTACTAAGCTCATCATCATCCTCAAAGAATTTCCAAAATTTGACATTATCTGGAAGGGATGGCCTATACTTGACTTGGATATCATAGTTCAATTTAGGCGGCATGGGAGGAATGAACTTGCTGGTAGAGACAGCAAGGGAATCATCCAGGTGGTTCATAGCTCTCGGTATATAAGAAATGTCAAAAAACATGAAGGAATCTCTAAGTTTCCATACCTAATCTCTGTATGACTTTAGTTTGACATTCTTTGCCTGATAATTTCCATTCACTTGTTGTATGATAAGCTTCGCATCTCCAAATATTTTCAGGCACATGATTCCCATCTCTTTGGCGGCCTTGATTCCCAACAACAAAGCCTCGTACTTTGCTATATTATTAGTAGTTTTGAAATCCAGCTTATAAGACAAATGTGTAACGTCCTTCAAAGGAGAGATAAAAACTACACCTGCACTTGCTGAAGCTTGGGTATTGGCACCATAAAAAAACATGCTCCAAATAGCAGTGGTTACTTCCTCAGATTGCTGACAAGTGGGATTTGTGAGCTGTAAAGGGGCCGGCTGATCGTCATCTATTTGCAGGATACATGCTCCAAAGTTTGTATCCAATGCGTAAATGGGATGATTTACATAATTCTTTTCATTATTGATGATATAGGCAAGCTGGTTCTCCCTATAGAGCCTTTTAGTTTCACCTCTAAAAATGGGAATTGTAGCATAAGTCAGATCCATCTGGAGGGTATGCCCTAGTCGTTTACTCCATGATCGGGACAAGAGGATGCCAAAATTAGGTGGGATGTCAGAGACCACGACATCCATTACCATGCTTTTTGAAGGCAGCTGAGACAGGTTTATGACAAGATCCTTTATGAGTCCCAGGCATCTGACTTTTCTGGTGTCAAAAGAGAAGAGATCATGGTCGGGTTTTGTGATGCTAAGCCCAAGTTCATCCATCACCACTTTCGGCATGAGGTTGTGGGAGGCTCCTGAGTCAAGTAAGCAATTGTGAAGAATTTTGTCATGGATGTTTAAGGATATATAGAATGGTGGGAAGGATCCATCCAGTTCTTCAACCATGGGACCTAGGGTTACTGAGGGCTTATCGTCTTGTAAATTCACAAAGTCAGCATCTATGGGTGTTTTTGGATGAAGGGATTTTAGTATAGATGACTTGAAGGAATCGTTTTTCATAAGCTCAATTAGTGGAAAAGGGATTTTTAGTTTCTGAATCTCTGTTTCAAGATTGAAGGAGTAGGACAACTTGTCAGAAATTCTTGCCTCTTGAGTTGGAGCTTTAAGCTGGACCGGGTCAGGGACAGTTGGTTGTGATGGCCTTTGCTGATGTTTTGAAAGAGTAACAACCTGTTTTGCAGGAGCAGCAGGTTGCTTTGTGAGGACAGGATTCTTCTTCCCAGGAGCAAGGGTCACAGGTTTTTTAGCAATGGTCCTGGACCTCAAGTCATAACTTCTTTGATCATCCTCCTGATATAGTGATTCTTCAGTGATTTGTTCATTCATGAGGGCTTCCTCATAATCAGATTGTGTCAGGAAGGAGGATTCAACCTTATCCTCAATGCAGTTGATATTGTCTTCTTCCTCTTCTCCTCCCTGAGTAATCTCTTGTTCTTCTTCTAATACAGCGTGCTAGAAAGGAGCTCTGATCCTTTGTTCTTCAGTAGGATTCCTATCTCTCTGGAGGATCTGAGCTTGTGGGTTGTTTCTTCTGTAAGGGGGAGCATTTGTGTTTCTGGGAACAAACTCATTCGGACCTTTACTTCTTGCAGGTTGTTGGCCTTGAACTTTCAGCTTGGACATTTCGGAGGTTAGGCTGTCCAGCATCTTACACATTTTTTCCAGGTTGGTTTCTAACGAAGAGGAGGAATCTGGAGTCTTCCTCTTTTTGTCAATTTTCCCTTTGAGGATCTTAGATGCGGAAATATTAGAATAAACTTCGAGCGCAGCGTCTTGCATGAGCAATAAAGAGGTAGATCTTCTTTCTCGGAGATGAAGACAAAACGCAGGGTTGAAAGAATTTGCATAAGTGATCCTGGCGGAGGTATCTGTAGGTTTGATCTCCACAGGGATTTTGCTAAACATTTTATTAAATCTCTTTGTGAAAACTGACATAGACTCGCCAGTTTCTCTCTTCAAATTATCAAATTCTATGAGGTAATAAAGGTGGTCTCTTCTTTCCCCCCAATGCTTCAAAAACAATTCATCTAGGGATTCGATGTCATCTATTGATCCAGCAAGTAATTCTTTGAACCACTTTCTGGCCTGACCATCTAGACTTTGCACAAAAACCCTAGTCCAAACATCTTCATGCTCAATATTTATGTTCTCAGCATAGTTGTAGAATGCCTCTAAATGTTCTTCAACTGTAAAGTCCCCCTCTCCAGTGAACTTAGGCATGTATTTTTGGTAATCTCCGGTGGGCATAGCAGCAAGGGGATTAGGCAAATTTAGAGGGGCATACCTAGCAATGAGGATCTTTTCCATTTTTGTCAGAGGGACAGGCATAGTGGATGTGGGTACTAAAAGGGTAGTAGAAGATATTTTTGGTGTGGATGGTAGCTGGGGAGGTATAGGTGACGATGAAGGTGGGGGGTTTGACCTAGTGGAGTCACCAAGAATTGGGGTGAAACAGTTTGCCAGCTGATCTGGAAAATAGGCACCCTTACAGGATTGTGCAAGTAACGAGGACAACCTTTCTTCACGCTGATCTAAAAGGTCCTGGAAATTGTTTTCAATGGAAAGTACGTTGGTATAAACAAAAGGGTAGTTCTCTTCAGGTTCAGTCAGTAAGGGCTGTAGGTAGGAGGAGCAACCCTCTTCTTTGATAGATTCTAGTCCTAGATAAGCTTGGGTAGCAGATTTAGAACTAGGGTCTTTGACAGCAGAATTAGGTGAGAACACTCGAGCCCTCAAGTCTTCTGATCTACTTATAATTTCTTGTGAACTAGCTACTTCGGTGGATGGAGATTCAAAAGGAGTTTCATTTGATAAGATAGAAGAAATACCTCTAGAAGTGCCTGATGTGGTTCCCCTTGTAGATCTGGAAATTTGTCTCTGTGTAGTCCTTCCTCTCCTTATAATCTGTTCGGGGTCTGAAATAGGTTTCAGTGGTGGCCTTTGAGGGTTTTCTCTGGTACTTGGTCTTCTCGAAGCCACTTCGTTCCAATGGAGTCACTAGATAGATGATTAAAACCGAAATAATGTCCAGGCTTTGTCTATCATCAAAGTTGGAACTATGTCGTCTCCCAGGGAAGCTGCCGCTTCAATCTTCTTCCCCGGCAACGACACCAATTTTTTATCTCTCCAGGAGTATTTCTAGGTTTCAATCGAAAGAGCCTGGTAATTTAATCTTACTTCGAATGATGGGGTATGTTTGGATCAAGTTAGATGACTGAAACGAAACTCACACGCTCAAAACATGCATGGACACACTCAGGTAGACAAGGCTTTTAACTACTGCTGTTCAGAGAGTTTATAAAAGGTAAATGAGAGCAGAATTCTTATCGTGCTAGCAGACTCATACACATAACATATATATAAATGGTTAATCACAATAAATAAATGATACTTAATGTCCAATTCTCAATACAAAGATAGGATTACAGCTATCTGGCATAGACAAATGAACAAACATGAAATAAACATTTCACTGCAAGTTCAGAAAGGTAGGAAAAGAAATATGAACACAAATAGCAAAAGAAGCTTATATAACTGAGATGCAACGGGAAGTCTGAGAATACAAGTATAGAAGAGTCTCTCCAAAATCGAACCCTTGTTCTACATCAGTTCTGGGCTTTATAGCCTTTACAAAACTTTTAATATCCTGAAAAGACGGATCGAATCTACTAAAAATAGTTAATTAAAAATAGTTTTCTGCAAAATATGACAGCGTCCTACATTCAAAAGTAACTGACATCTTGCTAAGGCACCTATATTCGACAGTGTAATGAGCCTCCGGAGGCTAAAGAGTGAGGTTGAAACCGCTGCCTGGAGAACCTGCAAGTTGTCTCTTTCCCAAAAATAGACATGAATATTCCTCTTTTCGCCTCACTGGAGCCCTTTAGTCTGGAAACGAAAAATGGTCATGATGTCTTTAAGCGTTTATCTATCATTGAGAAAACGCCCTTGAGGTGCTTGTATCAACGAAAGTCAGGTTTGGTTCCCAAAGACAACCTTCTACATATTCTGCATTTTCGGTAGCTAGGAAGCTGGGCTCAAAATTTATAAGCTACTGAAATTCTACTTTCGGTGGTTAATGAACCAATTTAACGTTTCACCTAAACCATCGAGTCACCGCTGCTATGAAGTCTTCATCCACCTGGACTTCTTCTGTCCCAATTTGTGCTTTCCTTCCGTCAAATTATAATGCGAAGGCCTCTGCAATTTGCTGATGGGAGCCTTGGAGCTTTAGACAGTAGTTATAGCACCCCATGCTTTTGAAGAATTGGCCTATTTCAGGGTGCGACTCGAGGTAGCTGATGTCATTTAGCTTCTTCCGAAGCATAGGTCCTCCCTTCTTCATCTGTAAAACCCTTGTCGACACCTGCATTTCAGAAAAGCTGAGCCTTAGGGAAAAAACGACGCGGAATTGAGGAAGAAGTAGCTCGTTGATAGGTAAGAACGAAGGATGAGGTATGACTTGGTTAAGGGCCCTGACTTCGAGAGATGGAATTGAAGACCAATTATGAGGATTTACATGACTTGTCAATATTGCCCTTTTACCCAGGAGCAATCATCATTTGTAGCTAGTTTTAAAATGAAAGGATCGTGTTTTCGCTGGCGATGCCCCTTTTTGGCGGTTAAGCAATGATGAAATCCTTTTAATTTACGACTAAACCCTTGATTAGACGTGTTAACACCAAAATTGACCCCCTAGGTTGTGGAGAGGGTAATCCTGGGTAACTACTAACCAATATTTGGCTTATGTCTCTGACCTAACACAAGCAGAGAGGGCTCTCTCTTTAACTCATAGAAAACTGGAAATCATCAAAAGTGTCAATAATGAAGAAACAGACCAGCATTCAACAATTCAAGATATTCAATCAAAACAGATGCAGAAGATCATATTTCTGCCTGAAACAAAGATGATTTAAACATTGTTTGGAGAGAAAATCATAAGACTATTGGGAAATGGAGTCAAAACATGAAACTTAAAACAAATACAGTGCTGCTGCTATGGATGTCAAAACTGAGGCAAGGTAGCCAGCCATTCACAGTCAAAGAGCTTTTAATTTGTGGAGTAGAAGAGAAAATAAATAGTCCATCAATGTAAGGCATCTCACAAGGATGAATCCTACATCAACTTTAGCAGAATATATTTGGTGAAATACTTGGAATAAGCTAAGCAGAGCATAATCTCTATGAATTCTACTTAACTGTTACCCTGATCCAAGCATGAAGGAAATAACACAGAATGGAATAACAAAGAGAGAAACACAAATTCACATGGGAAAAGAGATGAACAGACTGTGAGGAGAATGATACAGGAATCTCAGCCATTAAAACCAGCTTCAATCACTGCAATTTATTTCAAGAAAACGTTTCAGAACAGAGCAGAGCTCTCCCAAGGCCTCAACCACTTGATTTTCCAACCTATTCTTCATCTATTACATTCAATTTATAGATCTATTTGGCCCTGAGGGTCGAGCTAGCTCAATAGGAGACTGTTACAACAATATTTGACACCTGCATAAGAAGATTCAACAACCTGGGAGTCGGTTCCAACCATATCTTGAACAGTTTTGGCCGCGGACTGCTGAAAAATGCCTCTCAATGAGACGGTTGTATATCCCAAACGGTGATATCTGTGTAAAAACTGAAAGAGGTTTTTGTATATTAGTCCATGTTGAAGAAAAACCTCTTTCAGTTTCCTCATATTCACCTCCATCTATGCAGGATCTGCTCCGGAAAATGATGACTCACACAGAAAACGCGAAAACAGGAAAATTACCCTCTGCAAAACCCTTCGATTCTCTTAAACTCTGACACTTGTGTAAATTCCGAGAGAGGTTATTGTAGATAGGCTTGTTATGGAGAAACATATCTCTTGGTTTCTTGAAATTCATTCCTGTTTGGCGGATACAGCTTCTGCAAAAAGATGACTAAAACAGTCATTTTCAGTAAAAAATAACCCTGCCCTTCATATAATATCACATTGAATTTGAATTTGGCTTTCTTCTTGCGATTGAATTTCAGGATTTAGGTGCTGATGTGGCGGGTGCATCAATTGACATGTAAACCTTAGCATTATTCAGCATTATTTCATCCTAGTCTTAGGGGCCAATGCTTGAACTTTGCTTGATTTTCACCTTCTTTGGGCATGTGGTTCAAGGAATGAGATTTTGTTTCATGTCTCTATAGTTCTGGATCTTTTCAAAATGCTTAGCACAAATCTGGTGCTAACAACTGGCTCCAGTCGGGGATGCTATCCTCCCGGTGAGGTAGCAAAGAACCTCGTAGACCAAGTGCCTGATCCATTGGGCGGCTCCCAATTTCAACTGAAAAGTGCAACTTGACCTGCAACTGAACTTTGCAACCTGCTAGTCCTTCTGATCTTGCAACTGAGCTCATATGGTGACTGAGACAGTCTCCTCCACTAAAAACAATCTCTTCCCACGGAAGACCAACCAGCTCTGCTGCTGCTGACATTTGATACTCTGATTAAACTCCAGACCTGGAGTGCACATGGAACTGTACGTCATAAAAAACCAAGGCTCTTTCTCCCTTTAGGAGGTCTCCTGATATTTTGCAAGGGTCTTCTTTGTTTGTAGAAACATCTCTTTCTCCTTCCTTGGTTCACATCAGACAACAAGTGATCTGCATCAACAACATCCTATTATATCTGGGGATATCAAAAATTTCTTTTATTATGCTTGCACGGTTATCATCCTTTGAGCTTCCTTTAACCTCATCTGGTAAGATTTCTGCGCCACCACCGGAGATTGCCTCTATGCATTCTATTCCATCTCTTTGATGTCTATAAAACTGTTGCACTGCGCTTCTCTATTTCTGTCACTTGAACCTGTCGTCACCCTGCTCTGTTCCCTCATGTAATTCTGCTTGCATATTTAGTGGCATCTTGCAAACACTATTTCCCTCAGATTTGGACTAAATCCACTTGACTAGCATTGTCTGTGTCCGAAAATGTCACCAATATCACAAACTTTCATCCACGCAAACCTATCATAGCATTGAATGCATTTCACGCACAGAGGTATATGTAATGGCCACAAGACGTTAAAAACTTCCGGGCAACTTGCACATAGGTTCTCAAGTTTTCTGGAAACATAATTTTTCGGCAGCAAGTGAAATTCACAATATCATCAAATGTAAGCGCGAGGAGACTCGATCTCTTCTTATTTAATTATTACACGGTCCTCTTCGCCTGCCATGATCTCCTTTAAATCAATCTTTGTTCCACAAATGGTTTATGCACCTCCTCACAAAGATTTTGTACATGCGTATTACCCATTTCTAGTATTGACCACATGGTCTTTCCCATAGTGAAAGATGAAACGAGTGACAGCTATAGCTCCTCTGGAAAAAGTGAGAGGTAGACCCTCGACCCACTGCACATGAAGGAATGCTAATTATGACAACGTGCTTTTCGAAGTGACCTTCTGAAGATGCTCGGTCATTGTATCAAAACCCTGGGGTATCCATTTAACAAATATTTCCACTTTGACGAGTGCTGTAGCGGTCTCACCACCGGCGTAGTTGTCTTGAGTACAACTTTTTACCATAGGGAATCACCCAAACCCATTTTTAATTTGAGGAAACTGTTGCTGCATTCTGAAATCAAATTAATTTCCACGTAACCAATTTTGCCGGTGGACTATCCTTCGAATGCTAACTACACCGCGCAAAATTTTGGACCTGCCATTTCACTACGCAAGTAAGATTTGTGCTATTGCTGACAGCCGTAGATCTACATCTCACTTGATCTGAGCCTGTGAAAAGTGCATGACGCCTAACAAGATCGCGGTGATTTGAAAGATGTATTTTCTCGTGCATGTTATATTTGCGCTATTCACTTAAGCCGTTGATCTCTTTCTCTGTCGGATCACCACCACCGACTATATTTAGAGAAGCCCAATTGATCTCCACGCTTGTAGATACCAACCTCGTGCAAATTTGGCCAACCTGCTTCATGAGATAACATCTCACTGTAGTCAGCGGTATCATCCATAATCTCCTGTGCGCACTGACATGAAAGGTTACAGCGGATTAATGTACGAGGATTTCTGAGGTTTAAGATTTATCTTGTCCCTAAGTTGTTGCATATCCAACGACGCCTACATAATCCATCAAACTATGCTTCCATGTCACTTTGGCCTTCCTTCTCAACGAGCTAGGTGAGCAAGCTACCACCCATGAGCTTCCACCCAAATATATGCTAAGGCTACTGTGTTCATCAACAGAAATTCGTCCATGTCAGACTTCCACAAGCTTTGTCGCACGTAGGGCTTTGGCGTTTGCGCAGGGCTTTAGAAACACTACTGTTTTATTCCTGCATTCCATTCAGACTCATCCTCCGATCAGGTGCTGGTAGAGTGCCGCTTTGTGGCACTTGAGATACGCACAATAATCACCGACGGAGCGGATTGGAGCTGTACCTGACAGGCTCATATTTTAGCACAACGATGGCTAGAACTCACTCGCAAGCTTCATAGCCAAGAGGTCATCCATGACATCACCCAAGTTTGCTGACTCTGCTGCGTTAGCCTTATGGGCATTGCAACCACATACATGAATGCTTAGCTTCTTCTGGAGAAAGAACAACATGTCGCTCGCTTGGGAAAATGGTGTTACCACTTGTCCAAAAGTATATGCAAGGAGAACAGCCGGTGTCTAGGCTTTGCGTTTTCCACCTTCACTTTTAACTATTGGGATTAATCCCACATGCGAAGAGAGACATTCCTCCTTGCTCTTTATATATACAATTGCTTCTATGGTTTAACAAGTAACAAAGAAGAGAATATTCTTGTGCTTGGCGCTTGGGTGTTGGGTGGCATCGCGAGGGCTTGGGCCCATATGTTTTTGTTCCAATTTAATTTAAAACCATGGCCCCATTAATCAAATTGACAAGCTCCCGCCTTCATTAACATTCAAACCCTCGGATGTATAGTCTTCATAATAAAAAAGAGTCTTCATAATAAAAAAGAAACTCTGGCTATATTTGAAATTTAAACCTTTGCCTCTTCTATCCATTTTTCATTTTAAAAAACCTTAGCTCAAATATGTAAAGCTGATATAGGTTTAAAGTCAAAATTTTCCCTTTTTTGCCAAATTATGGAGACTATTTTTCTTTTGCTCAGGGATTTCTTACTCCATTTGCTTGAAGCTCTATTTACTGCCTTAGCATGCAGTTATAGAAATTTCTGAGCTAAACTTGAAAACTGAAAACTGACTGAAAACATTAGGCTGAAAAATGACTGTATATTATGCAAACTGAAAATGCTTGAAGCCAAATCAAAAACTGAAAATGTACATCCAAAAAACCGCTGAAAGAGATGCTCATTGTGAGCTTATTTAAACTAGCTCCCTACCCTAAAAATTCAAACTTCTCTGCTCAATCAGGTGATACAAAAGTGCTAGTAGAGCCAATCCGTCAAATGGTTAAACAAATTTACTCCTTCACTGTGCTTGAAATTAGTCAATGATAGAAAATATGGCAGCCTCGGAAAACAATGATACCTTCCCTTTTCAAGGTGGAAATATGGCTGCAAATTAAAAATGAAAAACCTTTCCACATATTCACCTACAGAGTCATAAAAAGCATGATCTCTTTAAAAAAATTCTATTATTGGTTTGTCATGACAGGGTTGCCCCAACTGTAAACTTTCTTGCACATTATCCACCCATTCTTCAAGGGAGTCTTGAATGGAGTTCTCCGGACAACTTTCAAGGGAAATATCAGCAACTTCATCACAATTCTCAGAATTTAAAACTTGAACTTCTACATGCAATCCAACAGTAACATCATTTTTTTCTTCAACAAAATCAAGTGAAATAAATTCTTCTTGAAACAAAAATTCTGAAAGTGAAAGGCATGAAGAACAACTTAACTGAGATGACTGATATTTTTTCTCATCAAATGAGATCTGACAAAACTGCTGCACATGTTCCACATCAAGGCCACTACCATCTTCACTTTAAGCCAACAGATAAACTATGTTTTGAAAGTTTTCATGAGCGTTATGATAGCTAGCTTTTTTTATGACTTCTTCACCTTCACCTAATTCAACAAATTATGAGGATTTACATGACTTGTCAATCTTGCCCTTTTACCCAGGAGCAATCATCATTTGTAGTTGGTTTTAAAATGAAAGGATCGTGTTTTCGCTGGCGATGCCCCTTTTTGGCGGTTAAGCAATGATGAAATCCTTTTAATTTACGACTAAACCCTTGATTAGACGTGTTAACACCAAAATTGACCCCCTAGGTTGTGGAGAGGGTAATCCTGGGTAACTACTAACCAATATTTGGCTTATGTCTCTAACCTAACACAAGCAGAGAAGGCTCTCTCTTTAACTCACAGAAAGCTGGAAATCATCAAAAGTGTCAATAATGAAGAAACATACCAGCATTCAACAATTCAAGATATTCAATCAAAACAGATGTAGAAGATCAGATTTCTGCCTGAAACAAAGATGATTTAAACATTGTTTGGAGAGAAAATCATAAGACTATTGGGCAATGGAGTCAAAACATGAAACTTAAAACAAATACAGTGCTGCTGCTATGGATGTCAAAACTGAGGCAATGTAGCCAGCCATTCACAGTCAAAGAGCTTTTAATTTGTGGAGCAGAAGAGAAAATAAATAGTCCATCAATGTAAGGCATCTAACAAGGATGAATCCTACATCAACTTTAGCAGAATATATTTGGTGAAATACTTGGAATAAGCTAAGCAGAGCATAATCTCTATGAATTCTACTTAACTGTTACCCTGATCCAAGCATGAAGGAAATAACACAGAATGGAATAACAAAGAGAGAAACACAAATTCACATGGGAAAAGAGATGAACAGACTGTGAGGAGAATGACACAAGAATCTCAGTCATTAAAACTAGCTTCAATCACTGCAATTTATTTCAAGAAAACGTTTCAGAACAAAGCAGAGCTCTCCCAAGGCCTCAGCTACTTGATTTTCCAACCTATTCTTCATCTATTACATTCAATTTATAGATCTATTTTCCCCTGAGGGTCGATCTAGCTCAATAGGAGACTTTTACAACAATATTTGACACCTGCATAAGATTCAACAACCTGGGAGTCAGTTCCAACCATATCTTGAATAATTTTGGCCGCGGACTGTTGAAAAATGCCTCTTGATGCGACGGATGTATATCCAAAACGGTGATAGCTGTGTAAAAACGGAAAGAGGTTTTTGTAGATTAGTCCATGCTGAAGAAAAAACTATTTTAGTTTCCTCAGATTCGCCTCCAACTGTGCAGGATCTGCTCCGGAAAATGATGACTCACACAGAAAACGCGAACAGGAAAATTACCTTCTGCAAAACCATTCGATTCTCTTAAACTATGACACCTGTGTAAATTATGAGAGAGGTTATTGTAGATAGGCTTGTTATAGAGAAAAAAATCTCTCGGTTTCTTGAAATTCATTCATGTTTGGAGGATACAGCTTCTGCAAAAAGATGACTAAAGCAGTCATTTTTAGTAAAAAAACAACCCCGCCTTTCATATAATATCACATTGAATTTGAATTTGGCTTTCTTCTTGCAATTGAATTTTGGGATTTAGGTGCTGATGTGGCGGGTGCATCAATTGAAATGTAAACCTTAGCATTATTCAGCATTATTTCATCTTAGTCTTAGGGGCCAATGCTTGAACTTTGCTTGATTTTCACCTTCTTTGGGTATGTGGCTCAAGGAATGAGATTTTGTTTCATGTCTCTATAGTTCTGTATCTTTTCAGAATGCTTAACACAAATATGGTGCTAACAAGACGTTTCCACTATTTGACACAGACTCAATTTCGGTACCTGATGATTTCGCCTTTAACATTGTAAGCTACCGGAAAAATGTTCACAAAGGCCTCTGCTTTCAGTGGCTGAGGACGATCCTGCCTTTGGACTATAAGCTGCGAAAAGTATTTTCCTTTCGGTGGCTAATGAACACCGTCATATCCGCCCAAGCCACCGAAAACTATCCCATGAATCCCGAAGATGCCTCTGCTTTCGACAGCTGTAGAAGGTTTTATTCTTGAACTGCAAACTGCAAAAAGTGTCTACCTTTCGGTGGCTAATGAACACCGTCGTATTCTCCCAAGCCACCGAAAATTGCCCCACGAACCACGATATATGTCTTCCACCCATTAGTATAATCTCAATAGTATCAAAACATTATGATTCTAAATAATGTTAAACATGTATGGTCATGATCATTTCATACACAGGTAATTTATCACAAGTGTTAGTATTCAAGGTTTCAGGGAGTACTTCTTTTACTCATGCATATTCTTATTTGACCATAGGACTCTTCTAGTTTGCCATATCATCAATCAAGGTAAGAAGTATAATATGCATAAACCCATGATTACTCAAACTTATAACTTCATGAATAATCATTATCAATCATACAAAAGTATACTTATCTAAGATCCTAACACAAAGTAGGATTCTAACTCGATATAGGAAAACATACCTGGATTATCATGTTTGTCTAACATACCCAAACAATGTCTTCTTTGTTCTCTTAGAGACCTTGTGCTAGCAACCTGCATATCTCATAAGTTAATAATTGTAGAACCAAGTTATACATACCTCATAAGTAGAGCTTCTATGTGATCCATGACTATGGATGAGTCTTTGTCTTCATGTCACCATGGTCATATGTTCTTGATCTAGAACTTGATTTGTCTTTCTTGATGTACCCTTCATGTTAGTGGACAACATTATCCTCATACAACAACACAGCGCATTAGTACAATCATAAGTGTCATACCCCTAATCAATGAATGTATTCACATGCATTCATACTTTTACTAGGGTGATAAGACAAGTCTAAAATTAATCAAGATTGTACTAACCTCAAATGAAGACAAACATATCATAAACTTAATCATGAACATATTTCAAAACATACCTGTATCTCTTCAAGTCATACCTATTGGGATTGCTTGTAATCTTCTTATGTAAGGCCTTATTCTCATCTCCCTCTGAAACTGGAACTTCTTCACTTATGTAGGTGTCCAATTCATTCTCTTCTAGGATTAACCCAATCCACTTTGATTTGCTGAAACTGGATTTGGAGCTGGATTAGGGTTTGTCAGAGAAACCCTAAAAATTCAAACTTTGAATTTCAAACTTCTGATTGGATGAAAATATGCGCCTTGCTGAGTTGATCAAGTTGGTATACTTCAATTTTGAAATCTCCAAAATTTGACCCCTCAAAATTGCCTTTGAAACTTTCGGATCTTCTGGTCAAAATCCAAAACTAGGGTTTGATAATGCCCAGGGTTATGCCCATCCAGAAGGTTTGATCTTGTGCTCTAAACTTTGATTTTTATGAGGAGCATCCAGCCGTGGTCACAGATTCCAAAAATTTCAACTTTTGCCGAAACCCTAATTTTCCACCTTTCCGATCAAGATCCCGAACTAGGGTTTGATAATGCCCGAGGTTCTACCAAACCAAAAACTTTGAAATTGGTCTCTAAATTTCGATTTTGCTGAGGAGAGAAATCCTATGCTAAGATCACTCCAAAATTCCACTTCTGTCAAAAGCCCTAATTTCCCGTAGTAGTGACAAGCCAAAAATGAGAATGCTCAGAATCCAATTCTATTTCACAGAAATATGTGCCTAATTGTTTCTGGTGCATCTATTAAATTTTGGATCCCTAGGGTCTGAAACTTTGACCTATGGTATCCTGACCTATCATATTTCCAACCCCATAGGTATGAACTCAAATGGATTCTCCCAGAGAGAGATATACCAAATGTCGCAACGTGACCTGTTTATGGGATTAAACAATATAGAAAACTTGTACGAAGTGTCACATGTCACTATTTCAACTTCGGCCTCTCAAACCAGGATCTATGAAACTACAGTCTATTCCCTAACTGTCACTTTTTACGGAATTCCATTTGGAGCTTCCTAGCCCGAGATATGACCTTTTTCCCAAGGTCACCTATTTAGGACTGCATTATGGAAGAGGCAGAAACCCTAACTTGTACGGATCATATCTCACACAGTACAATGAATATGAGGCTATACTTCAAACAAAAGGTACATGGACAATTCATATTAGACCTGTAGAAGTTTCAGATCCTGATCCTTCACCAAAATGGAGTTATAGCGAAAGTACCACGATGACTAGTTTTTACTATACCAAGCCCTAGCTTCCAATTTGTCGCAAGTGCAACAAGTGTTATAAATGCCATACCATGCCTTCCTTCAGGCTAGATCTGATACCATGTTAGTTTTTCAACATTTAATTCAATCTGATCTAGGATCTTAACTGAAAGAACAACATGTACATCATATCAAGCATAAGAGACAATAGACAAGAGACACAAAACATTTCATTGGGGAAAACCAAGAAGGTGAAAAACCCCGCAACTTCCTCAGAGATAGAATAAGCACCAATACAAAGATCAAAAAGATCAAAACCCAAGAGATATATGATTGCAGCAGCTAATCCTCCTCCACTTGTGCGCACTCCTCCTCTCTCTCACTAATGCGAAGTGAGTGAATGAGAGAATGTGTCAAATGAGAGAGTCACACTCTCTATTTATACTTTTACTTTCACTTGACCTTTACTCAACTAGTTCGGCCCCAACTTAACCACTTAACATAATGTTGACTGGGCCGACCCCACTAGGGTGGTCTAATAACCCTTTAACCCACATGACGCATATAGGCTTGACCCCATCAAGGTGGTCTAATAACCCATCAAGTATAAGTTACGACACATACAACATAACTTGCGACACTTGCAAGTACAATTGACGACACTTCCAATCGGAGGAATAATACATCTCCGTTGGGGATACAATAAAGTACAAATACAATATACAAGTGAATATCTTCTGAAGTTACAAATACATCAACATTTTTATCACTCCTAGCCACTGATGTGCCCTTGTTTTTATCATTGGAGCAAAAGTGCGCCTTATTCCACGTATTTAGGAGTTACTTCAATTAGTTAGTTGGTTGATGACTATGTTCATTGATTCACGGGATGATTGATCAATTAACTGATTGAAGCACTTAGATAGGCACCTATTGAGACTAGTTTGAGCTCCACTGACTACTGACAGCTCCTCATGCGCTCACATTGGAGTCTCCTTCCCTACATAAGTTCCCATGCACTCAGTTAGACTCATTTGACTGACTAGTTGACTTTTATGACCACTGCCACTGGTTTGGTTGATGTCTCCAACGATATCCAAGCTACTTACTGAGGATAATTCGAATGAACTTAGTGGAATTTGAATCTTACTTATTGTATTAAGTTATTATTCATTTTACAGATTGCCAACTTACAACTGATGTATGATACAACAATTGTTCTCCATTTTCTGTGTAATGAGTGATTATTGATTCAACATTTCTTCTTCTTCTCTCTACACTACATGAGTAAATTCTAGTGAGGTCTTCTATTGCTGAGTGATCCTAATCCTAAAATATCACATGGTATCGGAGCTGATAGCAGCTACTCGAATTGTAGCAGCAACAGTTGCAGCAATTCCTTGAGCAGCAGAAGCCTCTGAGTTTCCACAACAAATACTGGTGCTATTTCCTTGAATTCATTGGAGAAATCCAGTGAGGTCTATCCAGGTGTGAAGGACTTAGTCACATGTGCTCAGTGTCCTAAGGAAGTGTTCAATTCGAATTGCAATAGATCTTTTTTTCATAATTCTCATTTTTTTTGCAAGAATCTCCCTCTCTCAGCTTCGAATTCTTTAGTATCATGGATCTCAAGTTGAACTCATTCAACTACTTCGAATGGAAGGCTAAAACGGACATCTTCTTGAAGTCGAAGAGTCTTTCCAGAGTGGTGAATGGCTCTGCAGATGAGCCCACTGGAGCAGTAGAGAAATCCAAGTACTTAGACAAGCTTGATGAAGTAGTAGGACTACTGCTACTTAGCATTTATGAATATTTGTACTTTCATGTTATCGATTTGAAGACTCCAAAGGAGGTTTAGGGAAAGCTCGAATCCCTCCTTGGCCAGAAATATGATTTGAAGGGGTATAAACTAGAAAATGAGCTCATCTAAATGAGCCCAAGCAGTTTCTAAACTATCACTGAGTTTCTCAACAAATTCAAGAACTTGATTTCATAGTTGAAGAGGTATGGGATTGAGAAGGAAGAGAAACAACTCATCCTTGCCATTCTGTCGAAGCTAGGCCTTGATTATTTAGTGTTTGTTTCGACCTTCCAGTCAACAATATTGTCCATTCCAAAATGGAAATTCCCTTCACTTGAAGACTTCATCCAATCTCTAACTCTTGAGGAGGATAAGCTAGTACACATGGGAGTGATAAAAACCAAGTTGGATTCAGCTCTTGCAGCCACTGAGATGAGAAGAGAAAATGGAAAAGGGAAACAAAAAAATTATGATAAAAGTCGAATGATACAAAGCAAAAGGAGGCTCCTGTACAGTCAGATGCAGCCTCGAATCCTAACAAGGACAAGCACACTTAGAAGGAAAAATCCAAGTGCACATACTGTAATCAAGGATATCACCCGGAGAGATCATGTATGAATAAGACCATAGATCTCATGGCTTCACTTCTTGAAAAAAAATAATCTTATAGTACCTGCATGTGCTAGAAAGAAAGAGAGTGAACCATTTGGATCTGAGAACAAAGAGAGATGCCATTCCCTCATGGCAGGTGCATAAACTCTATCCTCCTTCATCAGAGATTATGGAGCATATCGGCATATGTCTTCCTCCAAGAATCTCTTCACTGGATTCGAAGATACTGTTGGACCATCCATTATGTTGGGGAATGATTCAGAGGTCTCCTCTGAGGGGATTGGAATTAGAATCAAACTAGATCATGGATACTTCTTGGATGTACTCTATGTCCCCACTCTCACTAATAATCTACTTTTAGTATATCAGATAACCCATACTGGAGAGCCCAAGAGGGTGATCTTCTCTCCAAATGAGGTCAAAATCCAAGACATGGTATTAGGTTCTACCATTGCAAAAGGTGTTGCAAATCATAAGTAAAAAATGTATGATTTCTCCCACTTCTTACCTGTCTCAAAGCAATCTGCTCTTCACACTCATGCAAATAAAGAGAGTATATTGTGGCATGAAATATTTGGGCATCTTAACTATCAATACTTGCAAAACATGCATACTAAAGGGATAGTTGTAGGGCTGCCCAAGATCAAGTTTTCTAAGGGAAACTGTCATGGTTGTTTGATTGGCAAGCATCCTGAGAAGAAATTTGAGAAGGGGAAGGAAAGGAGAGTCTCTCATCCTCTAGATCTGATTCATAGTGATGTTGCAGGGCCATTTCCAGATCTATCTTTAAACAAAGCAAGGTATATACTCACTTTTATTGATGATTATTCCAGATTTCATGGGTATACTTTCTTAGATTGAAGTCAGAAGTATTTGGATTCTTTAAGTTTTTCAAGTCTTCTGCAATTTTTTTTTCAGATAGAAATATCAAGGCCATTCGCACTGACAATGGAGGTGAGTACATAAAGGGTGACTTTCAAACCTTTTGTGCCGAAGAGGGGACTGAGATGCAACAAATTGTTCCCTATACACCACAACAAAATGGTTTTGCTGAAAGGAAGAACATAACATTGAAAGAAATGGCCACCTACATGCTAAAGTCGAAAGGGTTTCACCCAAGTCTTTGGGAAGAAGCCATTAACTGTGCCTCCTATCTTCAGAACAGAGCTCCTCACAAAGGACTCAAAGACATGAATCCTTTCGAAGCATGGATGGGATACAAACTGGATGTCTATCATCTTAGAGTATTTGGATCCAGAGCATGGGCAAGGATTCCAGATGAGAAAAGGAGAGCCATAGATCCACAAAGCAAAGAGTGTATAATGGTGGGTTATGCATTGAAAGCAAATGCCTACAAGCTTCTTGATCCTTCTACTATGACGACATTCCTTGATAGGAGTGTACATTTTGAGGAATGGCCTCTTCATGATGCTCATCCTGTTGAGCAAGAGAGCTTTCCTACTACACCTCCGCTACTTGATGAGCTCCAAGAGAGAGAATCTTCATCACATGACAGTTCAGATTCAAAGTATGAGAGTGATGATGATGACGAGTGAATGCTAGATCCAGATCCACAAGAACCTAAATATCTAGCAACTGATTCAGAAGATGAGCGAATGGGAGATCCAGTTCCACAAGAACTTGATGATCTCTCAACTGATGATCCTCCTCTTCCGAGAGGGGAAGCCACTACTCTCAGATCTGTCGGAGATCTTGTTGGTGATCCAACTGATCGACTGAGAACTAGATAAGATTATCAGAATGCAAGGTTTCATCCTTCTCACATTACTGATCCATTTCAGGTCAATCGATCCTTCTTTGGAAAAGAAGGACACTTGCCTCCTTCCGGGGTGAGTGATGATATGCTACATTAGCATCCTTTAGTCTATTTTTAGGGAGGGATTTCTTCCCACTGGGTTTTCCCTCTTTCCTCTTTTATTATTTATATTGTTGTACAGGGTGACCTTTGGTCTCAATCACCAGGGCCCTACTTTTTAGTTTTCATTTACTACCTCATAGTATAGCTTGCGGAGGGGTGTTAGAATATTCTCACCATCATTTTTGTATTTTGCATGCCTGCATGCATCTAGTCATCTGCATGCAATTGCATGCATCCAGTCATCAGTTTGGTGGTCTCCCAGCACCTAGTCCTTATTTTGCAGCCCCCAGGAGACTGTTTCTGCTAATTTTTATCCCTCCTAGCCATTGATGCGCCCTTGTTTTCATCACTGGATCACAAGTGCGCCTTATTCCACCTATTTAGGAGTTACTTCAGTTGGTTAGTTGGTTGATGAATCGGTTCCTTGATTCAGGGGATGATTGATCAGTTAACTGACTGAAGCACCTAGAGATATGCACCTACTGAGACTAGTTTGAGCTCCACTGAATACCGACAGCTCCTCATGAGATCACATTGGAGTCTCCTTCCCCACATCAGTTCCCATTCACTTAGTTAGACTCAGTTAGATTCATTTGAATGACTAGTTTAATTTTATGACCACTGCCATTGGTTTGGATGATGTCTCCAATGCTATCCAAGCTACACACTGAGGATAATTTGAATGACCTTAGTGGAATTCGAATATCATTCATTGTATTCAATTATTTTTCATTTTACAGAGTGGCAGCTTACAACTGATGTATGATACAACAATTTTTCTCCATTTTATGTGTAACGAGTGATTATTGATTCAACATTTCTTCTTCTTCTTTCTACACTACATGAGTGAATTCTAGTGAGGTCTGCTACTGCTGAGTGATCTTAATCCGAAAATATCACAAGAGTTTACCCATGATTTTCAGGAGAAATATAATTGTTACCAGTTGCTAAACACCACCCTTGAGAGTGATAAGTAAGATCTCTGATGTTCTTTCATTAAATACTTTTACCCAATTTGGACAATGTATTTTGTATGAATTTTAACTGTTGAGTAGGACGTGTTTTATTTTTCTCCATGTTCTACATTTTTCGAGTATGTAGAGTTGAGTACTAACAACTTGATATTTGTGATGAAAGCATATTTAATTTATATGCACTAACATGAAAATTTGGCATATGAATTCCATGTTACCGTCAGATTGGTGAACCTTCATTGGGTTCTAGTTATAGTCAAACCATACAATACTTAAATGATATATTTTGGTTTGTTGTGATCTCTATACCTGATTTGTTGATTTGAATGGTCTTATTTTCCAGGGAGGATTTTCATAAACTGGGAGTAGATTTGCAGTTTGCATAAGATAAAGGTGATGCACAATTATTTGCTACCTTTTCAGAACAAGTGAAGGAAGCTTACAGTCATTGTGATTGGGTAATTTTTTTACTCTATTTATCTCTGCTGTTAATTTGGACTAAATTTTAAAAACCGGAACTTCAATTTCCTAGAATGCAAATTATACAAGTAGAGCTCGCTGTTCATAGATTCTTCACAAGTATACTTGCACATTCTAGGCATATTTGATTTTAATATTTGATCTTTTGAGTTAATTTTCAATGAAGTTTCTTCTTTATGCTTGTTCAGACATTGATTTAGTTAGGTTTCATTTCCTACACTCGTCTTCCTGAACATTTAGAATATGGTCGCACCATTTAGAAAGACTTATAATATCCTTATATTTCTTAAGACATATGTACCTTGTATCGAGTGGATAACATTTATCCATTTTCTTAACCTAGAGAAATTTGTTTATACAAAGATATTAGTATATTACAATACACACATGATTACCTATGGAACTTGTCTTTTCCAATATGCATCGCGCATTTGGTCAGTGTTTTTGAACATGCCATGACTGTTGACAACTTTGGGTACATTTCTAATATCCTAATTCATCTTAATTTTAGTTTTATTTATTGGATGGCTATGCTTTCCACCTAATCCAATTAGCTATTCTTGCAATTCATGCAACCTATGGAGCTAAAGTAGCTAGATGTTCAAGGTTACATCCATTTTCAACCCCTTATCCTTCTGAACTCTACCAAAGTAATACTTATGGGTGTTTTGTTTTCCCAAAGTTTTCAAGTCGGGAATTTGAGTTAAAATGTTTTTGTTGTTGTAAATTTGTCTCTACTATTAAAATATACATAGGGAGTTTACAATTCCTTGGAGAGAGTAATGGCTAGTATAACTAGGCTCAACACTTGGTATTTAATTGTCCTAAACAAAGACCATTATTTGCAAGTTTCCAAGAACAACTGATTTTAAATTCATCTTCCTTGTATATCTAGGTATATTCAAGTGTGCTGTTGTGCATAATGGAAAAGGCCCACTGTTCTTTGAAAGAGTGTAATTTATGGTTCTTTTCCAAAAGGAATCAGAATGATCACTACTGCCAAAGCTAGAAGCTAATTCCCTTGGACTAGGGCCATTTCTGATATCTGCCTCAATGGGTGACACAATAGCTTTTTGTGTTTCATTCATTGGATATTGCTTGTTTTGGATGGCTACTTCCAAGGGAAGGCACTGACCTGGAATGAATTCATGTAGTAGCCTATTGTCAAACCTCTGTTTTGTTATCATGAAAGAAGATGGGATTTCATACATGTCATAGGATGCACTAGGCGCAACTATCATACCAAATTTTGATTGGATTGGATTAGATCCATAGTCCATGATTTGAATGTAACTCTTATTCGGGATCCCTATGACTTGGTTTCTCAACCCCCCTAGTGTATCATGCTTCATCGTACATTACACTTTTCCTGTCAGTATACTAACAATCACCTTTAATTGTGCAATCTTAGTTTAATTTTAAATGGCATTTCATTAACCTTTATCATCAATAATTTTCTTGATAATCACCACCTCTTGCTACATTTTCTCAACTACAGTCTCTTAAGGCATTCATATCATTGTTTTGCAACATGCCCTTTCCTTGATCTTGTCCCCGGAGCATTGTTTTCAACTGCAATTAAAAGACAAAAAGAAGATTGACCATACAATTTTCAATAGGAAATGAATTACATAAAAATATTCAGCATCTCTGTCCAAAGATGGGTTAAAGTGATTGCTCTAAAGTTTAATTGAATATAGTTTTTTTGTATTCCATATGTATCTCTTTGATAGGGTGTTTCCATCCTAACAGGATTATGAAGATGGCCGGTAAATAGTCCAACAAGAGGACTTGGGTTTTCGTAGCACTTATACATATCCAGAAAAACTGTTTAATTGATTCCATGTATCCACATTGTTTACCTTTGCCAAAGTTGAATACTCAGTTTCATGCTAACTAGAAGATTCTGATGGGGAATTCTCCATGTAAGGCATTGGCCTTTGTAACCCAAATTTATCCTCCAAATTAGTATATTTTTGTGCCCATTTGTCTTTATCACCATCCATACACCACTTGACATTTGTCCCATCATGAGTTTCCATCCAACTAGAGAAGTAGGAGATGATATCTCCAATTTTGAGAACTCTAAAATCTGGAGGAGTAGTCTATCAAAATAAAGTAAGCTAGGAAAAACATGACTGATAGAGAATAGAGTGTTTCCCTGTTGGTTATGAGAGAAAATAAAATAAAAGGTAGCATTTCATTGACATGCAGGGCTCATTATCTGACCTTTTGAAACATGGTCTCTCACCTAACGATACCCACATGTGAAATCTATAGCTTCCTTCCTTTATACCCATAGTGAATATAGATGACCACAGTTTGATAATACTTCAAGGATATACACTCAACAATAGTATATGATGTCGTGTAGGTGTCCAACTGATATTTTTACCATGTAGCAGCAACAAAATATAACTTACCTCAACTTAAGCATTCCCTCTTGACTGTGATGCGCCCTTCTTCTCCTTTGTCTCCCACAGAGTATTTCACACGTATTTCACCAAATTGTAATTCTATTGATCTACATCTATATCAACCCTGCAAGCTATCTTTTCAAAGTACATTTTACTAACAATAATATCAATACAAGCTGACAAATTAGGTGCGAAATCTACTAGATTGCAACTTCATATTGATATGCAATTTTTGCAAAATCTATACCATACCTTAAAAACACCATCAATTTCAAATAAAGTCCCATATAACCATACACTTTTATGAGTGATTCCTTCTCTCAAATCTATAATATCGACTCTCTTGTCTGTAATAGATCACATACATGTACTACAATATGCTCAGCCTATTGGTCCCTTCCAATTTGTCTCATCTTTTCATGATGAAATCAGTGGCTTCTCTCTGCTATTCTAGTAGGGTATTAAAAAGTATGGTTCAAAGACTTCAAACTTTAAATATTTTTGATCCTTCAATGTTCGTAGTTTGTGGACTATTTCACTATTGACACTCATTCAACTTAAAATATTATATGCATATGCAGTCACTAGGATTGTATTATGTTAAATTTGAATTTAACTACTGTAGAGAATTTCTGGGCGCTTTGCACAGGTGAGAAAGGTGTTGGAAAAAGTGGAAAGCCACTTCATTACAAGGGAAGCAAGTTCCATAGGATCATTCCTATCTTCACGATTCAAGGTGGGGATTTCACTCTCGGATATGGAAGAGGGGGAGAGTCAATATATGGAGCTAAATTTGTAGATGAGAAATTCAATCTCAAGCACACAGGACCATGCACGCTAATTTACATTTTTTCTTTTATTGTGACATCTGTCTGTTACTAGATGAGTGAACTGTTACCAAGTAGAGGAGGTATGCAAATTATAGATACCAAAAAAGTAAAGGAAATATTCTTCAACATTTCTGATACATTATATATGGCATGCCACTATATATAAAAATGCTTAAAACACAAATAAGATGATTTTTTCTCTGGAAAATTAGCATATAGTCTTTGCAGCTTTGTTTATAAATCTTACAATGAAATGAATTAATACCTATTTTGATATTAACTTATGTCGAAATGGATCTATCTCTAGTGTCATCTGAAGGAGAACATAATTTCATATAAACTAAACATCAGTGAACAAAAATCAAGCCACTCAGCATACATGGAGTTTTTAATAGAAAAATGTGGAAAACCACAACGACCATGCATCTCATAGAACATAACCTATTGGTGTCCTAGAGAAATAATATAGATGGTTCCTTCAGGTTTTTCTTGTATTTGCGAATGCGAAAGTGGTTTTTGTTTTCTGTGCTTTTGTGAAATGGTAGGAAAACCATTAAGACAATTTTAGGAAAAAATGTATCTCTATGTTCTCATTTGATTTGTTTTGTTTCTTTTTTTGAGATGTTACATGGTTGGGTAATGATGACTTGGGAGTATTAGATGCCAAAACAAGGATTGCTTTATACATTTATGATTTTATTTGTTTTATTTACTATACATTTCATGAATTTTAGCTTGAGTTTTTCTCAGTCAATCATGGTAGCGATAAACCTGATTATGAAGGCTCCTAAAAGCATCGTAAAAAATATGTCAATTATATTAATACCTTATTTGTTTTCTCTGATTCCCATCAATAGTTACTAGGAAGAATATTGTAAAGTGTGAGACATCCCCTTGCAGTGTGCAAAAAATGAGCTAAGAATCACAATTTTTAAAACTTGAACGAAATGACTTTCCTGTTGAAAATGATCTTAGTTGTCTAGTCTTGTAAATTTATGCTTTAGATTGCTTATCTTCAAACATAGATAAACAAGAAAATGCATATAATAAAAACAAACAATCATGATCATTTCAATATTGCTAAAGAGGAAACACCCAAACTTGCAAATAATAGTCTTACGACATCTTTTCATGCAAGATAAGTAAAATACAATGAGTGTTCCAAAAATAGACCACAAAGACTGGTTATAATTTGGGAAATGAAAAATCAACAACACAGGAGCTAATACAAATAAATCCAACTATTGACATTACCTTAAGGCTACTTGTTTAATATTGAAATGTTATGACTCATGGTGAGCCTTTCAAGAACTTAACTAAAATTCAAGGTGGGAGAATAGGAATAAGCTACACAAAATGCTTGTTGTAACAAATGATTGCAATGTTGAAAAAGGCCTAACCAAACTAAAATGACAACAACACATTTACTCAATATTCTTCAAAATTCTCTAGAGAGCTACTTGAATAAGTTAGGACCTTATTAAATATGAGATATCATGCAAAATATTGAAAAACAACTATCAGAGATGACAACTAAGACGACAAAGAAAGTGATGAAAATTGTTGAATATGGGTCATGGATTTGAAATCAATAAAATATATAGCAGCGGTCAAGCACATTTACATCTGGCCAACAACAATTAATCAACATTAAAGTATAAATTAGATTGAACGATCTGTATAAAAATATTCCGAGCTCCAAATTTTCTCTCCAAAGTTCTATTCTACAAAATTATGCTCTCTAGATAATGAAAGGTGAACATTGAGATAAGTTAAGGTTTCTAATACTTTTGTAGAAATAGTGGAGGCCTGGTATTGTAAAGCACCAATTGATTTATGGGAAGGTGAGGTCCCTGCTCTGCACGTTTCCTCCAAAACTAGCATCGCAGTTTTTGCTTTTTTATTTGTTTCATGCAACAATAATTTCCTGTTGCAGGAAACATACCCCTATATTTGGGATCTGTTTCATGCTACAAGAAACAATGAATGGTGATGATGTGGAAGCTGTGGTGCATGCATGTGATCTTGCTGCTGAGTGGCATCATACCTTCCACTCTGATGTTGTTGTGGATGTTGTTTATTACTATAGGTTTGGACACAATGAGATCGATGAGCCATCTTTTACATAACCTAAAATGTATAAGGTAAGTAGTTCTTTCCCTTCATAAAATGCACGGTAAGTGATGCTTATTGAGGTTAAAGTAGGATGCAGTAAAAGCATAATAATTGCAGTGTAGAATAACGTGGATTTAAAATGTATTATAAGAGTTATTTGTCATTTGTTCAAGCATATTACATGAGTTATTTTTTGTACTTTCAAAGTGTTAGCACTAATTTTTATATCCAAACCATTTTTACTAGAATGTCAACCAATTGAGAAGAGCACACACAGATGGGCCATCACAACTTTTGGTTTTGTACTTGAATAGTTTTAAGTCATTTTTCTTTGAATGTAAACTGATAATGCAGGAAAAACATGAAAATATGGCAGATATAATAAACAATGAACATTATAAATCAACTAATTTTAGTAGGAAACAATCCTCAAATTCTTGGTTCCATATACATTTGGATTCATCGAGACAGTCTCTTCCAATAATGGAAACCCTATTCAAATGGGATATGCAACTGAGATAGTCACTTCCATTAATGCCAACTGCATTCAGTACATCCTTCCATCTATTCTTATGCAAAAAATTACATAAATTTCTCAACCCTTTTAAACAGTGAAATCAATCCAACTTCATCATTCTAAATATCACCCATAAATGTTTGTTATAAATGAAATCGTATTGTCTAGAATTACCCTTAGCTTATTATTATCTAATATGTATCCAGATACACATGGAACTTGCAAACCTAAAAGAGAATTTGTAAAATATTTATCCTTTGTGCTCCATAGTAAGGATTTAAGTACTAATTGCTGCAATTCAGGCCACATGTTCTGTAGGTGTACTCAGACCATCTACAATTCACTTTATCCTTGCTTCCTCACTTAGAGATACAAATCCCTATCTATACTAACCTCTATGAGCTAGAACTACAAATAATGGATGGATTGTTGAAGCATGAACACTAGTGATGATTAATTCAGATGATTAGACATATAGGTGTTTGCTGTTAAATTTTATATACCTCTTCGTTCTCTATGCTCAACTCCCCTCAATTGATTGTCCTCATCTCATGATAGCCATGAAAATCTCTTAGTTCAGATATATTCTTCAAGCCATAGAATAGATTTAGTGTGCCAAGCATCTCAATATCCATACCTATGCAAGTCATCTATGTAGGCTTGGTGTTCCCTGTACATATGACTCTACAATTGTTGGTAATACTCATCATGACTCTACAATACAACTGCATTCTTGATTTTTGAGAGATTTTGGAAAAAGAAGGTTATCATTAACATGACCCTTTTTGGTGACTATTGGGTAATATTTGTTTCTTACCAAGGTATGTGACCCTTTTCTAGAATTTGGCAAGATGGTGTTAATTGTTGGAAATTTTATTCTCATATCAATCCATAAGGAATTCTATTTAAGGGTTCTAGATCAATGGTAGAGAACCTACCTTATAGGCATGAGGTTGGTGGTTTGATTCCTCCATGCCCTATATATATTCTGAAACCACTAAAAAGAGATAAATGACTAAAAAAATGACCAAAATTTGCACATAAACGACCACCAGTACAACATAAGAGATAAGTGACCAAACAAATGACCAACATATGCATATAAATGACCACTTTTGAGTTGGCGATCGTTGGTAGAAAATTAGCAGTCATTTATCACGTGACAAAAAATGTGGTCATAAAGTTGGTCATTAGTTGTGACAATTAATGACCAAATATATGACCAAATTAATGACGAAATATACAACCAAATATATGAACACAAGATAAGCTATAAATGACCAAGCTAAATATGACCACATTTTTGGTTACGTGATAAATGACCGCTAATTTGCTACCAGTGGTCACCAACTCAAAAGTGGTCATTTATATGCGGATTTTGGTTGCTTTTTTGGTCATTTATCTCTCATTTTGTACTAGTGTAAGTTTCTTTATGCCATGGATGACCCAGTTGCATTAGGAATGTAAGATCATTAGATATGAACCATTAGCGCATTAGAAGGTGATCAGAGGTTATCATATGGGAGCCTCACGTGAACGAATCAGATCAGATTGTGCAAGTCCAATAGGATGATCATGACCATCCATGCAGAATGGAGGTGATCACGCTTTATGGTGAAGGGTGTTAGTCCTAAAAATGTCACACCAAAATTTTTCCTTTCCCTGTTTCTTTTTGAGTCTAAGAGATCCATATTGAGTCCATCTTGGTAGTTGAATTGTTAATCCTTAGAGTAATTTTTGGTTTGTTTGCAATGTATTTTTGTTTCAATTGATGGTTTAACCCTAGCTCTAATATCTTCAAATAATCTCTCCTAGTATCTTTGTTCGTTTAATAATTGTGTAGGTTTTAGAACTAACTCAAAAGGCTAAGTTTCAAGTGCCAAATACCAAAGGTTGGATATTTTAAAGATTCTGGCAGTGAAATCCAAAACCTTTCTTATTATGTGTGCTGTTGGAAAAGCTCAAAATTGTAAAAGTTGAATCTTATTAATTAATATGTGATAAATCACATATTTTTCATTCATTACTTGATACGACGTTATCCCATCTCAATTTATTATTGCATTTGTCCTATTTTGATTTGTAATTGGTTATGAGATTGTCAGTTGGTTTCCCGAGTTTCCATGTACATTTCTTCCAGTTCATTTTCTAAATTAAAGAAGCAACTTCTTGTTGAACCTTGTTTGGATACAGTTGCTCTGTTGTGTTTCCCTAAGCAATCATTTTAAAGAGATGAAAAGAGCAAGTGAAAATATTCATAGGTTCGAACCTCAGACTACAGACTGGTCAAGAACGCTGCTTGAATGTCCTCTAAAGATAAAGAAAGCAAGATGGTACTCTTTATGTGAAAGGATAAAATGGTATAAAATTCAAGTTATGTAGAAATTCACCTTGAATTTTGATAGTTCAATGGTTGATTTTGGTACTATTGAGGCCTCGGGTGTGCAAGGTGTGCAAAGTGCTGGAATGGGTTCAAAGGATCACAACAGAGGAAGACAACCCAACCAAAGGCTTCAGATAATCCTACGCAAGTATTACCCTCTTCCTACTGGCTCAAAACGGTCTTCTGGCAATTTTGGAAAATTACTATTTTTAGCAGCTTTTCGGGTCATGAACTTCCGGAGCCATTTTGAGGCCCTAAACGATGTTTTTTCGGCGTCGAATTCTTGAGCAAGTATGAGTACTGCGTGCCTACCACTTTTGCATGCCGAAATCGATTTTGCCATATATTTTTGTAGCCATTCAATAGATCTCTCCAACGAGCTATTGTGCGCCCCAAACAGAGATTGTATGCAAGAGTTACGCCCCCAGGAAGTTGATGTACTAACTTACCCAAACGGGTCCCACATGAATTTTGGCGCTTCATCTCCTAGGGTTAGGTTTTTGGATGTTTGGGATTCTTTCCCTCATGCTTATGATAAATAGGCCCTTTTTTCCTCTCTTTGTATTCATCTTGGCACGAATGAGCATAGCAGCCACACATCTCTTCTCAGAGATAGCTACCACCATTCTAGCTATTGTATTTTACAGTCTGTTCTATTTTCGTTATTTAATAGAATATGTGTTTACTGTATTACTGTGTTCTTTGCAATGTATCTGTGTATGCGAATATATATATGTTATCTTATTTCATTCCTGCATAAATCAGGATTAGTGGTATCAGAGCAATCTGCTCTTTGATTGTTTCTCGGTGCATGTCCCCGACGAGGTCAGGATACAGAGAGTTGGGTCTCGAGCTAGTTTCACTTGGGGAAGATCACTTTCGCCGCCCCAAACGGCCTCCCATGGCGGACGAAAAGAGAGACGATGGAGTAGTAGATCCTATCAAGTTGTTGCTCGAGGAAGCCCTCGCACGACAGAGGAATGAGATGATGGATAATTTTTCCCAAATCCTTCGACGCATGCTGACGACGACAGATACACCTTCAACAAGCAGCCGTTTCGGAGATGCGACTCCTTTCAAGGTACAAATTAATTTTGATATCCCTTTATTTGAAGGCTAGATCGATGCCGATGCCCTAGATAAATGGTTGAATCTACTAGAAGGGTACTTCTCTGTCCACAAATTTTTCGATAGGGAAAAGATCATCTTTGTGTTCCCCAAGGCCGTCCCCCATGTCAAAAATTGGTGGGAAACTTATTGTGAGCAAAAATCATCAGACGAGTCTCGATTGTTTAAATATACCAATCCCACTTGGGCCTCTTTTATAGATGTTGTCAGGGAACAATATTACCCTATTGGAAACTATGATGACCAGTACACAAAATGGACCATTCTGCACCAAGAGAGGGACCAAACGGTGTCGGAGTACACCAAAAAATTTCATACCTTGCGCACAAAGCTAGGTATCAAGGACTCCGAGCGGCACCTAGTACTAAAATATCGCAGTGGCCTACACTGGTACATATGAACAGAGATGGATTTCCTGGAAATATCTTCACTCAGATCCGCCTATCGATATGCTGTCAAAATCGAGCAAAAAGTTCAGCAAAAGAATAAGCGTGACTTCGGACCTGCGCAGAAGCAGGGCAAGGGAAACTCTGGCTCGCAGAACACGGGGCAGGGAAAGGAGAACCAGTTGCAACCACAAGCAAAGAAGGGTAATGAAAAGACAAAGAAGGACACTGGGAAGTGGTGCGAGTTCCACAAAATCCCCTGGCACAACACTGATGAATGTTTCTCAAAATAGTCATTGGTGGCTGAGATCAAAGCTTCAGAATCAGAACCCAGTTCTGATTCTGAATCAGAACCTAATTTTACAGCTGCGCGAAAAGGGAAGCAGATCATTGACGCAGAACCCAGTGTCGTTGTTTCCACCACGTAGATTCAACCAGAGGAACCTGAAGAGTCGGAGGCAGAGGAGCGCCTTTTCCACTCACAGATGTGGGTGAAGGGAATTCCCCTGCACTTTGTTGTGGACAACAGCAGCCAGAAGAACCTGATCTCAGCAAAAGTCATTAAGAGATTGGAGCTACCAATAACAACACACCCACAACCATACACCATTGGATCGCTAAGCCAAGGACGAGGGATCTGCGTCAGTCACCAATGTCGCCTACCATATGGCATCAAGACCTTCAAAGATGAGGTATTGTTTGATGTGGGCCCATTTGAAGTATGTGATGTTATTTTAGGATAGCCATATATGTGGAAGCGTCATGCTGTATATGAATCATGACCTTGCAGTGTCATTGTCACTTTGGGAGGACAACTCTATCGGATACCAGCGATAGTTGCACCTACCCCAACCAAGCAGGGAAGGAAGATAATCTCCCACACTGGGAAATTTTCCCTATTCGCAATTTCCACTGAAGGAGAACATCAGATCGCAGAGACATCCACAACCTCTTCCCATTATCCCCCTACTCAGTAGAAATAAGAAAAACAAAAGTTCAGTGCAGCATCGCCTATTCGAGTACCTTTGCAATGCAAGGCCACGCATTCAAGGTGCTTCCCCAAAAAGAAACCATCCACACCAGTGCATACCAAGGATACCACAACAACCAAAACTGTTGAACAGCTCCAGCGCAGCCAACAACAACAATTACAACCCTCTAAAGATTTCAAAGAAAGGCAACCTTTTTGCTTCAGCAAACGCCGCACCAGGAGCTCAACTCAACACACAGTTGGACATATGATAAGGGATTTAATGCAATGGATACCATTGTTTCCTAAGGAGGGAGGATTGATCCAGGTGGATATCGGTGGCTGCCCACCTCTTCCTACTGGCTCAAAATAGTCTTCTAGCAATTTTGGCAAATTACTACTTTTAGCAGCTTTTTGGGTCCTGAACTTCCGGAGCCATTTTGAGGCCCTAAACGACATTTTTTCGGCGTCGAATTCTCGAGCAGGTATGGGTATTGCGCTCCTAGTACTATTGCGTGCAGGACTTGATATTTGCCATATCTTTTTGTATCCATTCAATAGATCTCTCCAACGAGCTATTGTGCACCACAAATGGAGATCGTATGCAAGAGTTATGACCCCAGGAAGTTGATGTACTAACTTACCCAAACGGGGCCCACATGAATTTTGGTGCTTCATCTCCTAGGGTTAGGTTTTTGGATGTTTGGGATTCTTTCCCTTATGCTTATAATAAATAGGCCCTTTCAGCCTCTATTTGAATTCATCTTTACACGAATGAGCATAGCGGCCACATCTCTTCTCAGAGATAGCTACCACCATTCTAGCTATTGTATTTTACAGTCTATTCTATTTCCGCTATTTAATAGAATATGTGTTTACTGTATCATTGTTTTCTTTGCAATGTATCTGTGTATGTGAATATATATATATGCTATCTTATTTCGTTCCTGCATAAATCCAGATCAGTTTGGGATGGTGATCTCCCACAAATACAAAGGCTTCCGTTGGCACTTATGGTTTTGATCCTAAAAGGATCTGTCTTCCGAAAAGGAAAACAAAGTGTGTTTAGTTAGGAAACAAACCTACCTAGAAAGGGAAATCTAAACTAAGTTAGAACTACTCTTAAAAGGTGTCTTGTTTGTATTGCAGATTAACTTGATGTGAAATGAATAAGTGTGTTCATCTACTTAACAAAAATGTGAAGAAGATAAATTCCTTATTTGCTTAAATCACAACCAATCAATTAAAATTAATTGAATCCAATATTAAGTGTTTGAACTCATTCAAGATTAACCTGTAACTTATATGTCAATTGAAAAATTAACATAGATTCAGATTCACTGTAAATCATTTGCAAAAATCGATAAAATGTTTTAGTTGAAGAAATTAAATTAAAAATAATACATACACAGATAAAAAAAAGGAGAAACCCAGATCATAGATCCATGTATCAAATTTTAGTTGCAAATGGATTAAACAATGTAGATAATAGTCTGAAATAGAAATCAATATTTATCAAATAAACTTGATCAATGAACAAAAGATGATGCAAGAGAATAAATTTACTGCATTAATGAAAGTCTGTAAGAAATTACAAGCTCAACACAAAATAGAGCATCTCCAGTCTTCTTCTATCAATTTCTACCCCAAAATGATCCTCCCTGGTCTAGGAGAACCCTACCCTTTAAATAGTAAATTACAAAAATATTACAAAGGATAAATTCCCCTTAAACAGGGATTACAAAATCAGAAAATCCTATCTAGTGAGGAAATCTTCCCACTTGTCCCAAACTTCCATCAACTCATCTATATCTGGATAGTGAGGAGATTCGATCCCCAGCTGGGAATAACACATGAATCCCTCAACCTCATGTTTAGCTATTTTATTCCATGTGCAGATGAACATGTAGATTTTAGCCTCCATAGAAACAAGTTGCTTGATCAACCAATCCACGTCTTCAATTTGGATGTGGTCAATCTGCAGGATTTTCTCCTTTACTTGATCAAAACGAATTTAGACTTTCTCAATCATCAGTTTTGGCAGATCTACCTCCTCGATGAGCCCCATTGTAGGGAATGCCAATATCTCCATGAGAGTTTCTGAAGCATACCATATTTTTTGGAAAAGGGCTTGAGCCTGGTTGATAGTATCCTGTATCATCCTGATGACATTGTCCCAAGCTCGTACAACAATTCTGATCCTTCTGAATTTGACGCTTCCCAACTCAGGAATATCAGCTGGCCTATCTTCAATATACTTCTGCTAGTCTATAATGTCTTCTACAGCTTTAGAAGCCAGTTTAGTTTTCTCCAATTGTTGGGATAAGGTGTCAGACAGCTTGACAAAGGCGATGAAAGTCTCATGGATTTCACCCAAGGTAGTAAACAGTTTAGCTACAAGTTGATGATGTTCTAGGTTGACTTGATAAGCTAGGTCCCTGAATTCTTTCTCTGAAAACATAGAAAACACATAGGAGGCTGCATTTGCAGTTGCATCCTCAAGTTGCCTTTTAAGTTCAACAATTCTTTCCTCCTTGGCATCCTTTTCTATTTCTGCATCATTTAGTTTAGATTGGAGAGAATAATTCTACAACTGCAAATCTTCCAACTTGTCTTCAAATAGATTCCTCAGATCTTGAACATAATCCTCATGCTCATCTTTGTTTTTTGTCAATTTCTCTTGAAGGTTCTTCAGTTCTTTTTTTTTCAAGTCAATTTCCCTGTTCAGGGTTTTTACTGAATCCAAACTGGCTCTTGCAAATGCACCCAAGGCTTGAGCTGCATCCACTGCTTTTTCCTGGATATTATTAGACTGGTAAGCCCAAATTACTTGATCAGGAATGGGTGCCTCCAATCCTCCATGATCTCTGCTTCTCTTTTTTACTATCTTCACAATTGATTTGGTTGCTTGACTGTAAAAGTAGTCCCCCAGAGGCACAATAACATCATCTTCAAAGGTATCCACCACATTAGTGGATGATGTAGTCACATGTGTTGTTGTAACCAAAAGGGGTGTTTGGGTGATAGTAGGGCTAGGAATAGTCACAACAACTTGAGATGAGGTTTGGGAAGAAGGGGAAGCTTCACTGGTTAATGGTATAGTGGCTGATGAAGGAATGGAAGCAAGAAATTCTTGTGGTGGATCTTGAGTATTAAGAACTGATGGTGAAGAAAGGGGTAAGGGGTCTGGAGCATTAGTAGCATAGGGTAATGCAGAGGATGAAGGTGATTGCAGGGGGACAGTCGAAGACTGGAATTATGCAGTGGTTGAAGGGGAGATAGGGAGTGGAACTGTTGAAGGTGGAGGTGTAGGAGTGAACAATGCATCAAACAACTGAGACATGGTTGTTCGAGGTGATACCTCAGCAGTGATAACAGGAGGAACTTCTGTTGAATTAAGTGATGTGACTGCAGTTATTACATCAAGAATAAAAGAAACTTGAGATAAACCTTCACCCGAGACAGGTTCTTCCATAGTTATAGTGTCCAGGAGATCTGAGACTGCCTGTGAACCTTCAGCGATTTCTTCTAACACAGGTACAGGAGAAATTACTTCACCCTCTTCATCACTATCAATATCAAAAGTAGGAATCTGAGAAGAATCAGTTATGAGCTTTTGTCTCTTTACTGGATTATTAACCACAATTACCTGTACATCACTAACTGAGCTAGGTGTTTTGAATTCTTTGGTATGCAGTGCTGAAGTCATTTGTGCTAGTTCTTTCTTGGCTTGCTGGGACGTTTGAAGTAATTCTTTGTACTTTTCAGAAATCTTCAGTTGTGGAGGATTCTCCATAGGTCCTTTGCCCTTATCACCATTGGGATAAGTCAACATGAGAGGAGTTTTAGATTTTTGAGCCTCCTTCTCTTCTTTTTCCCTTCTTACTTGCTCTATCAAATAAAATTCCATTTTCCTATAGCTAAAGACCTTGTCTTTGAGCTCTTTCTAGTAAAGCAAAATCTGGCTCTGTTCATCCTTGCTTTTAGCATTTGCCAGGACTTCAGAAAAAGTGTCAACTCCCAAGTAGATGGATTCATCTGGGAGATCTTCATGTTCATAGCTCATCCTCATGTGATTGTGCTTGAAATGAGCATCCAAGAATTTCTTAGGACCATGTCTTCTTTTAGGAGCATATCCAAGTTTCAGAGAAGCAATTTTGTTACCCAATACTTGAGCCCAGCTAGAAGTAGCGATAGAAAAATGTCCAAGGTTCAAGGGAAATTTGGGCCATCCTCTCCTCTTAGGACCTGTAGGTTTGAGGTAAACCCCTTGAATAACAGTCTAATAGGATACTTCTTCAATCAGCAGCCTATCTAGAACAATTCTAGGCAACAAGTGAGCAACACTGCTTCCCCAAATCCTAACATAAGAGAAGGATTCCCCTACATACCAATCCCCAATTGTAGCAATGTAAAGCTTACCATCAACTGAGAAAGCTGGTGCATCTTCCTTAAATATATTGAGATAAATGGTGCCAAGGAAATGATCACAAATGTCATATAACAGAGGCACATAGTTATCCTCCCACAGTGCAGAATGATATATATGAACAGGAGGAGAAACAAAGGTCCAATTCCACCCCATGTTGGGATACTGAAATTCAACATAGAACACATCCATCACATAGGATGAAAGAAAGAAAGAAGGTTTATGTGTGGCAGGGGACTTCTGGTACTTTTAAATTCCAGCTTTAAGCTCCAAAGATAGAATAGAAGGCCAAGGAAAAGATTCACCTATAGTCAAGACATGATGAGACACAGGAGCCCATTCGGCTTTAAAAATTGAGGAATTAGGAAGGAAATACAATAGAGAAAGCATAGCTTCCAATAAAGAGTAGCATTCTTTAAACCATGACACTGGGTATAAATTATCATGCCTGCGCATGAATCTGGCTGGTTTGTGCATCCAGGAGTTGATTATCTCATTGAAGTTAAACTTGGTGTTTGCAGACTGTAGGAATGTGGCATTGAGGATCTGCATAGCTGGCCCAAGGGAAAATTCCCTGATAAATACCTCAGGACGAAATGTAGTTAACTGGGAGCCTGCGCTATCATTGAATGAGCGATCTTTAGGGTTAGCATGTTGTACTATCCACTTCACCGCATCAGTATAAGGAAATATGGCAGGTCTAGTAGCAATTGCATGATGCTGGGAGTTCCTAATCTTCTCATAGGCCTGACGATCATTCTCAATGTCGGATAGGTCATCATTGTCTAATATGGAAAATATTTTAGACCAGTCCACCTGATAGGTTTCAGTGATTTTGCCACTGGTTTCTAAGAAGATGCCAAAATTTGGGTCCTTGTTCAATTGGTCTTTCAGGGAAGTCTTAGAATGTGTGCTGCGCAACATGTTTGTAGACTGAAGAAATTATGACGAATGAAGGGACGAGAATATAAAACAATCCAAAATGATTAAAACTATAAATAACTGAAGAAAGAAACAGATACAACTAACCTACTTCAGCTGAAAATGGCGGGAAAAGGACCGCTGGTAAAAACTCACAATAGAATTCAAGCAGCAGGGTAATTTTCCGAATTCGAAAATGATAAAGAAAAACAAGAAAGATGACCTATTTAATAAATCGAACGGGTAAAATCTCAGCCGTCGGATCTAAACCAATTAACAGATAAGATCAGTTATTAAGATATGCTGGGAACAAATTGCGGGGCTTGGTTTCACAGGTATGTACATCATCTCCGCAATCCACAGCTACAGGTTGCGGGTTGTGGGATCGAAACCATGCTTATTGAATGAAAATATAATTCCACAATCCGTAATCGGCGAGTTGCGGGTTGCGGGATTACAAAGTTCAAAAATTTTATTCAACAGCTTCCCGCAATCCGCAATTGCGGGTTGTGGGATGCGAGAACGCAAACAACCTTTAATATGAAATAAACTTTCCGCAATTCGCATTTGCGGGTTGCAGGATGACAAAATTATGAAAAAGAAAACAAGGCCCCCCTGCAATCTGCAATTGCGGGATTGCGAACTGAAAAATGACCTTTTGGAAGAATTCAAGGCTTCCCACAACTTCAACAAAATAGTGAAAAAACTAAGAATTTTCAAAGGAAAAACTCTAAATTCAATCAAAAAAATGCAAAGGCATGAAATCCTAATAAAGATGATAAAATACCATAATGACAGAGGGACTTAAAGCATTACCTTTGCATAAAAAATAAAGGTGGGGCTCCCATGTTCCATTAGAACATGGGATCTTTTGTACCTACAACAAATGGCGACTGACTGGGATGAACCAGTTATCTCTATAAATAAAAATTTAGTCAAAGAAAACATGTCAGTCTAGTAAATATTCCAACCTGAAATTTTAGAAGATGATCATAAAGAAATACAAACAACAAGCAGAGTTCACCATATGATTGATATAATCCCATCTCTTAATCATTAAAAATGATGCAAATCTGATAAGGAGATGTAATAAATAACATGAGCTCATTACCAATATGCAATCATGAGAAGCCAGCTTGAGTTGAACCTGGAGGAAAACTTAGAACTGCTCTGGATATCCAAATTGCAGACCACCTTGATTTATTAATTGCTTTATTTATATACAAATAGTTCTTTTGGAAATACATACATTTTTTATATCCTCTCTTTTTTTGTCTTTTTTTTTTTATATTTCTCTTTTCTTTTGAAACAAAATAGAAAACTGTACATAAAAGCTTGTTGATATAAGACCATTTCCTTGACTTGGTAATCAGATGTTAGCAGTGCCATTCATAGACCTGATCTAGAAATTGAACAAGCTAGCTCGGTAAGGAGACTCCTTGTCTTCCTGCTGTGAAACTGAAAGAAACTATCATGGCTTGGTGACCACATAATGATAATTTCAGTCCAAAATCAAACCCATGATCATGGTAGGGATGGCTTGTGATAAGACCCCCCTGTCCTCATATACAACAAGTGTCTTATAAAATAAAAACAAAGATCTATTAGAGTGTAAATTACAAGACACTACCATGGCTTGGTGACCATATAACAGTAGTGTTACTCATCAGTGCTTTGCAGATAATGAATGGACCGACCTGTAATAGGATCTTCCACCTTTCAGCAGAAATTGAAATTCATCTCCCAAGTTTGGTAGCTTGATGTGAAGATGTCATTCCACTAAGCACCTATGAACCTAATGATCTAGCTTATGATAAGACCCCCCATCTTGCAATCTACTATTATTAATAAATTTTTATCAAAGTGACTGTAATAGGATCCATAGCAGATAAAGCTGAACAGGTTATTAAGATATGTTGCTCCACCAATGAGACATACGATAAGAAACACCAGTAATTCTCCATACCTCAATTAAACAAATAAAACATGTGTAAATATAGATCAAGGTGGGAAGGTATAAATCAAGGCTCTGCAGTTATTGATTGTAACTCCTATACAAAACAAGTTCTGTCTCAGGCTGAAAAAAGCTAAACTGACCGTGTATTCTAAGAACTTTCAAACTGTGTCAATCTTGAGACAAACTAATTGATCAACCATTGCCAAATGTTCACGGGAGTTATTCAATCACAAGAAATAATATGAAAGGAAAAAGCAATCAAATCAAAAGAAAAAAAACACACAAAACTTCTGTACAAAAAGCATCAAGTTGTTCAGACAAAATACTTCTTGAGTAGAGAAACATTCACTGGATAAGTGTCAATGACACCCTCCAGTGTCTGCAACCGAACAGTACCAGGACCAATCTTTTCTGTAATAATGATAGGTCCTAGCTGCCAAAGGCGTTGAAATTTGGTGTATTCATTTTTGTCCTTATGTTGTTTATCCCATCTCAATACCAAATCTCCTATTGAAAATTCCCTGTCAGAGGAGGATTTCTCATCGAACCATCTTTTAACCATTTGCTGATGTTGATAGAGTTTGTTCTTAGCCTTTTCCCTGTCTTCCTCCAACTTAAGCAATGTATCAATTCTCTGCTGAAGAGGAGAGGAATCGTCTTCTTGAATGGATTGGGCTAGTTGTAGTGAGGGAATGATACGGTTAGATGGTAGGATGGCTTCCTTTCCATAGACTAGACAATAGGGAGAGTTTCCAATAGCTTCCTTTGGAGTAACTCGGGTTGCCCAAAGAGCATTGCAAAGCTGTGTGTGCCAATATTTGTGATGAGAGGCTACTGTCTTCTTCAAAATATTTATCAGGTTCTTGTTAGAAGATTCAACAAGCCCATTACCCTGTGGATAATAATTGGCAAATTTTTTTAGTTTGATCCCTTTTTCAAGGGCATACTGTGTGAGATCAATTGAGAAAAAGTAAGATGCATTGTCAAAGACAAGATACTTAGGAGCACCAAACCTTGTAACTATCTGACTGTCGAGGAAGGAAATTACTTGGTTTGTGTTGCACTGCGTAAGAGGGACTGCCTCTACCCATCTGGTAAAGTATTCAGTTGCTGTCAGGATATACCTATGTTGTAGGGAGGAAACATGATTAATTGGCCCAACAAAATCCAGTCCCCATTCACGCTGAAATGGAAACTGAACTGTTACTGGCTACAAAGGAAAAGTAGGTTTTTTGAATTTACCTACACACTTCTGACATGGTTCACACCTTCTAACATGAGCATAGGCATCTTTAAATAGAGTAGGCCAATAATATCCAGATCTGAGAATCTTTTCTGCTGTGGTTTCACTTGAAAAATGGCCTCTAGCAGGTCCTGCATGAAATTGTAAAAGAATGTCATCAGTCTCATTTCTCTCCAAGCATCTAAGGAAAACTCCATCGTAATTTTTTCTAAACAAAACTCCATTAATAAATTGATAAGGAGAAGCCTTTAATATAAAAGCTCTGCATTTTTTGAAGTCAAGGGTTTCAGGAGCAAACCCATGGTTTAGAAAAAACTTAATATGATCATACCATTCAGATGTTGGAGTATTTATGGCATTAACAGAACCTATAGGAACATTTTCCTCCTGCTCCCATTCAATCTGCTGCTGAATAGGATCGTTTGACTGAGAAGTAAGTAGGCACAAACCTTGTCCTTTTACAATCTTCGTTGGCCTGATTTCTAGGTCGTATTCCTGCAAAGTTGTCATCCAAGAGGCTCTTTTCTCGCCAAGTTATTTTTGGACCAGCACATTTCTAATGGTAGTATAAGGCATGATAACCTTCGTTCGAGACTTCAATAAGTACGGTCTATAATGTTTTACAGACTTGTAGACTACATAAGCCTGCTTGTCAATTTGGGAGTAGTTAAGTTCTGCTCCCTTAAACGTTGACCTCATGAACAAAATTGGAATCTCAACATCATTATCATACTTCTGCGTCAAGACAGCTGCATAAGAAAAATTAGTAGTGAAAGTATATAGAAAAAAATCCTTGTTGAAATCTGGGGACATCAGAGCAGGGGCTTCTGCAATGGCCCTTCGAATTTCAATAAATGCATCCTTTTGTTCTTGAGACCAACTAAATTGTACATATTTTTTCACTAACTGCTGTAATGGCTTAACAATTTGTGAAAAATTTGGAACAAACCTGTGTACAAAATTGATCTTACCGAGGAATGATTGCATGGTTTTGCGTGAACCAGGAAAACTGATCTTTGAAATAGCTTCAGTGCGTTCAGGATCAATAATCATACCTTCCTTAGAAACGATGAAACCCAGGAGCTTACCTTCTGTTACTGCAAATATGTACTTCTTGGGGTTCAACGAAATTCCATACTTCCTGCAGTGTTCAAAACTTGTTTCAAAGCAGATAAATGTTCATGTCGTTTTTTTGAATAGATAGTGATATCATCTAAGTATACTACGACATAATTATGCATCAAACCTCTGAAAGATATATCCATAACTCTCTGGAATGTGGCTCCTGCATTAATCAACCTGAAAGGCATTCACATGTAGGCGAAGGTACCCCAGGGGGTTCTGAAATCTGTTTTCAATTGGTCAACCGGGGAAACCATGACTTGGTTATATCTTGAAAAACCATCCAGGAGAGATAACATCTCTGACCCAACTACGTTTTGTAAAATTTGCTCCATAGGAGGAAGAGGATAGTTATCCTTTTCAGAAGCTCTATTCAAATTTATGAAATCGACACAAAGTCTGATTTCCCCATTCTTTTTCCGAACAGGTACTAAATTAGCTATCCATTGTGTGTGTATGATAGGGAATATGATTCTAGCTATCAACAACTTCTCAAGTTCTTTCTTTACAGAGGGTTCCAAACTAGGATGCATCTTCCTTAGTTTTCGTTGGTAAGGTTTCATTTCTTCCTTCATTAGTATGTTATGATGCATAATGCTAGTGTCAAAGGTACTTAGTTCGTCATAGGTCCACACAAAAACATCTTTGTACTCTTTACACAATTTGATGAAATCTCTTCTTTCATCAACAGAGCAGTCAACCCCAAGGTTGATGAATCAGGGATTCTGTTCAGTACCAAGGTTGACTGGCTCATAATTGAGAGAAGAACTCTGGGTCTTGCAGTTGGCTTATGTTTAAAGTTATCTTGCAAGTCATAAAACTTCTCTAGGTTTATCACCAATTTTGGGATAATGTTGGAGGGATCAGACAGGTATTTCTCATGCTCAGCCTCATCTATTGCCATGTCTTGAAAGGTATCCTGGGCTGTGAGAAATTCTAGTATCTGCTGGTCATCATCAAACACTTTCCAGTTTGCTACATTATCAGGGATGGAAGGCCTATAGATAAGTTCTATTGAAAAGGTTTCAGGTGACAAGCCTTTTGGTGGAATCAGTCTAGATGCAGTATTTGCTAAGAGGTCAACATCAAAGTTTTGTGACCTAAGGACAAACTTAATGTTGAATGCAGAGAAAGAGTTTGTGAGATCTCTTACCATTTTTTGATAATTAGTCAAACGTGGAGACAAACAATGTATCTGGTTTCTTACCTGTTTAACTATGATTTTAGAATCTCCAAAACATTCTATTACTTGTGCACCCAAATCAATAGCCTTCTTGAGTCCCTGCACCAGGGCCTCATATTCAGCTATATTATTGGTACATTCAAATTCAAGTCTATAAGCAATCATGGTTTTAGTCCCTCTTGGATCAATAAGTACACAACCTGCACCAGCTCCATCTTTAGATCTAGATCCATCAAAGAATAAAGTCCATGCAACATGACCTACCCTAAAATTGGTATTAACATTATAAACATTATGTACAATATTTCCATAGAATGATATAGAAGTAACATTGGTAATCTGTGATTAATTCTGTACATTTTCATCTGGTGAAGAATCAACTAGCAAATCCCCAAAAGAAGGTGTCAAATGTGAAATTCTCAATATGTGAACTGAAATAACAAGCAGGTTCACTTGAATCATTAAGGTCAGTGACTGTTTGCTTCATAAATGGTTCCCTATTGATCTTAATATTGTTTGGTTATCCATTGTAGGGTAGCCACAGGCAAGACCAATCAGTGGCAAAGTAGCCCTTGAGCTTCTCTGATCAATCTCTGCTCAACCACATTCCATAGGCTTCAGGGATGTCAGCTACAACAATATCTATGGTCTGGTGGATCTGAGGACCAACAGATAATGTCAACAACACATTTCTTAATCTCCCCACTACTCTTACTTTAGATCTATCAAGATGGACAATTTGAGTAGGATAGGGTTCCCAAGTTGCATTTAATTTTCTACAAACAAACATGGGCATGACATTGGAAGAAGCACCTGAATCTATCATACAATTGTGTACATTTCTGTTGAAGATTTCAAAGGTAAGTAAGAAAGGAGGTGTCCTCTTTCTTCCATATTTTTGATCATTTGGTTTGGTAAAAGATTCTAAGTTATTGTTTTGTGATTCCCTTGGTTGTTTGATTATCATGCTTTTACGTAGAGAATCTCTCATAGAAGGGATTTTCAAAAGTTCAAACAAAGAAATATTTGCTTTAACTCTTTTCAAATCTTCAGCCAAACTGTACTCCATTTCAGGAATGTTTGTATCCTTTTGAGGAACAATTTTACTTTTGTTAGGAACTGCTGTTGAAGATGAAGGTTCCTGAGAGGGTTGTCCTCTTGATCTAGTATTGTAAGGATGTTGGGCATTGAACACTGTCTCAGGTTCTTCTTCTTCTTCATTCATTGGGAGTTCAAAAAAATAGCTTACAGTATTGATATGTGGATCCTCTTCTTCATCTCCTTCTTCTGGTAACTGTGGATCTTGGTTTGCTTGATCATCAGAGGGTTCATGGACATTTTGTGATTCTGTGGCCAGAGATTAGAAGATAGAATAAATTTCTTCAGATGTTATCCCTTCATTGGGATTAGGAGGTGGTGGATTTTGGGGAGGTTGATAAGGTCTCATGAAAGGTGGCCTTGCAAAACCTCTGTTATTATTTTGATTTTCATTGTTATTATTTTTTAAATCAACCATCTCATTTGACATTTTCTGGAGAAACTTCTTGATATCAGTCATTTCAAAAGCATCTTTGTTTTGAGTAGTGGGTTTGGGAGCATTATCAGTTTTCTTTCTAGATGTGGAAGTTTGTTCTTCTAGAGCATCACGATTATATTTTAGGTAATAGATATCCTTTTAAACCTGAATGGCTTCACCATAATCCTCAAACAGGTTATCTTTATGTGCTCTCTTGACCCACATTGCAATAGGCACAGATAGGTGTTACACCTAAAATCCTACCATCATGAGATTCAGTGTATACATCCCTGAAGTTCCATTGGCTAAGTCATTTATCTGGATAGGGGACCATTGCTTTTATGCTAGGTTTTGAGAGGTCATCGCAGGATGTACTCATGCAACTTGCGATGTCGTACCTTGATCCACTACACGGTACGACGAAGTCAGTTAATGGGAAAAAATAGATTCTTCGAGCTCATTCTCGAAGCCTGCTGACTTGTATCCTTATCCTTGACCTCTTGGGGGAGCTGGAACTCAGTTCCTAACCTCTTGGAAGGATCCCCTATCTCTCTCCTACCATATCTCAACCTACCCTATCCACTTATCCCTATATAAATGAGGCTCTACCCCTCTCCAAAGAAGGAAGTCTATAGTGTCTACATGTTGGTGAAATCATCATTGAGAAATCTCTAACTCATCCATTGATAGACTCTACTTCCTTGGGAGGATATGGGAATGGCTTGGATGGAGAAGGACTGCAGTGTTAAGCCTTGGTTGTAGTCTATTCTTTACTATGTATTTCCCGATTTTATAGTAATACAAATGCTTTCCACCAATATTGTTTATGTGTGATGATATTGAGTAGTTTACCTACTTAACTTTTTACTTAGATCTCTTATTGTATAGATGCTCTTTACTCGTTTATGTTGTTATTTGTGTCTCAACAGGTCTTGCAGCTGAGATCTGACGATTGCGGGACATGGAACGACATTTAGGAGAAAGGATTGCGAAGTTAAAGGTAAGACATCTAGCACTTGATCCTTAAGTAGATATAGGGAAGTCATATGTAGTCTGTTCTATTTGTTCTAGACTCACTTTGAGCTAGGGAGATCCGGCTTGAGTCCGCTCGAGTGGATTGTCCGTAAAAAAAATTTGGCAACCATACTGGGGAAAGACATTGCTTTCTAGTTTTCATTTGAATGTTGTTTTTCAATTGATTTCTTACCAAGCCATTCTATTTTGTCATTCTCTTCTTGAAGTTGATTTCACCATGAGATCTTCACCTTGAAGAGTCTGATTAGCTTCCTTTGAGTTTGCACATCTCATTTGCAGACCTGTATATTTCTCATTACCAGGAGAATTGGTTCATTTTTGAACTTAGATCTCGCCTGTCACACCTGGTCAGTGTACCTAGAGTGACACTATGTTGTTTTTTATCTCTGTTCTCTGCCTGTTAGTCTGTCGTTGCAACCCTTCTATTGGTATACTACGACATCGTCGCACTTCCCGCACTGGTGAACTACGACGTCGCACTGTGTACAAACACAGAGTGTGCCGATCTGCCATTTTTTCCATACAGGAACAGTTTCTCCTTTTCTGTTGTGATTTTGGTTTGTGTACAGACTCCCTTTGTATTGTAAGATTCAGTCAGAGATCCCATTTTGGTTTTTGTTTGGAGTCGTTTTGGGTTCCATCTTGGACAAGTCTGATATTTGGTAGTGGTGGACACTCTCGTCTTCCCCACCTGCATCCACTCACCCTTGCATTTCCTCCTCTCCTTTCTAGATCTGGTCATTATATCGGATCGGTTTCCATACCTCATTTTGCATACGTTTGTGAGCTTTGCTTGCTTTAGTGCTGCTTGTTACTGTTTGAGTTTGAGAGTTTGTGTGTACCTTCAGTCCATTGAGTGCTTGCTTTCTCTTGAGATTTTCTGAGTTTTCAGAGTACTGAAAGTCATCTTTTCAGTTCAAATATTCATGTTTAAAAGCATAGTTGTTATCAAATTGTTATTTTGATGCGCTCATTGAAAGATCAAAAGTACTTCATTTCCATTATTTTTCAAGATCATTTGAAGAATTGTACATGCATTGGAATGTTTCACTTATGAATCTTTTGGAAAAGTTGAAAGGAAATTACATTATTTATATTTTTTCATGAATTATGAGTTGCTCATCTTCTTGAAAAAATTCGAATAGGCATCAAGTTTCACAAAAGTGGTTCCATGCTTGGAAAGTTGCATTGTATCTTTTGATTTTTATGCTTTTAGGCCATCATAGTGAAAGTGAAAAGCTTACATATTTATGCTTAGAAAATTCTCTCTTTTCATTACTTAACATCATTTTTGTTTTGAAAAGACAAAAGAAAAAGAAAAAACATGTTTTGATTTGGTTTAGTACCCCCTAATCCTGGCAGAGGGGAGGACCATCTCATCCTGGTGCTGGTGGAGGAGCACCACCCCCTCCCAGTGGTGGGGTTGGAGGACCTTCTAATTCTGGTGGTGGTGGTAGTGGACGCCCACCCTACTATGGTGGAGGTGGCAGAGGAGGCTCTTACCCTTCCGGCGGCGACGATGGCCCACCACCCCCTCCTGGCGGAGGTGGTGGAGGTCCATCCTATTCTAGTGGTGGTAGTGGACCACCACCTCCTCCTGGCGGAGGCAGTGGCGGCCCATCCTACCCTGGCGGTGGTGGCAGACCCCCACCATTTGGAGGTGGCCCACCCCCTCCCAGCAGCGGAGGATGACCCCCACCTTATGGTAACGGGCCATCGTATTACTGTTATGGAACACCTTACTATGTTGGCGGAGCTACATTTGGTTTGGGCATCCATACCCCTATGGCCAGTTTCCTCCTGGAACACCCCATGGTCAGTCGATACAAGGTCCCACAGGTCCTTACATGCCTTATGTGTACTATCAGTACTCGCAGCCTAATCCGCAACTGCCCTTTTTGGCTACTTTGGATCTACCTGACCTGTCTCATTTAACTAATGACCCCATTTACCACGGCACTAATTGGCCACCCATTCCGGTAAAACTTCCGTCGGATATCCCAAAATTTGATGGTAAGCCGGGTGAAGATCCTAAAAACCACATGATGACATACCACTTATGGTGTTCATCCAACTCACTGATGGATGACTCGATCCGTCTTCAGTTATTCCAACGGACTCTCACTGGTTCGGCTGCCAAGTGGTATATTGAACTACCACCACATAATTCTTTTCCTGATTTCGGTTCTCTCGCTATGAACTTTTTGACTCATTTCCAGCTGCCTATACTATATGAAACTGGTACAAAGCTTTTAACCTCGCTCCATCAAAATACCGCTACTCATATATCAGATCATATACATGAGTGGTGGAGGAGACGACGTCTCATTAAGGATCCTATTCCAGATCAAATCCTAGCAGTCTGGTTTACAAAGTCTCTTATACCAACCATAGCACGAGATGTTTCCATGGGTGGCGCTGTCACTGAAGAACAAGCCATTTCTCGTGCCCATTTGCTAGACTTAGTCTATGCTCAATCTGGCACGTTATTTGATATTCTTCCTGACGCGCCCTGCAACACTTATGACCCCACGAAACCACCCAAGGGACCCCAAAATGATGGCATCATTGGATCCCTTACCACCCAGCCTTCTTCTCAAACTGTTGGTTCATCGAACCCCCAGGGTTCTTCCCCATCACCAACACAGGATGGTCATGCCACCACCAAATCATCCACTCCTGCTGTCATCGAAGTAGTGAATTATGTTTCATCAGCTTCACCTCAAAATTTTGGTGGTAAGAAGAAGAACAAAGGGAAACCTAAGAAATATTCCACCCAGCAGGAACAAAGGAGCACCCCTGATGATACCAAACAGAAAAGGAAGTTGAAGTATCCTTGTCTACTGTGTGGTGATGATCACTTTTCTAAAGAGTGACCCCATAGAGATGAAGTTCAAAAGTTTCTCAAGGGTAAACCCACACTCGTAGTTCTCAACAATCCCTTCCCTGCTCAAAATTAGCATTCGATCGCTCACACTTCTTCTTCCCAAGAAGAAGCATCCACCACCACACATGTTCTCATGGTGCGTAATGAGACCATCAACTTGAACACCTGTTCTCGTTCGTATGAATCCGTTCCAGCTAAGGAACCTGTTGGAAGTAATACTGAAAAAGCTTCCACTTCGATGCCCAATGTCACCATATCGGCTACGCCTCTCACCATAGAGAAGCCCTCTTTCGAGTCAGTGTTGCGTCCACCCAAGAGCACGATTAGAAAATCGGTTTTTAATCCTAATGCTCAGGCCGCTCAAAACTAACACATTGTAGAGGACCTAGCACAAGCTCCTTGTACTATGTCGAAGCTCGAGGTCTTCCAAAATTTCCCTAATCAATGCAAGACTCTCCTCACTGCAATCGGTGCAGTTGAATTGGACTCATCGAACACCATTATGTTCCGGTTGGAGTATTTCAAACTGAGGCTCTCCCATCAGCTAGCATTTCAAGTTGCTACAAACATCGCTGGGAAGATAATCCATCGTACCGTTTTGGATGAAGGAGCCTCTATGTCAGTCATGTCAATTGCATGTTGGAGAGGTATTGGTTCTCCTGAGTTGAACCGTTCTCCTACCACTTTGAGAGCCTTCGACGGACGTGGATTTCAACCTCATGGGCTGTTACAAGCTTTACCAGTCGAGCTGGGGGAAAATACCACAACCATTAACGTGGAAGTAGTCGCTTCCCCATTGGATTATAACATTCTGCTTGGTTGTAATTGGTTTTATGCCATGATTACGGTCGCATCATCTGTCTTCCGAATAGTACAATTCCCCCATCAAGGTCGAATTGTCACAGTCGACCAACTGGATTTCTGCATACCTGGAACCACTTCTCACCCAGGCGATAACGTTCCTTCGATTGGACAATCTTCACAGAAGTATGAGAGTGTGGGGATTGGCCTCCTTAAGGATTCATCCCTTATGGGCGTCTTTCCTACCTCGGATCCCCCAAACCATGTTGCCACGGTGAACATGATCTCCTCACAGATTTCCTCTACCCCTAGCTCCACTGATTCATGGTTTGTACCTAATGAAGCCACCACACACCTGATTAGAGACACTATGCCTCTGCCATCTGCTGAACTTATATATGAGGCTATCCAGTCAACACCAGAGGACCACTTAGCTGTGGCCTCCACCTCCTGTTCTCTACAACGGGCATCATCTGATCCTCTGCTATGGACTTTTCATTCTAACGAGTCCATTATGAAAATCATGAGTGCAGATGATCCTCCATGGGAATACCTCCACCATCATTCGTCTTTCCTTTCTTGTTGGATACTGTGGAGAACATCATTCACACCATATTTACACCAAATGTCTACTCTGGCTCTCAGTCTTTGATACTCACGTGTCAAACGAATTCTGAAGGAAACTTTGCCAACATCAAGCCCACCACTTTAATAGACATTTAGGTTAACCCTGGTGTAGTGGAACACATCCAGTTAGGCCAGAAGTGCTCCCTTGAAGAAGTCATCGCCGCCATGGCCTTATTCAAGTGATTCTGAGATGTGTTCGCTTGGACCTATAAGGAGATGCCTGGGATAGACCCCTCCATTTTTTTACATGAGATTAAAACCTATCCCGACGTCAAACCTGTTCGCCAGAAGTTGCGACGGGTACACCCTTGGAAGACCGCAACAATCAAGGAAGAGACTGAGAAACTCTTGAAGGCCGGTTTCATTTACCCTGTCTCATTGACAGAGTGGGTCTCAAACGTCATCCTTGTTAACAAAAAATAGGGTACCATTCACGTTTGTGTCGATTATCAGGATCTTAACAAAGCTTGTCCCAAGGACAATTACCCGACTCCCTTTATCAACCATATCATCGACAATTGTGTTGGAAGCGTCATTTTTTCATTCATGGATGGCTTTTCCAGGTACAACCAAATTGCGATACACCCCGCTGACCAGCACAAGACTTCATTCATCTGCCCTTGGGGAACATTTTGATATCGTAAAATTCCATTTGGTATTAAAAACTCTGGTGCCACATTCCAGCGGGCCATGTTGTATGCCTTTCATGATGTGAAGGACTTCATGGAACCTTAATTGGATGACCTCCCTGCCCACTCAAAGCAGCGTGAGTTCCACTTAGATCATCTGACGGCCGTTTTCCTCAAATGCAGGCGATACAATATCCATATGAATCCTCACAAGTGTATTTTTTGCGTTGAGTCTAGACACCTCTTAAGCTTTATCATCTCAAAAGACGAGATCCGCATTGATCCCTCGAAGGTGGAAGCTATCGTCGCTCTTCCACCGCCAACTATTATTACGAAACTTCAGAGTCTGCAAGGACGTGCGACTTATTTAAGGCGTTTTGTTTGTAATTTCTCCCAAAAGGCGCAGGGTTATATGAGATTGATGAAAAAATACATCTCGTTCATTTGGGATGATTAAGCTCAACAATCTTTCGAAAGTTTGAAACATGCCATCACGCATGCTCCTATGATCCAACCGCCGAATTACTATTGAGATTACATTTTATATCTCGCAGATTCCGACACCACTATCGCCATGGTTTTGGTATAGGAAGACCATAACACCCAAGAACATGTGATGTACTATGTCGAAAAAGGTCTCATTGACACTGAAACTCGCTATTCACATGTGGAGAAGCTCTCTCTCGCGGCAGTCATTTCTGTGCAAAAGTTTTGTCATTACATTTTGCTCCGTACCACCACTATCATCGCTGATTCGAACCCCATGTACCACGTTCTGACTCGTCAGGTGCTTGGGGGAAAGTATTCAGGCTGGATCGTGATACTGCAAGAATTCGATCTTCTTTTCAAAAAAGCCAAGTCGAAAACATCTTTGGTGTTTGTTGAGCTCATCTGCGACCTCCCCCATATTGATGCAGGATCTGAGCCTAATGACTCGTTTCCAGATGAGTCATTGTTTCTTATCAGTATGTCTGATCCGTGGTATGGATATATCACATTGTATCTTCAAACCCAACATTTCAGCCCTGAATTGTCTCATGACGACCGTCGTCGAATACGCCACCATGCAAAGTCTTATGTGATTATTAGTGATACTTTGTACCGTTGTGGAATCGATTCTATCCTTCGATGTTGTCTAGCTCATGATGAGGCTGAACATGTTCTGAATGACTGTCATGTTGGGGCATGTGGCAGTCACCTCTCTAGGATGGCTGTTAATTTTTCAGAATTTACTTCAATCTGATCTAGGATCTTAACTGAGAGAACAACATGTACAACATATCTACAGCATATCAATCATGAATACAATAATGCAAGCACACAAGAGACACAGAGTTTACTTGGGGAAAACCATAAAGGTGAAAAACCCCAATAAATTCCTCAGAGATAGATAGAGAAATGATACAACCCAAGCATAAGAGATAGACATCTCATAGCAGCATCTTCTCCTCCTCCACAAGTGTGCCACTCTCCCGAGAGTGTGTGAGAGAATAGAATGATGAAATAGAGTGCCTCCCGCACTCTATTTATACTTGAATTGACTTGCCTAATAACCTTTACTAGGTCGGTCTTAACTTAACCAAATAACATAATGCTGACTGGGCCGAAACCCAATAGGGTGGTCTAATAACCCTTTGACCCACATGGCCGACCCCCAATAGGGTGGTCTAATAACCCTTCGACCCACATGACTTATACAGGGCTGACCCCAACAAGGTGGTCTAATAACCCATCAAGTATAAGTTACGACACTTATAATATAAATGACGACACTTCCGTATAGAGGAATAATAACATCTCTATAGGAATACAAACACTTCCGTATAGAGGAATAATACCATCTCTATAGGAGTACAATATACATATATGAAATACATTCCGAAGTTACATATACATCAACACTCCCTCTTAACTAGGAAGGTATTTCTCAACACAGGTCTTCTAGCACAAGTCTTCTTCTTTGGATCATCGTAACTGGATAATCGTCATCGTCACTGCTGCTGCTATCCCAATCAATCTCTGAATCTAATCGTCATAGGAAGTTCTACAGAGCCAATCCTTTTTCATACTGGATGTAGGCCCACCACCTGCAGGTCTTCATCATCACTGGCCATACTGTGGAATCCTCAGGACTTATTACGTGCGTCACAAAACCTTAAAAAAGTATCTTGACTAGCAAGAACCCTAAAGAGCATCTGCGGCCTTTTTCATCCTGTCTAGATCTCCAGGACATATTACATGTGACTGTCACAAAACCTTAAAAGAGTGTCCTAGGAACATTTATGTGCATAGCCCGACTGGAAAGAACTCTAAAGAGCATCCCAGGAACATTTATGTGCCTAAGCATGACCGACAAGATCTCCAGGACTGATTACATGTGACCTCTGCTACAAACCCTTGAAAGAGAATCCCAGGACTTATTACGGGCACACATCCCAACCTATCGGATCTCCCAGGTCTTACATGTAGCAGCCCACCACAAACCCTTGAAAGAGCATCCTAAGACTTATTACGGGCACACAGCCCAACCTATTGGATCTCCCAGGTCTTACATGTAGCAACCCACCACAAACCCTTGAAAGAGCATCCCAGGACTTATTACGGGCACACAACCCAACCTATTGGATCTCCCAGGTCTTACATGTGGCCCACTATCACAAAACCTCGAAAGAGCATATTACGGGCACACAGCCCAACCTATCGGATCTCCTAGGTCTTACATGTGATACACAGTGCCAGTCCTTTTTCATACTGGATGTGACCTAGAATAAATATAGGATTTCCTTTGCACAACCTGTCCACGGCCATAGAGTATCAACCTGCTACTCACCATACATCATCCTGATGTACACATGATCATCTTGATCATCATCACCGCATCGTCCTGATGTAATTCATCTGGAGCAACATCCTGAAGCTCGTCATCCATGATCATCCTGATCATATAATGCATCTACCTGATGCATACCAAGTATCTACCTGATACATATCACCATACATGATCCACCTGATCATACAATGTATCCAACTGATACATACATAGATACATGATCCACACAATGTATCCACCTGATATATATCAGCATACATGATCTACCTGATCATAGACAGTATCCACCTGATACATATACAGATACATGGTCCAAGCATCCAACATGATGCATATACAAATACATATAAATGATCCAACTGATCATATACAACATCCAACATGATGCGTACATACATATACATATAAATGATCCAACTGATCATATCCAGCATCATCCTAATGCATATACAGAGCAGTAACTGGAGTATCGTCTTGATGCTCATCATCCAGTGCTTACATCCACAACCATGTGAAGGATCCCCCTTCCACCATGCTAGGAATGGCTATAGCAAATGTCTCCATCACTTCTTCCTCGAAGTGTCATCGATCTTAAGAACACCAAGCCTCTCTCTGAAGTACTCAAAATTCACTTTGGCTAGTGGCTTCATCAATACATCTGCAATCTGCTCATCCGTCGCAACATACAACAACTTCACTGCTCCTCTCTGCACCATATCCCTGATATAGTGATATTTGATCTCTATGTGTTTCGACCTGTCGTGGAACGTCGGGTTCTCAGACAGCTTCACACAACTCTGGTTGTCACAAAATATACCAGTAGCCTCCAGCGGTAGATCAAATAACTCAGACAGTAGCTTCCGAAGCCATATCGCCTCACAACTAGCCGAACAGGCTGCAACATACTCCGCTTTGTCTGTACTCAGTGCTACACAGGACTGCTTCTTGCTAAACCAAGAGATCTCAATTGATCCCATACTGAAGCAGCACCCAGAAGTGCTCTTCCTATCTGCAGCACTTCTTGCCCAATCTGAATCAACATAACCCTGTAGGTTAAACTTTTGATTCGCATCATACTTGATCCCATAATCAACTGTACCCTTCAGGTACCTCAGAATATGCTTTACAACAACTAGGTGAACACTCATCGGATCCATCAGGAACTGGCTCAATGTGTTCACCGCAAAGCAAATATCTGGTCTCGTGTTCGTCAGGTACATCAAGGACCCAATCATCTGATGATACATAGTGATATCAACCGGCTCAGATGAAGCATCACACAGAAGCTTCAGGTTTGATGCCATAGGTGTGGCCATGGCCTTGTAGTCCATCATCCCGAACCTCTTCAGGATCTCTACTGCATACTTCCCTTGTCCAAGGAAGATTCCATCTGCACTATGCCACACCTCCATACCTAGAAAATAGTGCATCATCCACAAGTTCTTCATCTCAAACTCGGCAGCAAGCTTCCACTGCGTGTCGGCAATCAATCTATCTTCACCTGTAATAAACAGGTCATCCATATACAAAAGTAGTATCACTGGATTGCCTTCCTCATCCTTGTAGTAAAGGTTGGAATCCTCTTTACTTTTGGTAAAGCCCACACTGGATAGAAAGCTGTCTATCCTACCATACCAAGTTCTACACATATATGACTCCCTGTCATGTGTCTCAGAACCAAGTGGCTGCTCCACATACACTTCTTCTTCAACTACACTATTCAAGAAAGCTATCTTGAAATCCATTTGGTGTATCTTCCATTTCATCATTGGAGCCAGAGCAAGTACGGATCTAATGGAAGTGTATCTGGCTACAGGAGCAAAAGTCTCTATGCTACCACCTGCAGCATGCTTGATCTTGTAGATACTCTTGGAAGTCACTACAGACTCCCCTTCAGGTTTTCGGACTGCATCCCAAACATCTTCATGATCGACTGGTACTCCTCGATCATGGCATTCTTCCCAGATCCTGGGAACTTCAATATATTCAATATTTTCAATAGATAACTTTGTTGCTGAACAAATGTTGTAGTCCTTTTGTAGGTGATGGTATATGATCTTTCCTACAAAACAAGTTAAATTGCATGATTAGAAAACATCTCATGGTTTTCAGAACAAATTCTTACACATAAATAAATATGTCATATAGTCATTCAATTATCTTAGCCAATGCTTCAATACAACATTTATCCATATCCCGTAACTTTCTAGATGCCTTCCAATCTCTACCAGAACATTGTTAAGAGTGTGCACAACTCCCAACATGTCAGCATAGAGGTTTCATTCTAGATAAGTAGCAATGGAATGTTGTACAGTGCCATAGGCCACTTACCCATGTATATTAGTAGTATACTGTTCATCAATGCAATTATGCATAATACACAACCTAATTCTAGGAACATGAGTATATACATTATTGAACAATATTATTTAAACAATAAAATATGCAAGGAATGATAATTCAAATACTTATCTTGTTTGTTTGTTGGGTTGACTCCCTCTCAGTCTTTGCTTCTTTTCTGCAACTCCATTATGATGTGGATTGTGAGAAGTGGCCAACTCCCTCTGAATATCTATATCCTTGCAGAAAATATTGAAGTGTGCTCCTTCTTGATCTTTGCTTCCTTGTAGGAAACAACTGGAGTGTGCTCCCTCTTGATCTTTGCTTCCTGGATTACCTGTCCTTGAACTTATATCCATCACTATGCATGCTTATTAGTATCATCATTGTGTTATCCTCGAGGTCTCATACATAATCACACATTCATTAGTATAATCTTAATACTATCAAAACACAATAATCTTAAACATGTATAGTCATGATCATTTCAAACACATATAATAAACATTAGTATTCAAGGTTTCATGGAAGTCTTCTTTTACTCATGCATATTCTTATTTGATCATAGGACTCTTCTGGTTAGTTAAATCATCAATCAAGATATGAGACATAAAATGCATAAACCCTTGATTACTTACATTTCTAACTTGATGAATAAACATAACCCATCATACCAAGTATACTTATATAAGGGATCCTAACACAAGGTAGGATTCTAACTTGATATAGGAAAAACATACCTGGATTGGTACGTTAGCTAGTTATGTCTAACATACCCACATGATGTCTTCTTGTTCTCTTCAATGACTTGTGTTAGTAACCTGCATATCTCATAGGTTAACCATTATAGAACCAAGTTATACATACCTCGCAAATAGATCTTCTAAGTGATTCATGAAAATGGATGAATCTTTGTCCTCATGTCATCATGATCATATGTTCTTGAACTAGAACATGATTTGTCTTTCTTGGTGTACCTTTCATGTTAGCAGACAACATAAACCTCATACAACACCATAATGCATTAGTACAATCATAAGTGTCAACACCCTAATCAATGAATATCTTCTATCATGCATTCATAATTTTATTAAGGTGATACGACAAGTCTAAATTTAATCAAGATTGTACTAACCGTAATAACATGAAGACAAACATACCATAAACTTAATCACGAGCAAATCCCGAAACATACCTGGATGAGTCATATCTGTCGAGATTGCTTGTAATCTTCTTATGTAAGGCCTTAGCCTCATCTCCCTCTGAAACAGGAACTTCTTCACTTATGCAGGTGACCAATCCATTCTCTTCTAGGATTAACCCAATCCAATTGATTTGCAGGAACTGGAACTGGAGCTGGATTAGGGTTTGTCAGAGAAACCCTAAAAATTCAAACTTTGAATTTCAAGCTTCCGAAAGGATAGAAATATGCGCCTTGATGAGCTGATCAAGCCGGTATACTCATAATTTGAAAACTGCAAAGTTTCACCCCTAAAATTTTCCTTTGAAACTTCTGGATTCACTAGACATGACCCTGAACTAGGGTTTGATAAAGACCACCCTTCTGCCCTGTACGATTTTCATAGAGAAAGTGCTACGATGACTGGTTTTTGCTATATCAAGCCCTAGCTTTGCAATTGCAACAAGTATCATACATGCCATACCGTGCCTGCTTTCAGGCTAACTCTGATACCATGTTAATTTTTCAGAATTTACTTCAATCTGATCTAGGATATTAACTGAGAGAACAACATGTATAGAATATCTACAGCATATCAATCATGAAAACAATAATGCAAGCACACAAGAGACATAGAGTTTACTTGGGGAAAACCATAAAGGTGAAAAACCCCAATAACTTCCTCAGAGATAGATAGAGCATTGATACAACCCAAGCATAAGAGATAGACATCTCCTAGTAGTAGCTTCTCCTCCTCCACAAGTGTGCCACTCTCCCGAGAGTGTGAAAGAGAATAGAATGATGAAATAGAGTGCCTCCCGCACTCTATTTATATTTACTTGACTTGCCTAATAACTTTTACTAGGTCGGCCTTAACTTAACCACATAACATAATGCTGACTGGGCCGAAACCCAATAGGGTGGTCTAATAACCCTTTGACCCACATGGCCGACCCCCAATAGGGTGGTGTAATAACCCTTCGACCCACATGAATTATACAGGGCCGACCCTAACAAGGTGGTCTAATAACCCATCAAGTATAAGTTATGACACTTATAATATAAATGACGACACTTCCGTATAGAGGAATAATAACATCTCTATAGGAATACAAACACTTCCGTATAGAGAAATAATACCATCTCTATAGGAGTAAAATATACATATATGAAATACATTTCGAAGTTACATATACATCAACAATGGCTATAGCCCAGAATATTTTGAGTGCAGGATATTATTGGTCATCTATCTTCAAAGATTGCATTGAGGCCATAAAAAAATGTCCTCCATGTCAACATTTTCATACGAAAAAGCGTGCCCATCCCGTCCCGTTACACCCGGTTATTTCCGTTGGCCCCTTCGCTAAATGGGGCATCGATTTCATGCATTGTAAGCCTACCTCGGCCGGGGGGCATAGCTACGTCATTGTAGCTGTGGACTACTTTACAAAGTGGGCCGAGGCAATGCCTACATACATGAATGATGACAAGACCACTGCAATATTCATGTTTAACCATGTAATAGCACAGTTTGGAGTTCCTCAAGCGATAGTTACCGACCATGGTTCACACTTTATGAACCACATGGTTGACGAGTTGAGTGATAGATTGGGTTTTTGCCATTAAAACTCAACACCATACTACCCACAGTCAAACGGATAGGTCGAGGCCATTAACAAGGTCTTGAAAACTATGGTCCAACGTATGGTGGGTATGCATAAGGCCAATTGGCATAACATTCTCTTCTCTGTGCTTTGGGCTTATCGAACCTCCATTCAAACCGCCACTGGATTTACTCCTTTCCAACTAGTGTATGGATTGGAGGCGGTCCTTCCCATTGAGTGTGAGATTCCATCTCTCAAGCTCGCTATCAAACTTCTCCCAAACACTACTGCTGAGGAAGAATGCTTCCTCTACTTAGCTAAGCTCGACGAGACTCATCGAGATGCCTCTCTTGCCAATGAGGCTCATAAGAAACGCATCAAGGCACAGTACGACATGTCAGTAGAACCTCGCTCCTATAGAGAGGGAGATTTGGTCCTCACATACGACCAAAAGCATGATAAGCTGGGGGAAGGAAAGTTTGAGTCCATGTGGCATGGACCTTACATAGTGAAATGCATCTTAGAGAAGGGATATTATGAGCTTGAAGACTGTGACGGGATATCTTTGGGTGAGCCCCGCAATGGGATTGACTTGAAGAGGTACTATGCTTGAGTCTTTCATGCATGGTTACTTTTGTATATATTGTACATGGCATGTGTGTGTGTTTTCTGTGTGGTGTGACGCTTTGATTTCTTGCGTGTTTAGGTCTTGTTTCGTTTCTTATACCATGTTCTGTTTGCGTGTGCAGATGGAAACATGTTATGGATTTGCGGATGGCGCCATTCGGCATACCCGCAACCTTGCATCGGTAGCCTGGGTACTTTATTCACCTACTGAAGAGCTCATTATCTCAAGGGGAATGTGTCTAGGTTTCGCAACCAAGAATGTTGCAGAATATCAAGCAGTCATTGGAACCCTAACTGACGCCATTTCTTTGGGTATGGACCATGTTGTCATCCACTTGGATTCTCAACTAGTGGTCTCTCATCTTAACCGAGTTTATGTCATCCGTAATCCTACCTTACTCTGTCTCTATCGATAAGTCCGTCTTTTGGAAAGGTCCCTCGAGTCCATTCAGTACTCACACATTCCACGAGACGTTAACACAGTTGCCGATTCTATGGCTGCGGCAGAAAACTAGGACGCGAGATCCATATTGAATAAGATATATATATTTGAATTGATAAGATGCTTAATGATTTACAATAGCTCGCCTTGTATAAGGTTTGAGCATCCTTTAGAAGGGTTACGTCCCTTCAATTAAACTAATTACTAATTTACTTGATTAATTAAATACAATATTTTATATTCATAGCATTGCCTTCCCCTTTTGGAAAGCTTTGTCCTCAAAGCTTGAGTATTCTCCTAATGTCGTCATTCATTCAGATTCAGTGTCGGTATTAGAATCGGACGCAATTTCTTGTGTAGAGACTTGCACTTCCTTTCCATTGATGATTTTGCACTGTATTGTCTGATTGTTCCTACATTTATGGCCTGGGATCCAATCATCACCGCATCGACGACATATGTTTTTCTTCTTCTTTCTATTATCCAAGTAACTGTTAGATGGCTTTGATCTATTTTCCATTTCATAGGCATATGATTGAGCTTTGTGGCATTGATGGCCGGGTGACCACGTATCTTCACAGTACCTACATTGTGTCTCTTTTTCCTGTCGATAATGGTTGTCGCCTCTTGTTTTTATTCCTTCCAGTTTGCGTTCTGCGGCTTTTGCTTTATGTCTTGCTACCTCTACGTTAGGTATGTCGTGTAACTTTAACTCTTTTTGGAGGTACGGTTTAAGACCTCCTAAATAGGTTTCGAGTCTTTGCTTGTCAGACAACCCAAATACTCGTGTCGACAAGGATTCCCACTGATGTGTGAATTCCTCAACACTTCCAACTTGTTGTAATCTCGTAAGTTTACTGAAAAACTCATCTTCCTTGATTCCTTGAAACCTATTAAAAAAACCATTTTTGAACAAGTTCCAGGTGTAGGAAAAATTGTCTCTTTTCCACCAAAGGTACCAATTATAGGCATACCCTTCCATATGCATTGATGCATATTTCACCTTCTCCTCATCAGATTGAATATTGTAAATGTCGAAGTATTCTTCTGCATTGTTTAACCAAGCAACACATTGGTCTTCACTTCCATTGTATTTCGACAACTCTATTTTTGCCTTAGGTGGGTACACTATGTAAGGGTGATATTGATTCCCTCTTGCTTTATGTTTTGATGGTGGATCGGAACTACTGGATGACGTAAGTGACATATTTGAACTGCTTCGTTGTTGGCGGTGATTTTTATCTTTTTTATTCTCTACTATCTTACTGATAGCTTCTATTTGGCTGTTTAATCGTGCCTCCATCTTTGGCAGTACTTTTGTTTCTATCTCTTGCTTAAGCGTCGCATTGTTAATCTTTATTTCTTTTTGCAATTCTTCTTGATTCTTGGCAAGTGCTTCCTGTGTGACAATATGAGATGAGGCATCTAGCACATCTGGACTACTGACTTGGTCTGTCTTAGGCGTTAGTCTTTGTAACATATCCATTAATATATTATGGTTCTGCGTCAAGGTGCTCAAGTTCTGGGTTATGGTGTTTATGTTTTGAGTCATAACACTCATTTTGTCATCCCAGTATTTTTGTTTTTCATTTAGAGTGTCAAATTTTTCACTCAGCCTTCTTTCTAGTACCAGAACAACTTCATCTTTGATTTCTTTTTTAAGCACGGCATTGTTATTTTTCATCTCTTCCTTAAAATCTTCTTGAAACACTTTCTCAAGTTTGTCCATTCTGGAGTTTAGACCTTCGACGATTTTTAAATCTCTAATTTGGTCTTTTTCTAATTTTTCTAGTCGGTCTCGTAACTCAGCCATTTTTCTTGACCGGGTGTGGGGAGGTGAATATTTGGAATCGATTTTGGTGTTTAGGATAAGAGTTAGGGAAGGAATAAAATAATAATAAATATTATTAAATTATAATAATAATTTATTGTATATTAAAATAATAATACAATAATTATTATTTAAATTATAATAATTTTATTATGTATGAAAAAATATAATAATAAAAAATGTATTATTAATATTTTTGTGTTTTGAATGTATGCAGGTCTTGGGAATGGCGGGAAGTGATAGTGGGGAGGCGGCGGTGGAATAATGCGGAGGGGAATGGAAAGAGCTTAGCGAGGGAGGAAATGGGGCAGGTGTGGCGTGGACGGTGTGCTGGAGTGGGCGTGGAGGGGTGTGCTGGGCGAGTAGGCGGGAGCGTGGATGCGGTGGGAGAGGAAGAGGGTTTGGGAGAGGTGCGCGAATAGGCAGAGAAGAGGAGGGATGGAGAGGAGGCGTGAGGAAGAAAGGCGCAGAGAGTGTGCGTGCAGGGAAAAGATAGCGCGGAAGGAGTGGAGGACGGATGTGAGGGAGAGCGGGGGTGGAAAGGTGGACGGGAAAACAGGCGAAGGAGCGCGCAGGAGTCGCAGCAGGGGAGCTGGTGGGCGTGGGCGTGGGCGTGGGCGTGAAGCTGGCGGGAAAGTATGCAGGGAGACGGGGAGGAAGGAGGAGCTGGGTGTGGGCGTGGTGGAGGGAGGGTGGAATGAGGAGGGGAGAGCTGCGCGGGATAGGGATATGGTGTGCAGGGATCTGCGGGAAGGTCGAGGCGGAGGGGAGGACGAGGGTTTGGAGGTGGTGTGGAGGGTGGAATGAGGAGCCGAATCCGATCTCGCTGGAGGAGTTGAGGATCCGAGTCCGAGCTCACTTGAGGAGGAGCGAGTCCGCTCTGAGTGTGAGCCGAATCCGAGCTCAAGTGGAGGAGCGTTCCGCTCTGATACCAAATGCGGCAGAAAACTAGGACGCGAGATCCATATTGAATAAGATATATATATTTGAATTGATAAGATGCTTAATGATTTACAATAGCTCACCTTTTATAAGGTTTGAGCATCCTTTAGAAGGGTTACGTCCCTTCAATTAAACTAGTTACTAATTTACTTGATTAATTAAATACAATATTTTATATTCATAGCAATGGCCAAATTCATCTTAGATTAGTACATTGCACACACATAAGCATATATTCATGAATTGTTAAAACTAGACATAACATGTAAATAAATCATTTTATATAAGCAAACACATAACAAGACCACGCCATCCATTCATTTTGAAACACATAATGTATAAAATGCCGGAATGTCTGTATATATTTTTATATCTCAAAAAGAAGTGCTGGTACAAAAATCTGAAGCACGACGGCTTTCAATGAGTCTCTACAAAATATGAAGCCTCGTAGCTTTCAGTAGTACAAAAATCTGAGGCCTCCAAGACTCTCAGTACATACACAGTAACAACATAAGGCCTAGCATATGGCCTGTACAACCCTAGGTGGTATAATAGCTCTGTCCTGTTGAGTGTGGAAACAGTCAACTACTCTCACAACCCTGCAGAGCAGTGCATTGAAGCGCGCAGTCGCTCCAACCGTGTACACCTGCATGCGACGCGGCACCTCATCTACCGTCGACTTGGGAACATCTAATTTCAACCCGCTCAGGTTGGCATAGACCCCCTCCATCTCTGCAATGGCAGCATGCACTGCAGGTCCCACGTCTGCTCCCTCTCCTGGCGGTCATCTAGTGCTGCATAGATTCTAGGGATTGTCCTCGCCACTTGACCCACAGTTTCAGCTCCCTGGATGTTGTGAATTTGATTTTCATTCCCATTCCGATGTGGACAATTCCTAAGCATGTGGTTTCCTCCACAATCCCAACATTGAAGTGGTTATCTTGGCTCCTTTGGATCTCTTGGCTTGTCTCCCATCATCCTAGTTGGCTTAGTCACAACCTGTGATGGTTTACTTTGCTGATTCCGGAATTGAGGAGGCTTGAACCCCTTCTTCCTTTGATCAAACTTTTCGTTTTTTTTATCCTTCCATGCCTTGTGGAATTCTGGTTTGCTTTTGTTTTGATCAAAGCAATACTTGGCCTTTCTTATGGTCTCCTCTAGAGTTCGAGGTTCATCAAACTCAATTCTATCTTTATACGACTGGGACAGTCCACTTAGGAAACACTCAATTTTCACCTTATCATCTCGAATATACTTGACATACCTCAGCAGCTCCAAAAACTTGTTTGCATATTCTTCCATGGTCAATTGTCCCAATCTCAGCTCATGGAACTCTTTAATCTTATCATCATAGTACCTTTCAGAGAGGTATTTTTGCTTGAAGTATTTCTTGAACTGCTTCCACACAATCTTCCTTTCGTTGATCTTCTTCACTTGCCTGATGTGTTCCCACCATATAGATGCTCTTCCATTCAAGTTGAAGATGGCTACCCTTTCCTTCATATTTCCAGAGTAGTCTTGGAATTGGAAATATTTTCTCATCCCAAGAAGCCAAGCTTCAGCTTCTTGACCAGATTTTACCTCTCCATCAAATGTAGGAGGTTTCGCCTTCTTAAATTCCCCATGTGAATTGTTCTTATAGTGCCTCTTCCTCTTGCTTCTGCGGGATGAAGAGCTCGAACCCTCAATGGATTCTTCAGAGTCAGATGATTCATTAGAAGAGATTTCTGGAGTAAATGTTCTGTCTGTAGAAACTCTTCTTGAGCTACTAGCCCTCTTACGGGAATTCCTTCTAGAACTACTCCCACCCCTTTCTGGATTTGATGTCTGATGCCCAGAGTTTATTTGCCTTTGGATGTCTGTCAAACTCTGTAGCATGGCTGCATTCAATTGATTTTGTTCTTCCTGAGCTTTAATCATCCTTTCATTATCTTCTCTACAACTTTGCAATTCCACCCTTAGGCTTCTCATGGTGGCCGTAATATCTGGAGGAGTCTCTTGATTTCTTCTCCCATTAGATTCTGTTTCAGCATTTTCCACATGTATGTTCTCCCCAATGGCATCTGTCTCAGGCTCATAGTGATCCTGTGCATCATCCATGATGTTGATTTTCTTGGCCCACCCAAGATCCAAAACTTTTCAACTGTACTATCTAGAGTGTTGCCCTGATGTAACTGTGATTCTGCAAAATGTGTTCATCAACACAATTGTTAGCTGCATTATATTCTCAGAATTCATAACTTACTTTCATGCACGTGGGAAAATGTTATATTGACAATTTGTCAGATCATAGAATTTTCTCATAATCAACGACATATGAGGGGGACGACGGGGGTCAAGGGGGCTTTCCCCCTTGTGGCTTCCGCCACTGCAGGGCGGGTCAAGGGCAGCGCCCTCGTTTTTTTTTGTAAATATTTCCATTTCGCGCAATCTGGCGCATAAGTTCCATGGCAATTTGTTTCCATTTTCGGCACCTGAAAATCTCCCTGAAAAATGGCTGAAATTCCTTGTTTCGGAGCAACTCAACGAGTTCTTCCGACCTGTTTCGGGCCAACTTGTAGAGTTCTTCCGCAGTTTCGGAAGACAATTCCTTCCGCCATTTCGGAAGACATTCTGAAATTCTTTCCGTAGTTTTCAGAAGAAATTCTGAAATTCTTTCCGCAATTTCTGAACGATTCACCGAAGTCCTCCGCAGTTGCGGGATGATTTGCCGAAGTCCTCCGCAGTTGCGGGACGATTTGCCGAAGTCTTCCGCAGTTGTGGGACGATTCGTTGAAGTCTTCAGTAGTTGCGGAACGATTCACTGAAGTCTTCCGCAGTTGCGGAATGATTTTCCGAAGTCTTCCGCAGTTGCGGGACGATTCGTCGAAGTCTTCCGCAGTTGCGGAACGATTCGCCAAAGTCTTCCGCAGTTGCGGAACAATTCACGGAACTCTTCCGCAATTTCGGAACGATTTTTTGAACTCTTCCGCAATTGTGGGACGATTCGCCGAATCCTTCCGAAAATTCCCTTTCGACGTCGAAAAACACTTAGAAAATTTTTTCGCTGTTTCGGGTCAACTTGGTGAATTCTTCCGTGTTGCGGAACAACTCGCGAAATCCTTCCGCAGTTTCGGAAGAGAATTCCTTCCGCAATTGCGGGATGATTCATGGAACTCTTCCGCAATTTCAGAACGTTTTTCCGAACTCATCCATACTTGTGGGACAATTCACGGAACTCTTCCGCAATTTCAGAATGTTTTTCCGAACTCTTCCGCACGTGCGGGACGATTCGCTGAACTCTTCCGCAATTTCGGGCCAACTTGCCGAATTCTTCCCGAAATAGACTTAAACAAAATTTTTCAAAAACACTTAAACAATTTCGGATTCTTCTTTCCTTCTTCCTGTGATGACTGTTGCTCAGCAGGAGGTAAACTTACCTCCACTACTATCCAACTTAGCTAGTTTAGGCCCAATGATGAGACCTATGGTAATTAGGAAGGGACCTTCCTATCTGACTATAATTGGATTTGGCCCATAGAGGTCCAATGCTGCAACCAACAGCTCTGATACCAAAATGTAATGTCCCCTCCTATCATACCAGCATGATAGAGAGGATCATGATGCTAAAACCGGGCATCTAGCCCCATATCCATTAAGTAAAAACTCATTGATAAATAGACATATACGTGTGCATGTTATAGAAACACAGTGGAATAAAATAATCATGTTTAATATCTACATACATTCAAAATTTCTATGACAACCATTAAATGAAGACATTGCATAATTTATAAAAGAGAATACTTATCTTACCAAAGTAGTCCCAAGCAACCAGCTATGCATCTGCAACGTTCCACCCAACCATATGCCAGTTATGCTTATCAACCTCTTGATACAACTACCACACCCGAGCTGGGCATGATTTCTACAAGGAACCAGGGAACAATAGACTCACACATAGCCAAGCATACACCAAGGTGAGCCAATCCAATCTATAATTGGGTTTATCAGGCTGCTAGGAAATAGAAAGGAAGAATTGCTAAGCTAGTGAGCTCAACCACAGAGCTATGGATACCTCTGCAAGATCTATTTATCTTGGCACCCACAATGCCTACACACCCCACTCAAAGAAGTATTCCCTTCACCAATTCACAGTCCCTCAGGCCATACCTTCGAACTCTAGAGTGTTCCAAGTGTGCATAGAAGAGTAGCCAACCCTCTTGATCTTCTTGAGAGGTTATTCTCCACACTAGGTTTATCAAGCCAATTCTGTCCACTACCACTCCAAATATTTTGCTCACAGGTTCAAACCAAAACAGGGATGCACATAACAGCAGAAGTATAAGTACTGGGCATGAAGAAACATTTTTACAGTGAGATGCCCAAAGATGGGGTTTTCATTAGCTTCAGAAAAATGTGGGAAACCCAAAAACGAAATGGAGAAATGGGAATAAACCCTGGAAAGCAAAATTCGTTTTGAGAAAACGTTTAGGGACAACCCAGGATCAAAAACGACCTCCATTAAACCCCCAATTCATGGTTCACTTCTCCCAGCCACTGTGCTATCAAAAAATGAGTTCCCAGGCATGGGAAAATGCAGGGAAATTGGTAAAAACGTGATGGGGAAAGACCCAGTAGTTCAGACTGCGTGAGAGAGGAAAAACCATCGGTTCAGAATGGCTTTGGGCAACATTTCGTGGGTGTTTTCTTGCCCAAGAAGAAAAAATACGAATTCCAAGGTTGATGGCTTGCCCATGCACGAAATTGGCTACCATACCTCTTCATTCCTAAGGCATTACCTGCCTCAACCAATTTCTGGAAGAATTAAAGGATTGGGTCCATAACCCAAAATGAGTAGTTGGTGGTTTATGGATTTTCTCATTGACACATGGATTAACACCATTGGCTCAAGGGTTTGAATAATTTTCCTCCCTATTCCTTATAAAAATCAAGCTCCCATCTCTTTGTTGCATTGCATAGCTAGTTGTGGGTATTTTCATTAAAATTCGTATTTACATGATGTGTTATTTACATTGTGCCTATCTAGCACAAGAACCGTAGTCATCTATTTCTTTAATTGCCGATACATAAAACGCTAAATCAATGGTGGGGCCTTGGCCTTGAGCTCCTCACCATGATTAAATAACAATATTTACATCATTTAAGATTTAATGCAAAGGGGGTCAAAATGGGGACATTACATTCCCCTCCCCTTACATTAGCACCGTCCTCAGTGCTCATCAAAATTGAACAAAAATGGATATGCCACCCTCATGGCATCCTCCATCTCCCACGTAGCCTCATCGGGACCGTAGTGCTTCCATTGCACCTTTACCTGTCCAATGGCTTGGTTCCGGAGCAATGTTCCCTTCTTGTCTAGGATGCACAACAGATCGGTTTGAAATTCTCCCTCGTGTTCCACCTGGATCACATCCCAATTAATCACATGGTTAGGATTATGTACATATTTCTTAAGCAAAGAGACACAAAAATCATTATGAGATTTAGTGCTAGTAGGCAATGCAAGTCTATATGCAACTGACCCTATTCTTTCAAGCACTTCAAATGGCCCACAATATCTAGGTGATAGCTTGGCACAACTCCCAAGCTTCAAGGAACTCTTCCTTGATCTCACTCTAAGATACACATGATCCCCAACATTGAATTCCCTATGCACTTTATGCTTATTTGCATAGCTTTTCTGTCTATCCTGGGCTGTTTTTAAATTCTGTCTGATCTTGGCAACTTCTTGTCCATTTCCCTAAGCAATTCTGGACCAAGTACAATTCTGTTCACTGCATTGTCCCAAGTCACTGGTGTCCTACACCTTCTACCGTACAAAGCCTCATAAGGACTCATTCCCAATGATGCTTGTTTCCCATTGTTATATGCAAATTCTACCAAGTGTAAATAATCCTCCCACTTGGATGGTTTGTCCATTACATACATGCGGAGCATGTCTTCAAGCACCCGATTTACTCTTTCTGTTTTCCCATCTGTTTGAGGATGGTATGTGGTACTAAAGCTTAGCTGTGTACCCAAATATGCAAAGAGACCTTTCCAAAAATTGGAAGTAAACTTGGTATCCCTGTCAAAAATTATTGCTTTAGGAAACCCATGTAATCTGAAAATTTCTTTCATGAAAATATTTGCAATGGCATCGGCTTTATGTGTGGACTTAACCGGTATAAAATGCGCTTCCTTTGTTAACTTGTCCACCACAACCATGATGGAATCATGTTGTCTCACAGTCATTGGCAATCGTGTAATAAAGTCCATGGATATTACTTCCCATTTCCATTCTGGAATTGGAACTGGGAGCAATAAACCTGCTGGATGTTGGTGTTCACTCTTCACCTGCTGACATTCCATGCACTTAGAAATGTATTCAGCGATGTCCTTCTTCATGCCTGGTCAGAAATAATATTTTCTTGCTGTAGCAATTGTTTTCTGATATTCTGGGTGACCAGAGTATGGAGCTTTACGGATTTCATCCATAACGATCCTCCTTAAATCTGCCGCATTTGGAATATAGACTCTATTCTTATAAGTAAGAAGTCTGTCTCCTTCCAAATGATAGCCTTCATACTTCTTTTCAAGGTTTTGCTGCTGCAATTTTCCCTTTATCTGCTCATACACTTCATCCTCAACCATATGGTTAACAATCTGCTGCCTCAAATCTGGTTGGCAAGTACTAAGCGCTGCCACATGCATTTCATGTACCTTCCTACTGAGTGCATTAGCCACCTTGTTTTCTTTCCCTTTTATGTGTTTGATTTCAAAATCAAAGTCACACAAAAATTCCAACCATGTAGCTTGCCTAGCATTTAAAGTTGGCTGATCAAACAAGTATTTCAGACCACAATGGTCTGTCCTTAACTCAAATTTTATTCCCATTAAGTAATGCCTCCACATCTTTAAAGCATGTACTATGGCTGCAAGTTCTATATCATGAGTAGCATAGTTCTTCTCATGCTCCTTCAACTTTCTTGACTCATAGCATATCATGTGGTTGTCTCGCATAATAACTCCTCCAATTCCTTGATTGCATGCATCGGTACACACCACAAAGTCTTTTTCTGGGTCTGCAATTTTCAATATTGGTGCACTTGTAAGAAGATTCTTCAACCGTTGAAAACTTTCCTCACATCTTGGTGACCATTCAAACTTTATCCCCTTATTTTGCAAAGAAGTGATTGGGTTTGCAACCTTGGAGAATCCTTCGATAAACCTCCTGTAATAACCAACAAGGCCCATAAAAGATCTCACATTAGTCACATTCCTTGGAGTTGTCCAATTCATAATGGCCTCAATCTTCTCAGGGTCTACAAATATTCCTTCGTTAGAGATGATGTGACCTAAATAATGAATTATATCTTTATAAAAGTCACATTTGCTCAACTTTGCATATAGCTTATGCTCCCTTAGTAATTGCATTGTCATTCTCAAATGTTCTTCATGCTCTTGTTCATTCTTAGAATAGATGAGAATGTCGTCTAGGAATACAAGAACAAACTTGTCCAAATACTTGCTAAAAAATTTATTCATGAGACACATGAATGTAGCTTGTGCATTTGTGAGACCAAATGGTCCCACTACAAACTCATAGTGTCCATACCTCGTTCTAAAGGCTGTCTTATGAATATCTTCTTCTTGGATTCTTACCTGATGGTAACCATACCTCAAGTCAATCTTTGAAAATACCTTTGCTCCTCTCATTTGGTCAAAAAGGTCATCAATTCGGGGAAATGGGTATTTGTTCTTCACAGTGACTTTGTTCAACTGCCTGTAGTCAATACATAACCTGAGTGTTCCATCTTTCTTTTTCACAAATAGAACAGGTGCTCCCCACGGGGACACACTTTGCATAATATATTTCTTTTCTAGCAACTCTTGTAATTGCATTTTGAATTCTAGCAATTCCGGTGTACTCATCCTATAGGGTGTCTTAGACATTGGTGCCGCTCCTGGCACAAGTTCAATTGTAAAGTCAATGTCTCTCTTTAGAGGAAGTCCTGGAATCTCATCAGGAAAAACATCCCTGAATTCTTGCAATATATGATAGTCCTCCAATTTAAGAGTTTCATTCTCTGCTGCCTCTAAAATGTGGGATGCATACAATTGACATCCCTTCCTACAGAACTTCTTCAGTTGCATGGCTGAAACCTGTCTAATAGAAGTCACCTTTGGAATGCCTTTTACAACCCTCGGGTTTCCTTCTTCGTCCATGCATTCAAATGTCTTATTGTAGCAGTCAAGTTTAACCCCGTGTGCTTCTAACCAATCCTGCATTCCAATGAGAATATCATAGGAACCAAGTGGAAGAGTATTCATATCTGCATAAGTGAATAGCCCATCCATCTCTAATGGACATTTCTCTACTATTTCACTAACTTTTCTCTTGGTTCCAGTGGCTAGTTGAACTAACCATGATTTACTATGCTTTAATTTCTTGAAAGCACAAATCTCAACAATTCTAGGAGTGACATAACTGCGAGTAGATCCAGGATCAATCAAAATAGAAATAGATTGCTTAGCAATCTTATCTTCAACTTCAACCACAGTTGACTGATGATCTTCCTGGCGGTCATCTAGTGCGGCATAGATTCTAGGGATTGTCCTCGCCACTTGACCCACAGTTTTAGCTCCCTGGATGTTGTGAACTTGATTTGCATTCCCATTCCGATGTGGACAGTTCCTAAGAATGTGGTCTCCTCCAAAACCCCAACATTGAAGTGGTTCTCTTGGCTCCTTTGGATCTCTTTGCTTGTCTCCCATCATCCTAGTTGGCTTAGTCACAACCTGTGATGGTTGCCTTTGCTGATTCCGGAATTGAGGAGGCTTAAACCCCTTCTTCCTTTGATCAAACTTTTCATTTTTCTTATCCTTCCATGCCTTGTGGAATTTTGGTTTGCTTTTGTTTTGATCAAAGCAATACTTGGCCTTTCTTATGGCCTCCTCTAGAGTTCAAGGTTCATCAAACTCAATTCTATCTTTATACAACTGGGGCAGTCCACTTAGGAAACACTGAATTTTCACCTTATCATCTCGAATATACTTGACATACCTCAGCAGCTCCAAAAACTTGTTTGCATATTCTTCCATGGTCAATTGTCCCAATCTCATCTCATGGAACTCTTTAATCTTATCATCATAGTACCTGTCAGAGAGGTACTTCTGCTTGAAGTATTTCTTGAACTGCTTCCACACAATCTTCCTTTCATTGATCTTCTTCACTTGCCTGATGTGTTCCCACCATATAGATGCTCTTCCATTCAAGTTGAAGATGGATACCCTTGCCTTCATATTTCCAGAGTAGTCTTGGTCTTGGAAATATTTTCTCATCCCAAGAAGCCAAGCTTCAGCTTCTTCACCAGATTTTATCTCTGCACCAAATGTAGGAGTTTTCGCCTTCTTAAATTCCCCATGTGAATTGTTCTTGTAGTGCCTCTTCCTCTTGCTTTTGCGGGATGAAGAGCTTGAACCCTCAATGGATTCTTCAGAGTCAGATGATTCATTAGAAGAGATTTCTGGAGTATATGTTCTATCTATAGAAACTCTTCTTGAGCTACTAACCCTCTTACGGGAATTCCTTCTAGAACTACTCCCACCCATTTCTGGATTTGATGTCTGATGCCCAGAGTTTATTTACCTTTGGATGTCTGTCAAACTCTGTAGCATGGCTGCATTCAACTGATTTTGTTCTTCTTGAGCTTTAATCATCATTTCATTATCTTCTCTACAACTTTGCAATTCCACCCTTTGGCTTCTCATGGTGGCTACAATATCTGGAGGAGTCTTTTGATTTCTTCTCCCATTAGATTCTGTTTCAGCATTTTCCACATGTATGTTCTCCCCCATGGCATCTGTCTCAGGATCATAGCGATCCTGTGCATCATCCATGATGTCGATTTTCGTGGCCCACCCAAGATCCAAAACTTTCCAACTGTACTATCTAGAATGCTGCCCTGATGTAACTGTGATTTTGCAAAATGTGTTCATCAACACAATTGTTAGCTGCATTATATTCTCAGAATTCATAACTTACTTTCATGCACGTGGGAAAATGTTATATTGACAATTTGTTAGATCATAGAACTTTCTCATAATCAACGACATATGAGGGGGATGACGGGGGTCAAGGGGGCTTGCCCCCTTGTGGCTTCCGCCACTGCAGGGCGGGTCGAAGGCAGCGCCCTCGTTTTTTTTTTTTTTTTTGGTAAATATTTTCATTTCTCGCAATCTGGCGCATAAGTTCCATGGCAATTTTTTTCCATTTTCGGCACTTGAAAATCTCCCTGAAAAATGGCTGAAATTCCTTGTTTCGGAGCAACTAAGTGAGTTCTTCCGACCTGTTTTGGGCCAACTTGTGGAGTTCTTCCGTGGTTTCGGAAGAGAATTCCTTCCGCAGTTTTGGAAGAGAATTCCTTCCGCAATTTCGGAAGACATTCCGGAATTCTTTCTGCAGTTTTCGGAAGACATTCTGAAATTCTTTCTGCAATTTCAGAACGATTCGCCGAAGTCTTCCGTAGTTGCGGGACGATTTGCCGAAGTCTTGCGCAGTTGCGGGATGATTTGTTGAAGTGTTTCGCAGTTGCGGAACGATTCGCCGAAGTCTTCCGCAATTGCGGAACGATTTGCTGAAGTCTTCTGCAGTTGCAGGACGATTCGCCGAAGTCTTCCGTAGTTGTGGAATGATTCGCCGAAGTCTTCCACAGTTGCAGAACGATTCGCGGAACTCTTCCGCAATTTCGGAACGATTTTCTGAACTCTTCCGCAATTGCAGCACGATTCGCTAAATCCTTCCGAAAATTTCCTTTCGACGCCGAAAAACACTTAGAAAATTTTCCCGTTGTTTTGGGTCAACTTGGCGAATTCTTTCACGTTGCGGAACAACTCACGGAATCCTTCCGCAGTTTCGGAAGGGAATTCCTTCCGCAATTGCGGGACGTTTCCCGGAACTCTTCCGCAATTTTGGAATGTTTTGCCAAACTCTTCCGCACTTGCGGGACAATTCGCGGAACTCTTCCGCAATTTCGAAACGTTTTGCTGAACTCTTCCGCACTTGCGAGATGATTCGCGGAACTATTCCGCAATTTCGGGCCAACTTGTCGAATTCTTCCCAAAACAGACTTAAATAAATTTTTTTCAAAAACACTTAAACAATTTCAGATTCTTCTTTCCTTCTTCCCGTGATGACTGTTGCTCAGCAGGAGGTAACCTTACCTCCGCAACTATCCAACTTAGATAGTTTAGGCCCAATGCTAAGACCTGTGGTGATTAGGAAGGGACCTTCCTATTTGACTATAATTGGATTTGGTCCACAGAGGTCCAATGCTGCAACTAGTAGCTCTGATACCAAAATGTAATGTCCCCTTCTATCATACCAGCATGATAGAGAGCATCATGATGCTAAAACCGGGCATCTAGCCCCATATCCATTAAGTAAAAACTCATTGATAAAAAGACATATACATGTGCATGTTATAGAAACATAGCGAAATAAAATAATCATGTTTAATATCTACATACATTCAAAATTTCTGTGACAGCCATTAAATGAAGACATTGCAGAATTTATAAAAGAGAATACTTATCTTAACAAAGTAGTCCCAAGAAACCAGCTATGCATCTGCAATGTTCCACCCAACCATAGGCCAATTATGCTTATCAACCTCTTGATACAACTGTCACCCCCGAGCTGGGCATGATTTCTACAAGGAACCAGGGAACAACAGACTCACACATAGCCAAGCATACACCAAGGTGATCCAAGCCAATCTATAATTGGGTTTATCAGGCTGCTAGGAAATGGAAAGAAAGAATTGCTAAGATAGTGAGCTCATCCACAGAGCTATGGATACCTCTGCAAGATCTATTTAGCTTGGCACCCACAATGCCTACACACCCCACTCAAGGAAGTATTCCCTTCACCAATTCACAGTCCCTCAGGCCATACCTTCCAATTCTAGAGTGTTCCAGGTGTGCATAGAAGAGTAGCCAGCCCTCTTGATCTTCTTGAGAGGTTATTCTCCCCACTAGGTTTATCAAGCCAATTCTGTCCACTACCACTCCAAATTTTTTGCTCACAGGTTCAAACCAAAACAGGGATGCACATAACAACAGAAGTGTTAACACCCAAAAAGTGCTCACTAGCTCATTTACCACATTACATGGCTCATTTGTCCATTTTCCTACCATTTTTCCCTTAGAATCCCAAAAAATCCCATTAAAATGCCTCCAAAAGGCCTAAAATGCCTCCAAAAGGCCACAAAACCATCAAAATAGCCTAAAAAAGGCTAAAAAACCCCCTTTTCCTCCAAAAATAGCAAAAATCCCCTAAAAAGGAATAAAAAATATAAAATAATGAGGAAAAGGAGAAAAAAAACCCTATACAGCTGCCCAAAACTATGTGTTTCCTAAAACCATGGGTCAGCACTCCACCACCAAAAAACTATAAATAGGTGATGGAGATCCCTTATTCCATATCCACAATCACAAGCACCCTTACTCTGCTAAAATCTCTCTCGAAACCCTAGTTCACCTTTGAACTATTTTCACCTTGAGAGCCACTTTGGCCCATCCCCACCATTGGAGAAGGAGAAGGAGCATTCAGAAGCTTGGAGCATCCTCTTGGACACTGCAAAGGGCTTCACCAACCTTGACACTCAAGGTAACATTAATATAAAACCATTTTTTACATCTTTTATTTATGTCTCATACAATGTTTAAAGTAGATTGTTAATTGTTGTTTTAGCTTAATCATTTAATCATTATTGAACTGCTACTAAGGAGTCCATTCTCCTTAGTAGGTGCTCATTGGCACAAGCTAGGGGTAAAACTCTAGCTACAGTTTTGGCGACTCCATTGGGGATTCGAATTTCTGGTTTCCGTTTTTAAATTTTTTCCTTTCGGCTGTCCCTTTCGGCAGCCGCATACCGCGTCTTTTTACCTCTACAGTCGCGTCCCGACCGCGCCTTTCAGGCCTTTACCCTCGATCCGACCGTGGCTCTCAGATTGCTTCCGACGCTCTGCCGGCGGATTCAAGTCTGTTACCTGCGATCCGACCGTGGCTAATCAGCCTGTTTTCCGCGATCTGACTGCGCCTGTCGGCCTTTTTCACGCGTCCCGACTGCGGCTTTCTGCCTCTTTCGGGCGTCCCGACTGCGCTTGTTAGCCTTTTTGCCGCGACCCGACTGTGTCTTTTTGCATTTTTCCTGCGTCCCGACTGCCACTGTTGGCCCGATAGCCGCGACCCGACTGTGTCTTTTCCCCGGTTTCCTGCGTCCCGACTGCATCTGTTGGCTCGATAGCCGCGACCTGACCGCCGCTGTTTCCCTCAAACCCGCGGTCGGCCTGTTCTGATCCGCCACAGACCCGCGGTCTGATTTCTGCTCTTTTCCTGTTTTGAGCCCAGCCCCTCTTGCTGCAATATTTTCTGCATTTGAACAGCCCTCTGTCCCACCTGCAGCCCACTTCCTTACAGCCTTTCTGCAACATAATTGCTGTTCCTTTTACAGAATCTTTTTAAAAAAATTTCAGTATTTTTATTTCAGAAAATTTTGCAAGTTAAAAGAATCAATTTCAGCATTATTGATAGATTGGAAGTTGCCCTCCCTTGTGGCACTTCTATTTTTGGGATCATTACCTCACGAGCACACACTCTGTCACATAAAATCAAGTGAGCCTTAAAAAGTACCTAATTAAACCAACATTCTAACCCCACTTGGGGAACACAAAAGAATCATTGTAGTTAGGTAGGATCAGGGGGATAGGCTTCCAATAACACCCCTTGGTTATTTCACTTGAGACATAGTTGTTGTCCAAATAGGGAACCAAAGTCCCCTAGTACTTTTTGACACGGTCACGACCAGTTTATCAGAGGGCCTCTCCCTTAGGAGGGTTGAAGTCGGGAGACTGGTTCCGGAGGCCTGAGTGGAATACCGCACTCCATTCAGTAACCGAAGGGCTACCTTTCGCGGTTCGCGGGATATCCCTGTATAGGGGTATTGCGGTCAACGAACTAAACGGCAGATTCACCTTTCTGGACGTGTCATGAACGGGGTATCTTAGTTGCCATTCTTCTAGGATTGACTACCCGGTGTCCCTCCCGGTAGGGGGATATCATAGCCACTTGGCTTTCCTACTCATATTGTCTGACTTGGATTTCATCACCTTGCAGAGGATATGTTTAGTTGAGTCAGAATACTTTTAGTTAGGTGTTTGCATGCTCCTTTACCTCCCTTTGGTCTAGTGAGTCCACCATTTTTCTTTTTTAGGAAACCTGCTGCTTGTTGGTATTCTGACCATCTTTGTTGTTACTCCACCTATTGTAGCACAGCTGTTGCAGTGGGTGTTTTGAGTTGGTTGTTGGCCTGAGTGCCTTGCTTTTTAGCTCTCCTTCTGCACACTCGGTTGCATTAGGATTTTTGAGCTGTTTTTATACTCACCTCAACCCACAGAGACTAGACACCATCTGTCACCATTGAGTCCCCGAGACATTCTCGGCGCCTCAGGGGCGAGCCCCCACAGCACGGTTCTCTTGACACCACTCGTCATAGATTCCGATCATTGTCCGTTGATACCACTCATCACAGATCTAGAGCCTTGTCACTTGACTCCACTCGTCAGCGACGTAGGTCTCCGTCACCAGATAGTGACGCACCTTACTTTACCTCTGATTCTGACGAAGAGTCTGAGAACCCTATTTATACTGCCCCTACTAGCCCCATGGCTGGCACGACTTCCACTCCATTTGTCATAGGGACCATTGGTGGCACATCCACCACTACACCAGTTACTACACCTATTTTGGGTATGCCCTCCATGGGGCAACCATCTACCATTCCCCTCACGGTACCTATTCCCACAGCGGGAATACCTATCCCCACTACATCAGTGGCTCACACTACCAATGGTGGTGCTGGACCATCCTTCACTACCTCAGTTCCCCCACTTGGGGGCACCACCTCACATCTTGTCCCTCCACTTGGGGGCACTGGCCCCAACTTGGTCCACAGCACTCCTGTGTCACAGCCTTCTTTCAGTTTGCCATTCATGGCTAGCCTCAACCTACCTGACCTGGCCAGATTGACCAACGATCCTATTCGACACGACCCTATGTGGCCTCATATGCCTACCAAACTACCCTCTGACATCCCTAAGTTCGAGGGTAAGGCCGGTGAGGACCCACAAAACCATATCATGTCTTTCCACCTATGGTGTTCCTCTAACTCCATCGTGGATGACTCTGTTCGCCTCCGTCTCTTACAGCGCACCTTCACTGGCTCTGCAGCCAAGTGGTATATTGAGCAGCCTCATGGGACCCACGCCACCTTTTCTTCTCTGGCCTCGACCTTCCTGCAGTTCTTCCAATTGCCAGTCCGCTATGACGCGGGCGTTGAGATCCTTCTATCTTGTAGACAAAACACGGCTACCCATATCACGGACCACATCCATGAGTGGCGTAGACGCCGTAGCTTATGCAAGATCAAACTAGACGACCGTATCTTCCTCGATTGGTTCCTCAAGTCCCTGCTTCCTGTTATTGCTAAGGATGTAGCTTCAGAAAGACCCCAGTCTGAAGAAGAGGCCATCCTTAAGGCACAGCAGTTCGACCTCATTTACGCCCAGTCGGGTTACCTTTATACCATTATACCTGACGCCCCTCGCGGCGAGTCCTCCCATCATGATGCGCCGGGGGCATCCCACGCTGCTGATGGTATCATTGGCCGTGTTTCTTCGCATCCCCAACCATTTTCTATAGCACGACCTACCCCTGGCCCCGACCTGTCGAGGGCTACCTCCCAGTCTGGAGCAACCAACTCATATGCTCCCATGACACATCACCATTCCCATGGACCTTCGTGTCCACCTCAGTGCTTTGGGTATGCGACTCCTGCTTATGCTCCTCCAGTCGCCCCTCAGCCTTATTACCATCAGCAGACTGCCCCGGCTCCTGCGCCTTCACAAGCCCCACCAGCTTATTATCCGCCACAGGCAGCCCCTGCGGCACATCCACAACCTGCTCCGCAGACCTATCAGCAACCCCCTCAAGTTGCTGCACCTGCTCAGCCTTGTAATACCCCAATTTTGAACCCTTAGGCAATATTGGCTCTAATGTAAATATTGCAAATACGCGATGTATGTTTCCCTAGCGTGGAGCTCAAGGCCAAGGCCCCGCTAGTTTATGCTCGGATTTTATTTAAATTAGACACGCTTGATATTTTGTTACCCACGTGCTATTAAGCCATGGGATATTGTAAATTGATGTAAATAATTAACATTGAAATAAAATACCAAAAACTGGCTATGGAGGCAACGAATGAGAAGGGGCCACGTGTATCCACTAGGGAGTGGTGAGGGGGCTATGGGATTAAACCCTAGGCTGCCATTTGTCATTATGAGAACCCATTGACTTCCCTAGGTGACATTAATGCCTGCTGTAAGAAGGTGGTTGAGATTTCAGCCCATGGCTTCAATGGAGCATGGGCAGCCCTGAAATTCGTATGGGTGGGCATGGGCTCTGATTACTGGGGCAAGAAGTCACTCAACCTCATGGGGGGTTGCTGGATTCTCACCCCAGTCCATTGTGAAACTACCTAGCATCATTCCCATCCAAAAACGAGAGCCAACAGTGTGGAAACCAGAAAATCGCGACCTTGAGAGAACCCAGTTTTTGAATGACCAAAAACGTCCAGATTTGGCATGGGACAGGGAAATCCAATGGGGGATCCAATAGCATGAACCTTGGGGCGAATTTGGGAGCATTAGCTACCCCGAAATCAATGGGAAAACCCAGTTTTTGCAGCTCAGAAAACGAGTGACGGATTTGAGCATTTGGTGAGCAGAATGGTGAGAAATCAAGTTGGGATTGACTATGCAGAGGTTGGGTGTGCTTGATAAACCCAGTGAAGGCTAGGATCTCAAAGATCAGCAGCTGGACCTTTCTATGCCCATCCTGAAGAGCACTGGAGGGAAGAGTTTCCTGAGGGACTGTGTAACAGAGAAGGGGATCTTCCTTGTGTTGGATGTGGTAGGTAATGTGGGTGCCTAACTGTTGAGCTCACTTGAGATGCCTGTAGCTCTGTGGTTGAGCTCACTGGCTTAGCATTACCCTCCTCTATCTGCTTGGATGCTTGACTGAAGCCTGGCTATGAGTGAACCCGGCTAGTCCTCCTTAGTGGATACACGGCCCAGCTCGGGGGTGACCTCTCAGCTGAAAGAACACAAGCTGGACAGAGGTCTACGGTTGGGAGGAACGTTGACCTTCCATAGCCAGTCGTTTGGACATCAACTTCTCAAGATAAGTGTTCTTGTGATTTAAATTACTTGCATTCTGTGTTCTGCTACACATTCAATCTGAAGGATTAATTATTCCTGTTAAATAAATGAAATGCATCATGTTTTATGCAATGTGATATTTAATGACTGATTACATGTATGACGGATATGGGTATGATGAACACGTGAAGAAATTGTGTGCATATGTGAAGTTAAATTCCGCTGTGTAGTTCTTGGATTTATGTCTGCACCCACTAGTTTTAAATTGCATGCGTTATGGGTCTCAGTATTGGGGCTAAGCCTTTACGGAAGCCCTGTGTTGTTAACGTTTTCCCTTCCTTGCACTTGATGATGGAAGGGGGCGTTACAGTTTGGTATCAGAGCTGCGTTGCAGCATTGGGCCTCTATGGGCCAAATCTGATAGAGTTTTCTTAAGTCTGTTTTGAAAAAAAAGTTGTTTTAAGACTGTTTTTGAAATTTTTTGTTTAAGACTGTTTCGGAAGGAATTCCCGAATGCCTTCCGAAACAGCGGAAGCATTCGGCGAATCGTTCCGAAATTTCGGAAGCGTTCCGAGAATTTTTCCGAAAATTTGCGAAGGGAAGTTTTTCGGAAGGAATTCTCTTCCGAAATTGCGGAAGGAATTCTCTTCCGAAATTACGGAAGCAATTCTCTTCCGAAATTTCGGAAGGATTCCGCGAACCGCTCCGAAACAGCGGAAGAATTCAGTGAACCGCTCCGAAACAGCGGAGAAAAATTCGTTTTTGTGAAAAATTTTCTAAGTGTCGGCGTCGAACGGAAACTTTTTCGGAAGGAATTCTCTTCCGAAATTGCGGAAGGAATTCTCTTCCGAAATTTCGGAAGGATTCCGCGAATCGTTCCGCAACGCGGAAGAGTTCGGCGAGTCGTTCCGAAATTGCGGAAGACTTCGGCGAATCGTTCCGCAACGGCGGAAGACTTCGCCGAATCGTTCCGAAATTGCGGAAGACTTCGGCGAATCGTTCCGCAACGGCGGAAGACTTCGCCGAATCGTTCCGAAACGGCGGAAGACTTCGCCGAATCGTTCCGCAACGGCGGAAGACTTCGCCGAATCGTTCCGCAACGGCGGAAGACTTCGGCGAATGGTTCCGAAACGGCGGAAGGATTCCGCGAAGGGCTCCGAATTCGCGGGAGGATTCGGGAAAGTCTTCCGAAACGGCGGAAGCCTTCGCCGAATGGCTCCGCAGTTGCGGGAGAATTCAGCGAATCGCTCCGCCATTGCGGAAGCGTTCGCTGAACTGCTCCGCATTGCGGAAGCATTCGGTGAACCGCCCCGCAGTTGCGGGAGCGTTCGCTGAACCGGCCCGAAAAAAAAAAAAAAAAAAAAAAAAAAAAAAAAAAAAAAAAAAAAAAAAAAAAAAAAAAAAAAAAGAGTAAAGTGCCAAAAACTCCATTTTTGGATAGGGGGAGCACCGGGGCTCGGAATGGGATGATTTCTGTGGGGCTCGGAGGCCATTGACGGGGGCCATGAAAGAACTAGTGAAGACCCCGAGCCCATTAGACTCCAATTTGACAGAAAAAGGGAAATAGTGACTTTTGAAGGATAGAGTCCCGAGGCTTGACAGAAGGTCGGTTTAAGCTGAAATTGATCAGGCGCGGCCATGAAGCAGGCACAATGTTAAGTTCCGAATCTTGGAATCAAACTCCAAAGGATGTGGAGTCGGGGTGAGTAAGAAGGCCAAAAAGCACTGTTCCGGGCCACTTTTTCGGGATTTTGAAAAGCTTGTGGGCAATAAAAGTGACCCTAGATGTGGGATTCAGAAATTTTACTGAACTAGACATTTCATATTCTCATTAAGACAGACAACTTCCGTTAGACGAAGATTTTCCAGAAATGCACCGTTTGGGAGATAGCCGTTTTTGGCCCAAAATTTGGAATTTTGGAAAAATGTGAAAAGTAAGAAGTAGTAAAACCCAGAAATTCATAAAAGATGAACGGTACATCAGAATTGAAATCCGTGAATTGCTGAGTGTTCCTTGTTATATGGAATAACTTCGCCCGATAGATAAGTTTTTGTGGTTCTGCATAGATTTTCTTCCACAGGTGGCTGAAGTTGACCTTCGGGACCAAAACACAACTGTGTAAACTGTGCAGAATTATTGGTAAGAGTTGTCATTTTTGAAACAACGCTGTTTCCACACCCGATGTCGGAATGGAGCACGGGGACAGGCATTGGAAAGCTTGTCTAGCAAAGAATAATGTAGTATGACCGGAATTTGAATTGGGTTATCAGACATCATATATTATCAGGGCAGAAAAGTGCCGGTGACTGTTTTGTCAAATTAATGGCAATATGGGCAATTTTCAGAATTGCATGAATGGGCAAAAGAATTGAATAAGTAACAGCTATGTTGATTATTCCATGAGTTAATTATGTTAAATGTTGATTGTTGTATATTCCTAGATGCATTTTTATGAGGTCTAACAAATATCATAATAATGCACAGTGTTTGCAGCTCATAAAGTTTATAATTGTAGCAGAGGTAAGATGGTGACCATTAATGATGCTCAAGATCCTTATGAACACGAAGAAGACGTTCTAGGAGAAAATGTGCATGAAGGGAATGCGGAGACTGAATCCAATGGGAGAAGGGAGCAGGTGACTCCTCAAAATTTGGTTGAAACCATGGTGAGCTTCAATGAAAGATTGATGAAGGCTCAAGAAGAACAACACCAACTCAATGCTGCTATTTTGCAAAGCCTCACTGATATGCAGCATAAGATAAACCTTGGGTCCAACCCAAGCCATATGGGTGAAGAAGGAAGAGATGCAGGGAGTCATTCTAGAGGCCGTTCGAGGAGGAGGACTCCAAGCCCAAGGAAGAGTTCGGTGAGCAGAAAACATAAAACATCTTCATCAAGGTCTTCTTCCAGCAGGTCGGGTGACTCCAAATGTTCTAGGAGAAGTCCAGGACATGCACCTAAGAGATTGGACGGAAGAAAGAGGTTCAAGGGTATCCCACAGGGAGAATTCAGGAAGGCAAGACCTCCCACATTTGATGGGGAAGGAAAGGCAGGTCAAGAGGCAGAAGCATGGCTTCTGGGAATGAAGAAATATTTCAGAATTCAAGACTACTCAGGAAATGAGAAAGCCAGAATTGCCATTTACAACTTAAATGGAAGAGCTTCCATTTGGTGGGACAATCTCTTGCAAGTGAAAGAAGGATCAGTTGGGAAATATTTAAGGGGTACTTCAAGGAGAAATACCTTTCTGCTAGGTATTATGACGGTAAGAGAAAAGAGTTTAATGAGCTCAGGTTGGGACAGAAATCCATGGAAGAGCATGTCCACAAATTCTTGGAATTACTGAGGTATGTTGACTACATCAAAGATGAGAGAGTAAAAATCCAATGCTTTCTTGGGGGTCTACCTCAGAGTTTCAGAGATCGTATTGAGTTTGTTAATCCACCAAGTTTGGATGAAGCCATTAGGATGGCAATGCACTGCTATGAGCAAAATAGGGAAAAAACAGAGGCTAACCCAGCATGGAAAGGAAAGCCAAGAGGGAAGTTTGACCAGAAGAAGGATGGCTTCAAGCCACCATTTAGAGGTCAGCCTAGAACCTTTCCACAGGGACAACAAGCAAGGAGTGGATTCAAACCGGCAGTGGCAGTAGACAAAGCATCAAAGGGACCACTTCAGTGTTGGGGATGTGGAGAAAACCACATGTTGAAGGATTGTCCACATCGGAAAAACAATGCTCGAAAGTTGAACAACCTAAAGGGAGTAGCTACGGTGGAGGACATGGCAAGGGTAGCACCTCGGATTTATGCAGCGTTGGATAATCATCAAGCAGACCATCAGTCCTCAGTGGTGGAAGTCGAAGGTAAGATTGCTACGCAATCTATTTCTGTTTTGATTGATCCAGGATCTACTCATAGTTATGTTTCTCCAAAAGTGGTTGAAGGTTGTTCTCTTAGAAAAATAAAGCATACTAAGTCTTGGCTAGTGCAACTAGCCACGGGAACCAAGAGAAAAGTAAGTGAGGTAGTGATGGAGTGTCCCATAGAATTGAATGGACTCCACACATATGCTGAATTGAATGTGTTACCATTAGGATCCTATGATGCATTAATTGGCATGGATTGGTTAGAAAAACATAGAGCCAAATTGGACTGTTATGAGAAAGCACTTGAGTGCATTGATGAAAAGGGAAGGCCAACATTGGTAAAAGGGATTCCCAAGCAAGTTTCAATAAGACAGATTTCAGCCCTGCAGTTGAAAAAGTTTTATAAGAAGGGTTGTCAACTATATGCAGTCCATATGCCAGATTCATTGGAGGACAAAGGGCCAAGACTAGAAGACTTCAGGATATTGCAAGAGTTCCAAGATGTGTTTCCGGATGAGGTACCAGGGTTGCCACCGATGAGAGATATTGATTTTACCATCGATCTTGTTCCAGGGGCAGCGCCGAATTCCAAAGCTCCTTATAGAATGAGTACACCGGAATTGGTGGAATTGAAGATACAGCTGCAGGAATTAATAGATAAAGGGTATATCAGGCCTAGTGTGTCTCCTTGGGGAGCACCGGTGTTATTTGTCAAGAAGAAAGATGGGACTTTAAGGCTGTGTATTGATTACAGGCAGCTCAATAAAGTGACAGTTAAGAACAAGTACCCATTACCAAGAATTGATGACTTGTTTGATCAAATGAAGGAAGCCAAATTATTTTCAAAGATTGACTTGAGGTCTGGCTACCATCAAGTAAGGATTAAAGAAGAAGACATTCACAAGACGGCTTTTAGAACTAGATATGGTCATTATGAGTTCACTGTGGTTCCATTCGGCCTTACCAACGCACCTGCCACATTCATGTGTCTCATGAATAGTGTATTCAGCAAATATTTGGACAAGTTTGTGATTGTGTTTTTAGATGACATTCTTGTCTATTCAAGAAATGAAGAAGAGCATGAGGAGTATCTAAGAATGGTGTTGCAAGTTCTTAGAGAACATCAGCTGTATGCCAAGTTAAGCAAGTGTGAATTCTATCAAAAGAGGATCCAATATTTGGGTCACGTCATTTCAGAAGAAGGAATTGCAGTGGATCCAGAGAAGATTAATTCCATCATGGATTGGCCAACTCCAAGAAATGTTTCAGATGTTAGATCTTTTATGGGCCTTGCTGGTTACTACAGAAGGTTTATTGAAGGATTCTCCAGGATAGCGCATCCGATCACCTCATTGCAAAGGAAGAACATCAAATTTGTATGGTCTGAAAAATGTGAGAAAAGTTTTCAGAAATTAAAGGAGTTACTTACTAGCGCTCCTGTTTTGAAGATAGCCGATCCAAGGAAGGATTTTGTAGTATGCACAGATGCTTGCATTGAAGGACTGGGTGGGGTTCTCATGCAGGAAGGAATTGTGATTTGCTATGAATCTAGGAAATTGAAAGAGCATGAAAAGAATTATGCCACACATGATTTAGAATTAGCAGCCATAGTGCATGCTCTTAAAATGTGGAGGCATTACTTGATGGGGAGAAGATTCGAGCTTAGGACTGACCACATGAGCTTGAAGTATTTGTTTGATCAGCCAAACTTGAATGCTAGGCAAGCTAGATGGATGGAATTTCTATGTGAATTTGATTTTGAAATTAAACATGTAAAGGGGAAGGAGAATAAGGTTGCAGATGCTCTTAGCAGAAAATTTCATGTTTCAGCGGTAAGTATGTGCAAATCAGATTTGAAGACAAGAGTTCTTGAAGCCCAAAACGGTGACGAAACTTGCCTTCAAATTAAAGAGAAGTTGCAGCATGGTGATGTGGGTGAAAAGTGTGCAGGATATCAGCTGGGTAAAGACAGTATCCTCGTCTACAAAGATAGGTTGTACATTCCAAACAATGCAGATTTGAAGAAACTAGTGATGGATGAGATACACCAAATGCCGTACTCTGGACACCCAGGGTATCAGAAGACTATAACAGCGGCAAGAAAGCAATACTTTTGGAATGGCATGAAGAAGGATATAGCTGAGTACATTGCTAGGTGTCAGAAGTGCCAACAAGTCAAGGCAGAACACCAACATCCAGCGGGGTTATTGCAGCCCTTACCCATTCCAGAATGGAAGTGGGAAGTGATCTCCATGGATTTTATAACAGGTCTGCCCATGACAGTGAAAAAGCATGATTCAATCATGGTTGTGGTGGATAAGCTATCAAAGGTAGCTCACTTTATTCCAGTAAAGTCCACTCACAAGGCTAGTGACATTGCGAACATCTTCATGAGAGAGATATTCAGATTGCATGGATTGCCTAAGGCAATAATTTCTGATCGTGACACAAAGTTCACCTCCAATTTCTGGAAGGGATTATTTCAGGAATTGGGAACGAAATTGAATTTCAGTACAGCTTACCATCCTCAAACGGACGGCCAAACCGAGAGGGTGAATCAGGTCCTTGAAGACATGTTGAGAATGTATGTGATGGACAAACCATCCAAGTGGGAAGATTATTTACACTTGGTTGAATTTGCATACAATAATGGACACCATGCATCCTTGGGAATGAGTCCATTTGAAGCATTGTATGGCAGGGGATGCAGGACGCCAGTGAATTGGGATGGCCCAGTGAACAGGGTAGTGCTTGGACCAGAGATGATCAAGGAAATGGAACAGGAAATTGTTAAGATCAGGCAGAATTTAAAGGCAGCTCAGGACAGGCAAAAGAGTTATGCAGATTTGAAAAGAGTACATAAGGAATTTCAGATTGGGGATCATGTTTACTTGAGAGTGAAACCAAGGAAGAGTTCCCTCAAGTTGGGGAGTTGTGCCAAGTTGTCGCCCAGATATTGTGGTCCATTTGAAGTCCTTGATAGGATAGGGCCAGTTGCATATAGAATTGCATTGCCTGCTAGCATAAGAGCTCATAATGTTTTCCATGTATCTTTGCTTAAGAAGTATGTACATGATCCTAATCATATGATTGATTGGAATGTGATACAGGTGGAACCCGAGGGAGAGTTCCAAGTAGAACCTATGCGCATCCTCGACAAGAAATTCACAGTGCTCCGGAACAGAGCCATCGGGCAGGTAAAGGTCCAATGGGAGCACCTTAGTCCCGACGAGGCTACATGGGAGCTAGAGGATGCCATGAGGGAGGCATTCCCATTTTTGTTCAGTTTTGAGAACACCGAGGACGGTGTTGTTCTAAGGGGGAGGGGAATGTAATACCCCAATTTTGAACCCTTAGGCAATATTGGCTCTAATGTAAATATTGCAAATACGCGATGTATGTTTCCCTAGCGTGGAGCTCAAGGCCAAGGCCCCGCTAGTTTATGCTCGGATTTTATTTAAATTAGACACGCTTGATATTTTGTTACCCACGTGCTATTAAGCCATGGGATATTGTAAATTGATGTAAATAATTAACATTGAAATAAAATACCAAAAACTGGCTATGGAGGCAACGAATGAGAAGGGGCCACGTGTATCCACTAGGGAGTGGTGAGGGGGCTATGGGATTAAACCCTAGGCTGCCATTTGTCATTATGAGAACCCATTGACTTCCCTAGGTGACATTAATGCCTGCTGTAAGAAGGTGGTTGAGATTTCAGCCCATGGCTTCAATGGAGCATGGGCAGCCCTGAAATTCGTATGGGTGGGCATGGGCTCTGATTACTGGGGCAAGAAGTCACTCAACCTCATGGGGGGTTGCTGGATTCTCACCCCAGTCCATTGTGAAACTACCTAGCATCATTCCCATCCAAAAACGAGAGCCAACAATGTGGAAACCAGAAAATCGCGACCTTGAGAGAACCCAGTTTTTGAATGACCAAAAACGTCCAGATTTGGCATGGGACAGGGAAATCCAATGGGGGATCCAATAGCATGAACCTTGGGGCGAATTTGGGAGCATTAGCTACCCCGAAATCAATGGGAAAACCCAGTTTTTGCAGCTCAGAAAACGAGTGACGGATTTGAGCATTTGGTGAGCAGAATGGTGAGAAATCAAGTTGGGATTGACTATGCAGAGGTTGGGTGTGCTTGATAAACCCAGTGAAGGCTAGGATCTCAAAGATCAGCAGCTGGACCTTTCTATGCCCATCCTGAAGAGCACTGGAGGGAAGAGTTTCCTGAGGGACTGTGTAACAGAGAAGGGGATCTTCCTTGTGTTGGATGTGGTAGGTAATGTGGGTGCCTAACTGTTGAGCTCACTTGAGATGCCTGTAGCTCTGTGGTTGAGCTCACTGGCTTAGCATTACCCTCCTCTATCTGCTTGGATGCTTGACTGAAGCCTGGCTATGAGTGAACCCGGCTAGTCCTCCTTAGTGGATACACGGCCCAGCTCGGGGGTGACCTCTCAGCTGAAAGAACACAAGCTGGACAGAGGTCTACGGTTGGGAGGAACGTTGACCTTCCATAGCCAGTCGTTTGGACATCAACTTCTCAAGATAAGTGTTCTTGTGATTTAAATTACTTGCATTCTGTGTTCTGCTACACATTCAATCTGAAGGATTAATTATTCCTGTTAAATAAATGAAATGCATCATGTTTTATGCAATGTGATATTTAATGACTGATTACATGTATGACGGATATGGGTATGATGAACACGTGAAGAAATTGTGTGCATATGTGAAGTTAAATTCCGCTGTGTAGTTCTTGGATTTATGTCTGCACCCACTAGTTTTAAATTGCATGCGTTATGGGTCTCAGTATTGGGGCTAAGCCTTTACGGAAGCCCTGTGTTGTTAACGTTTTCCCTTCCTTGCACTTGATGATGGAAGGGGGCGTTACAAGCCTCAACCTACATATCATCCTCCGCAGCCTGTTCCAGCACCTGCGCAACCTCAGAATCCACCTGCTGCCCAAGGGCAAGTTTACGCCCAACAGAACCCGCAGCAAAACCAGAACAACCAACGTAACCAGGGCCAACAGAACCGCGGCAAGGGCCGTAATCGGGGAAACAACCAACCTGTAGACCAAGCTGGTCAACCGGCTAATCCCCCTGACAATAACAATGCGGCCCCCGCTAATCAAAACCCTGATCGCCCGCCCAAGCAGGCTAAAAACCCCAATCTCCGAACAAATCACCCTTGTTCTATTTGCGGGGTCTATGGACATTATACACATGCTTGCCCACACTTGGAGCGAGCTCGGCAGCTTTGGGTTGACGAGGCCCATCGCCAAGGGCATGCGGCTCCCCAAACACCGCCCAACCCCCCCCAACCTCAGCAACCCCCTTTGGTGCTGCAAAACCCCTTACCGACCCAAGGCGTGGTGAACACTCAGCCGTTGGCCCCTCAAGCTAACGTGCAACCCCAACAACAACAGATCACCTATGCTGCTCCTGATCAACCCATGTTCGACTCAGGTACCCACCACTTACTGATGATGTCATCCGCTGACGTCAACCTCCAGACCCGTCGGAACCAATATGGCTCCACCTCTGAAGCCACTCCCACGGATAAACCTGCTAACGCCCATCCCACCGATCAGGCATTACGTATACCTCCGCCTCCCATAGACGGCGCTGCGAAAGCACCTCGTTTCCCACTTCGCCGAATCAACAATAACCCTAACGCGCGCGCTGCGTCAAACTACAACATCGTAGACGACCTAGCCCAATCTCTCGCAGCCATGTCTGCGTTAGAAGTCTTGAAGAACTGCCCTTCCCAACGCAAGACTTTACTCTCCGCCATTGGGGGGATTGACCCAACTGATTCGCATTTGATGGCGTTTGATTTAGACCAGTCTGAACCACGCCTACCTTCCAGTTTATCCTTCCAAGTTACTGTCTCCGTTAGGAACCTTGTTATCCATCGGTGCATCATCGATGAGGGTGCCTCCACATGCGTCATGTCTACATTTGTATGGTAGAAGCTAGGATCCCCTCCTCTCCAGCAGTCCACCATTGCGTTACGTGCCTACGACGGTCGTTCGGCCCAGCCCCAAGGCCTCCTGCCCAACGTTCCAGTCCAGTTAGGTGGTAAAACAGTCCTTATTGACATAGAGGTAATCAATGCCCAATTGGATTACAACCTTCTACTTGGCCGCAGCTACATGTATGCCATGCGGGCGGTTGCCTCTTCTGTCTTTCGCACCATGATGTTCCCTCATGAAGGACGCGTGGTTAAGATTGACCAGCTCACCTACTATGATCCCAGTGCTCCGGCGGCACCGGAAAATGTTCTCCCTATGGTTGAACAACCTGTTTCTCCTGCCAACACCTCGTTTGTATCCTCTACGGGGCCTGGAGTCTACTCAGACGCGCCGATGACCTCTACCTTTCACTCCATTCCTCCGCCGTCATCTACGCCCGAAATGTCTGACTTATGTACCTTGTCCCACGACATCCTACCACCTAACAATCAACCATCCTTGTTGCCTAAACCACCATTGGTACCTAGTCACATTGGTGTTACACCGATCCATACGATCCCCTTCCTAGTTCCTCCAGCAGGAGTAGTAAGCGCCCCGGTCATGGCTACCCTTAGCCTCCCTGGGTTAACCTTGGGATTACCTGTATGGTACCTTTCGCCTCCCGTTCGCCCGCCGACACCCGATGTCGTCCTCCAGCCGGTGCAACCCATGGCTACTACCACCCACCCACCTCCCGGGGTCTTTACCCCTTCGTCCTCCACGACACCTCCTCCTCCTCCTCAATCCACTGGGGGCAGAGGTCCTCAACCTTACACTGCTGTACCACCTCCAAAGACAGTCAAGAACCCTCCAGTGTTTCGTGCTCCTCCCAAATGCTCCCTGTGTGACGAGTTGGGCCATGCGACCCACCAATGCCCACAGTTACCCGCATTGCAGAAGCACATGCAAATGCTCGACGACGATCCTAACATTCCAACTGTCGAACTAAACCCCACTCCTAAGCCTAAAGATAAGTCCCTACGTACCAACCACTCCTGCGCCATCTGCGGTATTTACGGGCACTATTCACATCATTGTCCCGATCTCCCGGATTACAGAGCGGCTCTCTATGAGATGAACAATCTGGATCTTGAAACGGCACCACCTACCATTGAGGAGATCTATCCCCCAGACTCTTCACCTTCCGGAGAGGTTAATACCATCTATATGATCTCTTCCACCACTACTCCCTCGTCAACCGATTTGACAACGCAGACTTTCCGTACTGATGAGGAGATTCTTGAGGCCCTAACTGCCCCGGATTATCCTTGGGATGATATGCACCACCGTTCCTATTTCATCCCAGAAGCGTCTTCCTCTAGCACCGCTACCCAATACGCGGTCGAATCCAAAGACTTCCTCCCCACCAAGGTCGACTGGTTCAAGGACCCAATTCCTGCTCCTGATGCCTTTGAGGAGGGCAACATGGCCAACATCTCACCTGTCATCCAAGTCGATATTGCTGTTCCAGGTCGTGCCCCTGAACTCATTACTTTAGGAGCATTCTGCAGTAAACAAGAGATTGAGGACTACACCCACCTTTTCAAAGAATTCCGTGATGTATTTGCCTGGTCTTATACCGAAATGCCTGGTCTTGAACCCGCAATTATAGAGCACCACATTGACACATGGCCTGATGTAACCCCTGTTCGTCAGAAACAGCGCCCCATCCATCCCTCAAAGCTCCCAGCTGTCAAAGCCGAGATTGAGAAGCTGCGCAAGGCAGGGTTCATTTATCCTATTGCCTATACCACATGGGTTTCAAACCCTGTTCCAGTTAACAAAAAGCAAGGCACCATCCGCGTATGCACTGACTTCCGTGACTTAAACTATGCTTGTCCCAAGGACAACTTCCCCACGCCGTTCATCGATCAACTCATAGATGCGTGTGCGGGACATGAGGTCCTCTCCTTCATGGATGGTTTTTCCGGATATAATCAGATTCAGATCCGTAAGGAAGACCAGTACAAAACTGCCTTTACTACCCCTTGGGGCACCTTTGCCTATCGCGTCATGCCTTTCGGCCTCAAAAATGCTGGTGCCACTTTCCAGCGGGCCATGACCTATTGCTTCCACGACTTGGTCCATATCCTGCTAGTCTACCTTGATGACCTTACAGCTCGTTCCCGGAAACGATCAGACCACCTTAACGACCTTCGGAAAATTTTTCTGCGTTGTCGCAAATACCAAATTCGCTTGAACCCACACAAGTGTGTTTTTTGCGTACCGGCAGGCCGATTGTTGGGTTTCATTGTTTCCCAGAAAGGAATTACTATTGACCCTTTAAAGGTCCAAGCTATTTTAGACCTCCCCCCCCCCCTCGTACGCTCCGGCAGCTCCAAAGTCTACAGGGGCGATCTAACTTCCTCAGACGGATCGTCCAGAAATGCCACCTAAGCTCTGGTCCACTCAACTCACAAGTCAAAGTCAACAAAGTACAAATGACACATGTCATGTTGGACCCACCACTATTTATAGTCAGTTGACTTTTTCCTGTTTTGGTCATTCTGGTCCCATACGGAGTCCGTTTTACAAACCGTTTCCACCACTGGAATCAGCGCGACGTGACCGTCATGATGGTCACCTCGTTGCATTATTTTTGTCCTGTCATTTTTTACCCATTTTTTCAGATGCCACTAGTCGCCTCGGTTTGCGTGCCACATCGGCCGTTCTCCGATTTTCACATGTTTTATATCATCGGATTCAGTTTTCCGAGCTGGTGATGATGCTTGAGATCATTTCTCGCTCTCACCTCCAGATTTTCCGGGCATTTTTCAAAATGCCCCCGTCACCTCGGTTTGCGTGCCACATCGGCCGTCACCCATTTTTGACATCCTTTATATCGCCGGATTCATTTTTCCGAGCTCGTGATGACGATTGAGATCATTTCTCGCTCTCACTTGGTACAATTTCAACATTGTGTCCCAACACCTTGCTGCCTCGGTTCGCGTACCACATCGGTCGCTATCGGATTGTTCCACATTTGTACATGAGCCATTCACTCCTGTCATACTGCAAATGTCTCGTTATTTTGCCACCATTTCATCTACCCCGCAAGGAGGTCCATCAGTGTTCCCACCTACCCTCGTTCTTGGTCATCATTACTCAACCTTGATTGAACATTTCCTCCTTGCCTGGCCATTCCTTTTGTTCGGTATAATTTTATCCCTTTTTCGGGCCGGACAACTCCTTTACGAAAAAGGCACTTAGGGAGTTTCCGTTAAGCTCTTTTCTGACTCCTAAAAGAATGAAAAGATCGCCGAGCAATCTTGCTTCCTTTCATGCTCGTTAAAGCACCTGAAAGGGCGTCTATCTGGTATAAGTTTAACCCTTTTCCGGACCTGGTAGACTAATTACGAAAAAGGAATACTCTAGTCACACCGGCTAGAAGAGTTCTTCATTGCATCCTTTTATGCTTCTTTGGGCCTTGGAGACTAAATCTACGAAAAAGCAACCCCCTGGAGTCTTCTTACTTGCTTTCAGACTCTCTAAAATTGAAAGCAACCACGAGCATGCGCTGTCCTGGGCTCGTTAAATCCACACGACAGTACCATTCCTTTACTTCAGAGTCTTCTTATCGCTTTCAGACTCCTTAAAATTGAAAGCAACCACGAGCATGAACTGTCCTGGGCTCGTAAAATCCACACGACAGTACCATTTTACACACACTTCTTCTAGTTCCTTAACCCATGAAGAAGTTTTCCCCCGTGCCTCCTGGCACTACGATCGATCATCTCGGCAGCACCTCCAATCAGGTCGCCTTTGTTCAGAGTATTCTGCAGTCTCCTGCCATTTTATACCAGCTTGAGTCTCCCTCCGACCCATCACCCTCCCTAAGCCATTACAGCTATGATCCCTTTTCCCCTCAGTCAGTTTCATATGCTGCCAGATCGATCCCATTATCATACTCTGAACAAAGGAAGTTTGAGTCCACCCGCTCTACTTGCCCAGTTATTCACCCACAGTTTGATCAGTCCTGCCATCAGTACTACCACATTTCGGTTTCTACCTCGCGCTCCTGTCAAGGAAACATCATTGCCTTGATAGGGGCAGGTCTCCCTCTGTCGACGACAGCTCCTCTATTCCAGAGGATAGGCCCAGAGGTCCCTACGCCTTGGACTTATCACCATCTGTGGTAGGTGCCTACGGATCATTCCGAGAGGAAACATCATTGCCTCTCCGAGTGGTTGTTCCTCACATGCTCGACTTCAGCACCTTGATCGCATCGTTGAGGATCGCGTAGGATTATATTCCATCAGTTTTTAGTCGAAGACCCCGGATTTCCCCCGACTCTAGCACATTGGTGAGTCACTTCGGAACGCCCAGTTCTATGTTCCTGTGGATGTCCGGGCTGCATTGGCGTTTGTATTCGGAAGCCATCCAGTTCCATGCTTCCTTGAGTACCCAGTTTCAGTTCCAGATCCGTTCCAGTTCCGTGTACCATGGAGAGTTTGACCCCAGTCATTATGATCCAGCAGCTCATCAGTTCCTGTGGTACCACATTCAGTAGCACTGTTGATTATTCCAGTGTATCAGTTTTTCAGCACAGACATGGTCAGCTCAGCAGTATGTCCCAGATTTTGTGTCCCCTCTAGACCCTTATGATGTACACAGTGGCTATGTATCTTTCAGGTCCCCTTTTTCGGGCCTCACAGTTCTGTTCATGTATCTTGATACGAGCATGGGTATGCCCGCCTCGTCCATATATTGAGATTATTCCTCAGTCAGTATTTGAGGTCATGTATATTTCAGGTCCCCATTTTTTGGACCCCATTGTTATTGTTATGTTATATCCTGATACGAGCATGGGAATGCCCGCCTCGTCCATATGATCAGATGATTCCTCCTCCCTTATTGAGGTTATGTACTTTTAGTTCTTGCAGTTGTTCGGGATCGTTGTTCCGGGCTTCAGTTTGTTTCTTCTCTCCTCTCCACATCCCAGGAAAACCATTTATGACTTATGATGTCCATCGGCCATACGATGAGCTCCTGACCTCGCACATCAGGGGGCAATCTGTTAACACCCAAAAAGTGCTCACTAGCTCATTTACCACATTACATGGCTCATTTGTCCATTTTCCTACCATTTTTCCCTTAGAATCCCAAAAAATCCCATTAAAATGCCTCCAAAAGGCCTAAAATGCCTCCAAAAGGCCACAAAACCATCAAAATAGTCTAAAAAAGGCTAAAAAACCCCCTTTTCCTCCAAAAATAGCAAAAATCCCCTAAAAAGGAATAAAAAATATAAAATAATGAGGAAAAGGAGAAAAAAAACCCTATACAGCTGCCCAAAACTATGTGTTTCCTAAAACCATGGGTCAGCACTCCACCACCAAAAAACTATAAATAGGTGATGGAGATCCCTTATTCCATATCCACAATCACAAGCACCCTTACTCTGCTAAAATCTCTCTCGAAACCCTAGTTCACCTTTGAACTATTTTCACCTTGAGAGCCACTTTGGCCCATCCCCACCATTGGAGAAGGAGAAGGAGCATTCAGAAGCTTGGAGCATCCTCTTGGACACTGCAAAGGGCTTCACCAACCTTGACACTCAAGGTAACATTAATATAAAACCATTTTTTACATCTTTTATTTATGTCTCATACAATGTTTAAAGTAGATTGTTAATTGTTGTTTTAGCTTAATCATTTAATCATTATTGAACTGCTACTAAGGAGTCCATTCTCCTTAGTAGGTGCTCATTGGCACAAGCTAGGGGTAAAACCCTAGCTACAAGAAGTATAAGTACTGGGCATGCAGAAATGTTTTTACAGTGAGATGCCCAAAGATGGAGTTTTCATTAGCTTCAGAAAAATGTGGGAAACCCAAAAATGAAATGGAGAAATGGGAATAAACCCTGGAAGGCAAAATTCATTTTCAGAAAACATTTAGGGACAACCCAGGAGCAAAAACGACCTCCATTAAACCCCCAATTCATGGTTCACTTCTCCCAGCCACTGTGCTATCCAAAAACGAGTTCTTAGACATGGGAAAATGCAGGGAAATTGGTAAAAACATGATGGGGAAAGACCCAGTAGTTCAGACTGCGTGAGAGAGGAAAAACTATCGGTTTAGAATGGCTTTGGGCACCATTTCGTGGGTTTTTTCTTGCCCAAGAAGCAAAAATATGAATTCCGAGGTTGATGGCTTGCCCATGCACGAAATTGGCTTCCATACCTCTTCATTCCCAAGGAATTAACTGCCTCAACCAATTTCTGGAAGAATTAAAGGATTGGGTCCATAACCCAAAATGGCTAGTTGGTGGTTTGTGGGTTTTCTCATTGACAAGTGGATTAACACCATTGGCTCAAGGGTTTGAATAATTTCCCTCCCTATTCCTTATAAAAATCATGCCCCATCTCTTTGTTGCATTGCATAGCTAGTTGTGGGTATTTTCATTAAAATTCGTATTTACATGATGTGTTATTTACATTGTGCCTATCTAGCACAAGAACCATAGGCATCTATTTCTTTAATTGCCGATACATAAAACGCTAAATCAATGGTGGGGCCTTGGCCTTGAGCTCCTCACCATGATTAAATAACAATATTTACATCATTTACGATTAAATGCAAAGGGGGTCAAAATGGGGACATTACATTCCCCTCCCCTTACATTAGCACTGTCCTCAGTGCTCAACAAAATTGAACAAAAATGGATATGCCACCCTGATGGCATCCTCCAGCTCCCATGTAGCCTCATCGGGACCATAGTGCTTCCATTGCACCTTTACCTGTCCGATGGCTCGGTTCTGGAGCAATGTTACCTTCTTGTCTAGGATGCACAACAGATCGGTTTGGAATTATCCCTCGGGTTCCACCTGGATCACATCCCAATTAATCACATGGTTAGGATCATGTACATATTTCTTAAGCAAAGAGACATGAAAAACATTATGAGCTTTAGTGCTAGAAGGCAATGCAATTCTATATGCAACTGGCCCTATTCTTTCAAGCACTTCAAATGGCCCACAATATCTAGGTGATAGCTTGGCACAACTCCCAAGCTTCAAGGAACTCTTCCTTGATCTCACTCTAAGATACACATGATCCCCAACATTGAATTCCCTATGCACCCTATGTTTATTTGCATAGCTTTTCTGTCTATCCTGGGCTGTTTTTAAATTCTGTCTGATCTTGGTAACTTCTTGCTCCATTTCCCTAAGCAATTCTGGACCAAGTACAATTCTGTTCACTGGATTGTCCCAAGTCACTGGTGTCCTACACCTTCTACCGTACAAAGCCTCATAAGGATTCATTCCCAATGATGCTTGTTGCCCATTGTTATATGCAAATTCTACCAAGTGTAAATAATCCTCCCACTTGGATGGTTTGTCCATTACATACATGCGGAGCATGTCTTCAAGCACCCGATTTACTCTTTCTGTTTGCCCATCTATTTGAGGATGGTATGCGGTACTAAAGCTTAGCTGTGTACCCAAATATGCAAAGAGACCTTTCCAAAAATGGGAAGTAAACTTGGTATCCCTGTCAGAAATTATTGCTTTAGGCAACCCATGTAATCTGAAAATTTCTTTCATGAAAATATTTGCAATGGCATCGGCTTTATGTGTGGACTTAATCGGTATAAAATGCGCTACCTTTGTTAACTTGTCCACCACAACCATGATAGAATCATGTTGTCTCACAGTCATTGGCAATCCTGTAATAAAGTCCATGGATATTACTTCCCATTTCCATTTTGGAATTGGAACTGGGAGCAATAAACCTGCTGGATGTTGGTGTTCACTCTTCACCTACTAACATTCCATGCACTTAGAAATGTATTCAACGATGTCCTTCTTCATGCCTGGCCAGAAATAATATTTTCTTGCTGTAGCAATTGTTTTCTAATATCTTGGGTGACCAGAGTATGGAGCTTTATGGATTTCATCCATAACGATCCTCCTTAAGTCTGCCGCATTTGGAATATAGACTCTATTCTTATAAGTAAGAAGTCTGTCTCCTATCCTGGGTGACCAGAGTATGGAGCTTTATGGATTTCATCCATAACGATCCTCCTTAAGTCTGCCGCATTTGGAATATAGACTCTATTCTTATAAGTAAGAAGTCTGTCTCCTTCCAAATGATAGCCTTCATACTTCTTTTCAAGGTTTTGCTGCTGTAATTTTCCCTTTATCTGCTCATACACTTCATCCTTAACCATATGGTTAACAATCTGCTGCCTCAAATCTGGTTTGCAAGTACTAAGCGCTGCCACATGCATTTCATGTGCCTTCCTGCTGAGTGCATCAGCCACCTTGTTTTCTTTCCCTTTTATGTGTTTGATTTCAAAATCAAATTCACACAAAAATTCCAACCATCTAGCTTGCCTAGCATTTAAATTTGGCCGATCAAACAAGTATTTCAGACCACAATGGTCTGTCCTTAACTAAATTTTTCTTCCCATTAAGTAATGCCTCCACATCTTTAAAGCATGTACTATGGCTGCAAGTTCTATATCATGAGTAGCATAGTTCTTCTCATGCTCCTTCAACTTTCTTGACTCATAGCATATCACGTGGTTGTCTTGCATAAGAACTCCTCCAAGTCCTTGATTGCATGCATCGGTTCACACCACAAAGTATTTTTCTGGGTCTGCAATTTTCAATATTGGTGCACTTGTAAGAAGATTCTTCAACCGTTGAAAACTTTCCTCACATCTTGGTGACCATTCAAACTTTATCCCCTTCTTTTGCAAAGAAGTGATCGGGTTTGCAACCTTGGAGAATCCTTCGATAAACCTCCTGTAGTAACCATCAAGGCCCATAAAAGATCTCACATCAGTCACATTCCTTAGAGTTGGCCAATTCATAAGGGCTTCAATCTTCTCAGGGTCTATAGATATTCCTTCTTTAGAGATGATGTGACCCAAATAATGAATTCTATCTTTATAAAAGTCACATTTGCTCAACTTTGCATATAGCTTATGCTCCCTTAGTAATTGCATTGTCATTCTCAAATTTTCTTCATGCTCTTGTTCATTCTTAGAATAGATGAGAATGTCGTCTAGGAATACAAGAAAAAACTTGTTCAAATACTTGCTAAAAAAATTATTCATGAGACACATGAATGTAGCTAGTACATTTGTGAGACTGAATGGTACCACTACAAACTCATAGTGTCCATACCTCGTTCTAAAGGCTGTCTTATGAATAGCTTCTTCTTTGATTCTTACCTGATGGTAACCAGACCTCAAGTCAATCTTTGAAAATACCTTTGCTCCTCTCATTTGGTCAAAAAGGTCATCAATTCGAGGCAATGGGTATTTGTTCTTCACAGTGACTTTGTTCAACTGCCTGTAGTCAATACATAACCTGAGTGTTCCATCTTTCTTTTTCACAAATAGAACAGGTGCTCCCCACGGGAACACACTTGGCCTAATATATTTCTTTTCTAACAACTCTTGTAATTGCATTTTCAATTCTAGCAATTCCGGTGTACTCATCCTATAGGGTGTCTTAGACACTAGTTCCGCTCCTGGCACAAGTTCAATTGTAAAGTCAATGTCTCTCTTTGGAGAAATTCATGGAATCTCATCAGGAAAAACATCCCTGAATTCTTGCAATACATGATAGTCCTCCAATTTAAGAGTTTCATTCTCTGCTGCCTCTAAAATGTGGGATGCATACAATTGACATCCCTTCCTATAGAACTTCTTCAGTTGCATGGCTGAAACCTGTCTAACAGAAGTCACCTTTGGAATGCCTTTTACAACCCTCGGGTTTCCTTCTTTGTCCATGCATTCAAATGTCTTATTGTAGCAGTCAATTTTAACCCTGTGTGCTTCTAACCAATCCATTCCAATGAGAATATCATAGGAACCAAGTGGCAAAGTATTCAGATCTGCATAAGTGAATAGCCCATCCATCTCTAATGAACATTTCTCTACTATTTCACTAACTTTTCTCTTGGTTCCAGTGGCTAGTTGAACTAACCATGATTTACTATGCTTTAATTTCTTGAAAGCACAAATCTTAACAATTCTAGGAGTGACATAACTGTGAGTAGATCCAGGATAAATCAAAATAGAAACAAATTGCTTAGCAATCTTACCATCAACTTCAACCACAGTTGACTGATGATCTTCCTAGCGGTCATCTAGTGCTGCATAGATTCTAGGGATTGTCCTCGTCACTTGACCCACAGTTTCAGCTCCCTGGATGTTGTGAACTTGATTTGCATTCCCATTCCGATGTGGACATTTCCTAAGCATGTGGTCTCCGCCACAACCCCAACATTGAAGTGTTTCTCTTGGCTCCTTTGGATCTCTTGGCTTGTCTCCCATCATCCTAGTTGGCTTAGTCACAACTTGTGATGTTTGCCTTTACTGATTCCGGGATTGAGGAGGCTTGAACCCCTTCTTTCTTTGATCAAACTTTTCGTTTTTCTCATCCTTCCATGCCTTGTGGAATTCTAGTTTGCTTTTGTTTTGATCAAAGCAATACTTGGCCTTTCTTATGGCCTCCTCTAGAGTTCGAGGTTCATCAAACTCAATTCTATCTTTATACGACTGGGGTAGTCCACTTAGGAAATGCTCAATTTTCACCTTATCATATCGAATATACTTGACATACCTCGGTGGCCCCAAAAACTTGTTTGCATATTCTTCCATGGTCAATTGTCTCAATCTTAGCTCATGGAACTCTTTAATCTTATCATCATAGTACCTGTCAGAGAGGTACTTCTGCTTGAAGTATTTCTTGAACTGCTTCCACACAATCTTCCTTTTGTTGGTCTTCTTCACTTGCCTGATGTGTTCGCACCATATAGATGCTCTTCCATTCAAGTTGAAGATGGATACCCTTCCCTTCATATTTTCAGAGTAGTCTTGGACTTGGAAATATTTTCTCATCCCAAGAAGCCAAGCTTCAGCTTCTTGACCAGATTTTACCTCTCCATCAAATGTAGGAGGTTTCGCCTTCTTAAATTCCCCATGTGAATTGTTCTTATAGTGCCTCTTCCTCTTGCTTCTGCGGGATGAAGAGATTGAACCCTCAATGGATTCTTCAGAGTCAGATGATTCATTAGAAGAGATTTCTGGAGTATATGTTCTGTCTGTAGAAACTCTTCTTGAGCTACTAGCCCTCTTACAGGAATTCCTTCTAGAACTACTCCCATCCCTTTCTGGATTTGATGTCTGATGCTCAGAGTTTATTTGCCTTTGGATGTCTGTCAAACTCTGTAGCATGGATGCATTCAACTAATTTTGTTCTTCCCGAGCTTTAATCATCCTTTCATTATCTTCTCTACAACTTTGCAATTCCACCCTTAGGCTTCTCATGGTGGCTGCAATATCTGGAGGAGTCTCTTGATTTCTTCTCCCATTAGATTCTGTTTCAGCATTTTCCACATGTATGTTCTCCCCCATGGCATCTGTCTCAGGCTCATAGCGAGCCTGTGTATCATCCATGATGTTTATTTTCTTGGCCCACCCAAGATCCAAAACTTTCCAACTGTACTATCTAGAGTGCTGCCCTGATGTAACTGTGATTCTGCAAAATGTGTTCATCAACACAATTGTTAGCTGCATTATATTCTCAGAATTCATAACTTACTTTCATGCACATGGGAAAATGTTATATTGACAATTTGTCAGATCATTGAATTTTCTCATAATCAACGACATATGAGGGGGACGACGGGGGTGAAGGGGGCTTTCCCCCTTGTGGCTTCCGCCACTGCAGGGCGGGTCGAGGGCAGTGCCCTTGTCTTTTTTTTTTTTTTTTGTAAATATTTCCATTTCGCGCAATCTGGCGCATAAGGTCCATGGCAATTTTTTTCCATTTTCGGCACCTGAAAATCTCCCTGAAAAATGGCTGAAATTCCTTGTTTCGGAGCAACTCAGCGAGTTCTTCCGACCTGTTTCGGGCCAACTTGTGGAGTTCTTCCACGGTTTCGGAAGAGAATTCCTTCCACAGTTTCGGAAGAGAATTCCTTCCGCAATTTCAAAAGACATTACAAAATTCTTTCCGCAGTTTTCGGAAGACATTCTGAAATTATTTCTGCAATTTTGGAACGATTCGCTGAAGTCCTCCGCAGTTGCGGGATGATTTGCCGAAGTCTTCCGCAGTTGGGGGACGATTTGCCGAAGTCTTCCGCAGTTGCGGAACGATTCACCGAAGTTTTCCGCAGTTGCGGAATGATTTTCCGAAGTCTTCCGCAGTTGCGGGACGATTCGCCGAAGTCTCCTGCAGTTGCGGAACGATTCGCCGAAGTCTTCCGCACTTGCAGAACGATTCGCGGAACTCTTCCGTAATTTCGGAACGATTTTCCGAACTCTTCCGCAATTGCAGGACGATTCGCCGAATCCTTCCGAAAATTTCCTTTCGACGCCGAAAAACATTTAGAAAATTTTTCTGCTGTTTCGGGTCAACTTGGCGAATTCTTTCACGTTGCGGAACAACTCGCGGAATCCTTCCGCAGTTTCGGAAGAGATTTCCTTCCGCAATTGCGGGACAATTCGCGGAACTCTTTCGCAATTTCAGAAGGTTTTGCCGAACTCTTCCGCACTTACGGAACGATTCACGAAACTCTTCCGCAATTTCGGAACGTTTTGCCAAACTCTTCTGCACTTGCGGGACGATTCGCGGAACTCTTCCGCAATTTCAGGCCAACTTGCCGAATTCTTCCCGAAACAGACTTAAACAAAATTTTTCAAAAACACTTAAACAATTTCGGATTCTTCTTTCCTTCTTCCTGTGATGACTGTTGCTCAGTAGGAGGTAACCTTACCTCCGCAGCTATCCAAATTAGCCAGTTTAGGCCCAATGCTGAGGCCTGTGGTGATTAGGAAGGGACCTTCCTATCTGACTATAATTGGATTTGGCCCATAGAGGTCCAATGCTGCAACCAGCAGCTCTGATACCAAAATGTAATGTCCCCTCCTATCATACCAGCATGATAGAGAGGATCATGATGCTAAAACCGGGCATCTAGCCCCATATCCATTAAGTAAAAACTCATTGATAAAAAGACATATACATGTGCATGTTATAGAAACACAGTGGAATAAAATAATCATGTTTAATATCTACATACATTCAAAATTTCTATGACAGCCATTAAATGAAGACATTGCAGAATTTATAAAAGAGAATACTTATCTTAACAAAGTAGTCCCAAGTAACCAGCTATGCATCTGCAACGTTCCACCCAACCATAGGCCAGTTATGCTTATCAACCTCTTGATACAACTGCCACCCCCGAGCTGGGCATGATTTCTACAAGGAACCAGGGAACAACAGACTCACACATAGCCAAGCATACACCAAGGTGAGCCAAGCCAATCTATAATTGGGTTTATCAGGCTGCTAGGAAATGGAAAGAAAGAATTGCTAAGCTAGTGAGCTCAACCACAGAGCTATGGATACCTCTGCAAGATCTATTTAGCTTGGCACCCACAATGCCTACACACCCCACTCAAGGAAGTATTCCCTTCATCAATTCATAGTCCCTCAGGCCATACCTTCCAATTCTAGAGTGTTCCAGGTGTGCATAGAAGAGTAGCCAGCCCTCTTGATCTTCTTGAGAGGTTATTTTCCCCACTAGGTTTATCAAGCCAATTCTGTCCACTACCACTCCAAATCTTTTGCTCACAGGTTCAAACCAAAACAAGGATGCACATAATAGCAGAAGTATAAGTACTAGGCATGAAGAAACGTTTTTACAGTGAGATGCCCAAAGATGGGGTTTTCATTAGCTTCAGAAAAATGTGGGAAACTCAAAAACGAAATGGAGAAATGGGAATAAACCCTGGAAGGCAAAATTCATTTTCAGAAAACGTTTAGGGACAATCGAGAAGCAAAAACAACCTCCATTAAACCCCCAATCCATGGTTCACTTCTCCCAGCCACTGTGCTATCCAAAAACGAGTTCCCAGGCATGGGAAAATGTAGGGAAATTGGTAAAACGTGATGGGGAAAGACCCAGTAGTTCAGACTGCGTGAGAGAGGAAAAACTATTGGTTCAGAATGGCTTTAGGCACCATTTCGTGGGTGTTTTCTTGCCCAAGAAGCAAAAATACGAATTCCAAGGTTGATGGCTTGCCCATGCACGAAATTGGCTGCCATACCTCTTCATTCCCAAGGCATTAACTGCCTCAACCAATTTCTAGAAGAATTAAAGGATTGGGTCCATAACCCAAAATGGGTAGTTGGTGGTTTATGGGTTTTCTCATTGACACATGGATTAACACCATTTGCTCAAGGGTTTGAATAATTTCTCTCCCTATTCCTTATAAAAATCATGCCCCCATCTCTTTGTTGCATTGCATAGCTAGTTGTGGGTATTTTCATTAAAATTCGTATTTACATGATGTGTTATTTACATTGTACCTATCTAGCACAAGAACCATAGGCATCTATTTCTTTAATTGCCGATACATAAAATGCTAAATCAATGGCGGGGCCTTGGCGTTGAGCTCCTCACCATGATTAAATAACAATATTTACATCATTTACGATTTAATGCAAAGGGGGTCAAAATGGGGACATTACATCTTCCATCATCAGTTGCATTAGGAGTTAGTGTTGTACTCGTCATGTCAATACTGCCAAGTCATGCTATGCCCATGTTCAAGAATACTTTCACTATTCATTATCTGTAGTCTGTACACCTTCCGTCATGTCGGTCTACTCTGAGTCAATCACGCTTGTTACTGTACCATACGATCCTCTCTACACATCCTTTGTTGTATTTCGTGTTGATGATGGGGGATTCATCATGGCCCTCCTTTGACGGATTCATTCTTGTCGAATTCAACACATCATCCAAGGATTGAATCTAGAAACCAACCAAGTACCTTGGCCCTACATGCCTCAATGGAAGGTTACCTCGCTTTCGACATGAGTTTACATCATTGACTCTTGATCGAAAGATTTCATCTTGCGTTCGACTTCAACTCATTTTTTCACCCTTGATGATATGTACTGTGATACCTTGGGGATCATTGACATCAATGATGATTTCTCTCGCACTTGTTAACGATATACATCAATGACCGATAATCAAGTGGTTTCTACCATGTTTGACGTCAAGACATTTGTAATCACATGGTTAGATTCTTATCATTGTGGGTTCAACTTGAAGACCCTAGGGAGTCATGTTTTACCCAGGTTGCGATAGAGTTTGTATTGAGTCATATTACACGGATCCACATTTGTATTGGTTGTGGTATTGTTATCATCTCATCATGGATCTACGCTTATGTCTAGTAGCCATGATTGTGTTCAGTCGGTCATTACTACCATGGATCTGCATTGTATTGGTCAGCAGCCATGTTGTACATCATATGATATTGTCAGTTCAGAGTCAGTTGTACTGCAGCAGCGTCCTTCGTCCGACAAGTCCATTTTCCATTCTTTCTGTTAAAGCATTTCACCTGTCCAATATTTCAACAGCTTCATGCTTTGGGGGGCATTCTGTTACACCTAAAATCCTACCATCATGAGATTCAATGTATACATCCTTGAAGTTCCATTGGCTAAGTCATTTATCTGGATAGGACACCATTTCTTTTATACTAGGTTTTGAGAGGTCGTCGCAGGCTGCACTCATGCAACTTGCGATGTCGCACCTTGCTCCACTACAGGGTGCGACGAAGTCAGTTAATGGGAAAAAATAGCTTCTTTGAGCTCATTCTCGAAGCCTGCTGACTTGTATCCTTATCCCTGACCTCTTGGGGGAGCTGACACTCGGTTTCTAACCTCTTGGAAGGATCCCCTATCTCTCTCCTACCATATCTAAACCTACCCTATCCATATCCTATCGACTTAGCCCTATATAAATGAGGCTCTACCCCTCTCCAAAGGGAGGAAGTCTATAGTGTCTACATGCTGGTGAAATCATCATTGAGAGATCTCTAACTCATCCATTGAGAGACTCTACTTCCTTGGGAGGATATGGCAATGGCTTGGATGGAGAAGGACTGTAGCGTTAAGCCTTGGTTGTAGTCTATTCTTTACTATGTATTTCCCAATTTTACAGTAATACAAATGCTTTCCACCAATATTGTTTATGTGATGATATTGAGTAGTTTACCTACTTAACTGTTTACTTAGATCTCTTATTGTAAAGATGATATTTACTCGTTTATGTTGTTCTTTGTGTCTCAACAGGTCTTGCAGCTGAGATCTGATGACCGCGGGACGTGGAACGACATTTAGGAGAAAGGATTGCGAAGTTAAAGGTAAGAGATCTAGAACTTGATCCTTAGTAGATCTAGGGAAGTCATATGTAGTCTGTTCTATTTGTTCTAGACTCACTTTGAGCTAGGGAGATCTGGATCGTGTCCGCTCGAGTGGATTGTCTGTCAAACAATAGGCCTTTTTCATAATAGGCAACCAAAAGTTATTCTACAAGAAGAACAGTGGTAGGAATCCTATTCTTGAGATAAGAAAATCTTTGATTGTAGTCTTTGACCCTTTCTTTACCTCTCATCTTCATGGAAGACAATTCCAAGACTAGATCTTGTGGGGTTTTGTCATCCCCAAACTTCTGGATAAAGAATTTTTCAAACTCATCCCAAGAAGTTATGGATCTAGCTTCTAAGGAAAAATACCATGTGGATGCCTTTCCTTCAAATGTATAAGGGAATAATCTGCAAACCACATCTTCATGGACAACACTCCTAAGCCTAATGGCCCGCATAAGTTTTGATATGATCCAATGTAGGTGATTTATTACCTGGATTGAAGTTAGGAATCCATTTCTCAGGGTTTTAGGCAATCTATGTTGATCCCCGAGTATAAACACAACATCTTGGTCAAGCCAAGGTCTTTTCTGGCCTTCATCAACTATTGGTTGTTCTTCCTCTTCTTCAGATGAAGAACTAGAAGAGTGTTCACGTTCAGATGAGGAAGATGATGATGAAGGAAGGGATGGTGGAGGTCCACCAGTTGCAGCGTTAGGTTGATCTTGTGATACTGGCTAGAAGAGTGAATCAAGGTTATATTAAGGGGATCTTGGACAATCAGATGTATCTTGATTCTCAGTGCTTTGGTCAGCTGTCTGTTGACCTTCTAGGTTACCGGTCTGCGAAATGGTGTTCTGTTGAATTGTTTCTATTCTTCTATTTCGTTGTTAAGTGATTCTTTATTGTATTCTAGCAACACTATCATTACAAATTTTTAGTATTTGTTCAAGTGAAGGGGCCCTCTAGTAGGTGATATGATAAGGATATCCCTTCTATCTTCCTGCTCAGCTAAAGGTGTACTAGGAATCACAGTTGGTTGTTCAGATGTAGATGCATGTGATTGGCTATGAGTGACAACCGATGATGTTCTTGTGGGAGGAGGTTTCTGAGTATTATGTTTAGGCATAGTTTACTACCGGCCCTTCTTCTAGCACCATTTGTTGAGGCCTCGGATGTGCAGGGTGTGCAAAGTGCTGGAATGGGTTCCAAGGCTCACAACATAGGAAGAAAACCCATCCGAAGGCTTCAGATAATCCTACGCAAGTATTACCCTATCCTCGAGCTGTTTGGGATGGTGATCTCCCACGGATACAAAGGCCTCTGCTGGCACTTATGGTTTCGATCCTAAAAGGATCTGTCTTCCAAAAAATAAAACAAAGTGTGTTCAGTTAGGAAACAAACCTACCTAGAAAGGGAGATCTAAACTAAGTTAGACCTACTCTGAAAAGATGTCTTGTTTGTATTGCATATTAACTTGATGTGAAATGAATAAGTGTGTTCATCTACTTAACATAAATGCGAAGAAGATAAATTCCTTATTTGCTTAAATCACAACAAATCAATTAAAATTAATTGAATGCAATATTAAGTGTTGGAACTGATTCAAGATTAACCTGTAACTTATATGTCAATTGAAAAATTAACATAGATTAAGATTCACTGTAAATTATTTGCAGAAATCGATAAAATTTTTTAGTTGAAGAAATTCAATTAAAATATAATACATAGGCAGATCAAACAAAAGGAGAAACCCAGATCATAGATCCTTGTATCAAATATTAGTTGCAAATGGATTAAACAACATAGATAACAATATCAAATAGAAATCAATATTTATCAAATAAACTTGATCAATGAACAAAAGATGATGCAAGAGAATAAATTTACTGTATTAATGAAAGTCTGTAAGAAATTACAAGATCAACATAAAACATAGCATCTCCAGTCTTCTTCTATCGATTTCTACCCCAAAATGATCCTCCCCGGTCTAGGAGAAACCTACCCTTTAAATAGTAAATTACAAAAATATTAAAAAGGATAAATTCCCCTTAAACTAGGATTACAAAATCAGAAAATCCTATCTAGTGAGGAAATCTTCCCACTTGTCCCAAACTTCCATCAACTCATCTATATCTGGATAGTGAGGAGATTCGATCCCCAGTTGGGCATCACACATGAATCCCTCAACCTCATGTTTAACTATTTTATGCCACGTGCGGATGAACATGTAGATTTTAGCCTCCATAGAAACAGGTTGCTTGATCAACCAATCCACGTCTTCAATTTGGATGTGGTCAATCTGCAGGATTTTCTCCTTGACTTGATCAAAACTAATTTCGACTTTCTCAATCATCAGGTTTGGTGGCTCTTCCTCCCCGATGAGCCCCATTGCAGGGAATGCTAATATCTCCATGAGATTGTATGATGCATACCATTTTTTTGGAAAAGGGCTTGAGCCTGGTTGATAGTATCCTGTACCATCTCGATGACATTGTCCCAAGCTCGTACAATAGTTCTGATCCTTATGAATTTGAGGCTGCGCAACTCAGGAATATCAGCTGGCCTATCTTCAATATTCTTCTGCTAGTCTATAATGTCTTCTACAGCTTTAGAAGCCAGTTTAGTTTTCTCCACTTGCTGGGCTAAGGTGTCATACAGTTTGACAAACGCGATGAAACTCTCATGGATTTCACCCAAGGTAGTAAATAGTTTAGCTACAAGCTGATGATGTTTTAGGTTGACTTGATAAGCTAGGTCCTTGAATTCTTTCTCTGAAAACCTAGAAAACGGAGAGGAGGCTGCACTTGTAGTTGCATCCTCAAGTTGCCTTTTAAGTTCAACAATTATTTCCTCCTTGGCATCCTTTTTTGTTTCTGCATCATTTAGTTTAGCTTGGAGAGAATAATTCTGCAACTGCAGATCTTCCAACTTGTCTTCAAATAGCTTCCTCAGATCTTGAACATAAACCTCATGCTCATCTTTGGTTTTTGTCAATTGCTCTTGAAGGTTCTTTAGTTCTTCTTTTTTCAAGTCAATTTCCCTGTTCAAGGTTTTTACTGAATCCAAATTGGCTCCTGCAAATGCACCCAAGGATTGAGCTGCATCCACTGCTTCTTCCTGGATATCATCAGACTAGTAAGCCCAAATTACTTGATCAGGAATGGGTGCTTCCAATCCTCCATGATCTCTACTTCTCTTTTTTCCTCTCTTCACAACTGCTTTGGTTGCTTGACTGTAAAAGTAGTCCCCTAGAGGCACAATAACATCATCTTCAAAGGTATCCACCACATTAGTGGATGATGTAGTCACATGTGTTGTTGTAACCAAAAGGGGTGTCTGGGTGATAGTAGGGCTAGGAATAGTCACAAAAACTTGAGATGAGGTTTAGGAAGAAGGGGAAGCTTCACTAGTTAATGTTATAGTGGTTGATGAAGGAATGGAAGCAAGAAATTCCTGTGGTGGATCTTGAGTATTAACAACTGATGGTGAAGAAAGAGGTAAGGGGTCTGGAGTATTAGTAGTAGAGGGTAATGCATAGGATGAAGGTGATTGCAGGGGGAGAGTTGAAGACTGGACTTCTACAGTGGTTGAAGGGGAAATAGGGAGTGGAACTGTTGAAGGTGGAGGTGTAGGAGTGAACAATGCATAAAACAACTGAGACATGGTTGTTCGAGTTGATACCTCAGCAGTGATAACGGGAGGAACTTCTGCTGAATGAAGTGATGTGATTGCAGTTATTACATCAGGATCAGAAGAAACTTGAGATAAACCTTCACCTGAGACATGTTCTTCCATAGTTATAGTGTCCAACAAATATGAGACTACCTGTGAACCTTGTGTGATTTCTTCTAACACAGGTACAAGAGAAATTACTTCACCCTCTTCATCACTATCAATATCAAAAGTAGGAATTTGAGAAGAAGCAGTTATGAGCTTTTGTCTCTTTATTGGATTATTAACCACAATTACCTGTACATCACTAACTGAGCTAGGTGTTTTGACTTCTTTGGTATGCAGTGCTGAAGTCATTTGTGCTAGTTCTTTCTTGTCTTGATGGGAATTTTGAAGCAAATCTTTGTACTATTCATAAATATTCAGCTGTGGAGGATCCTCCATAGGTCCTTTTCCCTTATCACCATCAGGATAAGTCATCATGAGAAGAGTTTTATCTTTTTGAGCCTCCTTCTCTTCTTTTCCCCTTCTTACCTGCTCTATCAAATCAAATTCCATTTTCCTGTAGCTGAAGAACTTGTCTTTGAGATCTTTCTGGTAAAGCAAAATCTGGCTCTGTTCATCCTTGCTTTTAGATTTTGCCAGGACTTCAAAAAAAGTGTCAACTCCCAAGTAGATGGATTCATCTAGGAGATCTTCATGTTCATATCTCATCTTCATGTGATTATGCTTGAAATGAGCATCCAAGAATTTCTTAGGATCATGTCTTCTTTTAGGAGCATATCCAAGTTTCAGAGAAGCAATTTTGTTACCCAATACTTGAGCCCAAGTAGAAGCAGGGATAGAAAAATGTCCAAGGTTCAAGGGAAATTTGGGCCATCCTCTCCTCTTGGGACCTGCAATTTTGAGGTAAACCCCTTCAATAACAGTCTGATAGGATACTTCTTCAATTAGCAGCCTATTTGGGGAAATTCTAGGCAACAGGTGAGTAACATTGCTTCCCCAAATCCTGACATAAAAGAAGGAATCCCCTACATACCAATCCCCAATTGTAGCAATGAAAAGCTTAACATCAGCTGAGAAAGATGGTGCATCTTCCTTAAATATATTGAGATAAATGGTGCCAAGGAAATGATCACAGATGTCATACTATAGAGGCACATTGTTATCCTCCCACAATGCAGAATGATATATATGAGCGGGAGGAGTAGCAGGGGTCCAATTCAACCCCATGTTGGGATACTGAAATTCAACATAGAACACATTTATCACATAGGTTGAAAGAAAGAAAGAAGGTTTTTGTGTGGTAGGGGACTTGTGGTACTTTTCAATTGCAGTTTTAAGCTCCAAAGACATAATAGAATCCCAAGGAAAATATTCACCTGTACTCACGAAATGATGAGCCACAGGAGCCCATCCAACTTTAAAAATTGAGGAAATAGGAAGGCCATACAGGAGAGAAAGCATAGCTTCCAATAAAGAGTAGGGTTCTTTAAGCCATGACACTGGGTATAAATTATCAGGCCTGCGGATGAAGCGAGCTGGTTTGTGCATCCAGGATCTGATCATGTCATTGAAGTTAAACCTGGTGGTGCAAACTCTAGGAATGTGGCATTGAGGATCTGCACAGGTGGCCTAAGGGAAAATGCCCTGATAAATACCTCAGGACGAAATGTGGTTAACTGGGAGCCCACACTATCTGAGCGATATTTAGGGTTAGCATGTTGTACTATCCACTTCACTGCATCGGTATAAGGCAATATGGAAGGTCTAGCAGAAATTGCATGAAGATGGGAGTTCCTAATCTTCTCATAGGCCTGACGATAATTCTCAATGTCGGATAGGTCATCGTTGTCGAATATGGAAAATATTTTAGACCAGTCCACCTGGTAGGTTTAAGTGATTTTGCCATTGGTGTTTGAGAAGATGCCAAAGTTCGTGTCCTTGTTCAATTGGTCTTTCAGGGCAGTCTTAGAACGTGTGCTGAGCGACATGTTTGTAGACTGAAGAAATTTCGACGAATGAAGGGAAGACAATCATAAACAATCCAAAATGATTAAAACTGTAAATAACTGAAGAAAGAAACATATAAAACCAACCCGCTTCAGCTGAAAATGGCGGGCAAAAGACTGTTGGTAAAACCTCATAGTAGAATTCAAGCAGTAGGGTAATTTTCCAAATTCGAAAATGATAAAGAAAAATAAGAAAAATGGCCTATTTAATAAATCGAACAGGTAAAATCTGAGCCGTTGGATCTAAACCAATTAACGACTAAGATCAATTATTAAGATTTGCGGGGAACAAATTGTGGGGCTTGGTTTCGCAGGTATGTACCTCATCCCCACAATCCACAATTCGCAGCTGCGGGTTGCAGGTTGCGGGATCGAAACCATGCTCATTGAATGAAAAGATAATTTCGCAATCCGCAAGTTGCGGGTTGCAGGATTACAAAGTTCAAAAATTTTATTCAACAGCTTCCCTCAATCCACAATTGCGGGTTGCGGGATGCGGGAACGCAAACAACCTTTAATATGAAATAAAATTTCTGCAATCCGCAATCCGCATTTGTGGGTTGCGGGATGAAAAAATTCTGAAAATAAAACAAGATCCCCCCGCAATCCAGAATTGCGGGATTGCGGGCTGAAAAATGACCTTTTGGAAGAATTCAAGGCTTCCCTCAACTTCAGAAAAACAATGAAAAAACTAAGAATTTTCAAAGGGAAAACTCTAAATTCAATCAAAACAATGCAAAGGCATAAAATCCTAATAAATATGATAAAATCCCATAATGACATAGGGATTTAAAGCATCACCTTTGCATAAAAAATAAAGGTGGGGCTCACATGTTCCATTAGAACATGGGATCTATTGTACCTACAACAGGTACCCCCAAGATTCAATTTTTAGAAGAGTTCATTGCCACTGCAACCAATCTACCTATTGATATAGAAATATGGTTCAAGAAACAAGCAATTGAAGCTAATTATAATCAATTTCTCAATCCTGAGCATCAAAACCAAGATTGGAGTAAAGGTCTCCAAAGAAATTTCCTGAAGGAGGAATGTAGATATATCTTGGGAACTTTGCAACGCTACATCATATGCGAAGGAATATTTTCAACTGTTTTCATCTATCACATGAGGGTTTTGGATCATATATTAGGTCTTAAGAGGATGGATATCCCTTTCTACTTTCTAAAAAGTTTGACTAAGATGGCCAACATGGTGTAGAGTTGTTCTAGAGGAATTGAGAAAGCGAAATAGAACTTGGTCTCACTTTCTATTCTGGTTGGGTTCCCAAATTGAAGAGCGAGAGGCTTCAGAAGATTTAAAGAATACCATGAATGAAAATATTAAATCTTCTAGGTTTTCAAAAAGGGAAAGTGAGAAGCCTATTAACATAGATAAAAAGGAGAAAAATAAAAAAAGGGAAAATTAAATGCAAAAGAAGAAAATTTCATTTTGAGAAAAATCCTGTAGCAAAGAAAATCTTGAAATGTGCTCAAAATCAAGAAGCCTCAACCTCTGGAGTCAAAGTGTTGGTCACAAGAAGAAGACGTAGAATCATTGATACTGCCAAGATCATTGAGGATTCTGTGAAGGAACAAAGTCCAAAGGAATTGGAACAATATAGTTTGAAGATCTTAATTTTGTTCCAAAAAAACTTAAAGATGTCATTAGGCCTAAAACTAATGGAAGAAGACCCAAGATCCAAGCTACTAATAAGTTGAGGTTTAATATGAAGGTTGCCACGAACTCTAATTTGAAAAAATATGTTGTGATTAGTGTCGAGGAATCTTCTGATGAAGAATTTAAATGATCCCTTAGGATACAAAATCAAATAGCTAAGGTTTTGAAAAGCATAGAAGGAGGGTTACATGCTATCTTGAATATTCTAGGAAAAATTTATGAAAATAATAAAGACTATGAGATGAGATGGTCTCTGAATGCTGAGAAGAAGAGTAAAACAAGGGATGTTCTGAAAAATATTAAAACTCCAAAAATGATGAAATTAAATCAAATATTAATGAATTCAGAGATTCTCCTATCAAATAAATTCATGATCAAAGTACACAAATGATTGAAAATCTCCGTAATCAACTTCAACATTGCAAATAAAAGAACAAGGATCTAAGTGAAGCTAATATTGCAATTATATAGGTGAATCAACAATTGAGGAAATATTTGTATGAAAAAAATGCAAATTATAATGAATTATTCAATCTAACATAAGAATCCGTGAGGAGAAGGAAAGAAGCATAGCATAAGAATGAATAACTCTCCAAACATAACAAGGATCTACTCAAGAGCCTTGAAGCATCAGAAAAATAATTTCTTCAACTGAAAAAAAAGAAATATCAAGCCTTAGATGGATTGTTAGTCTTGGAAAAAGCTTCTCGACATGTTTCATTAGTTGGCATCAAATTTTGATGCATTTTCACATTTTTGATATAAAATTAAGGAAAAGACCGAGGAATATATCATCCATAGACTTAAGTTCATTTCTGGTAGCGCCATTTCATTAAAGGAGTCCATGATTTGTTGCAAGAAATCTTGAAGGAAACAATTTCCTATTTTTGGGATCAACAGGCGTGTTCCCGAATATGCTTGGTAAGTTTCAATAGATAGACACCTGTAGGATCGATTTGAAGCATACAAATAAACTAGAAGACATGGATCAATAAAATATTCCCATGAATTATTGTTATTTAATTTTGTAACTATAAACTATATTGATCCATGTTTTTTGAATTTGAAGGTTCTCTAGAAACTGAGTCTATCTTATAAAATGTAAAGAGGAGAATAAGCAAAGGGGTTAGAATGCGAGAGGTTCGAGAGAGTATTGCTAGAATTTGTGAGTAAGCTAAAAACACTCTACACAAATTCCTTTTTGAAGACTTGTTACTTGGAGATGATGTTTGCAGTTCAATGAGCCAGGTTTTGATATCTAATTAATCTGAATACATTTGTAGTTTAGTCTAAACTGTTGTCAATCTATGGAATCCTTTATAATGAGATGCTTGTTATAAATGTCCATTCACTATCCTTGTATTTATGGTTATCTCTTTAGATTTTGTTTTGAATGTAATGTTACATTGTTGATATATGGGTGAACTATTTGTTCCTCATATTTTTAGTAAGTCTTAAACCTTGGATGGATTTGAATATTGAATTCCCTTTTTCCAAGTTTGGTAATCTATTATTAACTTTCAGAGTCTGATGTGATCAAATTGTTGAATTCTTTCCTATTTTTATTATCAATCTTATTGATCCATTACATAACCAAAACTTAAAAACCAAATTATAAAACTCAGAGGTTCCTAAGCTTTGTAATCTTATAGTCTAGTACAAAATTTAGGACTAACAAAGGGTATGCTGCGAACAACTCGGATAATGTCGTGTAAGTTGGAAATTTTAATCTAAGTCATTCGTGCAAAATAAGTGTTTCAAGGTTTAATCTAAGGGTCATGCCACCAATTGTACATATTGAGTGGGAAAGTTACATCCATGAGATCTACACCATTTGTGCATTAGAAGGTAATAAGAGGATAACAGAGGGGGTCATGATTCCAATGAACCATATTGAGTAGGCATGTTCCATTGGGGAAGCTCTGACCATTCGTGTAAGAAAAGATACATGGGAAGTAATAAAGATAACTGTTATAACATAGTTTGTCACATCTATCCCAAAGATTCTTATGATGGTTCGATCTTATCCCTTTCCCTCTTTTTAATACTTCCTTAATCCTTTTTGATGTATGAAAAACAACTTACGTTGGAAAACTCCTTAAAAAGCTATATTTTCTAATTCCTACGCACCCTACAAGAGGCCGACCCACATATACGTGCCCGGTCTTTGGCTATCTCACGTATGTGTTTGTTTGAGGATAAAAATAAAAATACATTATTTTACAAGATTTTTTTTTAGTTACAACCATTCCCAATCTCCCAAATCCCATAATTAACCATCTCTAACTTCCATAACTACCTCTACATCAATATAAAATAAGCACACAAATGAAGGAAAAATCTAGTTCCCTTGAGTCTAACTTCTTTTGATTTGTTTTGGGAAGATTGAGCATTGTAGAGAGCATACCCTCATGTTGTTCAACAAAAACCAAATTCCACAAAAGTCCTTTGTCCCATGTCTACAAAATTCCATATTCCCTATTTGGAACATTGTATTTCCAACCCTTCTTATGAGCTTTATTATGTCATAGAATTGTAGGGATTCTATTGGGCATATTTAATAAAAGAAGATTTAGATTGGAAGTTGAGTGTTTGGAGGCCCATGTGGAAGAACTCTAATCTTAGTTTCAGAACGGTGCCACAATGAGACTTAGGTGATACCATTCTATTGTATCTTGATGTTAATTTATTATATAAAATGATTCTCTTTTCCATCCACATTAGTTGTTTAATTCTTGTTAATGATTATTCAAATATGGATGTGTAATTCTGCAATTTTAGTTATGATTATGATATTTGAAAGAATAACTACTCTTTGCTAGTTCTTTATTATTTTCAAATAGCAAATTGAAGGTGTGAGCAAGAAGATTGGAGCAAGAAGCCAAGGGTTATTCTTCAAACGCTAGGAACTGAGTAAGTTATATTCTAACTTATTTGTCTATTTGTAGTTGTTTGTAAAGATTAAATATTGAATCTTACTTGAGTTAATTGGTTTTCTTTTATGGGTATCGATTTGTGGTGATCCCACACAAAGATGACTAGGGTAGAGTATAATACTAAAATAGTAACCTTGTCATAAATGGTGGAGATTTGACCATTCAAGTTCAATAAGGAGATCATGACCATTCACATCGTTAGAGGTGATTCAAAGTATATGAAAGTGTGAGAACTAAATCTGATCATTGATCATCTCAAGAGATCAACGATCATAGATGATTTTGGGAGCCCAAACTGACCATGATTTAATGGGAAGGGGTGCCCTCAAAACTAAAACCACCAAAGGTGAGTGTTTTTCCCTATAATGTTTTCAGGTGCTCAAATATGGTTTCTAAAACCACTCTCAAGAAACCCCAAAACCGCTCAACCACCCCTCTAAAGCCACACCTCCAACAAGTGTTCCAACAAAGTGACAATGGGCCCGGTAAGGACATATAAGCACCACAGGGACTAACTGAGAGATGACATGTGGCCATGGACCAATATGATGTCATGTTGACATCATTCAAGTTTTAAAATAAATTGTCGAAAGGGGGTAAAATTTCACTATGAATGATTGAAAATGGCAGTGATTTCCACTATTGTTTTGAGGTGCCCAAAATTGAAAAACATGGTCAATATTGTGTGCTAGATTGTGCAAAATCAAAAGAATTACAAAAAAGAAAAATGAGGGTGTTGGCCTTGACCCACCCTACAATGGTGCAGGGAATCCACAAGGGGGAAATACCCCTTAACCCTCGTCGTTTACCCCCCGATACATATGATAATTTAGTAAATTTCTTGGTTGTGATAGCATGGCTAATGAGAATGTGAAATCGCTGCAATGTGCAATTAAATTAGGGATAAGTGTGTTATAGGATCTACAAAATTAATTTTCTAGGTTTAAAGATGGTGAAAAAGTTAAAAGTAGGCATTTTCTAGAATTTTATAAAATGTGATTGGAGCATCATATTAGAGAGACGAAAGCTATTGAATAATCCTTGTCATGAGTATTACCAAATCCAATACAAATTTTGTTTCAATTCTACATAAATTATCTTCTATAAGTGTCATTAGTTGGTCTCTGAAGCTAAGTGGACTTGTAGGAAAAGTGTAGAGTTGTGCCAAATTGGCAATTTTGCTAGGTTGTAACTTTTTCTCAGGAACAATAAATAGGCATGCTCATATTCATTGGAAATATTATCCATAGGAGAATACAATATAATTTAAAGTAAGAAGAATAGATCCTTTAGGCTTGATTGAGCAATAAATTCTCAATGTAGGTGACTTCCAAAGTAACCCCAAAACTTTGGAAAATTTTTGTATAATGGCACAAGAGTGTACCAGAGATAAAAGTGACTCAAATTGAGTAAATATTATGATACCCATATCATGGTAATAGTGATCTCCCAATAAAGTGGAGGCATAGTGGAGAAAGCAAGTATGGTAAAATTGCTTGTTAGCAAGCAATGTGAAGAATTAAACCAAGAAAATTTTTGGATGCTTGGTAGCATGATAATTTTGTTGATGAGCAGTGATAATCAAGTGAAATTATCATGGGAATTCCTGTTAATGGGTGAGAAAACATGTTGAGCGGATAATATTACACTCTTGCAGATTGTATTTGATAAACACGCATGATGGAAGAAGGGGAACCAAGAGGAAGTGATGGATCTTTAGTAAGAATGTATGAAATGCATTATCTATGTTCAAAATGTGCAATATGAATTGCATAGACGACTTGTGGAAGTCCTTATTGAGGGTATTTAGTTTTCCTATGCATTATTGATGAGTGACAACTATGTCTAATCATGAAGGAATAAAAGAGACCAATAATAGACATTGGTGCATTTGATAAGAATGCATCCAATGCATTATTGTGAGTAATATGTGCAATTTGAATTGAAAGGAAAATCCATGTGACCTATTGATTATCAGAGATGGATATTGTATTCCATAAGAGAATGCTAGAAAAGGTATGGAATATGTCAGTAGCTGAAGTGTTGATTGAACAAGGTTCGAGAGTGCGCAAGAAAGAAAGAGTTAATTGGAGAAAGTTCAGGAGTGCGCAAGCATCTTGGAACAAGAAATGGTCGAATAATTATGCAATTCCCAAAAGCATGAAAGACTCACCAATCAGAAGATGTTTTCAGTTGTTGAAGCACGCACAAGTACCAAGAAGGGTGTAGCGGTTGAAGATGTCATATGCGAAAATTCCACAGGAAATGGTACATCAAGGGCACAAGACCACATTGAAAGGGTGAAAGTACCACTAAGGTGAGGACCATGTATGCGCAAGACCCACAAGAGAAGAACATCTCAACGGTGCAGAACATGATAAGTGGCATACGCATGAACTGTGAAGAAAAGAAGAAGGAAATCCACAATCAACTTGTGGACATTCTATCTGCTTAGGAAAAGTATAAATAAGAAGCAAGTTGGAGATTTGAAGTAATCTTGAGAGCATGGATAAAGAGATTGTAAGTGGAAATCTGGAAGATACAGATTTATCAAGCTTCTAATACTTGGCGCATCAAGGGCTCGTGGAACTAGAACATGATGATCTAGCAGAGAGTCGAGTGCACACAAGCAGAGGAATGGAATTGCTGATGGTGCACAAAATGATGTTGTATATCTGTGACAATTGCATGAAGAAAGAAAGGTAGAATTACAGAATATGTGCAAGTTCCTGAGGACAGAATGAAAGTATCGCATACAACACATAGGTAGTCACAGATGTTCTAAGACAGAAGTGAAAAGACATACTTGAAGTATATCTTGTGATGTGCAAAGTGAAAAAGTTTAACTAACGTACTCAGACTGAGTTGAAGTGTGCGAAGTGAGGTAGTCCATATGATGCACAAAGACAGAGTTGCAATAGAGTCAAGGATGTGCATCATGATGAGGCTGTGTTGATGCCCTAAACATTCCAGCATCGACAGTAGGGTTACTCCTCGATGAATAATACCAATTAGATCATTCGCCATTTGGTGTGGGGAATCCGTTCGGTTAACAGTCCGGTCACCGAAAGTATGTTTAATGAATATTTGTACCGGTTGAGGCCCGACCCACCATTTATATTTTTTTAATGTTTAAAGTATGAATATGCAAGTGATTCTAACTAATGCATCTAACCTAGAACTGACAGGTAGAAGCCTCACAAGTGATGCGCAGGTTCTTACCTCTTGTCTTATCACTTCTACCTTATCAATTCGCTAACTATATTCTAAACTAACTAATCTATCCTTGCAAGGAGCGAGTTTAAATGAGAGTAATAATCTAAGAATGTTTATACAAATATAATAGATAGCCATTAAGATAAAGTATGCACACTCATAGAAGAAAAAATTACAAAGATAGATTTGATCACAATTAAATCAATTTATTACTCTGTTATCACAAAGAAAAATTTGCGTAGACAAGTAAAATAATTCATCACCATTGAAATAGTTCAACCAAGTTAGAAATATATCATACCATGAGTTATGAATACAAGAGGAAACAATTCTGATTTGTTATCCAACACATTCCACGCAAAAATTATGTGCAAGCTTTTCCCAGCAAACAGGTCCTTCTCATTAGCAGAAAAATAGTTCTCTTACAAAATGTATCCAGCCTCTATTATGCTAGCAAAAGTCCTCTTTCTAGTATCCCTCCCCCATATTTATATTAAAATAGAGTTTGTCTCTACTTGAATAATCACTTCAGCTACCCCTGACCTTTGGACTGCCAAAATTTGTCCTTTTGTGTTTGCACAACAAAAAATACAATTAATTACAAATTAAATTTCAGCTTTTTGGTGGGTCCTCCAAGATGGAAATGTAATTATCCCACAAATCTGTTTCCTGAAATATGATATTACTTTGTACAAGCTCTAACAGTTTTAAAGACACTTCGTGAATGAATAATTCCCTTTCCACAATGGTAACTCCTTCAGTAGGAGCTTTGTGGATTTCTTCCAAGAAATAAGCATGCATAGACGCCTGCCCAATGTACTGATTTAGATCTTCTTCATTCAACACGTCTAATTTTATGATATATTCCAGATCTTTGTTTAGTCCATTTTTCAATTCCATTAAGCACTGCTCCTTAGTGGATAACTCATACATGTCTGGAGTCATTGCGATATGGAATTTCTCATGTATTTGATAAATTATTTTGTAAAACTCTTCACACTTTGTGATATATTTTGGTATTTCTATGTGCATTTTCCTGGAGGCCCTCCTGCAGCTTTCTAGGAGTGTTATATCCAACTTGAGTTCAACAGCTATGCTATTTGGTAGATGATCAGGGAAATATGGATGTTCTCCCTTCCAGGTCATCACCATTTTATCACCATTTTCATATTTTTATAAGTATCAACTAACTTTTGTCTCATTCACAAAGCACATGCAGAGATATTTTCATCTTTTCTATCATTTGTTTCATTTTATAAATTTCTTCAGTTAATAATTCCTGTGAGCGAACAATCTGTTCCTGTATCTTACATTCCTGCTCATGAAAAGGAGTCATATCCTGCTTTTGATTCTGATCCAAATTTACCTGTTCCAATAGAGATTCCTTCTCCCTAACCAACTCGACCATATGAGATTGCAAGGCTTCTGCTTGTTGATTTGATGTTATTTCTTTTCCTTCCAATTCATTAATGTGGATGTATAAATCACTTCTCTCACCCTCCATAATTACTAGCTGTACGTTCAATGCATCCTCTTCATTTTCCAGATTCTGATAATTATACAGTAATCTATTGCTTTTAGCTATTACTGCATCATGTTTTCTTTCCAATCTATCCCTTCACCTCGTACTTTTACTAGGTTATGTTTTAGCTTCAACATTTTTCCTTTATTTCGTTCGATGTCGTTCATCAACTTATCAACGTTGTTAGCACTTGCTTGTGTAGCTGCTATGTTTACTGATGCAGTGAACTTGAGATATTTATGGGTTCCCTCTACTATGGTTCTCTCTCGAATGGTCACCACATCGGGTTGTGTGCCCATTTTCAGTATTTTCTCCATCCTCCTGGTTATTGTCATCCTCTTTGAGTCAAAGAATATCGTATCCAGTTTTGCTACTGAATGTTGCTTTGAAGGGGTGAAAGGAGTGAGCTCGAGTTCAGAAAATGGGAGATGTACTCCTGTAAGTGTGATTCCAAACACAGCCGGTGGGTCTATATCCATGTCTTGGATATTTGGACCTCCATCTTGGGATTCTTCCTTTTCTAGAGATTTCTTGAGCGTGCCTTCTTCTTCCTTTTCCCTTTCCAACTCTGCTGCTTCTCAGCAATTTCTTGTTCTTCTTTCTTCTGTCGTTTTGCTTCTTCTGTTCTTATTCTTTCTTCCTCTTCCATTCTTTGTTTTTATGTTTCTTCTGCCTATAACCTTTCTGCTTCTTCTCTTTGCTATATTTTTGCTTCCCCTCTTTGATTTCTTTATGCTTCCACTGCCTGTAGTCTTTTGGCTTCTTATCTTGACCTTTGCACTTCTGCTTCTTTGGAAGTATCCATATCCTGACTAGGATCTATGCCACTCTTTCGACCAAAACATTTATTCAATTCTATCATGTTATTGGCCCTCTAATATACTTCCTCATCCTTAAGGAAGTGGTCTGTGTACTCAAAGTGAATTTTACATGAAGCACAATGTTGGGCGGCCTTCTGTAGTTTATCGTTCCTCACAAAGATCTTTTCCCCAAAATGAAACACCTCTAAGTATTTTATAAAAGATTCCGCTCCTTTCACCTTGGGGAATTTATATGCCCCAATGACAAAGGGAAATGGTGGATAGGAGGCTTTCTTATGCTCATTTAAAATATTGCCTACCCCGCTGATGAAGACCTATCTGACTGCCTCTTTGTGCACCATGTAATCAGTTGCATACCTTGGCATTAGATACGGGGCTTTGGTGCCCCCATACATCTTGATATAAGTGCCTTTTGGGGAAAAATAGAAATATCCATACTCACTAACAAAGGCCATGGAGTTTTCTAACAAGCAATTTGGTTCTTTATTAAGCATCAACCAATAAAGAGGAATTATGAATTTCTCATAGATAAGATTATAGAAGCTTGCATACTTGTGTTGATGTATATGTAACTTCAGAATGTATTTCAGTTATATATTTATTGTACCCTTATAGAGATGTGTTATTCCTCTATAAGGAAGTGTCGTCATTTGTATTGACAAGTGTCGCAAGTGTGTCAACTTGTCGATGGGTTATTAGACCACCTTGTAAGGGGTCGAACCGAATTTATGTAATATGTGGTTATTGTACCTAGCTAGACAAGTCGACCCCATAAGGTTATTGGGCAAACAGAACAAGTATAAATAGAGATTGGGAGATCTCTATTTTGATCTCTCAAAAAATCATTCTTCCTTCACTCGAAAAGTGGCGCACTTGTGAGGAGGAGGATCATCTTCTACGAGGAGTCTATATCTTGTACTTTGGTTGTGCTATTGCTCTATCTATCTCTGAGGAAGTTGTGGGGTTTTTCACCTTAGGGTTTTCCCCACAGAAACTCTGTGTGTCTATTGTCTCTCATGATTTTGATTCTTGTGATGATTGACATGCTTGTTATGATTGACATACTATACATGTTATTCTCTCAGTAAAGATCCTAGAGTATTGTGAATTAATGCTCAAAATTTAACATGGTATCAGAGCTAACCTAAGAAGAAGACATTGTGTAGTGATGTAAACTAGGGTTTCTTGTTTATTGGGTTTCTCTCCACATATTTTGGAAAAGCAGTATAGTAGATTGAGTCTACTCATCAAGGAGAATCTATCTGCCCAATCAGAATTCAATTCTGAGCATTTTCAGATTTGGCCCTAAAAATTAGGGTTTCCACAAAAATAGGAATTTTTGAAATCTGAAGACATAGCTGGAATCTCCTTGGAAAAATCGAAGTTTAGAGCTTTGGATCGAGAGTTTTTGGCTGAGTAAATATTCGGGAAACTCAAACCCTAATTCAGGGTCCTCCCCAATGAACCCGGGAAGACTAAGAGACATTTCTGAAGGGTGAAGCTTTGTAGATCTCAAATTCTGAATACACCAGTTTGATCAGATCATCAAGGCACATCTTTCTATCTTTTCAGAAAGTTGAAATACACATGTTGAATTTTTAGGGTTTTTTCTGACAAACCCTAATTCGGGACCAGATCTAGTTTTCAGCAAAGCAAGTGGTAAGACCTAAATCTTTTCTATTTCCATTTGAAGTACTCTTTAAGATGTCTCACCACACCAAGCTTGAGGATAAGCTTGAAGGGGATGATAACTTCTGAGCCTAGAAGTATAGGATTGGGTTAATCCTGGAAGAAAATGAATTGGACTCCTACATCAGCTCTGAGGTCCCTATCCCAGAGGATGAAGAGGCCAAAGTTTTTTCATAAGAAGAACTTGGTCAAGGCAAAGAGAATCATTGTTGATTCTATCAAAGATCATTTCATACCACATGTGTCATCTCTAAAGACACCCAAGGAGATGTTTGACTCCCTGACCAAGTTATTTGAAGGGAAGAACATAAATCAGAAGATGACTTTGTGGAATCAATTGAAAGGGGTCAAGATGTTGAATGGAGAGACCATTCAATCTTACTTCTCCAAGGTCTCTCAGATCAAGGAACAACTTGAAGCTATGGATGAAGTAGTGGAGAATGGAGAAATTGTGATGACCACTTTGAATGGCCTACCTAGGTCATGGGACTCCTTTATTCAAGGAATTTGTGCAAGAAAGAAATTGATCTCTTTTAGTAGACTATGGGAGGAATACTCTCAAGAAGAAGCTAGGATTGAAGCTCGAGAAGAAAAGATGGGAGGTGAAGATCAAGCTCTCACAGCTCACACCAAAAGAAGCAAGCCCAAGAAGGAGCACTCTCAATACAAGAGATCCTATCACAACCAACAAAAGAATAAGAAGGATCTAAGATGTTTCACATGTAATGAGAAAGGTCACTTTGCTTCAAATTGTCCCAAGAACAAAAGGGATTAAAAAAAAACTTCAACAAGAAGAAGAAGGGAAACAAAAGAAGGTACCATGCTCATGTTGTCGAGGATGATGAACCTCCAAAGAAGAAGGCTAGGACAGAAAGTGATGATGACTCATCAAGTGAATAAGAGTATGTTCTAATCTCTGCTCTCATAGGTACTATCTCTCATGGTTGTAATGATTGGCTTATTGATAGTGGGGCTTCCAAACACATGACTGGGTTTAAAGAATCTTTTGTAAACCTATCTGAACATGAATCACCCCATAAGGTGAAACTTGGGGATGATTATCAATACCCTATCAAAGGAAGTGGTGAAGCCTCCTACAACCTAGATTCTGGAAAATCTTTGAAGATGAAAGAAGTTATTTATGTACCTGGGCTCAAGAAGAATCTTCTCTCCATCTTTGCATTGGATGCAAAAGGCATGAGGGTTTCATTTGTAGATGGCCAAGTCCTAATGTGGCCAAAGGGTAAAACTATTGATGATGTAGTGGTGATTGGAGAGCAAGAGGGAGGTTTGTATAAATTGAAGGGACAACCTGAACATGCCATGGTACATGATTCCATGGAGCCAAGCGAACTTTGACATAGAAGACTTGCACATATGCACTACAGAGCATTACCAATTGCAAGTAAGTTGTAAAAGGTCTTCATGAAATTAAGACCAAGCATGAAGGTGTTTGCAAAGGATGTGAAAAAGGAAAGAACATCAAGAAGCAAGGCAAAAGGTATCTTGGAAATCATCCACTCCGATGTATGCAGTCCTATGTCATCCAGTTCTCTGAGTGGGTATGTTTACTATGTCTCTTTCATTGATAACTTCTCCGGGAAGGCTTGGGTTTACTTCTTGAAGAACAAAGATGAAGTATTTGATAAGTTCAAGGAATTCAAAACCTTGATGGAGAACCAAACTTATAAGAAGATCAAAACATTCAGATCTGACAATGGTGGAGAATTCACCTCAGGTGACTTCAAGAAGCTATGCAGTGATTCAGGGATTAAGAGGGAGTTGACTGCTCCCTACAATCCACAATAGAATGGAGTTACAGAAAGAAAGAATAAGAACAATCATGGAGGCAGCACAGACAATGCTACATGACCAGAATCTGCTTATACATCTATAGGTAGAAGCAGCTATGATAGGTAATCCAGGAAGCAAAGATCAAGAGGGAGCACACTCCAACAGTTCATGCAAGGAAGCAAATATTGAGAGGGAGTCCACCCGACAACAAACAAACAAAGATAAGTATTTGAATTGTCATTTCTTGTATATTTGATTGTTTAAATAATACTGTTCAATGATGTATATACTTATGTTCCTAGACTTAGGTTGTGTATTTTCCATATTTACATTAATGAACAATATACTACTAATATGCATATGATGGGTAAGTGGCACTATACAACATTCCATTGCTACTTATCTAGAATGAAACCTCTTTGTGGACATGTTGGGAGTTGTGCGCACTCTTAACAATGTTCTGGTAGAGATTGGAAGGCATCTAGAAAGTTACGGGATATGGATAAATGTTGTATTGAAGCATTGGCTTAAACAATTGCATGACTGTATGACATATTTCTTTATGTGAAAGAATTTGTTCTGAAAATTATGAGATGTTTCTAATCATGCAATTTAACTTGTTTTGTAGGAAAGACCATATACCTTCACTTACAAAAGAAGGACTACAACATTTGTTCAAGCAACAAAATTATCTATTGAAGATATTGAAGTTCCCAGGTTACAGGAAGCATGCCATGATCTGTCGATCATGAAGAACGATGTTTGGGATGCGGTTCCAAAGACCTGAAGGGAAGTTTGTTGTGACTTCCAAATGGATCTATAAGTTCAAGCATGCTGCAGATGGCAGCATAGAGAAATACAAAGCGAGATTTGTAGCTCGTGGCTTCTTCTAGAAAGAGGGGATAGACTATGAAGAAACTTTTTCTCATGTAGCTAGTTACACTTCCATCAGAATAGTACTTACTCTGGCTGCAGCGATGAAATGGAAGATACACCAGATGGATGTCAAGACTGCCTTCTTGAATGGTGTAGTTGAAGAGGAAGTGCATGTGGAGCAGCCACTCGGTTTTGAAACACATGACAGGGAGTCATATGTGTGCAGATTGAAGAAAGACTTGTATGGCTTAAAACAAGATCCTAGAACTTGGTATGGTAGGATGGATAGTTTTCTATCTAGTTTGGGCTTTACTGTATTCCAACCTTTAATACAAGGTTGAGGAAGGAAATCTTGTGATTCTACTCCTATATGTAGATGACCTATTTGTAATAGGAGATGACAGATTGATCGCCGATACAAAGAGGAAGCTTGCCATCGAGTTTGATATGAAGGACTTGGGGATGATGCACTATTTTCTAGGTATGGAGGTGTGGCAGAGTGCATATGGGATCTTCCTTGTACAAGGGAAGTATACAGTACATATCCTAAAGAGGTTTGGGATGATGGATTACAAGGCCATGGCCACACCTATGGCATCGAATCCGAAGCTTCTATGTGATGCTTCATCTCAGCCGGTTGATGTCTCTACGTATCGACAGATGATTGGGTCCTTGATGTACCTGACGAACATGAGACGAGATATTTGATTTGCGGTGAACACATTGAGCCAGTTCTTGACAGATTCGAGGAGTGTTCACCTAGTTGAGGTACCTGAAGGGTACAGTTGATTATGGGCTCAAGTATGAAGCGAATCAAAAGTTTAACCTGCAGGTTTATGTTGATTCAGATTGGGAAGGCAGTGCTGCAGATAGGAAGAGCACATATGGGTGCTTCTTCAGTATGGGATCAGGTGTGATCTCTTGGTTTAGAAGGAATCGGTCCTGCGTAGCACTAAGTACAGCCGAGGCAGAGTATGTTGTAGCCTATTCAGATAGTTGTGAGGAAGTATGGCTTCGGAAGCTACTGTTTGAGTTATTTGATCTCCTGTTGGATTCTACTGGTATCTTCTGTGATAACCAGAGTTGTGTGAAGCTGTTTGAGAACCCACTGTTTCACGACAGGTCGAAACACAGAGAGATCAAATATCGCTATATCAGGGATATGGTGCAGAAAGGAGCAGTGAAGCTCCTGTATGTTGCGACGGATGAGCAGATTGCAGATGTACTGACGAAACCACTAGCTACAGTGAAGTTCGAGTACTTCAAAGAGAGGCTTGGTCTTCTTCAGATTGATGACACTTTGAGGAAGAAGTGATGGACACATTTGCAGAAGCCATTCCAAGCATGTTGGAAGGAGGATCCTTCACATGGCTGTGGATGTAAGCACTGGATGATGAGCATCATGATGATGCTCCAGTTACTGCTCTATATATATATGTACGCATAATGTGGATGTTGGATATGATCAGTTGGATCATTTATATGTATTTGTATGTACGCATCATGTTGGATGCTGGATATGATCAGTTGGATCATTTATATGTATTTGTATATGCATCATGTTGGATGCTTGGACCATGTATCTGTATATGTATCAAGTGGATACTGTGTATGATCAGGTAGATCATGTATGTTGATATATATCAGGTGGATACATTGTGTGGATCATGTATCTATGTATGTATCAGGTGGATACATTGTATGATCAGGTGGATCATGCATGATGATATGTATCAGGTAGATACTTGGTATGCATCAGGTAGATGCATTGTATGATCAGGATGATCATGGATGATGAGATTCAGGATGTTTCTCCAGATGACATGCATTAGGACGATGAGTGATGATGATCAGGATGATCATGTGTACATCAGGATGATGTATGGTGAGTATCAGGTTGATACTCTATGGCCGTGGAATAGGTTGTGCAGATAAGCATATAATTTGGCCCTGGGAGATTTGCAGATAGTCTTTCAAGGTTTTTCCTATGGCATGTAATTTGGCCTTGGGATATCTGTAAAATGCTCTTTCGAGGTTATGCTTTGGGAGGACATATAATTTGGCCCTAGGAGATCTGTAGATAGTCTTTCGAGGTTTTTCCTATGGCATATAATTTGGCCCTGGGATATCTGGCAGATGCTCTTTTGAGGTTTTGTCCTATGGCATATAATATGTCCCTGGGAGATCCGATAGGTTGGGATGTGTGCCCGTAATAATTACTGGGATTCTCTTACGAGGTTTTTCCACAACCACATGTAATTTGTCCCCGGGAGATCCTATAGGTAGAGATGTGTGCTCGTAACAACCTGGGATGCTCTTGCGAGGTTTTGTGGTGAGGTCACATATAATATGGCCCTGGGAGATCCTACAGGTAGAGCCGTGTGCTCGTAACAACCTGGGATGCTCTTGCGAGGTTTTGTGATGAACGTAATAAGTCATGAGGATTCCACAGTATGGCCAATGATGATGACCTGTAGGTGGTGGGCCTACATCCAGTATGAAAAAGGACTGGCTCTGTAGAACTTCCTATGACGAGTAGATTCAGAGATTGGTTGAGATAGTAGCAACAGTGACGATGATGATGATTCGAGGTTGATGCATTGATGACGATGATCTAGAGAAGAAGACTTGTGCTAGCAGATCTGTGTCAAGAAATACCTTCCTAGTTAAGAGGGAGTGTTGATGTATATGTAACTTTGGAATGCATTTCAGTTATATATTTATTGTACCCTTATAGAGATGTGTTATTCCTCTATAAGGAAGTGTCATCATTTGTATTGACAAGTGTCGCAAGTGTGTTAACTTGCCGATGGGTTATTAGACCACCCTGTAAGGGGTCGGCCCGGATTTATGTAATATGTGGTTATTGTACCTAGCTAGACAAGTCGGCCCCATAAGGTTATTGGGCAAACATAACAAGTATAAATAGAGATCGGGAGATCTCTATTTGGATCACTCAGAAACTCATTCTTCCTTCACTCGGAAAGTGGTGCACTTGTGAGGAGGAGGATCAACTGCTAAGAGGAGTCTATCTCTTGTACTTTGGTTGTGCTATTGCTCTATCTATTTCTGAGGAAGTTGTGGGGTTTTTCACCTTAGGGTTTTCCCCACGGAAACTCTGTGTGTTGTTGGTTTTCTCTCTATCCTTTCTAGCAGACCCGGGCTTGCGGTAGTCTCTTAGACCAACAGAACCCTTAGCTCACTGGCCCTTTCGGCAACAGGTCGCAGAGGCAACCTGAAGTCTCACCCGAAGTGATTCTAATGGGAGGCAGAAGACTCAAGTGTCCTCAGCCAAGTTCCGAGGCATCCAGGGTGCTTAAATCCACCTTAATCCCTTTGACTGGAGCTGTCTATCTCATTCCATTACTCCAGCTACGCCTCTGTCTTATCGCATTACGCAGGGGGTGCGATAAGTCCTCCCCCCTACGTGAGACCGTCTAGCGATACCTAAGATATCGTAGGCGCGATATCTTCCCCTTCTAGTTCCTGCGGTAAGTGAATCTTGACCGCTTCCTGGATTAATAAGTGGTCTCCGCTATCCTTATCCTGGTACTGCAGTTAGCTACAACATTCAGTCTCCAAGCCTAACCCTTGCTAATGAACTTGACCCTTGATATCTCGCAACAACGTAACTAAGTAGAATATCACTTTGAGCAGTGTCTAAGTAGACCATTCATGACTTACATTCAGTTCCTACTCGCACATCATCCTCTGTTAACAACTATCTAGTTGCTATGCGGGTAGCTATGATTATCGCAATTATTATACATCATTCAGAAGTTAAACTGACGACCATGTACATTACTTATAACAGACTGAAGCATTCATATATAACACAGACAAGTGAATGAGAGCAGTAGCTACACAAATACAATAGTGCTACTTAAATAAGCACGTTGTTACTCCCAGGGCGAGAACTACGCCCAGGGGAACTACGGTTCTTGTTTACAACTCTGAAGAATAAACACAGTTCCGTTCCTCTCTTTACAACAAGGGTCTTCTGGGAAACTCCACCTCAGTGGGAGCCCTTCTCTATAGACCTCTTTCTCTTCCTGCCTTTTACAATGCACTCTCTTTCTCTCACAATCCCTGCGGATCGCACTATCTCTCAACAGGTTGGCCCTTGTATTCTCTCAGGGATGTCCAGACTCTGCAACCACAAAAGGCTTGACTAACCTCTACCTGATGTCTCTATCACTATGTGGCCAACCCCTTATCATATAAAAAGACTACTATATATAGATGGCCTGAAGGTCTCATCGCAGTTACAAAACTGTGGGCCTTATCCCAACAGTGACTCAACCCTAACCACTTGCAGTCAACTGGCTGTACTTCCATGGCCGCCTTCTGTCTCGTCGCCGCTTCCTGCAGTCCTTAGTCTTTAATGCATCGGCCCGTCGCTTCTTCTTGGTTCAAGCAACGCTGACTGTAGTCCTTCTTCTTTAATGAGGGTAGCTGAACCCTCTCTTCATCTCCGGCGCCTTTATTGCGGTGGTTGAGCTCTCCCTTCGGCCTCTTCTTTGTACCACGTGCTTGACTTTTCTGTACCTATCGCCGTGATTCCCGCCGGGATTTGCGCTACGGCGATATCTTTGTCTTACCGCCAAAATTGGTACTTTCTCTCCAAAATTAGTTATCCTTCCCAAAATTAGCAGCTTCCTAAATGCTGCGGAAGTTCTCTCCAACAACTCCCCTAACACTTACTTGTGGCTCGTCCCCGAGCCACTCGCAACAACAGCCTGATTCATCTGCCTAAGCTTATCCTTTGCTGCTCGTGAGATTGCTGCGAATTGTGCCTTAAGCGCTTTAATACTTTCATCCATGTGTGTTACTTCTTCCTGCGCTGCGCTGAGCAGCTCAGCAGTTACCAAGGAGTCCTCTGTGCCCTCAATGACTCCTTTACTTGAGGTGAAGCTTTTCACCTTTTGCTCCAGTTCATCAACCAGATGTGCGACTTTGCTTTCGTGCGGGCTAACTTCGTTAGCCAGGTTGATCTGCTGTGCTCTGTATTTCTGCACCTGCTGCTGAATTTGTGTGATTTCTCCTTTCTTTCTTATCTTCGCAAGAGCACTCAAGCCCTTGTACTCTTCTTCAGCTCTTGCTATCGCATCTTCACAGTGCTTAATGTGCTGATCGAGCTCGGCTTTCTGTGGGAGCTCCTCTAGCTCCAGCCATGTTTTTGATGCATCTTCCAGGATAGCCTCTGCTGCTTCCACCCGACAGTGCATCTGTGTCTGTACAATTCTGAAAGCTTGCACTCGTGCTTCTTGGATTTCCTCTGGAGTAGGTGGATTATTTGCTTCAAGTGCAGCAATCCTTGCTTCGTATTCTTCCTCCATCTTTTTCTTCTCTTCATCTAGAGCCTTTGCTCTTTCCGCTATTTTTCTGATCTTCTGAGTTATTTCTAACTCAGGCCTGATATCGCACTGCGGAAGTTCTGCTGCAATATTCTTTAAAACAAGAGAGACATCCTGCTCTCGCTGAACATATTGCGTCAACTGGGCACTCTCTGCCTCATGCTGTGCAATGAGCTGCACATTGTCGTTAGACAGCAAAACATTTTGCTCATATGTGACTTGTTCTCTGTGCCTCAGCTCCGTGCCTATCTGCTGGAAAATTTCATACAACTGATCCACAGGTACCTCTGGTAGGTTCACCTCAAGAGGATGAACCATCTGCACTTCCATCGGTACAGGGAACTTAATGCTTCCTGGCGGTATACGAACAATGTTCGTGCGGTCCCTTGCAATGCTTTCTTCTCTGCTCTGTGGAGGGGGCTGCGAACTTTCTGCGACTGTAGTTGGAGCTGGCTGAATCTGCATGGAAGCAGTCTTCTCAGTGATTGCCTTCAACTCTCGCAATTTGTTGTCAAGGCTGATGCGCATACGATCCTGCGATGACTGAATCGCAGCGAATTTATCCCGCATCTTCTCCTGTATTCGGCTGGCGATGAGATCATACTCATCCTCTGTCATGATTGGTGCCTGCGGTTCGTCGGAAGTAACCGCCTTTGTTCTCTTCTTCTTTGGTCGCACCGGAGAAGGGCCTTCAATAGCCTTTCTCTTAGAACCTATTGGTTCTTTCTCTTTGTCTTTAGGATCTACCTCCTGAACATCTTCTGGGTCCTCAGCTGGGGGATCAACTGGAACTAGGCCAGAGGATAGATCATCATACATTTGTTTCATGTCCTCATCAAAACAATTCTTAATGGTATCTTCAACCTGCTGGATTTCCATGCGATAGGGGCCGGGGGCCCATTCGTTGTGTTTCCTGAATCCTTTGGGTCTGATGTAGGTTTTATCCCTGTCGACTTTAAATTCCAGCTTGGACTGATAAAGATCAACGACCGGCGAGTCGACACGCGGAATCGTTGCGACGGATTCAAGCAATAGCATATAATATTCATGGAATACCATTGCGTTATTCTTGTTCTTCTCGGGGTGACTACTCGCCCAAAGATTTGAGTACCTCGACCCTCTGCACGCCCCTGGTGGCAGTTGTGGAAACTGCGAATTGGGCGGCTCTTTCCATCCAATGAAAGCCATAAGGATCAGCAGCCACGAGAAGTGGAAGCTGTGAAGTGGATCCTGCTGCGCCTGCGCACAGTCTTGAAAGAAACTATTTAACAAAAATAAGCTCCAGTTGTAAGGTTTACCTTTTATGACTTCAATCGCGAGGCGGATAACTGAGCCTGTGACCTCCTTCGGCCTCACCTTGAGGAGGAGTTTTCCGGCCAACAGACTAACAGTAAACCGCAAGGCGTCATCCTGTATTGAATTGACATCGTAGGCGCGACCTCCTCTTTGCAGCTTATACTCCGCAACCTGCTTGGTTGAGAGCCTGGTATCCTTTGTGGCGCCATCAATATTTATCTGTGGGTCGAAACCAGTCTTCGACAGACCGGTAATGCGGTGAATGAGGTCAACATTGACATCAATTCGGTTACCCAACCATAAGTAACCACCATGCACACATGACAGTAGCGTCCGCACCACAGCATTGACCTCCGGGCCCCGTCCAAAGTGTGGAATCTCCAGGAGATTGAGCAGTCCCGACGGTGCTAAATGGCTTACATGGTCCATGGGGACGAACTCATCGTGCTGTGTCCTTGGGTTCCTCTGAATCGTCATATAACGATCGCGGCGGAATTGTGGGTACAGCGTATAATCTCTCAGATTATAATCAGTAAACTTAACAGCATGCATATTCCCCCACAAGTTACCTTCTTCCTTCACTCGGTTATCCAGCGGTGGGAGTATGAGTTCATATTTAAAGTCTCGTGGAAGAACAATGGCTGGCGCATTCTCTATTCTTGGTGGGAAGTATATGGTAGTGACTGTAACTTCTTCCGGAAGTTCCTGCGCCGGTTCTTCTGAGTCTGTGCTATTCGGGGTCTCGCTACGCTCCATATTAGCTAAGGTTCCTGGTGACTGGCGTGTAGACGGAGAACCAGCAGCAATTTTCTTCCCTTTCTTCGCCACAACCGAAGTCATAGCGCACTCGATTCCACCCCTTTGGAATCTCTGCAACACGTCTTCGAGAGGCTCGTCTGGCGCGAGGGACCTTCCCCTGCGGTACTCTGGACTTCCTATGATTGCTAATCTTAATGCAAATCAGAGTCTGCAATTGTTTTTGGTTTCCCTGCTCAGAACTCTGCTAAGAATACGCTTGGTTCGGCTCAACTGCGCTCAACTCTTTTTGGTGAAAATGACCAAGTAGCCCCGTGCTTTGAATAGAACGTGCATTTATCATAAGGCAGAATTTTAAATGGCAACGGATCAGTGACTGGACCCGCTGGCGGCATTTAATGCATAGACAAGACAGCACCCCGCGCCTATTTATTGCAAACGCCGTTTGAATTTTCGCTGGGAAACTGTGCGCCGGAGTGGTGTCGCATCGGATTTTCCAAATCTAGAAGAATCGTCGTACTGCTGCCAAATCTTAGTACAACAGATACTTGTCAGCCATGCAGTTAATGCTTGTCAGATGGCGAAGTGACTAGCCCTCTGATGAATTCAAAATTTGGTAGCGCATCCATCTGTTTTCTGTCCTCTGCGATAAGATATCGCATCGTCTGGAGATGGAAAGTGCCACAAACTCGCCTCATATCAAAATTATCGCAACCACCAGGAAAGCTGGCTGTGAATTCTTACCTAAAGTATTTCCCGGTGTAGACTCCTTAGGGTGCGATGCTTCATTTCAACTACACTGAACATCTGCACCACTAGCTTCCTTTCTGGGCTAGGGCTGGGAGGTGGCATGGCCGTCACGATACAGCTTAAGCCGACTACCATTGATCAGGGTAGGAAGAAAATCCCCACTCATAGTACGAAGCTGTATAGCACCTCCATCTGTTATTTGCTGAATTTGATATGGCCCTAACCAATGAGTTTTGAATTTTCCAGGGAACTTTATAAACTTACTGTCATAAAGGAGTACCAAGTCTCCAAGCTGAAAGATTTTGTTCTTGATATGCCTATCATGCCAAGCTTTTTCTCGTGCTTTCTGCACTTTTTGATGGAATCCTGCGATAAATCTGTCTTCCTCCAGATTGAGCAGCTGCGCCAATCTCTCCTCTAAAGTATCAGAATCAGCCATCTCTGTAAGCTGAGCAATCCTTAGACTGGGTAAGATGTATTCCATAGGCATAACAGCCTCTTGTCCATATACCAGGCTGAAAGGTGTGTGCCCTGTTAGTTTCTTACACGTGGTCCTGTAAGCCCATAATACAGCATTAACTCCGAGGTCCCAATCATCCCTTTGACTGTTACAAATCTTTGTAAGAGCCTGTTCTAATATCTTATTGAAAGCCTCCACCGTACCATTAGCTTGAGGGTGGTAAGGTGTACTCTTATGGTGCTGTATTTCAAATTCCTCTGTCAAGGCTTCTATGGTGCTATTCAAAAAGTGTGTGCCTTGATCACTCATCAAAGTCACTGGGCATCCAAATCTAGTGATGATGTTTTCAAAAATAAATTGTGCTGCTGTAGCAGCATCACAATTCCTGACTGCTTTCGCCTCAGCCCACCTGGTGAGGTATTCTGTTGCTGTAATAATATATCTCGCACCAGTTCGTTTTCCTGGGGGGTTAATAGGACCCACGAAGTCTATGGCCCACTTATCGAATGCGCGTAGTGTTATCTGTGGTCGCAACGGCATTTCATCTCTTCTGGAGGGCTTTCCTGTCCTTTGGCAGATATCGCATGATCTGCAAAACTCTTTACTGTCTTTATGTAATGTAGGCCACCATAGTCCGACTGCTAGGATCTTCTGAGCGGTAGGCTTCCCTGCGAAATGGCCTCCTGCGATGCCCGAATGTGCTTCCTTAAGAATGGTCTGTTTCTCGTGGGGCATAACGCATCTGCGCAAGATTTCATCTGGTCCTAACTTATAGAGGTGTCCTGCAATCAGGGTGAAGTCTGCTGCTTTCACCACTAATTGTTTCTTTTGTTGCTTGGTAAACTCAGGTGGTGCCCACCCTGTAGTAAGGAATTGAATTATGTCTCCATAATATTCATCTGCGACCTGAATGGAGAAAAATTGCGCATCAGGCAAGTTGTCCTCTAAATTACTTGGTTCTTCACCTGAGTCTAGCCTTGACAGGTGATCAGGTCCTGCATTTAGTCTTCCTGGCTTAACAATGATTTCGAAATCATATTCCTGGAACAACAATAGCCATCTGCATATTCTTCCCCCTAACACTGGCTTATTGACCAAGTACTTTAATGCAGAATGGTCGGTGAACATCTTGAACGGGGCACCCAACAGATAGTGCCGAAATTTCTGTAAAGCATACACCATTGCTAACCCTTCTCTCTCTGTGGTGGTGTAATTCTTCTCAGCTGTCGATAGTCTCCTGCTCGAATATGCGATAGGGTGGTCAATACCCCCTTCGCCTGGTTGCGTGAGAATAATGCCCAGTGCGATGCCAGATGCATCCACATGAACATGAAAAGGCTTGTTCCAATCTGGAAAGACCAGAATAGGTGCTGTAACCATTTTTTCTTTTAGAGCGTCAAGACTCTTCTGACATTCCTCATTCCACTGAAATTTGATATCCTTCTTCAATAATTTCTCCATTGGTGCGGTAATCTTGGCATAACCTTTGATAAACTTTCTGTAATACCCGGTATGACCAAGTGTAGTTCTCAGCTGCTTTACTGAGTTAGGTGCTGGTAAATTGACAATGATGGCGATCTTTGCGGGATCTACCATCAAGCCTTGTCTGCACACAATGTGACCCAACAACGTACCAAAAGGCGCACAAAATATACATTTTTTTAAGTTAAGGGAAATCTGGTGCTGTCTACATTTTTCAAACATTAATCGCAGGTTTCCTATGTGCTTCTTGACTAGTCCAAATACAGTCCAATCATCAAAATAAACTTCTAAAAATTGATGGATGTATTCCTTAAAGACAACAACAACTACTCTAGAAAAAATTGCTGGGGCGTTCTTAAGACCAAAGGTCATTACCGTATACTGAAAGGAGCCCCATTCTGTCGCAAATGTGGTCTTGTGCCTGTCGTCTGGATGGATTCTTATCTGGTGATAGCCTGAAAAGCCATCAGTAAATGAATAGATTTCTTGTCCTCCAACATTGTCTAAGACTTCATCAGTGAATGGTGTCGGAAATGGGTCATGCAGTGATGCATCATTCAGTTTGCGCAAGTCGACACAGATCCTGATGTCTCCTTTTGTTTTCTTTTCTTGTACTACCATGGGACTAACCCACTCACTTTCTTCAACAGGTTCAATGATGCCTGCTGCTAGCATCTTATCTATTTCATCTTTTACTTTTGCTTTATACCGCGGGTTCAACCTGTATGGACGTTTCTTAACTGGCCTAGCATCCTTCTTAAGCGGTATTCTCATGACTCCTAAGTCACCCACTATTCCCTTCATTTCTGTAAAGTTGGTAGGAAATAGGTCCTGATACTCGTGTAATAGGTCTGTGATTTGGCCAATTGTCTCATCATCCCAATAATCTCCAATAGAGGCAAACTTAGGGTCTGTTTCTGTGCCAATATTGCTCTTTCTAATCTTGATTGGTTCTGTTACAGCTGGGACTTCTAAGTGTGGACCTTCAACTTCACGCGTACCTTCTGTTTCTGCGATATTGATACTGCGAGGATCTTCATCCTCATCGCTTGAATCTTGTGCGCAGTTGTAACATTCCAGTGCATGTTCCATCTGAATAGCCCACTCGGGTTGCGAAGCCGCTGGTGATGGGCAATCCTCAAATATTTTAGTCTTTATGATCTTCAAGGCCCGATCAATGCTTGGATGCTCAGATTCAAAACTGAACGTGACCAAAAAGTTTTCAATCATAATAGGCCATGAGATAGTTCCTTTTCTTAGCTCTGTTTCTGTATACCAGTTCCGTGGAACTGTATCCAGTGTGTGGATAAACAAATGAACCCATTCTTCTGCTGGAATTTCTAGCCAACTCTGTTCACAGTTCATAATGTGTGCTCTGGGATCACTCTCCCCTGTGTATTTCCGCTGTGTACAGTCTCTTTCTTTAGAGAATCTAATGCGCATCAATCTCTTACAATCATACCATGATGCGATATGTTCCTTGTGTGTGTACCACCATCTTGCAGGTGTGGCTCGAACTGCAAGGTCAAAAACCTCCATCCTCTGCTCTTGAGGAATCTCTTGTTCAAACTGCTGCAAAAAATCATTGACGTCTGCTAATCCATCAAAAGTTGGAATATACCTGTTTTCAGTCCCAATCCATCGCAGTGATTTAGTCATGAATGCGCATCTGCGAATAGAGACTTCGTGGAGTCTATTTTGCCAATTCTCTAAGCCAACATCTGAATCTGATGTGCAGGAGCTATCACATCTCCAGCTGATATGTCCATCAGCTGTAGGGTCAATGTAATCTGTCTGATTAGAAGTCATTTGGTACAAATTTTCCATGTTATGCACCTCCTCTTCTGCTTTGATTGGCTCAATGTAGCGAGGACCCTGTAAAGGGTCTAATGGTGCGATAACCCGGACTTGAGCATCTTCAAATGTCATCTTCCTTTTCTTTAAGTTGATAACAGCCTTGTTATCAAAAGCCCAATCAATACCTAATAGAGCTGGATAGGGTTTGGTGTCACCAATAATTTCTATGATCTCAAAATCGGCATATGTGTGAACTCCGTCGATGTCCACTGGGACATGCGATAAGCGACCCATCGGTGATATTCTCTGCTGATTAGCTAGTCTAAGATGGATAGGGGACCTGCTTAGTTTTGGACTTCCCATCTGTTCCCATGTCTGCTTAGTCAAGACATTTACTTCTGATCCTAAGTCTAGGATAACCTCATCTATTTCAAATAGTCCGATCTGCGCTGTGAGCCTCATCTCTCTTCCTGTCCTTGTATGGCCCATTATATGGTGAATGGTGCGCTGTGTATTGCTCACAGAAGGGCTCTGTTGACATTGGTCAATAACTTTCTGAAGTTCCTCTACAGCTTTCCCGTTTCTTAGAAGTTTCAAACAACTCTGCAAGAAGGACTGTACACTCCCGGTCAATTCCTCTTCGTCGCATCTTCCAGATGTGCTAGCCTGTGGTATCTGCGCAGTACTAACATCCTGCGGTGGTTTCCGTGGTATACCCTGAGATGGTAATAATAGTGATCTGGGCGGTGTCTGTTCAGCAAAGGAAGTCTTAGTTTGTTGAAATGCCTCCTTATTCTTCTGTAGATCAAGTGGGATAGGTTTTCCTGGAGCTTTGCGCACCCACTGCGTTCCTGTCGTTTTTTCCACGTCCTGCGATATGTTGCTTGTGGAGAGACCACTGCGAGTTACAATATTGACCCGTGGTTCGGTTTCGTTCTGCTCAGCAGCGATAAACTGGATAGTCTGATTGGTTGCTGGCTTGGCGTCCTTGATCTTAGCTATCAGTATGGGACATTCCTCTATTGTGTGATCATAAGATTTACAATACTTGCACGTTGTAGTAGGGTTCTGACAGTCTCTAGCGTAATGTCCTGTGCCTCCACAGTTGTAACAGGTGATAGTTCCACGGCCACGGCCAGATTCATAGCCTCCTCCGCGTCCTTGGCCTCTGAAATTTCCTCCACGGCCTCCCTGATTCGGATCAGTTTGTGCACGTACTGCTGGTCCGGATGCTTCTGACTGAACTCTGTAAAGGTCATGCTTCCTTTCTATCATTAACTCATAAGCTCTACAGTTGTTTTCGTCATGTCCCACATATTTACAGAAGTTGCAATATAGGTTCTTTGGTGTCTGCACATATTTCTGAAGGAGAGGGCATTCCTGAGGACTGTGTCCTCTGGTTCTACAAATCTCGCACCATGGCCCCTGGTTCTGCATCAATGGGTTAGGAGCTCCACTGGCGATATAGTCAGCAAAGACAGGGCAGTTATCCTTACTGTGTCCCTGCGCTTTACACTTAGTACACCAAATTTCATGCGCAACCTCCTTTCCTTTCTTAATTTCATGCAGCTGTAAGGTGAGGTTAGCTAGCTGATTCTGCAGATTAGTGATACCGGTGCTAGTTTCTGCTAGAGGTGAAGCCTCTAGTTTCATTGCCATTTCTAATGCTTCATCTTGTGTATTTAATTTCTGTTGCATTAGCGGAAGTCTGATGTGTGGTAATATTGCTGCGATAAACCATTCTTTATGCTGTTGAGGCGCAAGCTCAAAGCTTACCTGATCAATAAGGGTCTTGAACCTCTGGTCAAAATCCCAAACCGTTTCCGTAGGCAATTGTTTAATATCTTTAAGTTCTGCTATGCACTGTGACTCGGATTTAGGTTTTTTAAACTCTTTAATCATAGCAGTTCTAACCTGTGCAAGCGTTCTGTTATGGCCAGTGGTATACTTCATATACCAAGTTAATGCTCTTTCTCTAAATGTGGTGGCCAGCTGGACAAGCTTGACATTATCATATTGTATTTGCTTAATGGTCCATATGGCTTCGCATAAGAACCAGTGTTGCTCAGGGTCCTCCGACCCTGTACCTTTAAATGTTGGTAGCTTCATATCATCTCCCATTCTGTTTCTAGATGGTGGGTTCTGGTTTGCTGTATGATTACCACTCGGTTGTGTAGATGTGGAGGGTGTAGCGGCAGTATTCGCTGTGTAAGAGCTACTGGACGGGGTTCCTGCGGGATTATTCTGAGTTCCGACTGGCTTTTGAGGAGTCCTAGGGTTCTGACTCTGCTGTCTCGGGTGATCTGAGCTGTCTTCTTCAGAAGAAGATGAATCGTTGACTCTATATCTTTTACCACTACGTGTATGTCCAAGATACTCGTAATCACTTTCAGAGTCTACTGACATTACAATATCATGCTACTATTCATCTGAGAGTATATCCAGTACTCCTTTTTCATATAGTAATTGCTTAATGGACAGACTTAGAGAATTTAGGTACTTACCGCGATAACCCTTGAAGAAGTACCGTTCTGCTGCGCTGAAACTCTTTCTCTGATCAACCGCGAACTCTGTGATGAAGCCTTCCAGCAGACTCGCAAGCCAGAAGTCTACTGCGCGTGAGATGGGGTTATCGACACCTTTCAAGGTCTGAATCAGCTCTGCTGTCCAGACAACTTCTCGTTTCTTCTTGACACCGCTGTTGTCAACAAGCTTTGATAACCAACCATATAACTCAATAGCATAAGTTACGAAGAATATCTCATGGAGATCTGTAAAAATGTGCTTCTGTAGCCAAGCCTCAGTGCTCAGTCTAGGATTCTTGTTTTCTTTTGCAGCAAACTCTCTTTCTTTTGACTCAACCCACTGGTTAAGTTCTTGCTTGGTAGGATGCCAACAGAACATCAGCTCAATGTGTTCAAACCGGCAACGGAACCATTTGTTGGTTTTCTCTCTATCCTTTCTAGCAGACCCGGGCTTGCGGTAGTCTCTTAGACCAACAGAACCCTTAGCTCACTGGCCCTTTCGGCAACAGGTCGCAGAGGAAACCTGAAGTCTCACCCGAAGTGATTCTAATGGGAGGCAGAAGACTCAAGTGTCCTCAGCCAAGTTCCGAGGCATCCAGGGTGCTTAAATCCACCTTAATCCCTTTGACTGGAGCTGTCTATCTCATTCCATTACTCCGGCTACGCCTCTGTCTTATCGCATTACGCAGGGGGTGCGATAAGTCCTCCCCCCTACGTGAGACCGTCTAGCGATACCTAAGATATCGTAGGCGCGATATCTTCCCCTTCTAGTTCCTGCGGTAAGTGAATCTTGACCGCTTCCTGGATTAATAAGTGGTCTCCGCTATCCTTATCCTGGTACTGCAGTTAGCTACAACATTCAGTCTCCAAGCCTAACCCTTGCTAATGAACTTGACCCTTGATATCTCGCAACAACGTAACTAAGTAGAATATCACTTTGAGCAGTGTCTAAGTAGACCATTCATGACTTACATTCAGTTCCTACTCGCACATCATCCTCTGTTAACAACTATCTAGTTGCTATGCGGGTAGCTATGATTATCGCAATTATTATACATCATTCAGAAGTTAAACTGACGACCATGTACATTACTTATAACAGACTGAAGCATTCATATATAACACAGACAAGTGAATGAGAGCAGTAGCTACACAAATACAATAGTGCTACTTAAATAAGCACGTTGTTACTCCCAGGGCGAGAACTACGCCCAGGGGAACTACGGTTCTTGTTTACAACTCTGAAGAATAAACACAGTTCCATTCCTCTCTTTACAACAAGGGTCTTCTGGGAAACTCCACCTCAGTGGGAGCCCTTCTCTATAGACCTCTTTCTCTTCCTTCCTTTTACAATGCACTCTCTTTCTCTCACAATCCCTGCGGATCGCACTATCTCTCAACAGGTTGGCCCTTGTATTCTCTCAGGGATGTCCAGACTCTGCAACCACAAAAGGCTTGACTAACCTCTACCTGATGTCTCTATCACTATGTGGCCAACCCCTTATCATATAAAAAGACTACTATATATAGATGGCCCGAAGGTCTCATCGCAGTTACAAAACTGTGGGCCTTATCCCAACAGTGACTCAACCCTAACCACTTGCAGTCAACTGGCTGTACTTCCATGGCCGCCTTCTGTCTCGTCGCCGCTTCCTGCAGTCCTTAGTCTTTAATGCATCGGCCCGTCGCTTCTTCTTGGTTCAAGCAACGCTGACTGTAGTCCTTCTTCTTTAATGAGGGTAGCTGAACCCTCTCTTCATCTCCGGCGCCTTTATTGCGGTGGTTGAGCTCTCCCTTCGGCCTCTTCTTTGTACCACGTGCTTGACTTTTCTGTACCTATCGCCGTGATTCCCGCCGGGATTTGCGCTACGGCGATATCTTTGTCTTACCGCCAAAATTGGTACTTTCTCTCCAAAATTAGTTATCCTTCCCAAAATTAGCAGCTTCCTAAATGCTGCGGAAGTTCTCTCCAACATGTGTCTATTGTCTCTCATGCTTTTGATTCTTGTGATGATTGACATGCTTGTTATGATTGATACACTGTACATGTTATTCTCTCAGTAAAGATCCTAGAGTATTGTGAATTAATGCTCAAAATTTAACATGTGTGCCCATATTATTTGGTAAGTCACATATAATGGGGTCTCATCCGGCACCCAATAACACCCCAATTTGTGGATTGGGTGTCTTATCAATATACAATTAATCAGGTAGGAAGACATATAGAACTCAACCTTGCTCTGGGAGATCCCTCCTTGGGATGCTGCTATCATTGATGCCATACTTTCTGATATAATGTATACCCAGTTGAAGAAGATACCGTTGGAGGTGATGTGAGACACCCAGCTGAGCTTATTGATATTCCCATTTTCTCTATTGAATATTCTACTCAATATTAAGGCTATGATTCTGAATGGTGTGTTTAGATTCTGACTATCATGTTCCCCACTTTCCCTTTGTCTCGACTGCTTTCCACAAACCATCATATTCTTAGCGTAATCAAAATGATCTATGTTAACTCCTTTTACCCAGTCATCTATCATCATCACTTTGGGGGGTGGCAATTTTTAAGCTACACTAATATGACCAAGTTGGAATGATGCAAGCCCTTCTCTGTTTTCCCTAGCTATGATCCTCGTGCCAACGTCCACATGAGGTAGAATCCATCCAATGACTTCGGAACATAGGAAAATATCTAGTCGGGTGGTAGCTTTATGGAGACTAGACCTTTTAATATTTTTATACACCATCATTTCCTCAATGGATGCATCTGGTACACTCAGATCTCGGATGAGGTGATATACTTCACCCCATTTGTATTCAGGGATGATCCCCTTGATTGCTTTGGAGTCTTCAAATAATGTCTCCATTAGAGTTTATGGGACAACTTCAATGTCGGAATCTGATTCTTCTACTTTGGGATTTCACTTGGAAGCTCTCTTTTGCATCTCTGAGTCCTAAGAAAACAAGAAAATCAATGTATAAGCATACTTTCACGTTAGAGCAACAGAATTTTAAGCAATATGAAATGGTGTTCTTTATCAATATTATTTACAAGAAGCTAAAGGTTAGGAAATTCATACTTCCATGATGTCAGCTATGTTCGGTTTTGAATAACTTTTCGTGAGTATTCCCAAAATAAAAGTTACTAATATTGGTGGTATAACCTAAAATTTCTTCGCTTACGAATGGTTATGTTCACTTTTCTGGAATGCAGTTATTACTTCATCATTGGCATTATGTTGTCACTACTTGGTTCTTCTCTCCCAAAAATTTTCTATGCTATACTACCTAACAGTTTGAGCACTACTGTCCATTATTTAAGTAGGATAACTGATGTATTTGGATTTCAAAAATCCCAACGAAATTTTCTCGAGTGAGGGATTGACCAAAATGCCAATGACGAGGGAGACTACCAATTCATCTAATATGTGTTCTAAAGGTATTTAAAAGGGTCCAAGACTTAAAAAAACTACAGCACGAAGACTTGTGGTTATCCATCCCTAGTGAGGGTTTGAAGCTTTGTATTGAAACTGTACCCTATGATACCCTTGAAAAAAATACCCTTCCCGATCTAGAATGGTTCCTTCATATGAGCATTTTTTGTTTTCACCTTAACCTTTATCTAGACCAAGGAGGTGAGGTTTCTTGGTTTTCCTGGTTTGTATACCTATATGCTACCGGCATTCCTATAATTTTGAAATGAGTCGGGATTACTAATGGAAATAGGGCACAATACAAGCATTGAGACTAACCAGCCAATGGCCAGTCAGTCTCCACCCACTTGAATAAATAAGGGTGGAAAACCTTTCCCAATCAATAATATATATACATCATGTGGCTTAATATTGTTCTAACCGTAGGGAAAAAGATAGAAATAAAACAAAACAACATAAACCACAAAATCAAAGCTTGTACCAAGGACTAGGAGGCACCTGCCTGGCAGTGTGCGAATGGTTGAAAGAAAAGAAAAACAATGGGGTTATTTTAGCATTCGTGAATTCTCCGCAATGTTGTTGCAATGTTTGTAAACAGGGTTAAAAAAAAAGAAGTTATACATATACCCCAACAAACCTAGCATTGAATGCGCTTAGATGTTTGTGCAAAAAGTGTCCTTTACTGTTTTGGGCAAAGTTGTATTAGAGCATTTTCCATTTGACAACGATATGCGTCGACTGACATTTCCTTTTGGCAGTAACGTGTTTCGGAGTCTCTTTCAAATTTATGTCGATCCCTTTCACACCGAAGGGTTTTCGACATCTTCTCAATTTTATTTATTTATTTTTTGTTTCGACGTCTTTTCCATTTTACGCCAAAGTGTTTCAACATATTTTCTATTTTACACCGATCCTGTTCGCGCGGTGAAAGTTTTCGAGTATTTTCTTTTTTTCAACGAACGTTTCAATGGATTTCCAACTTTATGCCGATCCGTTTTAGCGTGAATTTGATAACTTCTCCAAATGGGCCCATCTTCTCTTGCCCTCTGACCGTGTCGTCGCGATTTCTGATTCTGCTCTGAAACACCAATTCTAACGACAAAATCTAAGTGCTTGGAATCCCTTTTGCACCTGCTCTAACCGTTTTGGAAGAGAATTCCAAGTTGCTCCGACTGTTTTAGCAGAGAATTCCAAGTTGCTCCGACCGTTTCGGCGGAAAATGGCGAGTTGCTCCGATCGTTTTGGTAGAAAATGACGAGTTGCCTTGATTAAAATTTTTTCCTTTTCTTTTGCTTTCAAGAAAAATTCTAAGTGTCAAAAGTAAGCATAACAAATATGAAACAAAATTTCGAGTAAATTAAAAATAAAGGAGGGTCCCTAAAATTTTATAAAAAATTTGGGGATCAAGTTGCAGCAGCAACAATTGGCGACTGGCTGGTGAACACAGATATCTGAACAAACTGTCCTTAAGGATCACAATTGCTTGTTTGTCATTAATTCTAACTGTAAAACTATGCCCTTAACATTTATTTTCATGATTTTAAAAGTCTAAATTTTTAAGCAGGGAGAGGAGCTTCTTGCATCATATTGGTGTAATACCCCTACCCTACCTTAGGAATTATTGGCCTTAATGTAAATATTGTGTTTGTGCAATGTGTGTTGATCCTAGTGTGGAGCTCAAGGCCAAGGCCCCACTAGTAGATGTTTAAGGTTTCCTTTCATAGCCAAGTATTTAACAATGGGACTATGCATGTGCTATTAAGCCATGAATTTTTTAATGAATGTAAATGTTTAATATTGCAATGAAATACCCAAAAATGGCTAAGTGAAGCAGCTAATGAGAAGGGGGTGAAGGTATCCACTAGGGAGAGGTGAGGGGGTTGTGGGATGGTGACCCATCCTGCCACTTGGGCATGAGTAACCGATTTGATTCCCTGTACAGGTACAGATTCAATTACAGGATGTGGAGAAGGTAATCCTGCAGAGGATATTCGCAAGAGATAAAAATGACACAAAGATCTGAGTTGAGGGTCGGACATTTAACATTTTTGGGGTTCTACACTCAGTTCATTCATTCTGTCGGTTGGTTAGAGAATTCATTCTGTTGGAGAGAGAGCTGAAGAAGTAGAGCCACATACCAGAGGGATCCCGTGCGTATGTGTGATCTGTGAGTAGAAACCTGAAGACGAGCCAAGAGGGGATTACAGGGAATGCATAGCTTGAGGAAGCTGTGCGAAGCCTGGAATTCCGCGAGCAGAGAGTTGAGTTGTGGGACAGAGATTAATCCGAAACCTGGAATAAACCAACTCATTTAGTAGAAGTAAAAGGTTGATTTTAGGGTGGGAATTCTTGATGAAACCCAGTGAAGACTATGATCTCATAGAACTAACAGTTGGACCTTCTTATGCCTACCCTGAATAGCAATGAAAGGGAAGGGGCCTTGAGGGGATATGTAGCAGAGAAGAGGGCCTTCCTTGTGTTGGGTGAGGTGGATAATGTGGGTGCCTTCTTTGTTGAGTGATTGAGATGTTTGTATCTCTGTGGTTGAGCTCACTGGCTTAGCAATATCCTGCCTATTGCCCTGTGTGCTTGATAAACCCATCTGCAGGTTGGCTTAGCCTGTGGATGCTTGATAAACCCAACTGCAGGGTGTCTTAGCATGAGTACGTTTCCTGGATTGCTTGATAGACCTAACTGTAGATTGGCTTAGCATGGAGGTGGATCTTGATTGTTAGAGAGCCTACCTAGCCCTCCTTAGTGGATACATAGCCCAGCTCGGGGGTGGTCTCTCAACTTAAAGAGTATAGGTTGAGCAGAGACCTAATGTTGGGTGGAACGTTTCTCTCACTTAGCCAGTTGCTGGGGCAACTTCAAGATACAGAGATAAGTATTATGTGGAATGAATGATGTTATTTCATGTGTTAATATTATGTTGTTTTACTTAATACTGTTGAATGAATTTTATATGAATGGGAATAATAGTTAGACCATGTGTAAGTCTGAGTGAAAGGCTGAGCACAGGTTGAATACTTCATTCGGTTGCATGAGTTTAATGCATTGCTAATTTACATGTGTTAGATGTATGGTTAGCCTTAGTTTCATTTATTCTATGTGTTTCTTATGAGATGCTTAACCTTGTAATGGACTACTTAACCTTACTTAATCATGGGAATGGTTATGTGGCCTGGGGTATTCCTAGACCCCTCTGTGGGACAGAGGAAAGATGGGTTATGGAAGGGGGTAAGTAGAGACCTGTTAAGGGTTGGAAGATACCTTAGAAGGTTAGACATAATTTCAGAAAAGAAAATGAGGAGGTTAGATACCTCATCTAAGTATGGTATTCTACCATTGGATAGAGATCTTCAAGAGATTTCCAACGGTACCAACCTTGCCTCATTTGGATTCCGGATGAGGAAGTTATGCCCCTTAGAAGTTTGCAATGGTAAACTGCTGGAACAAAGAAGTTGGACTTCCGCAATTCCGGCTTCCGCAATGTGGATTGTGGATTGCGGAAGGGGAAGTTTTTCGGAAGTTGAAGTTAGATTTCCGCATTTCCGCACCCGCAATGCGGATTGAGGATTGTGGAAGGTCTTTTGGCAGAAAAGTAAGATTTCCACATTTCCGCATCCGCAATGCGGATTGCGGATTGCAGAAGGTCATTTGGTAGAAAAGTTAGATTTCTGCATTTCGGCACCTGCAATGCGGATTGCAGATTGTGGAAGGTCATCTGGAGGAAAATTTAGACTTCCGCATTTCTGCAACCACAATATGGATTGCGGATTGCGGAAGGACACAATTGCGGATTGCGGAAAGACGCAATGCAAATTGCGTAAAGATGCAATGTAGATTGCGGATTGTGGAAAGACACAATGCAGATTGCGGATTGTGGAAGACGCAATGCAGACTCCTGATTGTGTAAAGGAATAATTGCGGATTGCGGATCCCAAAGGTGAGTTGCGGATCCGAGTCCAGTGCGGCTATGTGTAGTGTTGGAAGTAAAAGAAGGAAAAAAAAGTAATGTCTGGTCATCGGTGGCCTCGGAAGGCCACAAGGGAGGTCCGGGGACATTACAGAGTGGTATCAGAGCTTCATTTATAGCACTGGGGATGTTTGGGCCAAAGTGCGAGCTTTAGTTACAACACGGGGGCTTTTAGGGCTGAACCGTGGAAGGAATCGCATGCCAGGAATTGTCGTGGCACTGTTTGACCTAACAAAAATCTTGTTTATTAATGGTTTAATGAGTAATTTCCAGATTGTATAGATGTTTCAAGTTCTATGCTGTCTAATAAACATTTATATCATGCACATTGATTGCAGCAGGTTACAATTGAATCGAACAACAAGACCATGTGTCAGAAATCAAGAATGGTAACCGATAATGATCCACAAAATCCCTACGAACCGGAAGAGGATGTGCTACGGGAAAATGTGCAGGAAGAGCACGCAGAAACAATGTCTAATGGAATAAGGTAGCGGGTGACTCCCTAGGACTTGCTTGAGTCCATGGTAATATTTAATGAGAGGATGATAAAGGTGCAAGAAGAGCAGCACCATCTCAATGCGGCCATTCTATAGAGCCTCACTGACATGCATCAAAAAGTAAACATGGGGTCCAATCCAAGCAATATGGGCCGAGAAGAAAGGAATGCAGTTAGCCATTCTAGAGTTCGTTCTAGGAAGAGGACTCCAAGCCATAAAGGGGGTGCCGTGAGTAGAAGGCATAGGACATCCTCTTTGGGATCTCCTGCCAGCAGGTTAGAACACTCTAGAGACTCTCCAAGAAGTCCAAGACACACTTACCATCAGAGTGAGAGAAGAAGGAGGTTTAGAGGGATCCCACAGGGAGAATTTAGGAAAGCAAGAGCTCCTACTTTTGATGGAGAAAGAAAGATAGGCGAGTGTTGGCTCGGTTTTGCAACCAAGCTTAGTGCTATGGGCACCTACTAACTAGTAGTAGCAGTTTCAATAGAAATAAAAACAATAAACTAAATAAACAATACTTTTCATGGATCTAAGCAAGAATCTAAGCAAATAATTTAAATTTTTCAAAAATCAAGAACAAGAAACATAAGAAATAATTTTTGTATTGAAAAGTGGGGGGCAAGCAAGTGCTTGCGATATTACCTTCAATGGTGAAGGTTGATGTTGAGCAACTCCCAAGATGAGTAGCTCCAAACTCCAATAGGTCTCTTTCTCCAAGGTTGCTCCAATGGCTAAAAGTGCTCAGGGGAGATTTCAGCAGCATAAGGATGAGATAATGGAAGGATGTGAAATGAGGAGCCCCTACCACCTTTTTATAGGTTTTGGTGGTGAGGAATACCATTTGTGGTTTTGTGGAAACCAATGGTATTGACCAACATGGTTTAGGTAATTTTCCCTCCTTTTTCCTTTTTTGAATAAAAATAATATTTTAATTCCCTTTTTAATATTTTTGGGAATTTGGACCCTTTTTGAGGGTTTTTTATGATTTTCTTGGAAAAATAATCTTTTTTAATGGAAAAAGGGGTGTACTAAGGTCTTTTGGTGACCTTTTGTTGGTTTCAGAGGCTCAGATGGTGGAAAAGTGGACAAATGGGTCATGTGAGTAAGGGAATGAGCTAGTGAGCACTTTTTAGGTGTTAACAGATTGCCCCCTGATGTGTGAGGGCAGGAGCTCATCGTATGGCCGATAGACATCATAGTTCTTTTGTCCTTTTTTCTGGGGTTTAGGGGAGAGAAGAGACCGGTTGGAGACTGGAGCCACGGCCCTTGGAAGCTGCAAAAACAAAAAATATTACATGGCCTCAATATGAATGAGGTATAATCTCTGATAAAGGACGAGGCGGGCATTCCCATGCTCGTATCAAGACATATACAAAACAATTAGTCCCAAGAAGGGGGATCTAATACGTAAAGAAATATACTGGTACATCATAATGGTCCAGAGGGGACATGATTGTGGGATATACTCATGATCATGACTGATCTCAATAACTGATACACAGGAATAACTGTGGAACTGCTGAAACTGAAGGTGTCCAACATCTGCAGGGACTCAAAGACTATGAGTCATCTCTGAGAAATAATGTAACTGTATACTCAAGGGAGTATGAAACTGGGGTACATCTGAATACTGTCGTCATACGCAACCCGGATATCTATAGAAAAATGTAACTGGTTGTATCCATAGGTAGACTCTCAAATGTGGAGGAGTCAGGTGGTATCCGGGGTCTTCGACTCATAACTGAACGTACCAATACCCTGTGCGAGTCTCAACGATGCGATCAAGATGTTGAAGTCGAGCATGTGAGAAACAACCATTCGGAGAGGCACTGAGGATTCCTCTCGAAATGATTCGTAGGCACTCATCATAGATGGTAATGAGTCCAAGACACAGGGATCTCTAGGTCTATCCTCTGGGATCAATGTGGTTTTCGTCGACAGAGGGGGACCAGCAACTAAGAAGGCAATGATGTTTCCTTGATAGGAGCACGAGGTGTAGAACTGAAGTGATGTAGTACTGCTGGTAGGACTGACATACTTGTGGGGATGGGAAATAACTGGGTCAAAAAATGGGTAGACTCAAACTTCCTTTGTTCAGAGCATGATGACATGGTTGACCTGGCAGCGTAGGGAAATGACTTGTAGGTGTGGGGATCATTGCTTTGACTGAATGGTATATATTGACTCTGGGGGGGAAGGACGAGCTGATAGGTGCCGTCGAGGAATTGTCAAGGTGACATACTGCAGAATACTCTGAACAAAGGCGACCAAAATGGGGAAGCTGCTATGTGAGTAGACGTGATGTGTTGTAGCACCAAGAGGCACCATTGATTCCTTCTTCGTGGTTTTAATGAGCTCCAAGAAGGGATAAAAGTATGCTCTGAAATGGTACGGTCCTGTGGATTTTGTGAGCCCAGGACGGCGCATGCTCATGGTTGCTTTCATGTTTAGAGAGTCTGAAAACGGTAAGTGGACTCTATTGGTGTTTCTTTTTCGTAAGTTTAGTCTCCAAGGCCCGAAAAAGCATAAAATGATGCGGATGGAGAACTCTTCTAGCCGATGTGACTAGCGTCTACCTTTTTCTTAATTAGTCTACAAGGTCCGGAAAAGGGGTAAACTTATACCAGGTAGACGCCCTTTCAGATACGTTTATCGAGCATGAAAGGAAGCAAGATTGCTCGGCGATCTTTTCATTGTTTTAGGAGTCAGAAAAGAGCTTAACAGAAACTCCCTAAGTGCCTTTTTCGTAAAAAGGGGTTGCTCGGCCCGAAAAAGGGATAAAATTATACCGAACAAAAATGGATTGATGAGGGCGAGAAAAGGTCTCAAGCATCGTCATCTGTGCGGAAAACTGGATCCGGTGACATAAGGATTGTCGAAAACGGAGAACGGCCGATGTGGCACGCAAACCGAGGTGACGAGGGGGCGTGGAAAAAATGCCCGAAAAATCTAAAGGTGAGAGTGAGAAATGATCTCAAGCATCATCACGAGCGCAGAAAACTGGATCCGGCTATATAAGGCACGTCGAAAACGGAGAACGGCCGATGTGGCACGCAAACCGAGGTGACGAGGGGGCGTGGAAAAAATGCCCGAAAAATCTAAAGGTGAGAGCGAGGAATGATCTCAAGCATCATCACGAGCGCGGAAAACTGGATCCGGCTATATAAGGCACGTCTAAAACGGAGAACGGCCGATGTGGCACGCAAACCGAGGTGACGAGGGGGCGTGGAAAAGATGCCCGGAAAATCTAAAGGTGAGAGCGAGAAATGATCTCAAGCATCATCACGGGCACGGAAATATGAATCCGGCAGTGCAAATGGTGCGAAAAACGGAGGTCATAAGGACTCCGGAATGGTTAAAGGAAAGAACTAGGTTAAAAAATGGCTACAAATAAAGGTGATCCCACCAAGCGAAGGATGCAGTGGTGGGGAGAAATGATGACCCGTGGGGGAAAAATACTAGGTGTATCAAATCAACTGAAATATACAAGTGACACATGACCTCAAAAATGGTTGAGATCACGAATATGAAAAAGTGAGCAGGGTTAATGACCTGCCCCCATGCTATGTGCATGGGGTTTGTGATTGTGGATCACATATGTGTTGGTTTGAACGATGGGCTCATTGAGGTGTTGAGATAGAGATGATGGGGAAGGTTCAAAATGATTGATCATGCCCCCTATCCTGGGGTCGAGGTAATCTATTATGCCCCCTAACTCAGAGGTGTCAATGTGGTGCAGATGTTGTCTCATAGAGAGATCAATAGGGCATTGAGCAACTGCTGGCGGGGTGTTATACCATGAGGCTGTGGGTCGTGGTGGCATACTGAAGTGATGATATGATGATGGGGGATTCCCTTTGTGGGGTGGATGCCCCCAGTATCTCCGACGAGGATCACGGTGATGATGAGTAGGCAAGGTTTTGGGCATGCCCCCATGTTGTGGACATGTGGTTTCCTGGTTGATTTGAAAGGGTTCAACCTGTGTGTCAAAGGGATCAATGGAAGGGGCCGACCGGACAGAGGGGTATCCGGTGGAGATCATATAAATGGCGGGGTCAAGGCCAGGCATTTCGGTATCTGACCAAGTAAAGACATCAGTGAATTCTTGGAACAGTTGTTGGTATTCTCCGATCCCATGCTCACTGTGGGAGGTTCCTAATGTGATGGTATGAAGGGCACCAAGTGGGTCAGAGATGTCAATGTGGATGACGGGAGAAATATCGGCCATGGGATCCGTTAACCAGTCGATTTTAGTAGGAAGGAAATCCTTGGACTCAACCGCGGATTGGGTAGCGGTGGTGGATGAAGTCTCTTCCAGGAGGAAGTATGGACGATGGTGCATGTCTTCCCCGGGATAATCAAAGGTAGTAGGAGTCTCGAGAACCTCTTCATCATTGCGGGACCTTTGAGTGGTCAAATCGAGTGATGAGGTAGTGGTAGTCGAAGAGATCATATAGATGGTGTTAATCTCTCCGGATGAGGATGATGCGGGAGGGTAGATCTCCTCGATAGTAGAGGGTGCCGTCTCTAGGTCCAAATTGTTCATCTCGTAGAGAGCTGCTCTGTAGTCTGGGATGTCAGGACAGTTATGCGAGTAGTGGCCATAAATACCGCATATCGCACATGGGTGGTTGGTACGCAGTGATTTATCACGAGGCATAGGGTTTGGATCTAGTTTGACCACCGGGATGTTGGGGTCGTCGTCCAACATTTGCATGTGTTCCTGCAATGCAGGTAACTGTGGGCACTGATGGGTTGGATGGCCTAACTCATCACACAGCGAGCATTTTGGAGGAGCACGAAATATGGGGGGAGGTTTAACTGCCTTGGGTGGGGGAACCGCAGTGTATGGTTGTGGGCCTCTGCCCCCAGTGGGCCTGACGAATGGAGGGGGATTCGTCGACGACGAAGGAGTCGTGATACCGGGAGGAGGTTTCGTTGACGACGAAGGGATTGCAACACCAAGAGGAGGCTGATTTGTGGTAACAATAGGTTGTACCAGTTGGAGGATGACGTCGGGTGTGGGTGGTCGAACGGGAGGCGGAATATACCACACGGGTAATCCCAATGTTAGCCCGGGTAGGCTAAGGGTAGCCATAACCGGGGCGCTTACTACACCCGAAGGAGGAAATAGGAAGGGGATGGTGTGGATGTGTGTAACACCAGTGTGACTGGGGATCAATGGTGGTTGACCACCGGACGTTTGCGTATTCTGCGAAAGAGTACAGAGGTTTGCGACTTGGGTCTCCGGTGACGGTGGTGGAATGGCTTGAAATGTAGAGGTCATTGGTGTATCGGAATAAAGTCCGGGTGCCACGGAAGACACAAAGGAGGTAACTGCACTAGAAGCGGGTTGTTCAATCATGGGAAGAACATTCTCGGGTGCTGCAGGGGCGTTGGGATCATAGTAGGTGAGTTGGTCAATTTTGACCACGCGTCCCTCGTGGGGGAACATCATGGTGCGGAAGACGGAGGAGGCGACCGCTTTCATGGCGTACATGTAACTGCGGCCAAGTAAAAGGTTATAGTCGAGCTGGGCGTTAATGATCTCTATGTCGATGAGCACAGTTTTCCCACCTAATTGGACGGGTACCTTGGGTAATAAACCTTGAGGTTGAGCTGACCTGCCGTCGTAGGCTCGCAATGCAGTGGTGGATTGCTGGAGAGCAGGGGATCCCAACTTTTTCCAAACAAAAGTGGACATGACGCATGTGGAGGCACCCTCGTCAATGATACATCGATGGATGACAAGATTCCGAATGGAAACGGAAACTTGGACTACTATGGTAGAAGGCAGCCGTGGTTCAGATTGGTCTAAATCAAAGGTCATCAAGTTTGAATCATTTGGGTCAATCGCCCCAATGGCGGAAAGTAAAGTCTTGCGCTGAGTAGGACAGGTTTTTAAGACTTCTAACGCAGACATGGCTGCGGGAGATTGGGCTAAGTCATCGACAATGTTGTAATTGGACGCAGCCCGTGCATTGGGATTGTTGTTGATTCGGCGAAGGGGGAAGCGAGGTGCTTTAGAAGCACCATCGAGTGGAACCTGAGGTATACGCAATGTCTGATCAGTGGGATTAGCATTAGTATCCTTTTCAGCGGGGGGGGCTTCAGAAATCGGTCCGTATTGATTCCGACGGGTTTGGATATTGACGTCAGCGGTGGACATCATCAATAAGTGGTGGTTGCCTGAATCAAACATGGGTTGATCAGGAGCTGTGTAAGTTATTTGTTGTGGTTGCACGTTGCCCTGTTGGGGGGCTAACGGCTGAGTGTTTACCACTCCCTGTGTTGGAAAAGGGTTTTGTAATACCAAAGGTTGTTGTGGAGGTGGTGGGGGGTTGGGTGGAGGCTGAGGAGCCGCCTGCCCTTGACGATGGGCGTCATTTGTCCATAGTTGTCGAGCTCGCTCCAGATGTGGGCAAGCGTGGGTATAGTGGCCATAGACACCGCAAATGGAACAAGGATGGTTTGTTCGTAAATTAGCATTTTTGGGTTGCTTAGGTGGCCGATCGGGATTCTGATGAGCAGGCGCCGCGTTATTTTCTTGCGGAGGATGGGTAGGTTGTGGAGCTTGGTTACGGTTTTGATTGTTTCCACGGTTGCGTCCTCTTCCGCGGTTTGGTTGCCCACCCTGGTTGCGTTGGTTATTTTGGTATTGGGGCTGATGTTGTTGTGCGTACACATGCCCTTGAGCATTGGGGGGATTCTGAGGAGCCGCAGGTGCGGGAGCTGGTTGCGGTGGATAGTATGCAGGTGGAGCTGGAGGTGGTCCAGTTGCCTGCTGGGGTTGTTGGTACCCCTGAGCTGGTGGAGTTGTGAGGTGAGCCGGTGCAATCGGTTGTGGGTAATGCATATGCTGTTGTGGGAGCTGCATGGGGGTCTGTACCGTAGGTTGAGCATAGTATGTAGGAGGTACATATGCTGATGGCGCTTGGCCATAACAATGTTGTGGACAAGAGGGTCCATGAATGTGATGGGTCTGGTTTGTTGGAGCATAAGAAGTTGTCGCTCCGGAACTGGATGTAGCCCTAGAGAGGTCTGGGGCGGGCATGGTGCTCACCATACTGAAAGGTTTTGCTTGCGGTGTAATTTGGCCAATAATGCCATCAGCGGCATGTGATGCCCCCGGTGTGTCACCGCATGCAGAGTCACCTCGTGGGGCGTCAGGTATGATCGTGTATAGGTAACCTGACTGGGCATAGATAAGATCAAACTGTTGGGCCTTAAGGATGGCCTCCTCCTCAGACTGGGGTATTTCAGATGCTACATCCTTCGCAATGAGAGGAAGGAGGGATTTAAGGAACCAGTCTAGGAAGATCCGGTCGTCTAATTTGATCTTGCATAGGCTTTGGCGCCGGCGCCAATCATGAATATGGTCAGTGATATGCGTGGCTGTGTTCTGTCTGCAAGACAGTAGGATTTCGACGCCCGCATCGTAGCGGACTGGTAGCTGAAAGAACTGCAGGAAGGTCGAGGCAAGGGAAGTAAATGTGGCATGCGTCCCATGGGGCTGCTCGATATACCATTTGGCTGCGGAGCCAGTGAAGGTGCGTTGTAAAAGCCGTAGGCGGATTGAGTCATCCACTATGGAGTTGGAGGAACACCATAAATGGAAGGACATGATGTGATTCTGGGGGTCTTCTCCTGCCTTTCCCTCAAACTTAGGGATGTCAGAGGGAAGCTTAGTGGGCATATGGGGCCAAGCAGGATCATGTCTGATGGGGTCATTTGTGAGCCTAGCTAAATCTGGCAGGTTGAGACTTGCCATGTATGGTAGACTAGCGGATGTGGTGACCGGAACCGGGACCTGCCTAGCCATTGTGGTATGGTGTAGGGGTCTTCGGATTCTACCTCCAAATCAAAGGTGAAGTGGGGTATGTCAGAATCGGATGACCGTCCAATTGATTGACGATGTGTCGAATCAAGGGACAATGCTCTGCGTCCATGACGTGGAGAGCCAAGTGGACTAAACTCTGGGAGTTCGCCCTGTAGACGACGAGAACGTCTAGAATTCTCAATGGTGAGAATATGTTTTTTATGTAAAAAATGTGTTTTAAGTATCAGGTGGTGATATATATGTAAAAGACTCAAAACCCTAATGCAACCAAGGGTGCAAGAAGGGGAGTGAAAAAATAAGGCTCACAGGCCAAAAAAATCAATCCTCAAAAAATGCACTTATCCCAGCAGCTGTGCTACAATAAGTGGAGGAATGCAACAACCGATCAGAATACCAACATGCAAGCGGCTCCTAGAAAAAATAGGTGTAACTAGACTCAAAAGGTGGTAAAGATCATGCAAACACCTAATCTAAAAGTATTGTGACTCAAACAGACGATATCCTCTGCAAGGTGATGAAATCCAAGTCAGACAATATGAATGTAGAGACAACGGCTAGATATCCCCCTACCGGGAGGGACACCGGGTAATCAATCCTAAAAAGACAGGCTACTAGGATACTCCGTTCATGACGCGTCGAGAAAAGGTAAATCTGCCGTTTGGTCCTTTGATCGCAATATCCCTATACAGGGATATCCCGAGAACTGCGAATGGTAGCCCTTCGGTTACTGAATGGGTTTCGGTATCCCACTCAGGCTTCCGGAACCATCCTCGCGACTTCAACCCTCCTAAGGGAGAGGCCTTCCCACAAACCAGTTGTGACCGCGCCAAAAAGTACTAAGAGATTTTAGCTCCATAATTGGACAACTTCTATGTCTCAGATGTATGAACTGAGGGGTGTTATTGGAACACCTATCCCCCCAATACTACCTAGCTACAAGAATTCTTTTAGTGTTCCCCAAGTGGGGTTAAAAGTGTGTTCAAATTAAGGTACGTTTTAAGGCTTAGTTCAATTAAGTGATCGTGTGAGTGCACGTGAGGTGTTGTAAACTGAACTTGAAAAAATTAAATGCTTTAAGGGAAATTTTCAAAAAATAAAGAACTTTTCGAAAAATACAAAGCAAATATCTAAGACTTTTTTCACTAAAAGGAATTAATATGCTTTTTCAAAAAATAACTCAAAAAATAAAGGATTTCTTGGATTTTATGAAAGCAAATAATAAACTCATTTTTAAAAGAAATAAATGGATTTCTTCGTTTCAATAAAAATTGCTAAGGGCAAGATTCTAAAGAAGTAAACAAGAAAAAATTTGAATCTAGATAAAGAATGCAAAATGAGTCTTTCTTTCACTTTCTTGAAAATTTTTAAAAAGATTTCTAGGTATGCATTTTTTAAATAGTAAAAAAAATTTTCAAATCTGTAAACTATGCAGAATTTAGTACTGTAAAAAATGTGCTATGGGCAGAAAGTACAGTAAAAAATATTTTTCAAAATCGGGATGGCCGAATGAAAAAATTCAGCCGTGCGGGTTTTGGACGAACAGCCGCGATGGGCCGCGCGGGTTTTGGCAGCACAGTCGCGATGGACCGCGCGGATTTTGCTCGCACAGTCGCGATGGACCGCGCGGGTTTTGGCCGCACAGTCGCGATGAGCCGCGCAGGTTTTGGCCGCACAGCCGCGATGAGCAGCGCGGAAAAATGTAGAAAAGTCGCGATGGACCGCGCGACTGTCTGTAAAAAATCCGCGATGGACCGCGCGGAAAAAGGCAAAAAAGTCGCGATGGACCGCGCGACTGTCTGTAAAAAATCCGCGAGGCGGAAGCCGTGCACGGAAACTGAGAAACGAACCCGAAAATTGAAAATTTCGGGCTGTTTATGGGGCCAAATCTCAGAACAGCAATGGATCTGCTGTCTAAGATGGTAGATCTATGGATCTAAAGGTTAAAAATTCATAAAAACTAAGATTTAATGGCAAAGCTAGAGATCTAAAGTTCAAACCAAAGTGGAGTCGCCAAAAACTGTTGGCTCGGTTTTGCAACCAAGCTTAGTGCTATGGGCACCTACTAACTAGTAGTAGCAGTTTCAATAGAAATAAAAACAATAAACTAAATAAACAATACTTTTCATGGATCTAAGCAAGAATCTAAGCAAATAATTTAAATTTTTCAAAAATCAAGAACAAGAAACATAAGAAATAATTTTTGTATTGAAAAGTGGGGGGGCAAGCAAGTGCTTGCGATATTACCTTCAATGGTGAAGGTTGATGTTGAGCAACTCCCAAGATGAGTAGCTCCAAACTCCAATAGGTCTCTTTCTCCAAGGTTGCTTCAATGGCTAAAAGTGCTCAGGGGAGATTTCAGCAGCATAAGGATGAGATAATGGAAGGATGTGAAATGAGGAGCCCCTACCACCTTTTTATAGGTTTTGGTGGTGAGGAATACCATTTGTGGTTTTGTGGAAACCAATGGTATTGACCAACATGGTTTAGGTAATTTTCCCTCCTTTTTCCTTTTTTGAATAAAAATAATATTTTAATTCCCTTTTTAATATTTTTGGGAATTTGGACCCTTTTTGAGGGTTTTTTATGATTTTCTTGGAAAAATAATCTTTTTTAATGGAAAAAGGGGTGTACTAAGGTCTTTTGGTGACCTTTTGTTGGTTTCAGAGGCTCAGATGGTGGAAAAGTGGACAAATGGGTCATGTGAGTAAGGGAATGAGCTAGTGAGCACTTTTTAGGTGTTAACAGCGAGGAGGAATAGGCATGGCTTCTTGGAATGAAAAAGTATTTCAAAATGCATGATTATTCAGAGAGTGAAAAGGCTAGAGTTTCCATTTACAGTCTGAATGACAGAGATTCTATTTGGTGGGAACATATCATGAAGTTAAAGAGAACCAGTGAAAGACGGACCAATGGGGAGCGGTTTAAAAGATACTTTAAGGATAAATACGTATCAGCTAGGTATTATGACAACAAGAGAAAGGAATTCAATGAACTCAGGTTGGGGCAAGGTTCCATGGAAGGACATGTTCATAAATTCTTGGAATTGTTAAGGTATGTAGACTACATTAGGGATGAAAGGGTGAAGATTCAGTGTTTCCTTGGAAGCCTACCACAAAACTATAGGGATAGGATTTAGTTTATCCATCCACCGAGTTTGGATGAATCCATTAGAATGGCCATGCTCTGTTCTACGCAGAATAAAGGGAAGACAGATACTCAACCAACATGGAATGGAAATCCCAAAGGAGAATTTGAACCAAGGAGAAGTGGCTTCAAACCACCTTTCAAGAATCAGTCCAGAAACTTTCCACAGGGACAACCAACACGAAGTAGGTTTAAACCAACTGTAACAACATAGAACACATCAAAAGGACCACTTCACTGTTGGGGATGTGGAGACAACCACATGCTTAGAGACTGCCCAAATCGAAGAGGAAATCCACGAAGCTTGCACAACTTGGGAGAAGCAACCAAAATAGAGGATATGGCCAGAGCCACACCTCGAATCTATGCAGCATTGGATGATCACCAAGAAGACCACCAATCAACAATGGTATAAGTTGAAGGTAAGATTGCTAAGCAATTTATTTTTGTCTTAATTGATCCAGGATCCACTCATAGTTATGTGTCCCCTAAAGTGGTTGAAATTTGTTCACTTGGTAAAATGAAACATAGTAAGTCTTGGTTAGTTCAACTAGCCACTGGAACCAACACAAAGGTGAGTGAAGTAGTGGTGAAATGCCCTGTAGAACTGAATGGAATTTCCACCAAGGTAAAATTGAATGCAATACCCTTAGGATCTTATGATGCCCTGATAGGCATGGATTGGTTGGAGAAGCATAAAGCCAATCTTGACTGCTAGAAGAAGGTACTTGAGTGTATTGATGATGAAGGAAGACCAAGGTTGGTTAAAGGAATTCCAAAAAAAGTTTTAGTAAGGAATATTTCAGCCTTATAGTTGAGAAAATTCTATTGAAAGGGCTGTCAATTATATGCTGTGCATATATCAGATTCAGTAGAAGATAAAGGAGAAAAGTTAGAAGACTTTCAACTATTGCAGGAGTTCCAGGATGTATTTCTAGATGAAGTGCCAGGATTACCACCCAAGAGAGATATTGATTTCTCCATTAACCTTGTTCCAGGAGCAGCACCAACCTCCAAAGCCCCTTATAGAATGAGCACACCCGATCTGATAGAATTAAAGATGCAGTTGCAAGAGTTAATGGACAAGGAGTATATCATATCAAGTGTATCTCCTTGGGGTGCACCTGTGCTATTTTTTAAGAAGAAGGATGGGACCTTAATACTATGTATAGATTATAGGTAGCTGAACAAGGTAACAATCAAGAACAAGTATCCATTGCCAAGAATTGATGACTTGTTTGACTAGATGAAGGAAACTAAAGTGTTTTCCAAGATTGACTTGAGGTCTGGATACTATCAAGTGAGGATAAGGGATGAAGACATTCAGAAAACAACTTTCCAAACTAGATATGGACACTATGAGTTCACTGTGGTGCTGTTTGGTTTAACCAATGCACTTGCTACTTTCATGTGTCTTATGAACATTGTCTTCAACAAATAATTGGATAAGTTTGTGATTGTATTCTTGGATGACAGTTTGGTGCATTCAAAGAATAAAGAAGAGCATACTGAACATTTGACAATGGTACTGCAAGTCCTTAGAGAACACCAGCTGTATGCAAAGCTGAGCAAGTGTGACTTCTATCAGCAGAAGGTACAGTATTTGGGACACACCATTTCAGTAGAAGGTGTTGTAGTAGACCCGAAGAAGATTGAGGTCATAATGGATTGGCCTACTTCGATAAATGTTGCAGATATAAGATCATTTATGGGCCTTGCAGGGTACTACAAAATATTCATTGAAAGTTTCTCTAAGATAGCTCACCCAATTACATCATTACAAAGGAAGGAAGTCAAATTTATATGGTCTGAGAAGTGTGAAAGGAGTTTCCAGAAGTTAAAGAGTTACTTACCAGTGCTCTTGTTTTAAAGATTGCAGATCCAAATAAAGACTTTGTGGTATGCATAGATGCTTGCATGGAAGGATTGGGTGGGGTACTCATGCAAGAAGGATATGTAATTGGCTATGAGTCAAGGAAGCTGAAGGATCATGAAAGGAACTATGCCACACATGAATTAGATTTGGAAGCCATAGTGCATGCTCTCAAGAAATGGAGGCATTATATTTTGGGAAGAAGATTTGAACTCAGAACATACCACATGAGTTTAAAATATTTGTTTGACCAACCAAATCTAAATTCCAGACAGACTAGATGGATGGAATTCCTTTATGATTTTGATTTGGATACTAAGCATGTCAAAGGAAAGGAGAATAAGGTTTCTAATGCACTCAGCAGGAAATTTCATGTTGCAGCAATAACTGTTTGTAAATCAGATTTGAGGGCAAGGATCATGGAAGTTCAAGCTAGTGATGAAGCTTACATGCAGATCAAAGAGAAGTTGCAGTAGGGCAAGGTGGATAACCAGTGTGCAGAATATCAGATTGGAGAAGATGATGTCCTTATGTACCAAGATGCCAGACTGTACATTCCAAATTGTGCAGAATTGAAGGAGCTTGTGTTGGGAGAGATACACCAAAAGCCAAATTCTGGTCACCCAGGGTATCAGAAAACTATAACCGTAACAAGAAAAGAATACTTTTGGCATGGGATGAAGAAGGACATAGCAGAGTATATTGATATATGTCAAAAGCAGGTCAAGGAAGAGCATCAAGATCCAACAAGATTGTTGCATCCATTTCCAATTCCATAGTGGAAATGTGAGGTGATTTCTATGGAATTCATAACAGGTTTTCCCATGACTGTGAAGAAGCACGATTCCATTAGGGTTGTAGTGGACAAGCTATCAAAAGCATCTCACTTTATTCAAGTTAATTCTATTGACAAGGCCAATGACATTGTAAATATCTTCATGAGAGAGATATTCAGGTTGCATGGATTTCCCAAGGAAATAGTTTCAGATAGGGACACAAAATTCACTTCCAATTTTTGAAAAGGGTTATTCCAAGAGTTGGGGACTAAGTTGAATTTTAGTATAGCCTATCATCCTCAAACAGATGGTCATACTGAGAGAGTAAACCAGATTCTTGATGACATGTTAAGGATGTATGTGATGGATAAGCCATCCAAGTGGGAGGACTACCTACACTTGGTAGAATTTTTCTACAACAATGGGTGCCAGGCATCACTGAAGATGAGCCCTTTTGAAGTTTTGTATGGCAGAGGATGCAGAACTCCAGTAAATTGGGACAGCCCAGTGAACAGGGTAGTGCTTGGACCAGAAATGATTGAAGAGATGGAACATGAAGTTGTTAATATCAGGCAGAATTTGAAGGCATCTCAGGACAGGCAGAAGAGTTATGCATATTTGAAGAGAGTGCATAAATAATTCCATATTGGGGATCATGTTTACTTGAAAGTGAGACCAAGGAAGAGCTCCATGAAGTTGGGAAGTTGTGCCAAGTTGGTACCTAGATATTGTGGACCATTTGAAGTCCTTGATAGAATAGGACCAGTTGCATATAGGATTACATTACCTGCTAACATGAAATATCATAATGTTTTCCATGTCTCTTTGCTTAAGAAATATATACATGATCCTAATCACATCATTGATTGGCATGTGATACAGGTAGAACCAGAGGGATAATTCCAAGTGGATCCTATATGCATCCTAGACAGGAAGGTTACCTTACTCCATGGGTGATCCATCTGACATGTAAAGGTGCAATGGAAGCACCTTAGTCCAGAGGAGGCGACCTGGGAGCTGGAGGATTCCATGAGATTGGCATTCCCGTTTTTGTTCAGTTTTTAGAACACTAAGGATAGTGTTGTTCTAAGGGGGAGGGATTTGTAATACCCCTACCCTGGCTTAGTAATTATTGGCCTTAATCTAAATATTGTGTTTGTACAATGTGTGTTGATCCTAGTGTGGAGATCAAGGCCAAGGCCCCACTAGTAGATGTTTAAGGTTTTCTTTGATAGGCAAGTATTTGACAATGGGATTATGCATGTGCTATTAAGCCATGAAATTTTGTAATGAATTTAAATGTTTAATATTGCAATGAAATACCCAAAAATGGCTAAGTGAGGCATCTAATTAGAAGGGGGCGAATGTATCCACTAGGAAGAGGAGAGGGGGTTATGGGATGGTGACCCGTCCTGCCACTTGGGCAAGAGTAACCGATTTGATTCCCTGTATCTGTATTGATTCGGTTACAGGACGTGGTGAAGGTAATCTTGTAGAGGATATTCGTGGAAGATAAAAACGATGCAGAGATCTGAGTTGAGGGTCGGAAATTTATCATTTTTGGGGTTCTGCACTCAGTTCATTCATTATGTTGGAGAGAGAGCCGAAGAAGCAGAGTCGAGTACCAGAGGGATACCGTGCGCATGCATGATCTATGAGTAGAAACCTGAAGACGAGCCCAGAGGGGATTACAGGGCATGCATATCTTGAGGAAGCTGCATGAAGCCTGGAATTCCGTGAGCAGAGAGTCGAGCTGCAAGACAGAGCTTAATACGCAACCCTGGAATAAAATAGCTCGTTTAGTAGAAGTAAAAGGTTGGTTTTAGGGTGGGAATGCTTGACGAAACTCGGTGAAGAATATGATCTCAGAGAACTAGTAGTTGGACCTTCTTATGCCTACCTTGAATAGAACTGGAAGGGAAGGGGCCTTGAGGGACTATGTAGCAGAGAAGAGGGCCTTCCTTGTGTTGGGTGGGGTGGATAATGTGGGTGCCTTGTCTGTTGAGTGATTGAGATATCTGTAGCTTTGTGGTTGAGCTCACTGGCTTAGAAATATCCTCGTTTCCCTGTGTGCTTGATAAACCCATCTGTATGTTGGATTAGCGCGTGGATGCTTGATAAACCCAACTACAGGGTGTCTTAGAATGAGTATGTTTCCTGGATTGATTGATAAACCCAACTGTATATTGGCTTAGCATGGAAGTGGATCTTGACTATTAGAGATCCTACCTAGCCCTCCTTAGTGGATACATATCCCAGCTCGGGAGTGGTATCTCAGTTGAACGAGTATAGGTTGGACAGAGACCTAATGTTGGGTGGAACATTGCTCTCACTTAGCCAGTTGTTGGGGAAACTTCAAGATACAGAGATAAGTATTATGTGGAATGAATGATGTTATTAGTGAGCTCTTAGAATGGATTACTAATGAGGGCAGCTAGACTAGGAGCCTACTTTCATTATCAACCCGGGGGACATACACACTTCAGAGGTGTAGGCACTATATGTGCTCTTATAGGATAATCTTTGTCATGGTTGGGTGTTGGTATTAGTGTTTAAGGGTTGCCTAAAAGAAATCAAATAAGATGGAAAAGGATTTCCTAATCTATGGATGAAAAATACCTATGCTAAGAAGTTCAAATACTGAAGATAGTAAATCTATATTAAAGAATTTAAATGCTGAAAACGATAAATATGTTACTAAGAATTGACTTGCTGAAAATAGGGAATTTATACTATGAAAGTGAATGCTGAAAACGTAGCAGATCTATTCTAAAATAATGAAAGCTGGATCTTTAATCTAAGAAGCAATTACTGTAAATTAGATACATAAAACTAGAAGTCTGGTCTAACCTATTCAATTTCCAAAACCAAGTTCAGAATGCCATTATCTAATGCTATGAAATAATCAGAACTTTAAGAAGTGAATATCATTAATTAACCACAGTATTGAAAGTAAGCAATCTTTATGAGCAACCATAATAACGGGAGAGTACATAAGCTTTAAGATCTGGATCATTGTTTCAAAAGCAATGCGAGTACATAAGGAAATAGATGCTTAAAATATGCTTTGGAAGAATGTTGCTATAGGACTACTGAAACCGTATTACCGAATTACAGAATGCGTTATAAACTACTACGGAATCAAACTGGTTGCTTTACTATAGAAATCAAATCGTACTATTTAACGCCATTCAAATGCTTTCATATGCAATATAGATTTCAATCAATGTAAAGCACATAATGAAAAATACCTAAACAGTAAGATCTCCTAACTCACGTGTTGGAGGGGCCCTCTCCAACTCGTACTCAGGAGTGAAGGAAACTTATAGACATCGAATTGAAAGCAACATCAAATCTTTATTCAAAATAGCAACTTCATAGTTTTAACAAAAGTCTGTAACTCAAGGTATCTCGACAGTATAAAAACATAAAACAATGGTTCTCAAAAATGGCAACAGGATCCTCTCGCTAGCTGAGAGGCCCGTATATATATGCCTCTAATGCTTAATTTAACTTATATGTCTAATTTCCGATTCTGTTTGAACAAGTGTTCTCTCGAGAAATCAGGGAAAGGCGCTGAGCTTTGCATGATCTTTCAGTCCTCTGCTTGATCTGCGTGTTTGTCCTTTAGTGTACTTGGACCTGCTCAATCATACTCGATTTTCACATAATTAGTTTATTGAACACACATTTAAACATACAAGAATAATCTTTAAAACAACTTCATTAAATAATCAAGGTAAATCATTTCTTCCACAAAACAAGTGTATTTCTTCACCCTTTCTTGTGCTTTTGTTGTGGGGGAAAAGGCTATCAGATACCTGTATCTTGGACTCATCATTCTCTCCCATACTTGAAGTATTCACCCATCCTTGGGTGACAGATTCAGCTCGTTGACAACTTCTCTGATGTCCCATGCTACTACCCTGGGGGTCCCTGCCCTTCTGTGGTAGCCCATGGTCTGATCCTCCTTGACCCATGCTCTCCTATCTTCTTCTTCATTAATATGGTCCTTAATAACTAGGGTAGGGAAGAATGGGGGATTCAGCCTCATTCCAATACATCTGAGTTGATTCCTTATCAGGGATTCCATGTAGAGTTTGGCTTTGAAAAGAGCATCTTCAAGTCTGAGAGGGGAGTGGAGCTCTCTTCTTTTTAGATCATTTGCTACTCTGCGTCATCTTTCCTTAATGGACTCATGAACCTCTTTCTGTGTACTTTGGAGAGTAACATCAAAGTGAGCCACAACCTCCTGCTGCTTTGCAAGGAGAATGGGGATTAGCTCCTCATCCTGGGTGAGAATCCTATGGTTGTAAATTATTCTTTCAGGGTGAGTTGCTTCTGCCCTGACAATTAATGGGGTTTTCCATTTTGCTGCAACGTAAATGTGGTAGTCATGAGATCGCTCAATTTTGTGATTCATCCATGAACATAGTGCCCTCAACTGGAAATCGCCCATGTAAGGGTTTGGAAACCAGTTGGGTGAGCTAGGAACTACAAAATTGTGCAAGAAAAATTCACTAAACTGGTCCTTCTCCAACTCTGTGGAGTTTATAGATGCATCCATAAATTCTTTGGGGGAGTTTATCTCTATCGGGAGTCCCTTTTTAACTTTTGGAGTTGGAATTTGCCCCACTTCTCCTATAGATAAACTGCATAAATTGCTGATGGCGGACTGAGGTCTAGTAGTTTATCATATATTTTAGTGGTAGTAGCCAAAATGTCCCTCAATTGAACAATATCCTAGTCCTTTTTGGCTAGATCCCCTTGTGCCTCAGCCAATTTCTCTTTAAGTTCTGAATTTTTCTGCTCAGCCAGTCTTAGCTCCCCTGCATGATGCATTTTTAGGATTTGTGTCTTTTCAGGTGAAAATGGGGGAGATGTGGGTTGGCTTCCTGATTCAATTCTCAACGTTGCCAGCTCTTTTCTGAGCTTTTCCAATTCCGCCCGTGCCTCAGCGAGTTGGTTGACGACCCCAAGGTTTTCATTGTGCTCAGGAGGGTTCCCCTGGAAGTTGTCTTACTCTTCTTGTGCATCCTGTTCTTCTTCTGCATCCTGCTCTTCTTGTTCATCCTACTCTTCTTGTTCATCCTACTCTTCTTGTTCATCCTGCTCCTCTTCTGCATCCTGCTCTTCTTATTCATCCAGCTCTTTCGGTGTAGTGGGATCCTCCTGATCTACCCAAAGATCATCGTCCTCATCAGACACATTTTGAATTAGGGGACTAGGTTCCCTTTTCTCTTCCTTGTAATTTGGATTTTGGATGCTTGTGTGAATATTTTACTTTGTCTCTTCGGCCCTTGATTACTAATAGAAATCCCTGGGTTCGTTTTGGGGGAGTCATCTTGTGAATGCTTTATCTTTACCAGGGTATCAGCCACACTGTCCAGGTCGATTTTCCTCTTCGTCCCTGATGTACAGGTGGTCTTGCTCTTTGATCCAGGCGGAAGGGGTACGCCAACTGTGGGTGTACCCTTCATTCTTTGAACATCCTCAATAGATACCAACACGAATTCTTCCCAAGAAAGCTCTGGGATCTGTGCTTTTAATTCCTCACAAACGATTAATTTGATCAACCCATGATGGGCTAAAGCATCCTCCTTTCCTTTAATCACTTTCTTGCTCATTTTTGCTAGAGATAGGAGTAGGTAGTATGGAATACTAATGTTGTTGTTCGGTGGAAGATGGGCCCTGTGCCTCAATAGCTCTAGAATTTGAAAATGAAAAATGGGGACATAACTTAACCTACCAGTGCATGTAATGTACTTCTGGACGATTGCAGCCATTTCATCCCATGGTGCCAGCATGGAGAGTCTTTTGACTCCATTTTTATCTTCGTCGTAGACCTCTCCTTGCTCGAAAAATGATGCCTTTGCTTCATGGTTTGCCTCCCGGTCATCCCTGCTCCAATGCAGGCCCATTGTTAGACCAGTGAATTTGGCAATCACTTCATGATCCAACTTTATATGTAACCCTTTCACTCGGGTGACGAACTATTCATCCTTGATATGTTTTAAATTTCTTGCAAACTCTAGAGCCACCCCTGCATTGTATCCTCTCAATCCTAAGATGAAAGGCATCCAGCCCGTGCTGTGGATGATTGCTAGGATTCACGGGTTCTGATAAGTAGCACTATGTTCCTCTGGTTCGCTTTTCTTGAAACCTTTTGTCATCGTGAAATCCTTTACTGTAACAATAAACCAGCACTTGGAGCATGGCTATCTTTCCTCAAATTGTCGAGGTTGATTACCGGTTCAAGGGCTGGATTGTTGTCTGCGTGACCACACTAACTTCCAGTTTCTTGCTTCTAGAGAGTTCTGAGAGGTTTTGTATATGCAAAACTAGCTTTTTGGAAGATTATGCAGCCTTAATTAACTTCCTTTCTGCACTTATCCTCATTAACATTTGTTGTACCTTCTGCTTGATCGAGCCCTGCTTTTCGTTTCATGATTGTATATTGCCCCGTTTACTCTGATTATTTGGAAGTATGGTGGCTAGATGCGGGTTTATCATTTGCTGACATGACAAAGGTAGTAATCATGATTCATTGAGGTTGATATGACTTAGGTAGAAATCATGATTTATTGAGGCCTTCTGAACTGAACTGTGCCGCCGAATGAAGATGTAAGCTGTCCTCAGCCTTAGAAAACAAATGTCTTGCGGGATAATGATTCAACCTTGAAAATAAAACAAAGATATTTAGAGATTACCTCGCTATGTTTTTAGCACACCTGAGTTTATGATCTAGCCCGATTTTTATGCGTGGCGGATTCTGTAGTAGATTTGGCAATGTCTGTAGTAAATTTTGGCATGTCAATGGTTACATGCGCTTGCTGCTTTTTCCTTGTGTTCGCTTGAATTTGTTGTATTTGCTGCTTTTGAAATTTGTGCCGTTTCCTGATTCGACTTTGTGATGATGCTTTTGCATTGGGTTTGAGATTGTTCATTGTATTGTTGTAATCTATGATGGCTCTCTTGAATAGATGGTAGGCTTGCGTGAATATATTGCAGATCTGATTGAATATGGTGTTTGCTGGAAATGAATTCTGTAGTTTAGTTGATACCTTTGTTGTCTTCATTTGTAGACATGGCTGGCTCACTTGGTTGCTTTAATGGTTGAAAATAATCGGGCTCACTTGATTAGATTACTAGCTTGCTTGAATAGTAGCAGGTTTTGAATAATAGCAGGCTCGCTTGATTCAGTTCTATAGTATGATATCTTTGCTGTTGACTTTAATATATGAATGGCTGGCTTGATTATTGATTGTCTGCAGTTTGCATGCTATGCCTTCGTGGAGATGTATGATGCCCTACATTTTTACCTTATCATTTATGTAGTTTTTTATTTGGCATTTTTCCCATCCCCCTTTCTCATGTTTTTTCTTATCATTTTTCTTGTTTTTTTTCTTTTCTTTTCTTTTTTCATTCCTTTTTTTCCATTCTGCTTCCCTTGTTAGAAAATATTTTCTTTTTTTCCCTTTTTTTCATCTTTTTTTTTTCTATTTTTTTTCTATTTTTTTCTTTTATATGAACTGAATTTCAATTATTTTCGATGCTCTCTGTCAGCATTAGTTGTTGCTGGTAGAGTACTTGTGTAAACTCCTCCTTTGACTGTGGCTTCTTGTAAAATTTGATCCGATGTCCATTTACTATCATAAGAAACTCTTCTTCATCAATTGTAATGATCCTTACAACTCCATTGTCATAGATCTTTTGAATTATGTAAGGCCCCAGCCATCTGGTTGTTAGCTTTCCCTTGAATGTGTGAAACCTGGAGTCATAGAGTAGTGCCCAGTCACCTTCCTTGAAATTTTTATCCTTTAGGTGTTTGTCATGCCACGTATTTCTTTGCTGTTGGATGATTTCAGTGTGGGAAAGTGCTTGCTAGCGTTGCTCATCCAGTTGATTCAATTGTAGCATGCGTTCTTGTTGTAATTCTGATAGTTCCATATTCAACTATGCTGCAATTCTTAATGTTTTTATTTTTAAATTCAATTGGCAGCATGACTTTCTTCCCATATACTAGTTCATAAGGTGTGAATCCTGTTTTTGTCTTCCATGTGGTATTATAGGCCCAAACTGCCTCACTCAGTCTGTCAGCCCAATCTCTTTTGTGGAGTTGGACTGTCTTTGTCAAAATTCTCTCTAATTCTCTGTTGGTTACCTCAGCTTGACCATTTGCTTGAGGGTGATAGGAGGAGGACTGTCTATTTTTGACATTGTTTCTTTTAAGCAAGTCTTCTAGTAAATTTGATGTAAATTGTGCGCCTTGATAAAAAACTAGTTATCTTGGTACTCCAAACCTGTGAAATATCTACTCAATGAAGAATTTTGCCACGCTGGTTTCATTGGTTGTAGCAAGTGCTGCTACCTCAGTCCACTTTGTGAGGTAGTCAATGCATACTAGGATGTAGCTCTTCTGAGTTGACTGTGGGTTGATTGGACCAACGAAATCAAATCCCCATTTTTCGAATGCCTCCAAGCATATCTGTGGATGGAGTGGCATTTCTTCTTTTTGTGTTGGTTTTCCCATCCTTTGGCAGTTAGCACAGTGTGACACATATTCATAATCATCTTTGTGGAGTGTTGGCCAATAGTACCCTGTTTGTAAAATTTTATAGGCTGTCCTCTTTGCAACATAGTGTCCTACACATGGTTCATTGTGAGTGGCATGCATTATGTCATACACTTCATCTTCTCTAGTGCACCTTCTGAGTATTTGATTTGGTCCTTGTTTGAAGAGCATGCCTTCTATCCATGTGTATGTGGCACTTTGCCTTATTACTTTTGTATTTTCTTTATAACTGTAATGTTTTGGAAACTTCCTAGACACTAAATAGTTTGCTATGTCAGCAAACCATGGGCTTCTTATGGATATGGAAAAAGGTGCTCATTTGGAAAACTGTCATTGATTACTTCATTGTCTTGTCCATGTGTCGGCCTAGATAGAAAGTCAGCCACCACATTGTGTTTACCTAGCTTGTCTAAAATCGTGATGTCAAACTCTTGGAGTAGTAGCAGCCATCTAATGACTTGAGCACTTGTGTTGGGTTTTTTCATTAGATACCTTATGGCTGAATGGTCTGTATAAACAAAAAATTGGTAGCCAGTGATATAGTGCTTGAATTTATTAATGGCATGTATGACAACCAAAAATTCCTTCTCGGTGACCGTATAATTTAATTCTGCCCCTGCTAAATTTTTACCGATATAATATATTGCATAGGGCTTCTTCTCTTTTTCTTGTCCAAGGACAGACCCGATTGCCTTATTTGATGCATCTGAGTGGATGTGGAATGGAAGTGTCCAGTTTGGTCCTTGGAGTACTGGAGCTGTAATTGGTTTTTCCTTTAGGTTATCAAATGCTTTCATGCAATGGTTTGTCCATATGAGCTTAGTGTATTTTGTGAGAAGTGCAAACATTGGGGTAGCAATCCTGCTATAATTTTCAATAAATCTCCTGTAGTACCCTGTTTGTCCAAGGAAACTTCTCACATCCCTTTTTTTAACAGGTTGTGGTAGCGTTTTGATTACTGAAACTTTTGCTTGATCAACCTCTATCCCCCTCTGTGATATATGATGTCCTAGAACGATGCCTTCTTCCATTAACATTCTACATTTGTCATTGCTTAGACATAGGCTCATCTCAATACATTTTTTCAATACCAATTCAAGATGGGTCAATGCTTGATCAAAGTTTTGTCCATAGGGTGTGAAGTCATCCATGAAGACTTCCATTTGATCATTTATGAATTCAGAGAATATACTTAGTATGGCCCTTTGGAATGTTGCTGGAGCATTACATAACCCAAAGGGTAGTACTCTGTATGCATAAGTACCCCAATGGCATGTAAACATTGTCTTATCTTGATCAGCTAGGTGTATTAAAATTTGGTTGTACCCAGTGAAGCCATCCAAGAATGAAAAATACTTGTTCCAGGCTAATGTGTCCAGCACGTGATATATAAATGGCAGTGGAAAGTGATCTTTCTTGGTTTCTTTATTTAGCTCTCTGTAGTCCACACAAATTATCCATTTGTCCCCTTTCTTAGGGACTATAACCAGTGGTGAGAACCATTCACTGTCAGAGATGGGATATATGAACCTAGCATCTAATAACTTCTGTAGTTCTACTTTGACAATGTCCTTTAATGCTGGGTTCAACCTACTTTGTGGTTTCCTGATAGGGATAGAACCTTCTTTGATGTAAATGTAATGTTTGCAAATATCAAGATGTATACCTTTCATGTCTGCATATGTCCATGCAAAAGATTTGTTTTGTTGTGATAATACTTTCATTAACTGTGCTTCTTGCTCTGGATTGAGATTGGAATTGATGTTGACTGTCTTTCCAGGCATAATTTCCATGGTCTTTGATTTCTTTGATTGTTCTTGCAGAGATAGCACTTCTACCCACATTTTATTTAAGTTTTGGTTTGAACTTTCGCCTTCTTGTTGCTAGTCTGTGTCAAAAAGTCTTTCAAGACCAACATTGTTAGAATATGCATTTTGTATGAACCTTTCTATATGACCATCTTCATCTATTGCTTTTAATGATAGTGTAGCATCAATTGTTAGGACAGGTTGTAGGTTTGGATTTGGTGTGTCGTTATAATCATCAGTCCAATTTTGATATTCTAATTCTGAAGATTTCCTTGTTGGTGGGTAAATCGTGATTTTCTTCCTGGCATGTCCACTGGTGATAGTCATGTTTCCTGATCAGAAACCTATGTAAGCATCTGCAGTTGCCAACCATGGTCTGCCTAGTATGATTGGATAACCACTAAGTTTACTTTTGACTTCAATGACTATGAAACCATCTAGGTATTCCTAGGATTCAATATTGATCATAATGTCTTCGAGCATTCCTTCGGTTTTCACAGTGGATGTGTCAACTGGATGGAGTACTATAGTTGTTGGTCTGACCATTGATTGGAGTCCTAGGTATATCATGGTTTCCTTAGTCACCATGTTGATAGCAGCTCCCAAATAGATTAAGCTTCTATTTATTTGTTTGTTATTGATGGTGACGTTCACTACAGGACTACCTGGATCAAGATATTTAGGGTTAATAATGATACCCAACATCAAATTAGCCAATTGTACCACTACATTTATGGTTGGCGGGTCACGCTTCCTCCTCCCTGGTTTCTTCATACAAGTTTCTCTAATAAATTTGTTACATATGGGCACATCCCTTATGGCTTGTAAAATCGGAATTTGGATGTTTAACTGCTTCAATTCGTTTAAGATTGCATTTTCTTCTTCCTCTTTTGTACTGCTTATAAGTTTTTCTAGAAATGGAGGATTTCTGTTTCGTGGGAGTGGTTGAGTTTCTTCCTCTTGAGGATTTGGTTCATCCGGATGCTGAACATAGGGTTGTGTTGTTTGTTATTGAGATTCAGGTTGTTGGATATTCTGTGTGGATGTATTTTGCAATGTTTTTCCAGATCTGAGGTTTATTTCGTTTATTTCCATGGTGTCTACGACATAGGTAGGGAATTGTGTGATATCAAAATTATAAGTCTATTGCTGTTGCGGAGGTCTGTTATTATTAGGGTTTGGGATGGATTGGGCTGGAATTGTTGGGGGTCTAGGGGGTGGTTGAGTCTGTGGGGGCGGCATAATAAGTGGTTGTTGTAATGGGGCTCTCCAATTTGATGGATGGGGGTATTTATTTGCATAATTCGTAGTTGATGGGGGAAAAGGTAGGGGGTATGGAGGGTAATACGATGGGTAATAAGATTGTTGATAGAGTGGTTGATAAGTTTGCTGATTTTGCTGAAAAGTCTACTGATTTTGCTGCCATTGGTTTGGATTTGGTTGTGCTTTCCATGGAGTTGGCGTAGAGTTCCAATTTTGATGACCTTGATTATATTAGGCTTGATTGCTAGGTTGGTATGGTCTGAAAAAATTACTCCTTCTTTGATTTATAAAACAGATTTGTTCAATTGCTCCTTCAGTTGCAGGATCTTGAATAACAGCCTTACATGAGGGTAAGAGGGGGCATTTATTAGTGGAGTGATCATCAGTGCAGAGACCATATATTTCTATGGTATTTAATGTGCACTACCCCTTCTCATGTTTCTTTCTACAACGAGGACAGAATACTACCAATGCTTGGTTAATGTCATCTTGCTTCTTCTTTATTTGGAGTGCATCAAGTTGCATGGCCAATGATTGTAGGATGTCAGTTTTCATGTCATCAAGGAGGTTCCTTAGATCATATTTTGTAAGGTTTGGTCCTGTAGATGATGATGATGATCCTATGGATAGATGTGTATCTCTTGTCCCATTTTTTATTTTCCTAGACCTAGAATGGTTTTTGAAGATTTGTAGTATCTGGTCATACATTTTCTGGAATATGTCTCCATCTCCCAAGAGGTTTAAGATCTCAAAATTCTCTTCTTTGATCCCTCTAAGAAGGACAAGTTTCAGCGATTCAGGGTCTAGGGTGCAATGGTTAGCTCGTTTGTAGCTGAGCTGAAAACGTTGGGCATAGTCTTCTAAGGATTCACGGTCTCCCTGCTGCATTCTAAATATTTCATCCCTTGTATCTTTTGCTTTGCAGTAGTCCCTATATTTTTTCTAGGAATTCCTGTTTCATTTGGTCCCAACTGAAAATACTATTTCCTTCTAAACTCATGAAGCACCTAAGTGATAAATCTTTCAGTGTGGAGGGAAAAAGTCTCAGCTTTTGTGCATCCATAGTGTAATCAAAGGATCTGCAAACTACCTCAAATTCAAACAGGAATGTGTCAGGATCTTCTGAAGTCAATCCATGGAAGTTTGGAAAATTGTTAGGGTTGATATTCTTCATCATAGCATCTCCAAGAGGTATGCTAATGGGGAAGGTGAAAAAAATCCCTAGGTTCCTCTTCTTCGTCTGCCATAGTGGTGTTTGAGCTGGAACTAGTAGAGAAGTTGTCTATGTTTGGATCGTTTGCGGAGTTAGTTTCGTTTTCAGAGTTTAGGAATTCAAACTGAGAGTGGTTAGAACTGTTGTTACCATTGTTACTCATGGGACACTTAGGCAGAAAGCATCCAAACCTATCCCTTTGTCGATGAGGCATTCATTAGTAAAATATTTATGTTATTTTTTTTTTTTATATATGCGATTTTTTTCTTTTTGTTTTGTTTGGTGAAGATGTCTCCTAAACGATTTAGTACCTCCCCGGAAACAGCGCCAAAAAGTGGTGAGCTCTCAGAATGGATGCCTAATGAGGGCAGCTAGACTAGGAGCCTACTTTAATTATCAACCCGGGGGACGTACAAACTTCAGAGGTGCAGGCACTATATGTGCTCTTATAAGATAGTCTTTGTCGTGGTTGGGTGCTGGTATCAATGTTTAAGGGTTTCCTAAAAGAAATCAAATAAGCCAGAAAAGGATTGCCTAATCTATGGGTGAAAAATACCTATGCTAAGAAGTTCAAATACTGAAGAAATTAAATCTATATTAAAGAATTTAAATGTTGAAAATGGTAAATATGTTCGTAAGAATTGACTTGCCGAAAATAGGGAATTTAGACTATGAAAGTGAATGCTGAAAACGTAGCAAATCTATTCTAAAATAATGAAAGCTGGATCTTTAATCTAAGAAGCAATTACTGTAAATCAGATGCATAAAACTAGAAGTATGGTCTAATCTATTCAATTGCCAAAACCAAGTTCAGAATTCCATTAACTAATGCTATGAAATAATCAAAACTTTAAGAAGTGAATATCATTAATTAACCACAGTATTGAAAGTAAGCAATCTTATGAGCAACCATAATAATGGGAGAGTGCATAAGCTTTAAGATATGGATCATTGTTTCAAAAGGAATGCGAGTACATAAGGAAACATATACTTAAAATATGCTTGGGAAGAATGCTGCTACAGGACTACTGAAACAATATTGCCGAACTACAGAATGCGTTGTAAACTACTACGGAATCAAACTGGTCTCTTTGCTACAGAAATCAAATCGTACTATTTAATGCCATTCAAATTCTTTCATATGCAATATAGATTTCAGTCAATGTAAAGCACATAATGAAAAATACCTAAACAGTAAGATCTCTTAACTTACGTGTTGAAGGGGCCCTCTCCAACCCATACTCAGGAGTGAAGGAAACTTATAGACTCCGAATTGAAAGCAACATCAATCTTTATTCAAAATAGCAACTTCATAGTTTTAACAAAAGTCTGTAACTCAAGGTGTCTCAACAGTATAAAAACGTAAAACAATGGTTCTCAAAAATGGCAACAGGATCCTTTTGCTAGCCGAGAGGCTCTGTTGATGCCTCGGATATCGTAGCATCAATCAGAAAGGGATTCTCCCCGAGAGATGGTCCCAATTAGACTATCTCCCGTTTGGTGTAGGGAATCCGTCCGATTAGCGGTTCCGGCAACTGTGGGTTTGGAGTTTAAATCCGATTCTACCGGTTATGGCCCGATCCACCTTTCTTTTGGGTTTTATGTCTTTTAAATGAGGTGCAAGTGCCTAAATTATATTTGATCTAGATGCAACTAAAACAGATCTAAGTCTAGAAGCTGGAGTAAATCTACGTATCCTTGCAGGGAACACGCTTAAAGGATGAGCAGTAAGCTGTAACAAATAATGTAAGGAAAGAACAGATAGCTGTTAATTCTCACAAGTAAAGCTACAACAAGATAAAGATCTTTAGAAGATAGATTCTAATTCAATATGGAACGCATCTATTGCTCATAAAACAGAAAAAAGCAAAAGATTATTTAATCTACGTAGAAAGAATAAAGAAACAGAGCTAAATATAAACAAACTGAAATAACTCTAAAGATCCCTGCAGGGAGCACATTTAAAGGCATGAACAACGAGCCATAGGAGTCATCTTGAAGAAAAACAGTTAGCCATTTAATCTAAAAGAGAACTCTACAGCAAAATAAGATATCAGCAGATAGCTCATGATTTAGTCTGAAACACATTCACTGTTCATGAAATGGAGAAAATCGTTCACACAGAAATAAGCAAAATCATTTGTTGCCAAGAAATAGTTCAAATAGCAATGCAGATTTCACATTACAGTATAGATGTCATCAGAAGAGTCCAACACACATCCATCTTCCGTTCCCCATGTAAAACGTCCATCTCCCTGGCTTTTATTAGAAAATTCTGTTTTTACAGGCCCGATACAAGATAGCTCGTATGGGTTTTCAAAATTTCATTCCCTGCCAAAAGTCCCTGTCTATTCTTCCTAGCCTCTATTTATAATTACAAATCTGCCCTTTGGGCTGCCACCTAGCACCTTCCACTTGTCATCCTCAGAAAATTCTCTCCTAAAATAGACAAAAATGAGATTCCCTTTCATTTACAGAAATTATTTAAAAGAAAATAGGGACAGCTGTCCCACAGTTTATCCACTGTACACATTTGAGAGTCAAATACAAAATAACAGAAATAATGCTTTGAAATTAGCGATCTCAATCCTGTGCGTGAGCTTCTGCTGGCAGAGGATCGCCCAAGTTAATTGCTGCTGATGCTGCCTGGGAAGAGACACTCGAATCTATTGCTGATGCTGCTTCTAATTGGGAAGGAGGGATTGAGCTGGCCAGACTTTCTGCCACTGCTGGGGAAGAGGGAATCGAGCCTACTGCTGTAGCCGGAATGGCTGCTGGGAGAGAAGATCCTGGATCTGCTGATGCTGCTGCTGCTGCTGCAGCTTTCCTTTCCTCCTCCGCTATGTAGCTGTACCACACACCTGTGTCCCTTATGACTATGTTTGCTGCAGCAGGGAACAAGATTTTCTGAGAAGTCACATTCTTCCCGAGCTCTACTTTAATGCTTTGAACTTCTGCTACTGCAGCTTGATGCACTTCCTTCAGCAGATGGTTGTGGAGAGATGACGATCCAATATAATGTTGGAGGTCATCAATAGCCAGGACATCAATCCTCTTCACATACTCCGTTTGAACGCCCAATTCTTCCTTTAGTTGGGACAAACGCTGCTCCTTTTCCGGAAAGTCCTCCAGGGTCTGAGGGAAACTCAATGTGCATTTGTCATGTGCCTCTTGGAGCCTTTGGTAGAGACTGCTGATTTTATCTATTGTTCTTTGCACAATGGCTATCATCTTACTGGCGCAGTTCCTGCCAAACTCCAACAGTGCTACGTCCTCATTAAAACTGTCCACAGAGTTAAATGGGAGGTGCGCAGGGAAACCCCTTTTTCCTTCTCTCCATGCCATCTGACAGATGATATTTTCCTTGACACGGGTATTCTTCGCTTTGAGCCTATGGGATTCTGTATTAATCTCTTTTAACCTGACCACCATGGCCTTGAGCTTGCAAACCTCATCAATGATTAGCTCCTGAGCGTCATACACTTGCTTCAGGATGTTGCAGGACAGCTCATGGAAGGGATAGATGTCCATTGTTCTTCTCTCCACTTGCTCTAACTGCTCAGCTAATGCCTGCTTGTCTGCTTCTAGCTGAGATGCCTTTTCTTCTGCTCCATTCTTCTCCGTTTCCACAATCATTATTTGGAGTGTTAGCTGGTCCTTTTCCTCCTCCAGCTGGCTGTACTTGTTTGACAGCTCTGTATGCTCAGCGTACAAGCAATTATATTTGTTCACTACCAGATCTCTTTGGGCTTGCTCATTAGCCATAGTCTGTTGTAGCGTACGAGCTCTCTTCTTTGTCAATATATTTTCTTTAACTATAACCCCTACATTGGCAAATGATGCCTTTGCTGTTGCTACAGCTGCGGATGCCATAGCAAAGGGATCTTGATCTGTGTTCTGCATTATAGTGACCTCTCGGTGGGTAACGATGTCTTCATGGAAGGGACTTTTGATCCTCTCTTTTGATTTGAGGACCATTGCTTTTATTTTCTTGTCATAGACAAACTCATTCCACTTGGACATCGTACGCTTTCCCGATGGAGTGTACGGGACAATTGGTCAGTTTATGATGTCTATGTCTTCTTCCGCAGGTGGGGTCCGGGCTTCCTGAGCAGGGTCTCCTACTTCATTTTGGGTACCAGAGCCACCTGCTTGAGAGGTGTCTATTTCCATGTCCTGGATACCGGATCCACCTACCTGGGTACCTTCCCCCACTTTCTGCTCTTCTTCAGCCTTCCTCTCTGCCTCAGCTTGTTCAGCTTCTTTCCGCAGGATTTCCTTTTCCGCCTCTTCTTGCATCCTTGCCACTTCTGCTTCTTGCTGTATTCTTGCTGCTTCAACTTCTTGCTTCCACCTGGCTTCCTCCACCTCCCACTGCAATCTGGCATCTTCAGCTTCTTGGAGTAGTCTTGCCTCTTCTCTTAATCTGAGCTCTTCCCGAGCTCGGGCATCTTCAGCTTCTTTCTCCTGCTGCTGACTGGTCTTCTGGATCTTGGCTGAGCTAGAGCTTGCTCCAGTGCCTTGGCGACAGATCCGCAGCTCAGTCATGTTGCTAATGCCTCTGAATACCTCTTCCTCGGCATCGGGATAATGCGAGTATTCAAAATGAGCGTAGATGTCCTTACAATGCTCTGCCACTTTACCCTTTCTGTCGTTCCTGTGGAAGATCACCTCACCGAAGTGGAAGGCTTTCATCTCTTGAACAAATTCTTCAGCTGAGGCAACCCTCGAGAACTTGTAAGCACCTATGCAGAAAGGTAGAGGGGGAAAGGAAGCCTTATGCTGTTTGTGGAGCATTGCTCCAATCCCATCCAGGAAGATTTGCCTTACTGCTTCTTTGAGGACCACATAATCTGTGGCATACTGTGGCAAAATGTATGGGGTCTTAGTCCCTCCAAACATTCTTAGGTAGGTGCCTTGCTCCGAAAAGTAGAAATCCCCGTAATTCTCAAGGACTTCCAAAGCATTCTCTGACAGGCAGCTGCGCTCCTCCTTGAATATCTTCTCACACAGGGGCATGATGAACCCCTCACAGATGAGTTTGTAGCTGGGCTTGTAGTTTTGAGCCCACAACATCTTGAAAGCGATATAGACCGGCGTGGTGGCCTTATCCCATGTATAGCCCAATTTGGGGAAGTCTATCTTGGCCAAAATACAATCTGTCAGATATGAGGACATGAAGAATTCAGCCTTCTTCAAGGCTAGTCCTTCCCTTGCAGCTACTATCATCGAGGCCAAACTATCTGACAGGAGAGTGGCCCAGTCAAACACAGTTCCCTTGAATGCCACGTAGTGGATAATAGGGACCCACTGAATCTTATACACCGTGCCATTGGGCATGCCGAAGATCCTGCACAGCATTAAAACGATCAATCTGAAAGGAGCTCTCAGATTCTGTACGTCATATTCATCACTTCCTTTCTTTCTCAAATGTTTGCCTACCATCAGTAGCTTCTTGGCCATCTCGACGTTGTTCATCTGGCTCAGCCATTCATCAGTCAGAGCTTGTTGGACACGGGGAAATTTGTAGGCTGCCGCGAGATATGCGGGCTGAAATGAGGCAATAGCCACTTTCCCGCTGTCATTTATCACTCTCCCTTCAGCATCGGCATGTTGGAGTATCCATCCGATCACTTCAGCACAGGGGAACAGTTTAGGGCGGGTAGCGGCTCTAGTTATGCCTGAGGCTCATATATTGAGATAAATTGGCCCTTCTTATAGCAACATATCCGGGATCTCCTGGTCCCGGATCATTCTGTAGATGTCACCCCATCTGATTTCAGGAGGAACACCGGTGGTACACCTAGTGTCCTGGAGTGAAGTTTCAGTTTTAAGTGGCGCAGGCTTCTTTTCTGTCATCTTAGCCTTCTTCTTACCGGTTTTCGGCATCTTGACTTATCCCTGATAGCACCCATATACAAGTCATCATGAACTCGAGCAACATACTGTGAGATTTCAACAGAGAGCATCATTGTTTTTTTAATATGAGAATGTGAAGCTGCATATTTAGGAAGTAAAAACACTATGTCAACATGAAACATAAATTGAAACGTTTGAATCTTTTGAAGGGGTGAGTTTTGAGATGCTCCTGAGAGGATAGGTCTGTCACGGAAAATCCGCTCTCAGGCTGGCCCTAGGAGAAATGATGATCTTCGTTTCAACAGGAACATGATTACAAATTTTTAGCCATCCTAAATCTTTGAAGGGGTAGGTGTGGAATGCTCCTGTGAGGATAAGCGTATTGCGGAAGAAACCGGATTTTGGTTTAGCTCTGGGGAAAAGGGGTAACTTTTGTCTTGGCTGCGGTTCGAAAGGCTAATGGAGGGGAAGACAGTCAGAGCGACCTGAAAAACGTCCTCAACTACGCACGCATTTTATGAAGAAACTTGGTGTTGAGGAGTTCCGAGGCATATGATTGGTGACTTTGAAAAGGTTGAATCACCAGTTACGGGAGCATAGGTGGTAGTACCTCGTTTGGGATTCCTCTCAGTTTTACTTTGTCCCTACCCCATCTCGGTTAAGTATGAATAGTGACTGAAATAAAGTCGAAGACCTCTAATGTTGTCCGGAGCTAAGCGAAGCAAAAGACCACTAGTAGGACAAGCAACAAGTTTTATAAGCGAGGGGTTTCAGCCCAAACGCCGTCGTTATTCATAACACTTGACAGGGTGTCTTTACGACTGGTCTGATCAGGGGCGATGGCGACTGTATCGAGTTTTAAATTGAGTAGAGGTCACGCCGGGACTGAGGTTTATGGTGAAGCCCGGGTGACTACGGCTTTTCCTTTCGGCTGGGGACACGGAAAGTCTATGGGGCTTCGACAGGAACTTGGGAAAACAATAAGCCTATCCGTCCAAATTATCACTTTTCCTTGATCAATATACCAACGATAGGGAATTTAGACCGCATTCGACGGGTAAAACAGCCTATGACTATCGTTTTCAAAAGAAAGATAACCCAAATAGCAATATGACGTGTAGAGGGACAAATTTAAGGTTAAGAGCCTACCTGGCACCAATGAGAGATGCTAACTAAGGTGGCCGTGAACGTGGTTGAGCAATCCGAGCTGGAGCAGTATGCGTGGCGTCCAACAAATCATCCAATTGGAGAATTAACAATGCGTTGGATCGTACCCACATCGCTTATTTAAATAGAACAGGCACGTGCAAACATTCAATTTGGTGGGTGGCGCAATTAAAATGTGGCTTAAATACGTCACCGGTTGCGGTCACGTCAAACTGTTTCGATCCGCGTGCGACCGCCATTTGCGGGACCACCTTGCGAATCACACCCGCCGCTGCGGAGGGATACAGGGAAAGTTTCCGCCATTTCGGGGCACGCTGCGGAAGGGAAACTCGAAGCCTTCCGCAAAAGAATCCCGCGTCGCGGACGGATAACACCAAGGCTTCCACCGTTTCGGGAGTTATTTGCGAAGGGTTTCCGTAGTTCGAAAAAGTTTCTAAGTCTCGCGGGGTTTCGGGAAGATATGGCGAATGTTCCCCGTAGTTTCGGAAGGGTAACTTGAAAGTTTCTGCGGTTGCGGGCAGCTTTTTTGAATTGTTCCGGAAAGGCCTCAGCATTTCGGTGTTTCGGCAAGTTAGGGCGAACTTTTCCGCAGTTTCGGGAGATAAAGATTAATGGTTTCCGCAAAAGAACGCGAATGTTTTAACTCCTTCGACAGACCTTGCGGAGAGCTTTCGCCAATGGCTTCCGCCGTTTCGGAACGAAAAGGTGGAAGACTTCCGCAACCTTCTCTCGGGGAGCTTTGGAACGAAAACTCCAAGGTTTCTGCAGTTGCAGAAGGATTTGACGGATGTCTTCCGCAAGTTTCGGGTGGAGAAGCTCGAAGGATTCTGCAATTTCAAAGAAAAATTCTAAGTCTTTTGCCAAAGTTTTGGGGAATTTGGCGAATGGCGCTCGCCGTTTCGGAAGGTTAAAACGAATGCCTCCGCAACTGCGGAAGGTTTGAATGAAGAACTCCACCGATTCGGGAAGGGTTGCCCAATGATTTCCGCGACACACCTAATCGAAAAATTCTAAGTCCTTTTCGGGAGGTTCAGACGGATGGTTCCCGCTGTTTCAGGAGCAAATCTTGAATTCTTCCGCAAATTTTCCCATAATTATTTCGGAGGCCTTTTCCGAGCGGTTTATGAGATTGGCTTCCGCTGTTTCGGAAAGGTAGCCTGAGAGCTTCCGCGGTTTCAGGAGGAAAGGCTGAAAGCTTCCGCGGAGCTTCCTTGGCTCGTTCTGCAAAGTTCTTTTCAAAAAATCTAAGTTCTTTTCGGTAAGCTTAGGCGAGTTGTTTCCGCCGTTTCGGGAGGATAGCCCGATAGCTTCCACGGTTTATTCAACGAAAGTTTCTAAGTCTTTTTTTTCGGGCGTTTAAGCGAGAGGCTTCTGCGGGGTTTTAGCAAATCGTTCCGTGATTTCGAAGAAGACTCCATGAAATATTTTCTATTTGAGAGACAAAAACTTCTGGCAGCCTTGGAGTTTCTCATGGAGAGATTTTTTTTGTTTAATAACAAAGATAAAAGCTGGGAATGACTCTTAAGGCAAACTTTCTACAAAAATGAAAGGAGGGGCCCCAATATGTACAAAAATTTGGGGGGGGGGGGGGTGTTGCTGCAACAACAATGGCGAGTCGCTGGCAAACACAGATCTCTGAAAAATTCCTCTTCATGGTCCAAAACTTCATCAAAGACATCCATCTTGGGTGCACTACTCAGCTGGGCCCTTTAAAGTCATGTGAGGGGAAGAAAGCACTTTACCTGCCAGCCATTGAGGAAAGGGGAGCTTTGACCGAGACATCTTCACCACTCTCAAAGGGCCAATATATGAGATTTATTTTAGGAGGGTCATCTTTCAGATGGTCACTACTGCCGGACTCCACAGGATCTGCAACACTTTCTCATGGACTTTATTGCTCTTGTTCCTCATTCCCATGCTGCTTGCATCCTTTTGGATGTTTGTACTTTGGACAGCTTAGCTGTTTGAGCCTTCCAGAGATATTTTCTTTTGGACATGTTCTTTGATTTAGGCTCCTCAATCCATAATGTCCTTTTGTGTGAGTTAAAAATTTTATTGATTTTGATCAAACTTCACGGACGGAGAGAAGCCCATTTTGAGCTGAGCCTTTTGGACAACTTTCTTGATTTTACATGTCTTTTGCTTTTGTCTCAGCCATGCTTTAATTGAGGCGAGAATCTCTGGAAAACAGACTCTTGAATGTAAGCCATTTTGGCTGTTAAATCCGTAGCATGGAGTCATTTCAATACCCTATGCCCTCGAGAGGTGCTACTTTCCATGGGTCCAACTTTGGAAACCTTCTTGAGATGCCTTTAAAGTGTGAGAGTGGGTGGAGCCCAATGATAGTAGTGAAGATGGTCATAGGTTTCTGCTATTAAACGGGATTAGTGTGACTAGCAGGGTAGGCTTCCTCCCTTCTGAACATTTCAGCGAGAGCACAACAGACCGGATTTACTTGAGCAGAGTTCCAGACTCATAGGTCGCAAGTTTTCTTTGAGAGAGTTATCTTCAACGGGGATCTCAACCAAAAGGGCATTCAGAAAACAAAACTTGTCGCAAAAGTTCAAATAACAAAGAGAGAAACAACATGGCCGAAAAAATAAAGCAATTAAAGGCTAAAGCAAAAAGAAAACTTTATTTATGTACAGGAAGTCTCGAAGAGACTATGCGAAGTATTGTTTTAGAGCGAGGCCATTGAGAGGAAGGGCTACTTCTTCTCCCTCGAGATTTGTCAATTTGTAAGTGGATGGGCCTAATTTTGCAGAAATTTGGTACAGGCCTACCCATAGATGTTGAAATTTCGTATGCATTCCTTTGCCTTCATGATTATGGTCCCATTTCAGGACTAAATCCCCAACTTCAAAATATCTTTTACCGGATTTCCTCCTATCGAACCATCTCTTAACTATGTCCTGGTGTTGATGGAATCGATCTTTAGCTTTGTGTCGGGCTTCTTCAAGTTGAAGCAGGGTGTTGATTATGGATTGTAAGGCTTGGCTACCAGAACCCCGAGAGGCTTGGGACAATTGCAAGGATGGTAGTAAGATGTTTGGGGGAAGGATGGCTTCCTTGCCATAGACAAGAGTGAAAGGGGAGACACCTAAAGCGTTCTTCGGGGTTACCCTATCTTCCCATAGGGCGTTTGGGAGAGCCACATGCCAACTTCTCTGGTTTTCTATCACAGTCTTCTTAAGAATTCGAATCAGATTCTTGTTTGAGGATTCAGCTAATCCGTTCCCCTGAGGGTAGTAATTGGCTGAATAATGCAACTTAGTTCCCCATTCATAAACAAATTCATTTATCTTGCAAGATGAAAAATAAGTAGCATTATCAAAAACAAGGGAAATTGGAACCCCAAACCTGGTTATGATGTTCTCTTTCAAGAAGCTGATGACTGCGTCTTCATTGATCTTACGCAACGGGATGGCCTCCGTCCACCTAGTGAAGTAGTCGGTAGCCGTCAGGATGTATCGATGTTGCAACGAAGAATTTGGATTTATTTCTCCGATAACATCGATGCCCCATTGCTCAAAAGGCTCAGAGATGATGACCGGCTGCAATGGTCCTGCTGCCTTAGGTAACTTCCCGGCACTTCTTTGACATACATCACAATTATGTGTGTATGTGTGGGCATCTCGAAACAGAGTGGGCCAGTAATACCCAGCTCTTAGTATCTTGTGTGTTGTTGTCTCACCTGAATAATGTCCGCCTGCGGGGCCATCATGCAATTCTTTGACAACTTTGTTTGCATCTTCCTTTTCTAGGCATCTGAGAAGAACTCCATCATAATTCTTTCTGCACAGTATCCCATCAATGATTTGATACGGAGCCGATTTCAAACGGAGTGCCCTTCTTTGTTTAGAGTTCTAGTGCTCAGGTAGATATCCCTGCTGTAAATAGTGCACCAGATCTCTATACCATGATTGAGGGGTTGTGAAGATATGACATACTTCAACCGAATTGAGCTCAGCTTCATTTTTCCAATGTTGTTCTTCATCAGTTGGGTTTCCCGCAAGTAATTTGCATAGGCCTTTCCCTTTGATGATTGTAGCCGGTTTAAATTCCAAATCATACTCCTGCAGAGCTGTGACCCAGTTCCCTCTCCTTTCTCCCAATTCCTTTTGAACGAAAAGGGATCTAACAGCTGGATGGGGAACTATGACTTTAGTTCTGTTCTTTAGAATGTATGGCCTAAACTGCTTGACTGCTTTTAAGACTGCATACGCATGTTTGTCAACTACGGGGTAATTCAGATCATCCCTCTACAGACCAGTGCTCATAAACGAAATTGGCTATTCGTCCCCCAACTCCACCTTTTGCGTGAGTACAGCTGTGAGAGAGTCATTCGAAGCGAAGGTATACAAGATGAAATCCTTATCAAAATCTGGGCTTCTTAAGGAAGGAGCCTTAGCTACCGCTGCCTTGATATCTCTAAATGCGTCCTTCTCCAAATCTGTCCACTTGAATTGTATACTTTGTTTCACCATCTGTTGCAAAGGCTTAACAATTTGTGCGAAATCTGGGACAAACCTTCGGACAAAATTGATGGTGCCCATAAAGGACTGCATAGATTTCTTGTTGTGAGGCATTGGAATCTTATTAATGGCTTGGACTCTTTCTTGATCAATTAACACCCCCCCTTTGGAGATGATATGACCCAAGAGCTTACCTTCGGGAACAGCAAACACGCTCTTCTTGGGATTCAGGGAAATACCATACTTCCGGCAACGATCAAAGATATGCTTCAGATGAACAACATGATCTTCCCTTTTCTTCGAAAAGACTGTCACATCATCTAAGTAAACAACAACACATTGCCCACCCAATCCTCGGAAGGCAATATCCATCGCCCTTTGGAATGTAGCTCCTGCATTTATCAGACCAAATGGCATTCTTCTGTAGGTGAAAGTTCCCCACTTAGTTCTGAAAGTAGTCTTAAGGCGATCTTCTTCAGCTACTAATACTTGATTGTAGCCAGAGAAACCATCGAGGAGAGAAAACAATTCGGATCCTGACACCATTTGTAGGATTTGTTCCATTGAAGGTACGGGGTAGTTATCTTTATCCGAAGCTTTGTTTAAATTTTTGAAATCTACACATAGCCTTATCTCTCCTGACTTCTTTCTTACGGGAACCAAGTTTGCAACCCATTCAGAATGCCGGACTTTGAATATTATCTTAGCGTCCAGGAGCTTCTTTAATTCCTTTTGGATCAGCGGTTCTAGAGTAGGATGCATCCTTCTTAGCTGCTGCTGATATGGCTTGACACCCGCTTTCATTGGTATAACATGCTGAATAATGCGGACGTCATACGTTTTCAGATCTTCATAGGTCCATGCAAAAACATCTTTGTATTGTTTAAACAATTTAATGAACCAATCTCTTTCTCCTGGTGAACAACATTTGCCGAGGTTGACGAATTTTGGTTCTGCCTTGGTACCCAAATTAACTAACTCATGTTGCATTGATGAGCTGTTAGTTTTGGTATTAGCTGGTCTTTTGAACTTATTTTGAAGATCGAACAACATTTAGAGGGACCTTACTCCCTTGGGCATGAAATTTCCTTTCTCCTCATCCTTCTTCATTAAATCAGCATCATGTTCTTCCTCATCTATTGCAGCTCCTTGAAAGCTATCTTCGTTTGTTAGGAAGCTGATAATTTGTTCATCATCATCGAAGACTCTAAAGTTCGTGATGTTATCGGGAACAGAAGGCCTGAAAATCAATTCAATTGAGCATTTATAATTTGACGGCACCAATCTAGAAGCAGATGTTGCTAACAAATCAACAGCAGAATTTTGCAATCTAGGAATTGATTTTATATTGAAAGCGTCAAAATGCATGATTAAATCCCATACCTCAGCCTGATAACATTTCAAGTGAGGTGAGAGACAATGAATGGTGTCCCTTACCTGTCTTACCACTATCTCGAAGTCACCAAAGACCTTCAGGTACTTAAAATTTAAACCAATGGCCTTCTTTAATCCATGTACCAAAGCTTCATATTCAGCGGTGTTATTAGTACAATTGAATTCTAATCTACAAGACAAAAAATACTTGTTTATTTTTGGATCCATTAGAACACAACCGGCTCCGGATCCTTCCAGAGTTTTAGAACCATCAAAGTATAATGTCCAAAAAGTATCTTTAGATTCAACTAAGTTAGTTTCTTTGTGATCTATGTCAGTAACTAAATTGACTATGTTACAATCAACATCATCAGTCCGAGAGAAATGAAGGAGATCGGATTGTTTATCTGATTCATGGCTAATGGTTTTAGACTGATAATTACCCGGATCCATTTCTAAGAAGTAATTCCCCAGAACCGAGGATGAGAAGGTCACGGCTTCATTCTTTTCTTCTAACTGAGTTACGTTTTGTTTCATATGAGGTTCCCTAAGAACTTTAATCTGATTCTGTCTGTTCTGATAAGGCAACCATAGGTGGGACCAATCAGTAGCAAAGTAGCCACTTAGCTTGGTAGACCAATCCCTACTTAAAATCAGCCCATAGGCTTCAGGGATATCGACCACCATTATGTCAATGAATTGACAGACTCTAGGGTCAGCTGACAGTCTAATTAGAACATCTTTCATCTCCCCAATAACCTTGACAGTAGTCCTATCTAATTGGATAATTTGAGCTGGAGATGGCACGAGTTGCCCATTAATTTTCCTACAAATTGACAGTGGCATAACATTTGAGGATGCTCCAGAATCTACCAAACAGTTGTGAACATTATGGTTGAAAATTTCAAAAGTCAATAAGAATGGCAATGTTTGGGATTTAGACTTTCCACCGATGCTAGCCTCATTAATTTCGGGATTGTCTTGAGAATCCGTCAATGGAGTGCTGATTTGGGGTTGTAAAACATGCAACAGTTTGTCTCGTTGATGGGGCAGGCTGCACATGTCAAATATTGATACGTTCGCCTTGACCTTCTTGATATCTTCAATAATATCGTATCCTATATCAGATTCGTTCCCAATTCGACTTGGCTGATCTGTTTTGCTCATTGTGACCTTAGGTGGCTGAACTATGTTGTCAGCGCTTGGCTGTTTGGCCGCTGTTTGGTTAACTTTGGGCTGTGGTGGGATGATTGGTATATGCCTCCTAGGTGGATCTTTTTAAACTTTAGGCTTATGGGGAACGGTGACTGGCACAGGATCCGCAATTGGGCCCTTGCTGCGAGTAGCAACATTTATGGTAGAGGGAGAGCTATCTATGTGATCTTCTTCTACTAATTCAGTCATAGGTACCCAATCCCACAACACCATAGTAGTGTCCGGGGTTGGTTCCTCTAACTCAGGGCTCGACTCTTTTGGGGGATCATCCTGGTCTGGGATCTAAGAATCTAACATTTGGTTCATGACTAAGCTCATGGAATTAATCCATTGCGGGCAGCTCTTTTCCGAATGCGGTTCTTGGTGAAAAGTGCAGAAATTTTCCATCCCAATATCATTTAAGTTTAAAACAGGGGCAGCGTTCATTGGTGGATGAGTCTGTTCCCCGTCTTCCCTTCTTTTATAAAATGGCTTGAAAGGTTTCCTAGATGTGCTAGCAGCCTTGTCTTTCTCGAGATCTACGATTTTGTTAGATAATTTCTGCATCATCTTGACTACATTTTCCATGTCCGTAGATGGCTCTTCTTTACCTCTAGTGAGCAGCAAAGGTTTTTTGCTAGCTGCTGGTTTTGGTTCTACATCTAAGGCATGCTTAGCAATGCTATCAGCCTCTTCTTCTACCTTTCTAGCTTCCTCAAAGTTCTCTATCAGGGTAGTTTTCTTGGACCTCTTTACGAACATTGCTATGGGTCCATCAAGAGTGGTTGTATAGTATTCAATCAGAGATTCCTCGGCTGGTTTATTAGCTTCACTGAAGTTATTTAACAGCGTTGTGAATCTTTGATTGAAATCTTGAACCTTTTCTTTCTTTTCCATTCTCATGGATAAGAGTTCTTTCATAAGTGTTTCCACAGTCTTTTGGTTTCCGTATTTCTTTAGAAAACATTTTTCGAATTCATCCCAACTAGAGATTGAGCTGGGTTGTAGGCTAAAGTACCATGATGATACTTTTGGCTCGAATGTATATGGAAACAACCTGCAGACTACGTCTTCATGTTGTACCTTCAAAAGGTTCAGAGCTAAGTAAAAACTCTTGAGGTGATCTTCTGCCGAAATGGCTTTCCCTGGATCGTACTTAGGCAAGACCTTTTCTGGGTTTTTAGGAAGATTATGGAATGGTCCAGCTAGGTTCAGCGCTCCCCTTGCTCTCCAAGCAGGTACAACCATGTTTGGGTTTGGATGTGGAGACCCTGGTGGAGAATTGTAGGGTGAATTCTGTGGAGTACTTTTGGGAGTGGTAATTTCTTCAAGATTTTCTTGGTCTGAAATTTTTTCTGAGTTTTCAAGATCTGCCTTGTTAAGAGTGTCTGAAATTTCTTCCAAAGTCAGATTTACCAGTTCTTCAAAACTTTGAATGAGAATTGAATCACGGGTGTATTGTGGCTCCTTTCTAGGTGTAATTTTCTTAGGGAGGAAGTTGACAGCATTTAAACCACCTAGCTGTCTAACGTAGGATCTGGTATGTCTTCTCAAATCCTCTATTTCTGTAAAAGGGACAGCGTATAAAGCTTCTTGAGGCTCAGGGTCAGAAATGAGGTGTTCTTGATCTATTAATCCAAGATCTGGATTGTTTGAAATGCTTTCTTTAAGCGGGTTTTCAGTGTTATCTATGACCGTGGAAGATTTTCCTCTATCAGCCATGCACTTTCAGGCCCTCCTTCTAGCGCCAAAAATTGTTGATGCCTCGGATATCGTAGCATCAATCAGAAAGGGATTCTCCCCGAGAGATGGTCCCAATTAGACTATCTCCCGTTTGGTGTAGGGAATCCGTCCGGTTAGCGGTTCCGGCAACCGTGGGTTTGGAGTTTAAATCCGATTCTACCGGTTATGGCCCGATCCACCTTTCTTTTGGGTTTTATGTCTTTTAAATGAGGTGCAAGTGCCTAAATTATATTTGATCTAGATGCAACTAAAACAGATCTAAGTCTAGAAGCTGGAGTAAATCTACCTATCCTTGCAGGGAACACGCTTAAAGGATGAGCAGTAAGCTGTAACAAATAACGTAAGGAAAGAACAGATAGCTGTTAATTCTCACAAGTAAAGCTACAGCAAGATAAAGATATTTAGAATATAGCTTCTAATTCAATATGGAACGCATCTATTGCTCATAAAACAGAAAAAAGCAAAAGATTATTTAATCTACGTAGAAAGAATAAAGAAACAGAGCTAAATATAAACAAACTGAAATAACTCTAAAGATCCCTGTAGGGAGCACATTTAAAGGCATGAACAACGAGCCATAGGAGTCATCTTGAAGAAAAACAGTTAGCCATTTAATCTAAAAGAGAACTCTACAGCAAAATAAGATATCATCAGATAACTCCTGATTTAGTCTGAAACACATTCACTGTTCATGAAATGGAGAAAATCGTTCACACAGAAATAAGAAAAATCATTTGTTGCCAAGAAATAGTTCAAATAGAAATGCAGATTTCACATTACAGTATAGATGTCATCAGAAGAGTCCAACACACATCCATCTTCCGTTCCCCATGTAAAATGTCCATCTCCCTGGCTTTTATTAGAAAATTCTATTTTTATAGGCCCGATACAAGATAGCTCGTATGGGTTTTCAAAATTTCATTCCCTTCCAAAAGTCCCTGTCTATTCTTCCTAGCCTCTATTTATAATTACAAATCTTCCCTTTGGGCTGCCACCTAGCACCTTCCACTTGTCATCCTCAGAAAATTCTCTCCTAAAATGGACAAAAATGAGATTCCCTTTCATTTACAGAAATTATTTAAAAGAAAATAGGGACAGCTGTCCCACAGTTTATCCACTTTACACATTTGAGAGTCAAATACAAAATAACATAAATAATGCTTTGAAATCAGCGATCTCAATCCTGTGCGTGAGCTTCTGCTGGCAGAGGATCGCCCAAGTTAATTGCTGCTGATGCTGCCTGGGAAGAGACACTCGAATCTATTGCTGATGCTGCTTCTAATTGGGAAGGAGGGATTGAGCTGGCCAGACTTTCTGCCACTGCTGGGGAAGAGGGAATCGAGCTTACTGCTGTAGCCGGAATGGCTGCTGGGAGAGAAGATCCTGGATCTGCTGATGCTGCAGCTTTCGTTTCCTCCTCTGCTATGTAGCTGTACCACACACCTGTGTCCCTTATGACTATGTTTGTTGCAGCAGGGAACAAGATTTTCTGAGAAGTCACATTCTTCCCGAGCTTTGCTTTAATGCTTTGAACTTCTGCTACTGCAGCTTGATGCACTTCCTTCAGCAGATGGTTGTGGAGTGATGACGATCCAATATAATGTTGGAGGTCATCAATAGCCAGGACATCAATCCTCTTCACATACTCCGTTTGAACGCCCAATTCTTCCTTTAGTTGGGACAAACGCTGCTCCTTTTCCGGAAAGTCCTCCAGGGTCTGAGGGAAACTCAATGTGCATTTGTCATGTGCCTCTTGGAGCCTTTGGTAGAGACTGCTGATTTTATCTATTGTTCTTTGCACACTGGCTATCAGCTTCCTGGCGCAGTTCCTGCCAAACTCCAACAGTGCTACGTCCTCATTAAAACTATCCACAGATTTAAATGGGAGGTGCGCAGGGAAACCCCTTTTTCCTTCTCTCCATGCCATCTGACTGATGATATTTTCCTTGACATGGGTATTCTTCGCTTTGAGCCTATGGGCTTCTGTATTAATCTCTTTTAACCTGACCACCATGGCCTTGAGCTTGCAAACCTCATCAGTGATTAGCTCCTGAGCGTCATACACTTGCTTCAGGATGTTGCATGACAGCTCATGGAAGGGAGATATGTCCATTGTTCTGCTCTCCGCTTGCTCTAACTGCTCAGCTAATGCCTGCTTGTCTGCTTCTAGCTGAGATGCCTTTTCTTCTGCTCCATTCTTCTCTGCTTCCATAATCATTATTTGGAGTGTTAGCTGGTCCTTTTCCTCCTCCAGCTGGCTGTACTTGTTTGACAGCTCCTTATGCTCAGCGTACAAGCAATTATATTTGTTCACTACCAGATCTCTTTGGGCTTGCTCATTAGCCACAGTCTGTTGTAGCGTACGAGCTCTCTTCTTTGTCAATATATTTTCTTTAACTATAACCCCTACATTAGCAAATGATGCCTTTGCTGTTTCTACAGCTGCGGATGCCATAACAAAGGGATCTTGATATGTGTTCTGCATTATAGTGACCTCTCGGTGGGTAACGATGTCTTGATGGAAGGGACTTTTGATCCTCTCTTTTGATTTGAGGACCATTGCTTTTCTTTTCTTGTCATAGACAAACTCATTCCACTTGGACACCGTACGCTTTCCCGATGGAGTGTACAGGACAATTGGTCGGTTGATGATGTCTATGTCTTCTTCCGCAGGTGGGGTCCGGGCTTCCTGAGAAGGGTCTCCTCCTTCATTTTGGGTACCAGAGCCACCTGCTTGAGAGGTGTCTATTTCCATGTCCTGGATACCGGATCCACCTACCTGGGTACCTTCCCCCACTTTCTGCTCTTCTTCAGCCTTCCTCTCTGCCTCAGCTTGTTCAGCTTCTTTCCGCAGGCTTTCCTTTTCCGCCTCTTCTTGCATCCTTGCCACTTCTGCTTTCTGCTGTATTCTTGCTGCTTCAGCTTCTTGCTTCCACCAGGCTTCCTCCACCTCCCGCTGCAATCTGGCATCTTCAGCTTCTTGGAGTATTCTTGCCTCTTCTCTTAATCTGAGCTCTTCCCGAGCTCGGGCATCTTCAGCTTCTTTCTCCTGCTGCTGACTGGTTTTCTGGATCTTGGCTGAGCTAGAGCTTGCTCCAGTGCCTTGGCGACAGATCCGCAGCTCAGTCATGTTGCTAATGCTTCTGAATACCTCTTCCTCGGCATCGGGATAATGCGAGTATTCAAAATGAGCATAGATGTCCTTACAATGCTCGACCACTTTACCCTTTCTGTCGTTCCTGTGGAAGATCACCTCACCAAAGTGGAAGGATTTCAGCTCTTGAACAAATTCTTCAGCTAAGGAAACCCCCGAGAACTTGTAAGCACCTATGCAGAAAGGTAGAGGGGGAAAGGAAGCCTTATGCTGTTTGTGGAGCATTGCTCCAATCTCATCCAGGAAGATTTGCCTTACTGCTTCTTTGAGGACCACATAATCTGTGGCATACTGTGTCAAAATGTATGGGGGCTTAGTCCCTCCAAACATTCTTAGGTAGGTGCCTTGCTCCGAAAAGTAGAAATCCCCGTAATTCTCAAGGACTTCCAAAGCATTCTCTGACAGGAAGCTGGGCTCCTCCTTGAATATCTTCTCATACAGGGGCATGATGAACCCCTCACAGATGAGTTTGTAGCTGGGCTTGTAGTTCTGAGCCCACAACATCTTGAAAGCGATATAGACCGGGGTGGTGGCCTTATCCCATGTACAGCCCAATTTGGGGAAGTCTATCTTGGCCAAAATACAATCTATCAGATATGAGGACATGAAGAATTCAGCCTTCTTCAAGGCTAGTCCTTCCCTTGCAGCTACTATCATCGAGGCCAAACTATCTGACAGGAGAGTGGTCCAGTCAAACACAGTTCCCTTGAATGCCACGTAGTGGATAATAGGGACCCATTGAATCTTATACACCGTGCCATCAGGCATGCCGAAGATCCTGCACAGCATTAAAGCGATCAATCTAAAAGGAGCTCTCAGATTCTGTACGTCATATTCATCACTTCCTTTCTTTCTCAAATGTTTTCCTGCCATCAGTAGCTTCTTGGCCATCTCGACATTGTTTATCTGGCTCATCCGTTCATCAGTCAGAGCTTGTTGGACACGGGGAAATTTGTATGCTGCCGCGAGATATGCGGGCTGAAATGAGGCAATAGCCACTTTCCCGCTGTCATTTATCACTCTCCCTTCAGCATCGGCATGTTGGAGTATCCATCCGATCACTTCAGCACAGGGGAACAGTTTAGGGCAGGTAGCGGCTCTAGTTATGCCTGAGGCTCTGATATTGAGATAAATTGGCCCTTCTTCTAGCAACATATTCGGGATCTCCTGGTCCCGGATCATTCTGTAGATGTCACCCCATCTGATTTCAGGAGGAACACCAGTGGTACACCTAGTGTCCTGGAGTGAAGTTTCAGTTTTAAGTGGCGCAGGCTTCTTTTCTGTCATCTTAGCCTTCTTCTTACTGGTTTTCGGCATGTTGACTTATCCCTGATAGCACCCATATACAAGTCATCATGAACTTGAGCAACATACTGTGAGATTTCAACAGAGAGCATCATTGTTTTTTTAATATGAGAATGTGAAGCTGCATATTTAGGAAGTAAAAACACTATTTCAACATGAAACATAAATTGAAACGTTTGAATCTTTTGAAGGGATGAGTTTTGAGATGCTCCTGAGAGGATAGGTCTGTCGCGGAAAATCTGCTCTCGGGCTGGCCCTAGGAGAAATGATGATCTTCGTTTCAACAGGAACATGATTACAAATTTTTAGCCATCCTAAATCTTTGAAGGGGTAGGTGTGGAATGCTCCTGTGAGGATAAGCGTATTGCGGAAGAAACCGGCTTTCGGTTTAGCTCTGGGGAAAAGGGGTAACTTTTGTCTTGGCTGCGGTTCGAAAGGCTAATGGCGGGGAAGACAGTCAGAGCGACCCGAAAAACGTCCTCAACTACGCACGCATTTTATGAAGAAACTTGGTGTTGAGGAGTTCCGAGGCATATGATTGGTGACTTTGAAAAGGTTGAATCACCAGTTACGGGAGCATAGGTGGTAGTACCCCGTTTGGGATTCCTCTCAGTTTTACTTTGTCCCTACCCCATCTCGCTTAAGTATGAATAGTGACTGAAATAAATCCGAAGACCTCTAATGCTGTCTGGAGCTAAGCGAAGCAAAAGACCACTAGTAGGACAAGCAACAAGTTTTATAAGCGAGGGGTTTCAGTCCAAACGCCGTCGTTATTCATAACACTTGATGGGGTGTCTTTACGGCTGGTTTGATCAGGGGTGATGGCAACTGTCTCGAGTTTTAAATTGAGTAGAGGTCACACCGGGACTGAGGTTTATGGTAAAGCCTGGGTGACTACGGCTTTGCCTTTCGGCTGGGGACACGGAAAGTCTATGGGGCTTCGGCAGGAACTTGGGAAAACAATAAGCCTGTCCATCCAGATTAACACTTTTCCTTGATCAATATACCAACGACAGGGAATTTAGACCGCATTCGACTGGGTAAAACAGCCTATGACTATCGTTTTCAAAAGAAAGATAACCCAAATAGCAATATGACGTGTAGAGGGACAAATTTAAGGTTAAGATCCTACCTGGCACCGATGATAAACGCTAACTGAGGTGGCCGTGAACGTGGTTGAGCAATCCGAGCTGGAGCAGTATGCGCGGCGTCCAACAAATCGTCCAATTGGAGAATTAACAATGCGTTGGCTCGTACCCCCACCGCTTATTTAAATAGAACAGGCACGTGAGAGCATTCAATTTGGTGGGTGGCGCAATTAAAATGCGGCTTAAATACGTCGCCCGTTGCGGTCACGTCAAACTGTTTCGATCCGCGTGCGACCTCCATTCACGGGACCACCTTGCGAATCACACCCGCCGTTGCGGAGGGATATAGGGAAAGTTTTCGCCGTTTTGGGGCGCGCCGCAGAAGGGAAACTCGAAACCTTCCGCAAAAGAATCCCGCGTCGCGGACGGATAACGCCAAGGCTTCCGCCGTTTTGGGAGTTATTTGCGAAGGGTTTCCGCAGTTCGAAAAAGTTTCTAAGTCTCGCGGGGTTTTGGGAAGATATGGCGAATGTTCCCCGTAGTTTCGGAAGGGTAACTTGAAAGTTTCCGCGGTTGCGGGCGACTTTTTTGAATTGTTCCGGAAAGGCCTAAGCATTTCGGCGTTTTGGCAAGTTAGGGTGAACTTTTCTGCGGTTTCGGGAGATAAAGATTAACGGTTTCCGCAAAAGAACGCGAATGTTTTAACTCCTTCGGCAGACCTTGCAGAGATCTTTCGCCAATGGCTTCCGCCGTTTCGGAACGAAAAGGTGGAAGGCTTCCGCAACCTTCTCTCGGGGAGCTTCAGAACGAAAACTCCAAGGTTTCCGCAGTTGCGGAAGGATTTGACGGATGTCTTCCGCAAGTTTCGGGTGGAGAAGCTCGAAGGATTCCGCAATTTTGAAGAAAAATTCTAAGTCTTTTGCCAAAGTTTCGGGGAATTTGGCAAATGGCGCTCGCTGTTTCAGAAGGTTAAAACGAATGCCTCCGCAACTGCGGAAGGTTTGAACGAAGAACTCCACCGATTCGGGAAGGGTTTCCCAATGGTTTCCGTGACACACCTAATTGAAAAATTCTAAGTCCTTTTCGGGAGGTTCAGACGGATGGTTCCAGCCGTTTCGGGAGCAAATCTTGAATTCTTCCGCAAATTTTCCCATAATTATTTCGAAGGCCTTTTCCGAGCAGTTTATGAGATTGGCTTCCGCCGTTTCGGAAAGGTAGCCCGAGAGCTTCGGCGGTTTCGGGAGGAAAGGCTGAAAGCTTCCGCGGAGCTTCCTTGGCTTGTTCTGCAAAGTTCTTTTAAAAAAATCTAAGTTCTTTTCGGCAAGCTTAGGCGAGTTGTTTCCGCCGTTTCGGGAGGATAGCCCAAGAGCTTCCGCGGTTTATTCAACGAAAGTTTCTAAGTCTTTTTTTTCGGGCGTTTAAGCGAGAGGCTTCTGCGGGGTTTTAGCAAATCGTTCCATGATTTCGAAGAAGACTCCATGAAATATTTTCTATTTGAGAGACAAAAACTTCTGGCAGCCTTGGAGTTTCTCTTGGCGAGATTTTTTTTTGTTTAATAACAAAGATAAAAGCTGGGAATGACTCTTAAGGCAAACTTTCTACAAAAATGAAAGGAGGGGCCCCAATATGTACAAAAAGTTGGGGGGGGGTGTTGCTGCAACAATAGGCTCATATATATATGCCTCTAATGCTTAACCTAACTTATATGTCTAATTGTCGATTCTGTTTGAACAGGTGTTCTCTCTAGAAATCAGGGGAAAAGCGCTGTTCTTTGCATGATATTTCAGTTCTCTGCTTGATCTGCGTGTTTGTCCTTTAGTGTACCTGGACATGCTCAAGCATACTCGATTTTCACATAATTAGTTTATTGAACACGCATTTAAACATACAAGAGTAATCTTTAAAACAACTTCATTAAATAATCAAGGTAAATCATTTCTCCCACAAAACAAGTGTATTTCTTCACCCTTTCTTGTGCTTTTGCTGTGGGGGTAAAGGATATCAAATACCTATATCTTGGATTCATCAGTTATTTCATGTGTTAATATTATGTTGTTTTACTTAAGACTGTTGAATGAATGTTATATGAATGGGAATAATAGTTAGACCATGTGTAAGTCTGAGTGAAAGGCTGAGCACAGGTTGAATACTTCATTCAATTGCATGAGTTTAATGCATTGCTAATTTACATGTGTTAGATGTATGGTTAGGCTTAGTTTCATTTATTATATGTGTTTGTTATGATATGATTAACCTTAAAATGGACTGTTTAACCTTACTTAATCATGGGAATGGTTATGTGGCCTGGGGTATTCCTAGACCACTCTGTGGGATAGAGGAAAGATGGGTTATGGAAAGAGATAAGTAGAGACCTGTTAAGGGTTGGAAGATATCTTAGAAGGTTAGACAAAAATTCAGAGAAGAAAATCAGTAGGTTAGATACCTCACCTGAGCAGGGGATTCTACCATTGCATAGAGATCTCCAAGAGCTTTCAAACCATACCAACCTTTCCTCAGTTGGATTCTGGATGAGGAAGTTATGCCCCTTAGAAGTTTGCATTGGTAAACTGTTGGAACAGAGAAGTTGGACTTCCGTAATTCCGGCTTCCGCAATGTCGAAGTTAGATTTCCACATTTCCACACCCGCAATGCGTATTGTAGATTGCGGAAGGTCATTTGGGGGAAAAGTAATATTTCCGCATTTCCGCACCCACATTGCGGAATCTGGATTGTGGAAGGTCGTTTGGCGGAAAAGTTAGATTTCCGCATTTCTGCACCCACAATGTGTATTGCGGATTGCGGAAGGTCGTTTGGCGGAAAAGTTATATTTCGCATTTCCTCACCCGCAATTGCAGATTGTGGATTGCGGAAAGACATAATGCGGACTGCATATTGCGGAAGGACACAATTGCGGATTGTAGAAAGACGTAATGCGGATTGCAGAAAGATGCAATGTGGAATGCAGAAAGATGCAATGCGGACTGCGGATTATGGAAAGGCATAATTGTGGATTGTAGATTGCAAAGGTGAGTTGCAGATTCGAGTCCAGTGCGGATGTGTGTAGTGTTGGAAGTAAAAGAAGTAAAAAAAAGTAACGTCGGGTCATCGGTGGCCTCAGAAGGGAACAAGGGAGGTCCGGGGACGTTACAATTGGTCATCTACTTTGGGAAGTGGGAAACCTAGACCATATTTACTGACCACTCTCCTGAGCCATAGTATGGGGTTCATTATTAGTCCTGTATTTTGGTTACCTCTACATATGACTCCAAACGATTTTAACAAAATCAGGCAGATGTGTTCATTTGTTCCTCATTCCCATGCTACTAGCATTCCTTTGGGTGTTTTATTTTGACGAGTTTTATCGTCCGAGTCCTTCAAAACAACTTTCTTCAGTCTTCAAACTTTTGACTTTGGTTCTTCCATCCATAATGTCCTTTTGTGTGAGTGATGAGTTTTCTTTGTTTGTCATACTTACGAATGGAGAAGAACCTTTTGGAATATCATCCGGCATATCTTCTTGATTGGATGTATTTTATTTTCCATATCATTTATTTCATGGAGATGGGTCCTTTAGAACTTTTTATTCTTCATTATAATCCTTTTGACTGTAATTTTCGTAGAATGGGATCATTTTAACTGCTATACATCTGTAGGACCTACTTCCTTTCCATGGGTCTGTTATAGTTGGTTACCTGAGATGGTCGTTTATGAGTGAGTGAGTGGAGCCCCAAGATAGTAATTTAAAATTCATGGATCCTAGTTATTTCACAGGGATTAAAATCACTAATGAAATTGTTGTTACAAAAAGAACTCCTTTTGTCTCGAAGCCAATTCTAATCTTTATAAGCATTTTCATGTGAGTGTGAGGCACCTGCAACAATTAATTAATACGAATATGCGAAATAGCAGAAATGATAGAACTCAGAATCACTTTTATATTGATCACAGGCCACTTCGAGGGGGCAACCTCCTATGAGCAAGCTCAATACAAATAACTTCACCATGCCTTCATAGGTCTCAACACACACTTATATACTAATTCTAGGTGCCAATACTATGGGTCGAAACCATGGGCCATTACAAACTATGGATTAACAATACTATGGGCAACTTACAAAGCATATGCGCCAATAACAATAACACAACTATTGATCAACAAATACTACGGGACGACTTACAAAGCATATGCGTCCAACAACAACATACTAACAAAGTAAAGACATGGGTTCCTAACATCCCCTCCGCCTTAAAAAAAAGCTTTGTCCTCAAAGCTTTAGATGTGGAAATTGTTGTTGAATCTGAAGGAGTGGTTCCCATGTAGCATCCTCTGGTTGCATGCCATGCCACTGAATTAAGACCTCTGTGATAGAGCGAGAGCGAAGCTGACGCGTGCGCTGATTGAGGATGGCCTCTGGCTCCAAAAGGATGGATCCTTCAATATGTTCGGGTAAAATGGTTTGTCCGTTGATGTTGGTGCCAAGAACTTTCTTCAGACAAGAGACATGAAAGACTGGATGAATGCGGGAAGAAGGAGGAAGTTCCAATTTATAAGCAACGGACCCAATATTATGAAGAATCCAATATCGCCCATAGAACTTTGGAGCGAGCTTATGACGCCCTTTGAGTTTCAAGGAGGATTGTTTGTACGGCTGGAGACGAAGAAAAACCATATCGCCGACTTGAAAAGTGCGCTCCGAACGGTGCTGATCAGCTTGTTGCTTCATGCGATTTCTTGCCATGTGAAGATTGTCCTGCAAAATGCAAAGAATCTGATCGCGGTGGCGAAGGACCGTGTCAACTTCCTGAACTGGTGAACTAGTGGGGGTGTATGGAAGAAGAGCTGGAGGTGCCTGACCATAGACTGCTTCATATGGGGTCATTTTAGAGGCAGTGTGGTAAGAGTTATTGTACCACCATTCAGCGAGAGGGAGCCACTTTGCCCACTGATGTTGTTGTTCCGAGGTGAAGCAACGAAGATAAGTTTCCAAGCATTTATTGACAATTTCAGTCTGACCATCTGTTTGTGGGTGATACCCTGAACTCATCTGCAGTTTGGTGCCAGTGTGGAGAAATAGTTCTGTCCAAAAATGACTGGTGAAAGTCGCATCACGATCCGAGACAATGGAAGAAGGGATGCCATGAAGATGAAAGATCTGGTCCAGAAAAATTTGAGCGACGGAGGAGGTTGTATAGGGATGGCTGAGAGCACAAAAATGACTATATTTGGAGAGGCGATCAACCACAATGAGAATCACTGTCTTCCTTTCAGATTTAGGCATCCCTTCAATGAAATCCATAGAAATATTTGTCCAAATCCATGTAGGTATGGGCAAGGGTTCAAGCAATCCTGGAAGGAGTGTTGTTTCACCCTTATTGCACTGGCAGGTATCACATTCGGCCACCATTTGTTGAATTGTCCTTTTCATGCCCTGCCAAAAGAAGTTACACCGTGCTCGTTCATATGTTTTGAGGAACCCAGAGTGCCCTGCCGATGGAGAAGCATGGAGTTCATAGAAGACAGCCTGTTGAAGATCTGTGCTTTGGGGAAGCACCAGACGACTGTTAACACCCAAAAAGTGCTCACTAGCTCATTTCCCTATTCACATGACCCATTTGTCCACTTTTTCACCATTTAAGACTCTGAAGCCAACAAAAGGTCACCAACAGGCCTTAGTACACCCCTTTTCCCACTCAAAAAGATTATTTTTCCTAAAAAAGCATAAAAAACCCTCAAAAAGGGTCCAAAATTCCCAAAAATATTAAAAAGGGAATAAAAATAATAAAAATATTCAAAAAAGGAAAAAGGAGGGAAAAGTACCTAAACCATGTTGGTCAATACCATTGGTTTCCACAAAACCAGAAATGGTATTCCCCACCACCAAAACCTATAAAAAGGTGGTAGGGGCTCCTCATTTCACATCCATTCATATTCCTATCCTTATGCTGCCAAAATCTCCCTTGAGCTTTTGGCCATTGTAGCAACTTTGGAGAAAGGACCCTTTGGAGTTTGGAGCTGCTCATCCTTGGAGCTTCTCAACTATCTTCATCATTTGGAGGTATTACTATTGCAAGCACTTGCTTGCCCCCATTTTCAATACAAATTTATTTTCTATATTTTCTTGTTCTTGTTTTTTAATTCAAAATTTTATTATGATATGCACATTTTAGTGTAGCTTAGATTTAGATTTAGTTTATTGTTTTTGCTTTATATTGAAACTACTGCTACTAGTTAGCAGGTGCCCATTGCACTAAGCTTGGTTGCAAAACCAAGCCAACAACGACCCTTGTATCGCAGAGAAGCACCATCTTAAGAGTAATGTGGTACAGCAGAAGGGTTGTTGGTCAAGCGTTGGATGATTTGAGATAAGGAAGAGTCATTGACATAACCCTGTTGAACAGATTACAACCAATTTGGAACAGGCATAGAAATAGCTGAAAGAGAACCTTGGACATCAAATGTGCGAGAAAGAGCATCTGCCACAATATTATCTTTACCCTGCTTGTAAGTGATCTCATAGTCATAACCCATGAGTTTGCTAACCCATTTATGTTGTGTCGGGGAGGAGACACGCTGGTCCAAGAAATATTTCAGACTCTGGTGATCAGTCTTGATGCAGAAATGATTCCCTAATAGGTATGGGCGCCACTTCTGTACTGCCTGCCTCTCATAGGTAGAGGCAGCTAAATTCTTACCTGAAAGGGCTTTGCTGGTGAATGCAATGGGGTGTTCATATTGAAGGAGAACAGCATCAAGTCCATTGCCGCAAGCATCACTCTCAATGGTGAAGGGCTTGGAAAAGTCGGGCATAGCTAGCACAGGTGTAGTACACATAGCTTGTTTTAGTTTGTCAAATGCACACTGAGCAGCAGGTGTCCATGTAAACGCATCCTTTTTCAATAGAGCAGTTAATGGAGCTGCAATCTTCCCATAATCCCTGACAAACTTGCGGTAGTAGCCAGTCAACCCCAAAAAACCACGAAGGCTCTTGAGTGTCTGAGGATGTGGCCAATTTTTCACGGCATCGATTTTGGCAGGATCCACGTGAACCCCTTGTGCTGAGATAATGTGTCCGAGATACTCAACTTCCTTCTGTCCAAAAACACTTTTAGACTGCTTGGCATGGAGATGATGGTCAGAGAAAAGTTGCATGACAAGATCCAGATGCTGGAGATGTTCATCCCATGTTTTACTGTATATGAGGATATCATCAAAGAATACCAGAATGAATTTCCGCAAGTAGGGTCGAAATATCTTATTCATTAAGGCCTGGAATGTGGAAAGAGCATTAGTGAGGCCAAAGGGCATGACCAAAAACTCATAATGGCCATCATGTGTGTGGAAAGCTGTTTTAGGAATATCATCCTCATGAACTCGAATTTGATGATACCCAGAATGAAGATCCAACTTGGAGAAAAAGTGAGCCCCATGAAGCTCATCAACAACAGGAATTGGAAACTTATCCTTGATGGTGAGGTGATTAAGTGCTCGGAAGTCAATGCAGAGGCGCCATGACCCATCTTTTTTGCGGACAAGAATAACTGGAGAAGAAAAGGAACTAGTGCTTGGGAGAATAATACCTTGCTTCAATAAGTCCCGAACGAGCATTTCAATCTCCATTTTTTGGTGAAATGGGTAGCGATAGGGTCTGATGTTGGGAGGAACGCTACCAGGAAGGAGCTTAATACGATGGTCTTTTGGCCTGGAAGGTGGTAAGCCCACTGGTTCAGCAAAGACACCTGCATATCGATCCAGAATTTGTTGTAGATCCAAAGGAGTAGTGGAGACCGCTGATGGTTGCATCTGAATGGAATGGATCTGAGCCATGACACCATGTCAATTCTTCTTGAGGAGTTTTTCCATGCGATGTGAACTGATGATGCTGAGAGAACCTGGTTGTAATCCTGTCAATGTGTGTTTTTTTCCATTGAGGGAAAACTGCATCCAAAGTTCAACAAAATCCCATAAGATAGGGCCAAGTGTGCGTAGCCATTGAGCACCCAAAACCACATCACATCCGCCTAAGGGCAAGGAAAGCATGTCAGAGCGCAAGGTATAATCTCCCATAGAGATACTGTTAACACCCAAAAAGTGTTCACTACCTCATCTACCACATTATATGGCTCATTTGTCCATTTTCCTACCATATTTCCCTTGAAAACCCAAAAAATCCCACTAAAAAGCCTCCAAAAGGCCACAAAACCATCAAAAAAGCCTCAAAAAGGCTAAAAAACCCCTTTTTCCTCCAAAAATATCCAAAATTCCTCTAAAAATAGCAAAAACCCCCTAAAAAGGGAAGAAAAAATATAAAATAATGAGGAAAAGGAGGAAAAAACCCTATACAACTGCCCTAAACCATGTGTTACCCAAAACCATGGGTCAGCACTCCACCACCAAAAAACTATAAATAGATGATGGAGATCCCTTATTCCATATCCACAATCAAGTATACCCTTACTCTGCCAAAATCTCTCTCGAAACCCTAGTTCACCATTGAACTACTTTCACCTTGAGAGCCTATTTTGGCCCATTTCCACCATTGGAGAAAGAGAAGGAGCACATTGGAGCTTGGAGCAACCCTCTTGGACATTGCAAAGGGCTTCATCAACCTTCACACTGAAGGTAATATTAATACAAAACCATTGTTTACAAATTGTTGTTTATTTTTCATGCACATGTTTTAGAGTAGTTTATATCTTTGTTTTAGCTTAATAATTTACATTTACTGAACTGCTACTAAGGAGTCCATTCTCCTTAGTAGGTGCTCATTTGCACAAGCTAGGGGTAAAACCCTAGCTACAGATACGTACATTTCGACACTTCCCTTTGCAAGGTAAGGTGAGCCCATTGGCAACCATGACTTCAAAGTTGGAGCAAGGATGGATAAAACAATCAGCTTATTTGGCGATCCGAGGGTCGATGAAATTATGAGTGCTACCAGAATCAATGAGTATTGTAAGAGGGAGCTTCTTGAAGTAACCCCTGACCCGCATTGTTTGGGGGGTGGTGATTCCAGCTAAAGCATGGAGAGATATCTCTGGCTGGTCATCCTGAGACGGAGGGTCAATAGGTGGTTCCTGAATGTCGACCGGAGCATCCAGTGTTTCTGGATCTTCATCACCAATTTCAGAGGCAGGCGGAGACTCCACATCCAAGAGATAGAGCTTTTGCTGCACACATCTATGTCCCCGAGTGAATTTCTCATCACAATTATAGCAAAGCCCCTTTTCTCTGCGTGCTTGCATCTCTGTTTTTGACAAACGCTTGATAGGAGTCGGTCGAGGAGCCTGCGGTACAGGTGGTTGCTGAGAACCCATATTTCGGAAGGGAACAAAAGTGGGCTTGGAGCGTTGTTGGGATGCAATCTTGTATTCTGCCAACTTAGCCAACCCTAGGGATTCCATCATTGTGTTGGGACAGAACATTTTGACCTCAGAGCAGATGGCATCCTTTAGACCACTGATAAAACAACTCCGGTAAAAGTCGTCAGACAATCCTTCGGTTTGGTTGGCTAGATTCTCAAATTCGGTTTGATATTCTCTCACCGTGCCAATTTGGTGAAGTTTAGTGAGGGCTCCTATGAAGTCATCAAAAGCACTAGGACCAAATCGTTGCAAAAGGAGCTGGAAAAAGTCTGGCCATTTGGGCTCTGGATGAGCCTTGATGTACCAACGGTACCATTGAAGAGCTTCTTGTTCCAAGTGAAAGGATGCCAGCGGAACTTTGTTGACATCAAAAGTATTATGCAGACTGAAATACTGTTCTGCCTGATAGATCCAGCCAGTTGGATCAGTACCATTGAAGCGAGGAAAATCAAGCTTCGGACCACAGAAATTGCTGGAAGAGGAGAACCCATTGTCTGATGAAGACTTGGACTGCCGTTTGTTGTTCATAGCTGAATGTTCAAGATGGAGGCCGATAACTTTTTCATCCAGATCATGGATTTTGGCTTGGATGGCTGCAAGTGCTTCCTCCATGGTTTTTGCTCCTACACGGGTGACAACCATAACCAGGATTTTTTTATTTTTTTTCGGTTGACTGGGTAGGAAAACAAAAACAGAAACTACTTCTGTAAGGGAAAATCTAGACTAGGGAAAAAATATGAAGGGTAATTGGGGTTTGACTCGGTTTTGGACACTGTCGACTAGACAGGGAAGCAAAAATGAGGATTTCAGAAGCGGGGGTGAAGGAATGGGAAAATTTGGCAGAGGGGGACAAAGAAGCAGAATTCAGAAAGGAATTCTGTGGTAAAATTTGAAGGTGATTGGGTGAAATCTGAGGAAGTTATGGCAAACCCTAAAAATAGACAAATGTGGGCTTTCGGGATTTGGAAAGGGGAATTGGGGATAGGGTCCTCAGGAATGAAATATGCAGAATGGGATGACAGGGGTTCCCCGAAAATTTAATTTAATTTAATTTTTATTTTTATTTTTATTTTTATTTTTATTTTTATTATTATTATTTTTATTTTTTATTATTTTATTATTTTATTATTTTTATTATTTATTATTTATTTATTTATTTATTTTTTCCGAGATGTTAGTGAAGGCCGCCCACCAGGATCTTAACATCCCACCACGCTCTGCAGTCCAAACTCTGGGCTGGATGTGCGCCCGTACGGTGATGTCCCCTTTGCGCCGTACGAGCCCCGGGCGAACACTGCAATGCCGGCATTGCCACCCACTCTGTGACTTGAACCTGGGTGGAGGCTCTGATACCAGATGTGAGGCACCTGCAACAATTAATTAATACGAATATGCGAAATAGAAAAAATGACAGAACTCAGAATCACTTTTATATTGATCACAGGCCACTTCGAGGGGGCAACCTCCTATGAGCAAGCTCAATACAAATAACTTCACCGTGCCTTCATAGGTCTCAACACACACTTATATACTAATTCTAGGCGCCAATACTATGGGTCGAAACCATGGGCCGTTACAAACTATGGATTAACAATACTACAGGTGACTTACAAAGCATATGCGCCAATAACAATAACACAACTATTGATCAACAAATACTACGGGACGACTTACAAAGCATATGCGTCCAACAACAACATACTAACAAAGTAAATACATGGGTTCCTAACAGTGAGATTGTTCAAATGTATGCATTTCTGCACATCACTCTAAAAGTTGAGCTGGGGTTTATTAAAAATAAATAAATCAAGCAAAAAAAAATCAAAGCAAAGAAAAATGAGAAAAGGATGAAATCAACTAACCTAAGGAGAAAACAAATGAAATCAAGCAAAACTAAAATCAACATATTTATTTATGTACAATTGGTTTCCCTAAGTCTAAGAAAATTATTGTTTAAGTGCTAGGTCGTTGATAGGGAGGTTTTCCTTCTCCCCTTGTAAATCTTGTAACTTATAAGTTGCTGGGCCCAGTGTTGGGACTAGCCCAAGTAAGGATTTTTTTATGCAAGACAGTTTTGGAGCTGCTAAGTGACAATGCAACTTAGAGTAAGGAATTTTTCAAGAAAGATGGTTTTGAGGAGCTGCGAAGTTGAGCACAACGCAGTATCGGCAGGAAAGGAACCATGCTGCTGAGATCCGGTTCCACGAAGTGGTAGCACCGCAAAGTGCCAGCAGGGAACCTATTTTGGGTAAAGAATGAAGGGAAGTTCGAGCTGCGAAAGTGACCTGTTTTGTCGAAATACTCCATGATTCCCAGTAGGCGGGTAAGGAGTGGTGCGGAAGGAAAGCGACCGGTCACACGAGCAGAGGAATAACGATGTGAACCGATCGCACAAGGCCATTAGAGAAGGAACGATAGGTTGAAAGTGACCATCAACATGTGATTGACAGGGCAAGCTAAAAGCGACGTGACCACGAGTGGAGGATGGCCACAATGAAGAAGTCACTATCATATCCTAGCAATCCTGGTTAGTGGAGAAACCATGACGGTTTTGGGTAAGCTTAGAGTTTTTGGCCCGCTTGATTGTAAATACGTGACCTAAGGGCACAATCTATATAAGGGAACATTTTGTAATGGAAAGGGTTAATGTTGAATTGTGAATTGCTAAATCTTGAGTAATACTTGTTATGCATTGTTGAATGCTATTGTAAGGGCTTCGCAGCTACGTGCGCAGAGACCTACAAAGAGAGAGAAGAGTCTGCAGCTGACTGCGCAGACTGGAACTATTGTACCCTTACCAAATGTAATACAACAATAGTTCCTATGGACGTAGTTCCCATCCTGGGGGTGAACCACATTAAATTCTGTGTTATGCGATTGCTTATGTATTTGCATTTGTGTCTTTACTTCCAACAAATGGTTAAGTGTTGTTTATGAGTTCACGTGTTTTGATTTTATATGTATTCTCCATAAGGATACTGATGAGAATAATATGTTAAGTAATCACATGTATTAATGAATGCCAGATGCACTAGTACTTCACAGTTAGATGAATGCATGAACTAGTTGGATAAACACTTAGCGCAGCACCAGAAGTGCGTAGTGATATTGTTGTTGTTAGAGTGTATAAGGTTGCAAGATTCCATCTATTATACTTGTTGAATGCATCTTTTTGCATTAAGTAAGATCCATTAAATTGGTTGAGTACCAAAGAGGAAGCACAGTCTTTGTGGCGCTATCCTGTTGGCGAAGAAACTGTCCCACATCGTGCAGTCCTTGGATGCGTGGTAGCCTAAGTGTTAGCTGCGAAGAAGGTGAACTTTGTGCAGATCGAAGTCTGCAGCACAAGTCCTGTAGTGCACTGCTTTCCAATCTGTTTAAACACTCATCACCTGGTTGTAAAAGCCTGATTCCACATCCCCCCCCATTACTTCACCTCGGGTGAGACCTCAGTCTGTTCGCAGACTGTTGCTGAAAGGGCTAGTGAAAAGGGGTTTTGTTGGTTCCTCGAACCGCATAGAACATAGCTCTTTATAGAAAACCTCAAGAACAGTATAGACAACCAACAAATGGTTCCATTTTCGTGCTTGAACTAGTGATGAGTACCGACACTGAAAATTGGCATCCAGACAAGAAAGAAATCTGGGATTGGTGTGACAAGACAGAGAGAGATTTTTCTAGAAAGGAGAATAGACATCCGCATCTCTCACGAAATTTTCTAGGCAAGTTTTGGAAACTAGTTGCATGCGTGGATATCAAGACTCGCAGAGCGAAAGAACTATTTTCAACCAGAAGGAGTACCTATCGAGTGGACTCCAAAGCTCATTCAGAGGATTAAAGAAATAGATAGCCCACTCTCACGAGCAGTCGATTTTTGGTTTGTTAGTATTCTAGAAGGCTTCATGACAGAGTTCATTGTGGACATGCTGAAGTCCTACAACACAACAGAAGCAGAAATTTTCAAAGGTTTCAGAGGTAAGTACCTCAACAATCTGAGTTTATATATTAAAATGATTTTAGCTGAGAAAGGCGTTTTAAGAATGCAATAAAATTCCTAGAATATTTTGAATATGTAATGGTCAATAACATATATAGATATTCTGATGAAGATATACACAATTTGAGAAGTGGGAAAAGATATAAGTATACCACTAAGAAGACTTCCAGTGAACATGGAATCCACGTAGATATTGACTTAGAAGCTGAGCTTGATAGTAAAACAACACCTCTATTAGCCACCTATTAACCTATTACTCTATAGAATCCACCGGTTGTGAATACTGCGCCTTCGATTACACAAAACCACTAGTTCAGAACCCTCCAGTTGTTAATATTCCTATTCCTCATAACATCAATACCAGTAACACCGCGGGAGTGAGTACTCAGACCATCCTAACTCAGACCAAGCCAACTCAGAATATTCTGATTCAGAACATTCCGTGCAGGACCATCCCTAACACCACTCAGAACACTGTGCATAACCCTATACCACCTAGGAGAAGGATGTTTGATGATATTAAGCTGCCGATATTTAAGGGAACGGGTCTACAAGACCCTGAGCAACATTGGTTTCTATGTGAAGCCATATGGAGTGTCAAACAAGTTGAGGATGATGCTGTGAAGCAAGCGCAGCTCATCACTACATTTAGAGATAGAACCTTGAACTGGTTCATGAAGTATTCTCAGGCACATAATAGAACCTTAGTGGAGATTAAGGATACACTATTGAGCGAGTTCAAGAAACCAAAGTCAGAAACCCAATGTATAACAGAATTGAAGGAAACTAAGCAAAAACCTAATGAGACAGTCTGGGAATTTGACCAGAAGTTTAAGACATTGTTAGACCAGGTCAGTTTTGTCATAGTACCACAACAACACCAAGAGTGGTTTATAGCTGCATTGTTTCCCCACATTAGACTACCGTTGATGCAGTAGAAAGTGGCTTCGCATGCAGAAGCCTTGGAGATCACGATGAAGTTAGAAGCTTCACCTATAGGAGAGACTAGTACTTGAATGTCTCAGATCTAGACCCAGCTAGCTACCTTGACGTTACAGTTGCAGGACATGAAGAAGGGGAAAGAATAGAGACAAGAAGTCTGGTGTATAGGATGCAAAGGAGAAGGACACACCAGGGAGAACTGTCCTTTTTTGCAAGAATACCTTAACAGTGGAGCACCAAACCCACTGAATCAAAACCAGGTGCCATGGTGTGAGATATGTAGAACTAGAGGACACTGGCCAGAAGACTGTTAATTAATTCAGAAGTATGTGCGAACTCCTAAAAATTTATATTGCACATTCTGTAAATCTATTGGACATGATGATTCCAACTGTAGAGCATATGAACTCAAGATGGAAAGAAAATGAGACATAGAGCATATGCATGGTGGAGTATACAGAGTTCAAGAAGAAACTCCGCAGAACAAGGATAACGTGCAGTATGATCAAGGCACATACAGAGGCCATGGAGGATTCCGCAGAATAGGAAGAAATACTGGCCCAGGACAAGGAAGAGGAAGAGGCCAAATGATTTGTTATAACTATGGCCAGCTAGGTCACTTATCTAGATATTGTACCAATCCATGTACTACCTGTAATTATTGTAAATCTTTTGATCATGTTATTGAAGCATGCCCAATGTTAGCAGCAGAAATGCAGAAAAGAAAGAAAGATGTACCTAAGAGGAATATTCAGTTGATCGCAACAGAGAAAAGGACAACAAATCCAAGTATTAATGTTGTAACGCGAAGTGGCACAGCCACGGGAAGAGATAGGCAAGCAAAAGCTTCGACTTCTAGAGACTTTGCAACTTAGCAGACCCCTCTTGAAATGATCTGGATTATAAAATCTAGTGGGAAAACACCTGCTTTCAACCTGAGAAGAACAAATAAGTCTTTGAAGAAGCACGAGACATATTCAAAGAGACAACACCTATGTTACCAAGAATCCTATTGCGAAGTGAAATACCGCATATCCAAGATATGCCAGCAGCTTATGACAAAATGTGCACCGCGACGGAGACAAGCACTTCTGTTGTGCAGTTCCTACAGAGCTGCATGAAATTATTGAAAAGCGCTGATGCTATAGTAGAATTAGAAAAACTGTTAAACCGGTATGAACCACGCAGTGAGAAGGATACTGCCCAGAGTGTAGTTCATCACATCAAGAGCCACAACAGGACAGGTAGAGAAATGAGGCTCAGTGCGCAGATAAGAGATTATGAGATGGATGAAATCATCCTTGACGTAGGATCAGAGGTAAATGTCTTGACTAAGAAGACATGGTAGCAGATGGGGAGGCCAAATTTGGTATGGTCACCTATACAGTTGAGGTTAGAAAACTAGCAGAAAGTCATACCTTTTTGGATATTAGCCAATATTATTGTTGACATCGATGGAGTGTGAAGTCATGCAAACTTCGAGGTTATCGAAATTGTGGATGATAGTTAGCCTTATCCAGCACTATTGGGTATAGACTAGGCAATGGATAACCTTGTCATCATAAAATTGAAGACCAAGAAGATGATCTTCGAAGGGTAGGATATAAGGGTCATAGCACCATTGGACCCTTCACAAGGAGAAAGATACAGTGAGCTGATTCAGGAAGAATCCAGAGCACAAGACCTCGATCACATTTACAAGATGACTACGAATTAGGATGACTACATTAATCCTATGACGGATGGAGCACTTAGTTGGCGATGTGATAGTTCTTGCATCTCAGACTCTAAAGCAGGGCTCGAGAACTAGCAAAGCCATATGCATGAGGTATCTGCAAGAAGATGCGCGCAGATCACAAAGTCACTCCATTGGATTGGAACCGAGGTAAGTCCAATCCCCAATTATGATGGTTCGACTAATGTTTATTCATTGATTCAAGAATATACTGTATCAGTTGCAGCTAAACATCGCATACCAACATTAGATATAGCACTGCATGAGACACCTGCCAGATGGTGGGCTGCGCACAAGCATACTTTGACTACATGGGATCAGTCCAGACATATGATGCAGATCAGATTCACAGAGAACATTGCACTGACATTTGGAAAGTATAATGGACAGACGGATCCAAGGGATCACATTGAAACTTGTTCATAAGCATGGGAAAAGAGACCACATATAGAATGGGTTCATCTGTTTGTGCACACACTAGAGCAGATTCCAGAGGATTGGTATACCGACACCGAACTTTGTAGAGGATCTACAGATTGGCTTACCTTAACTGCGAACTTCCAGAGAAATTTTAGCTTTGAAGATGAAAGTCCAAGCATAAACGAAGCTCTGTAGGTTATCAAAGAAATAATATTCAGAGAGGAATGCCCAAGTATAAACGAGGCATTGGAGGAAATCAAAGAGAGGGTATTTGAAGATGTAAAGGTACCTGTGAATCTACAACCAGGATGGGGAAGGAAGATAGAACACGCCTTTGAATGCTATAACCTCACCGAAAATGAAGAAGAACAAGAAGAGAGAGATGAGGAGGATCCATGCAACATCAATATACCTGAGTCCGAAGGAGAGCGTGATGTAGAGGGACCTCCACTTGAAATTCCACATATGAGTGGCCTTATAAAGACAAGAAAAGTGAACATTGGCACAAGTGAAGAGCCAAAGTTCGTGTCCATTAGAGACTACTAGAATGATGCGACGGTTGCGCAGATCGCCGACCTTCTACATGAATATCAAGATCTGTTTCCAACGAAATTTGCCGAAATGAAAGGCATTTTGGGCGACTTGGGGGTTTATGAAAATACCTATCAAGCTAGGTGCGAAGCCCGTTAAGCAAAGGCCTTATAGACTGAACTCCATATATAAAGAAAGAGTTAAGGCATAAATTGATAAGATGCTTGTGGAGGGATCATTGAGCATGTTGAAGAATTAGAGTGGATAAGCCCGATGGTTATACAATATAAAAAGACTAAAGGTGAATGATGCTTCACTACATGACCCATTTCCTACTCCTTTTACAGATGAAGTCTTAGACAATGTGGGAGGAAATGAGGCCTACTCATTCATTGATGGATTCTCTGAATATCATCATATCAGGATTGATCCAGCAGACAGGCATAAGAAAACATTTTCCACTGAATGGGGATCATACCAGTATACAGTCATGCCCTTTGGCTTGAAGAATGCACCTGCCATATTTTCCAGAGTTGTTGTGGCTTCATTCAAGGACTTTATCCAAAAGTTCTTAGAGGTTTATTTTGATGATTAGACTGTCTTTGGTTTGCTGAAGAACCATTTTGAAAACCTGAGAATGATGTTAGCTAAGTGCAGACAACATCAAATTTCATTGAATTTAAAGAAATGTATTTTTTGTGTTCCTTATGGTATTCTTCTAGGACACATTGTGTGCAGACAAGGTTTGATGGTTGATCTTGTGAAGATCGCGGTGATTGTGAATTTACTTGCACCAAACTCAGTGAAGCAGCTCCGCACGACACTGGGACATATAGGTTATTATAGAAAGTTCATTAAGGGTTATGTGCAAATAACCGCACCAATGGAGAAGCTGTTAAAGAAAGAAGCGCAGTTCATATGGAACACAGAATGTGAGCAAGGCCTAGACAAACTAGAGGAGAAAACAGTAACTGTGCCTATTCTTGTTTTTCCGGATTGGGATAAGCCATTCCACATGCATGTGGATGCTTTAGCTATAGGGTTGGGCATTGTGCTAGCTCAACTAGGTGAAGGGGGTATTGATCACCCCATTGCATTTTTTAGTAGAAATATTTCATCAGCTGAAAAGAACTATACGACAACTAAAAGAGAAGGCTTAGCTATGGTATATGCACTGCAGAAATTCAGGCACTATTTGCTGGGTGTGCACTTCTCCATGTACATTGACCATTCAGCTTTGAAATACTTGGTCAATAATCCAGTGTTAGGGGGGAGAATCTGCAAATGGTTGTTGCTCTTTCAGGAGTATGATTTTGAAGTTGTGATTAAGCCAGGCAGGTTGAACCTAGGACCTAACCATCTCTCAAGGATTGAGTCAGGCGAAGGCCCCACCAATCTTGAAGACAGTTTGCCTGACGCACAGTTATTTGCAATACAGATTGTCGATGATTATTACAAGGATATTGTAGACTTTTTGACTACAGGACTGTCACCCACAGAGTTCACTACGTAGCAGGAGAAGAAACTGGTAGTCAGAGCAACAGAGTTCACCATAATCGCAGGTCAATTATATAAGTTGGGACCATACGAAGTGTATGCAGATGCGTGTTGGAGCATGAGAATCCATTCATATTGGCTGATGCACATTCAGGTGTATCGGGAGGTCACTACGTAGGAAGAGCTACTACGTAGAAGATATTGCGAGTAGGGATATTGTGGCCTACAATTCGCAAAGATGCAAAGGAACATTGCCAGAGCTACGATGTCTATCAAAGGACAGGAAGTGTTAAGATTCAATATGCTAAGACAAAAAATATCAGCATTGCATTTCATTTCACAACAATAGCATATATAGGATCATTGAAAGAACAACAAGCACAACATAAACACAAGAGACACAGATTTATCCTGGGAAACCCTCATGGGGTAGAAAACCCAACAAAGCTTCCTCAATATAGATGACCAGCAAATACAAAGATGTAAACCCTAGACATGAGCTCCTTCTCCTCAATAGCAGATCTCTCCCTCACCTATGCTCTATTCACAAGTGAGTGTATTGTATGTTAAATGAGGAACACACCTCCTCTATTTATACACATCTCCGACTTGTCTTTTACATTAACTAGGTCAGCCCCAATTTAATCTCTTAACATAATGTGGCAGGGCCGACCCCACTAGGGTGATCTAATAACCCCTTTAACCCACATGACTCATACAGGGCCGACCCCCACTGGGAAAGTCTAATAACCCAAGTTACCACATTCTCCAAGGGAGGAATAAAACATCTCCGGATATACAATAAGGTCTTCACGAAGGAATGAAACATCTCCAGAATAATAAAGTACAAATATAATATTCTTAGAAGTTACAATATTTCAACACTCCCCCTTAACGAGAAGGATATTATAACAACATCTGCAAGAGCAAGGAGTCATCAACATCATATATGATACATATAAAAATCATTGGAAGCTTTCTCAACATCATCAGTAACTCAACCAGTTACTGGAATATCTTCAGGTCTTCAATACTGGAGTATCAACATCGTCAATATTGATTCTTCACCTTCTGCAGCACTCGATCAGCTACAACATCGTCATCATCTGGATCACCTGATCAACAACCTCATCGTCTGGATCTACTTATCATCATCATAACAAAACCAACTGGATCCTCTTGATCAACAACATCACATCATCAACTGGATCCTCTTGATCAATAGCATCACGTCATCAACTGGATCCTCTCAATCAACAAAATCACCTGGATAATCTCGATCAACAACAACATCTGGATCATCACGATCAACATCATCATCTCGATCTACAACATCTAGATCATCTCGATCTATAGCATCTGGATCATCTCGATCTACAGCATCTGGATCACCTCGATCTACAGCATCTGGATCATCTCGATCTACAGCATCATCATAGCAGCATACTCTACAATACACAAGATCCTATTACAGGATGATCAATCCCACTCACTTTAGGACATAGGTCCATGGACGATACAATCCAAATCAAATTCCCAGGATGATCAATCCTTATCAATTTAAGACAAGTCCCATGTCTATGGACGATGCAATCCAAACACATCATTTTGAACTAAATGTTCAGGGACGATGCAGTCCTATCATCAATTTTTAGAGACAAATGTCTACGGATCAATTCAGGGGACCGAAGTCCAGGGATGATGCAATCCCTCTCGTCCACTAGTGACCACTTCTTGGAGACATCTGTCTACAGATCAATTCAGGGGACTGAAGTCCAAGGATGATGAAATCCCTTTCGTCCACTAGGGACCACTTCTTGGAGACATCTATCTACGAATCAATTTAGGGGACCGAAGTCTAGGGATGATGTAATCCCTCTCGTCCACTAGGGACCTTCTCGGAGACATTTGTCTACGGATCAATTCAGGGGACCGAAGTCCAGGGATGATGCAATCCCTCTCTTCCACTAGGGATCACTTCTTGGAGACATATGTCTATGGATCAATTCATGGGACCGAAGTCCAGGGATGATGCAATCCCTCTCGTCCACTAGGGACCACTTCTCAGAGACATCTGTCTATGGATCAATTCAGGGGACCGAAGTCCAGGGATGATGCAATCCCTCTCGTCCACTAGGGACCACTTCTCGGAGACATCTGTCTATGGATCAATTCAGGGGCCCGAATTCCAGGGATGATGCAATCCCTCTTGTCCACTAGCGACTACTTTCTTGGAGACATATGTCTACGGATCAATTCAGGGGACCGAAGTTTAGGGATGATACAATCCCTTTTCTCGGAGACATATGTCTATTGATCTCTTTTAGAACATGTGTTCAAGGATGATACAATCCACTCGTCAACTTAGACCCTGTCTAAGGACCATTTACCAACCTCACTATTGGTATCACCAATATAGGTATCCACATCATCGACCTCACTGTCGATGCAGGAAATCTCATCAATAGTGACCACATCACTCCCCCTTTCGAGGAGGTTCCTTCTGAACTACACCAAGCTTGTCACAAAAATACTCAAACTTTACTCGAGACAGAGGTTTGGTCAATATATCAGCAACTTGTTCGTCAGTGCTTACATACTCGAGCTTGATAGCTCCTTTCTGCACCATATCTCGTATATAGAAATATCGGATCTCTATGTGCTTTGACTTATCATGGAACACTGGATTTTCTGTCATCTTGATACAACTCTGGTTGTCACACAGGATCTCAGTGAGTTCCATCTCTAAGTCAAATAAACCAGATAACAACTTCCGAAACCATAATGCTTCACAACTAGTAGAGCAAGCAACTATCTATTCCGCTTTAGCTGTGCCGAGAGCCACGCTAGACTGCTTCCTGCTAAACCATGAGATCATGGAAGATCCCAGACAATAACATCCACTCGATGTACTCTTCCTTTCTGATACGCTTCCTGCCCAATCAGCATCTGTGTAGCCACACAATCTGAAGTCATGATCTCCAAGATAGCATAGACCAAAGTCTATCGTACCCTTTAGGTACCTCATCACATGCTTTGAAGCTATCAGGTGAACACACCTAGGTTCCAATAGATACTAACTCAAGGTGTTCACAACAAAGCATATATCTAGCCTTGTATTCATCAGATACATCAATGGCCCAATAATCTGTCTATACAGAGTCACATCCACTAACTCTGATGAGTCATCTACTAACAACTTCAATTTGGAATCCATGGGAGTGGCCATGGCTTTACATTCCAACATATCAAATCTTTTCAAGATTTCCACAGCATACTTTCCCTAGTTGAGAAATATTCCTTCTGAGCCTTGCCATACTTCCATACCTAGGAAGTAATGCATCAATCCGAGATCTTTCATCTCAAATTCTGTAGCTTCTTCTTGCTTTTCATGATCTGTTTCTCATTCCCTGATAGAAAGAGATCATCCACATACAGTAATAGTATGATAGGTTCATCATCCATAACCTTAAGGTAAAGTTTAGGATCAACTTTACTTTTGGTAAAACCCAAGCTTGTTAATAAGCTATCAGCTCTCCCTCTATGGTTGAACATCATTCACACTCTGCATTGAGTGTTCTTCTGCATATCTATCTGTGCCATCTCTAGTCAGATGGGTCTACTGATATGCGCCTCAATATCATTCGAACTCTGTGGTGAGTTCCTTCTTGAATGTCATCTATATATAGATACCATCTTCAACCTTGTAGCAAAGGTTGAAATCCGCATCACCCATGGTGATCATTAAGCTCATCAAATGACTATCGATCATGGGTACCTGTACAGATCCCGATTCACACTTCTTCTTTAATTACACCATTAAGAGAATGGTCTTATCTAGCCACTTGGAGCAAACATCTCGTCATGATCCTCTTCCTCTTTCTAAGAGAATATTCTTAGCCATGAGCCTTCTATAGTATGTTTTATTTGTAAGTCTTCTTGTTGAACATCCATCACTTGTTTGATGTTCATCATCCTTCTTTTGTAGATCATATCACATGATCTTTCCTACAAATCAAAGTTAATTACATGATTAGTAATACTTCATAGTCATCAAATCATGTTGACATGATAATCTATTATGCATACAGATATGATTCACATAGTTATGCAACTATCTTGAACAATACTTTGGCACAACATTTTTCCACATCCTGTATGCATACAGTGGCTATCTAGATGCCTTCCATCTCTACCAGGACATACTATCAAGAGCGTGCACAGCTCTCAGCATTCAGCAAAGAGGTTTCATTCTAGACAAGCAACAATGGAATGTTTGTCCAACTTACCCATCATATGCATATTAGTAGTATACTGTTCAATGCCATATGAATGCTTACACTCAGCATGATATAGTCTAAGAATGGATACAACTACTACGAGCAATATCATTTACTATTCAAATATTCAAGAAGTAATCCAAATGACAACTTAAACACTTATGTTTTATGTTTGTGTGGTTGTCTCCCGCTTGATCTCTATTTTGAACTTCTATCCATCCTAGACTACTATGCATGCTTAAGTGTGCACTAGTGTCATCATCATGATCTCATACATAATCATACATTCATTAGTATAGTCTTAAGACTATCAAAACATTATTTATGGTCATGATCATTTCATACACATATATACTTACCTAAGATCTTAACAAAGTAGGATTCTAGCTTGATATAGGAAAACATACCTGGATTATCAAGCTTGGTTATGTCCTAACATACCCAAACAATATATTCTTTGTTCTCTTCAATGATTTAGAGACCTTGTGCTAGAACCTGCATATTTCATAAGTTAAGCATAGTAGAACAAAGTCATACATACCTCGTTGTTGATGTATATGTAAATTCGGAATGTATTTCATATATGTATATTGTACTCCTATAGAGATGATATTATTCCTCTATACAGAAGTGTTTGTATTTCTATAGAGATGTTATTATTCCTCTATACGGAAGTGTCATCATTTATATTGTAAGTGTTGTAACTTATACTTGATGGGTTATTAGACCACCTTGTTGGGGTCAGCCCTATATAAGTCATATGGATCGAAGGTTTATTAGACCACCCTATTGGGGGTCGGCCATGTGGGTCAAAGGGTTATTATACCACCCTATTGGGTGTCGGCCCAGTCAGCATTATGTTATGTGGTTAAGTTAAGGCCAACCTAGTAAAGGTTATTAGGCAAGTCAAGTCAAGTATAAATAGAGTGCGGGAGGCACTCTATTTCATCATTCTATTCTCTCTCACACTCTCGGGGGAGTGGCGCACTTGTGGAGGAGGAAAAGCTGCTGCTAGGAGATGTCTATCTCTTATGCTTGGGTTGTATCATTGCTCTATCTATCTCTAAGGAAGTTATTGGGGTTTTTCACCTTTATGGTTTTCCCCAAGTAAACTCTGTGTCTCTTGTGTGCTTGCATTATTGTGTTCATGATTGATATGCTATAGATATGCTGTACATGTTGTTCTCTCAGTTAAGATCCTAGATCAAACTGAAGTAAATTCTGAAAAATTAACACTCGTAAATAGATCTTCTATGTGGTCAAAGACTATGGATGAGACTTTGTCCCTATGTCATCATGGTCATATAACTTGATTTGTCTTTCTTGATGTACTTGTATCTTGTTAGCAGACAACATCATCCTCATACAACACCACAAGTGCATTAGTACAATCATAAGTGTCATAACCTTAATCAATGAAGGCCTTCTATCATTCACATGCATTCATTATCAAACAATCATAATTGTACTAATCTCAATGACATGAAGACAAACATATCATAAACTTAACCATGAACAGATTTCAACACATACCTGTATCTCCTCAAGTCATACCTGTTAGGATTTCTTTTAACCCAATCCACTTTGATTTACTGAAACCGGATTTGGAGCTGGATTAGGGTTTGTTAGAGAAGCCCCAAAAATTCAAACTCTGAATTTCAAACTCCTGAATGGATGGAAAGATGTGCCTTGGTGAGTTGATCAAGCTAGCATACTTCAATTTTGAAATCTCCAAAATTTGATCCCTCAAAATTGCCTTTGAAACTTCTGGATCTTCTGGACAGGATCCTGAACTAGGGTTTGGTGAAGCCCACCATTCTTCCCAATCAAAAGGTTCAATCCAAATCTCTAAACTTCAATTTTTTTGAGGAGCTTCTAGCCGTCGTCACAAACTTAAAAAATTCCAACTTTTGCAGAAGCCCTAATTTTCCACCTTTCCGATCAAAATCTCGAACTAGGGTTTGATCAAGCCCAGCCTTATGACCAACCAAAAATTTTGATCTTGGTCTCTAAATTTCAATTTTGATGAGGATAATTCATCCGTGGACTCCAATACCAAAAATTCCAACCTTCTACGAAGCCCTAAATTCCCGCAGCAGTGATAAGCCAAGAATGAGGGTGCTCATAATTTTTTTTTGTTTTGACAGAAATATGCACCTGATTGTTTCTGGTGCATCTCTAAAATTATGATTTCACAGGGTATAAAATCTAGGCTTGTGGTATCCTGACCTGTCCTATTTCCAACCCCATAGGTCTTACCTCAATTGGATTTTCTAAGAGAGATTTATGCCAAGTGTCGCAACATGACATGTTTATGGGATAAAACAGGAGAGCGAACTTGTACGGTGTTCCACGTGTCACTAGTTCAACTCCGGCCTATGAAAACCTTAACTGAGAAACTATAGTCCGTTCTCTACCTGTCACTTTTTACGAAATTTCATTTGGAGCTTCCTATCCCAAGTTGTGACCTTTTTTACTAGGTCACCCATTTATGATTGAGATCTAGAAGAGGCCGAAACGCTAACTTGTACTGATCATAAATCACAAAGTAAAACTAATTAGAGGTTTTCCTTTGGAAAAAAGGTACATGAGGATGTTGTCTACAACCTATAAAGGTTTTAGATCCTGAACCTTTTCCAAAATGGATTTATAGTGAAAGTTCCATGATGACTGATTTTTGCTATACAAAACCCTAACCTTGAAATTGTCGCAAGTGAAACAAGTGTCATAAGTGCCATACATTTCCTTCCTTCAGGTTAGCTCTGATACCATGTTAAGATTCAATATTCTAAGACAGAAAATATCAGTATTTCATTTCATTTCACAACAATAGCATATACAGGATCATTGAAAGAACAACACGCACAACATAAACACAAGAGCCACATGTAAGTGTTAGGGTCCTGTTGGGCCTAGCCCAAGTAAGGATTTTTTCATGCAAGACATTTTTGGAGCTGCTAAGTTACAAACCAGCTCAGAGTAAGGCATTTTTGAAGAAAGACGGGTTTGATGAGCTGTGAAGTTGAGCGCAACATAGTATTGGCAGGAAAAGAACTGCCCAGCTGAGATCCGGTTCCGCGAAGTGGTAGCACAGTGAAGTGCCAGCAGGGCACCTATTTTGGGTAAAGAATGAATGGAAGGTAGAGCTGCAAAAGTGACCTGTTTTGTCGAAGTACTCCATGATTCCCAATAGGCGGGTAAGGAGTGGTGTGGAAGGAAAGTGATCGGTCACACAAGCAAAGGAAGCACGATGTGAACCGGCCGCACAAGACCGTTAGAGAAGGAATGACAGGGTGAAAGCGACAGTCGGCATGCGGTCGATAGGGCTGGATGAAAGCGAAGTGACCATGTGCAAAGGATGGCCACGATGGAGAAGTCACTATCAAAGCCTAGCAATCCTGGTTAGCAGAGAAACCATGACGATTTTAGGTAACCTTAGGGTTTTTGGCCCGCTTGATTGTAAAGACATGACCTAAGGGCACAATCTATATAAGGGCACATTTTGTAAGGGAAAGGTTTAATGTTGAATTGTGAATTGCTAAATATTTAGTAATACTTGTTGTGCATTGCTGAATGTTATTGTAAAGGCTCTGCAGTTGCACGCGCAGAGACCTACAGAGAAACAGAAGAGTCTGCAGCTGAGTGCACAGAATGGAACTGTTGTACCCTTCCCAAAGCTAATACAACAACAGTTCCTATGGACGTAGCTCCCATCCTAAGGGTGAACCACGTTAAATTCTTTGTTATGCGGTTGCTTATGTGTTTTCATTTGTGTCTTTACTTCCAACAAATGGTTAAGTGTTGTTTATGAGTTCATGTGTTTTTCTTTTATATGTATTCGCCATAAGGATAATGATGGGAATAATATGTTAAGTAATCATATGTATGAACGAATGTTGGATGCACCACTACTTCGCAGTTAGATGAATGCATGAACTAGTCAGATAAACACTTAGCATAGCACCGGAAGTGCACAGTGATATTGTTGTTGTTAGACTATATAAGGTTGCAAGATTCTATCTAGTATACTTGTTGAATGCATCTTTTTGCATTAAGTAAGATCCATTAAAGTGGTTGAGTACCAAAGAGGAAGCGCAGTCTTTGTGGCGTTGTCCTATTGGCGAATAAACCGTCCCACATCGCACAGTCCTTGGATGCGTGGTAGCCTAAGTGTTAGCCGCGAAGAAGCTAAACTTTGCGCAGTCCGAAGTCCGCAGCGCGAGTCGTGTAGCGCGCTGCTCACCAATCTGTTTCAACACTCATTACCTGGTTGTGGAAACCTGATTCCATAGCTCCCCCATTACTTCACCTCAAGTCAGACCTTAGTTTGTTTGCAGACTATTTCCGAAAGGGCCGGTGAAAAGGGGTTTTGTTGGTTCCTCGAATGGCACAGAACCTAGGTCTTTATAGAAAACCTCAAGAACAGTATAGACATACAACACCCAGCTTCTCTACAATATGATAAGGATCAAGCCACAACTGTTGAAATTTTGTATGTTTTCCCTTTTCTTCATGAGGATGATCCCACTTTAGAACTAGATCTCCTACCTCAAAAGTTCTCTTGTCGGATTTCCTATTATCAAAACACCTTTTAAAAATGTCTTTGTGATGGTTGGACCTATCTTTGGCCTTTTGCTATGCTTCCTCGAGTTTTAGAAAGGTATTAACACGTGATTGCATGATTTCGTTGTTCTACCCTTGAGATTCCTAAGCCAATTGCAGAGAAGGGAGGAGTATGTTTGGGGGAAGAATAGCCTCTTTCCCATAGACTAAGGTATTAGGAGAAACCCCTAAAGAAATCTTTTGGGTGACCCTATCAACCCATAAAGCGTTGGGAAGAGCTGTATGCCAATTTATTTGGTTTTCAATGACAATTTTCTTCAATATTCCTATAAGATTCTTATTAGTGGATTCTTCTAATCCATTCCCTTGAGGATAGTAGTTAGATGAATAATGAAATTTAATTCCCTTTTCAAAAGAAAATGTACTTAACTTAAAAGAAGAAAAATAAGATGCATTATAAAAAACTAACGAAATTGGAACCCTAAACCTAGTTATGATGTTTTCTTGCAAGAATTTGATGACCGCATCTTCATTCACATTGTATAATGGAATAACTTTAGTCCTCCTTGTAAAATAATTAGTGGCGGTGAGAATATATCAGTGTTGTAGTGGAGAATTTGGATTAATCTCCCTGATGTTGTCTAAACCCCATTGCTCGAAAGGTTCTGAGATGATGACCAGTTGCAATGGTCCTACTAATTTTGGTACACTATCAGCACTCCTTTGACATATATCACATTTCCTTGCAGAAACATGAGCATATTTGAAAACAGTGGGCCAGTAATATCCAACTCTCAATATTTTATGAGCAGTATTGTCTCCAGAATAATGTCCCTCTACAGGGCCATCATGTAACTCCTGAACTACCTTCTCCACATATTCTCTTTCAAGACATCTGAGAAATACCCCATCATAGTTTTTCTAAAAGGTACTCCATCTATTATTTGATATGATGCTGATTTTAATCGGAGTGCCCTTCTCTACTTAGAACTCTAGTGCTCTGGAAAATATCCATGTTCAAGATAATGAATCAAATCTCTATACCAAGACTCGAGAGTAGTAAAAATGGAACATACTTCAATTAAGTTCATTTCAGATTCATTTTACCAATCATGATCTCCATTAGTTGGATTTTCATTCAACAACTTGCATAACCCTTGACCTTTGATGATATTAGCTGGCTTGAATTCTAGGTCATATTCTTGCAATGCAGTCACCCAATTTCCTCGTCTTTCTCCCAACTCCTTTTGCACAAACAATGATCTAACAGCCGGATGAGGTATTATAAACTTTGTTCTATTTTTCACAATATAAGGTCTAAAATGTTTTAAGGCCTTAAATACTGCATATGCTTGTTTGTCTACAGCCAAGTAATTCAGTTCAGCCCCTTGTAATCCAGTGCTCATAAAAGATATGGGATATTCGTCTCCTTTCTCTCCTTTCTGCATGAGAACTACTGCTAGAGAATGATCTGAAGCAAATCTGTATATGATGAAATCCTTTCCAAAATTTGGACTACTTAATGAATGTGCATGAGCTATGGAATTTTTTATATACTTAAATGCTTTCTTCTCAATATCGGTCCATTTGAACTGCACACTTTTCTTCACCATTTAGTGCAAAGGTTTTACAATATGTTCAAAATATGGCACAAACCTTCGAACAAAGTTTATTGTACCCATAAATGATTGCATAGTCTTCTTATTATGGGGCATGGGAATCTGAGTTATATCTTGAAATCTTTTTGGGTCTATAGAGATTCCCTTTCTAGAGATGATGTGTCCTAACAGTTTTCATTCAAGGACAACAAAAATGCTTTTCTTAGGATTCAAAGATATGCCATACTTCCTACAATGTTCAAAAATATGTTTCAAATGGAAAGCATAATCCTCTCTTTTCTTACACTGTCACATCATCCAAATAGATAATAACATAGTGGCCGACTAATCCTCAGAATGCGATGTGCATGGCCTTTTGAAATGTGGCTCCAGAATTCATGAGGCTAAAAGGTATTCTTTTATAAGCGAATGTTCCCCATTTAGTATGAAAGGTAGTCTTAAGTCGATCTTTCCCGGCCACTAATACTTGATTGTAACCTGAAAATCCATTCAATGGGGAGAACATTTCTAATCCTGATATCATCTGTAAGATTTGTTCCATGGGTGGGACCGGATTGTTGTCTTTATTTGATGCCCTGTTCAAATTTTGAAAATAAACACACAGTCTGATTTCTCTTGATTTTTTTCTTACAGGTACCAAATTGGACACGCATTCAGAGTGTTGAAATTTAAAGATAATTTTAGCATCAAGCAACTTCTTTAATTCCTTTTTTATTAAAGGTTCCAGTGTAGGATGCATCTTCTGGAGTTGCTGCTGAAATGGTTTCACTCCTTGTTTGATGGCTATCACATGCTGGATAATGCGTGTATCACATGTATTCAGATCTTCATAAGTCCATGCAAAAATGTCCTTGTACTACTAAAACAGTTTAATAAATCTGCATCTTTCGCCAGGAACACAACATTTTCCCAAATTAACATATTTAGGTTCCTTTTTTGTCCCTAAGTTCACCAACTCATATTGCATTGAAGAGTTGTTTGTTTTGAAATTTGCAGGCTTTCTGAACTTGTGTTGTAAGTCAAATAATCCTTCAAGAGTTCATACTCCTTTTGGTATAAAATTTCCTTTACTGATATCCTTATTTCTCAATTCTGACTGGTGTTCATCTTCTTCAATAATGGATCCTTTGAAAGTATCTTCATTTATCAAAAAGTGGATAATTTGTTCATCGTCATTGGAAACTCTCCAATTCGTGACATTATCAGGGACAGAGGGCCTGAAAATCAATTCAATGGAACACTTGTTATTTGTTGGTACTAGACGTGAAGCAGAAGTGGCTAATAAATCTGCAACAACATTGTGCAACCTAGGAATGGCATTTATGTTAAAAGCATCAAAATTTGATATTAAATTCCATACCTCGGATTGACACCCCTTCAAGTGTGGAGATGTACAATGAATGGTGTTTCCTAGTTTCCTAACAATTATTTTTGAATCACCAAAAAAAATTAAATTTTTTATCTTCAAATCAATGGATTTTTTCAATCCTTGAACTAGAGCTTCGTATTCAGCAGTATTATTTGTGCATTCAAACTCTAGCCTACAAGAGAGAAATTGTTTGTTTCCTTGAGAATCAAAAAGAACACACCTGGCTCCTGCTCCCTCTTATGTCTTGGAGCCATCAAAATACAAGGTCCAAAATTTATTATCTGAATCAACTACATTAGTACCATTACCTAAGTCAGTAACTAATTCTACTATGTTATAGTCAATATCATCATTCCATGCAATTTAAAGGAGATCGGTCTGGTTGTCTGAGTCATGGCCAACATCTTCCGCCTGATAGTTCCCTGGCTCATTTTCTAAAAAATAATTTCCCAAAACTGAAGATGAAAAATTCACTAGCTCGTTTTTCTCTTCTAATTGAGTCACATTGTGTTTCATGTGAGGTTCTCTCAACACCTTAATTTGATTATGCTTATTTTGATATGGTATCCATAAATGAGACCAATCTGTTGGGAAATAACCATTCAAATTTGTTGACCAATCTCTACTCAGTATTAAACCATAAGCTTCTGGTATGTCCACTGCCATAATATCAATAAATTGACACACTCTTGGGTTTGTAGCTAATATGATCAATACATTTTTCATTTCCCCAATAACTTTAACAACGGATCTATCTAGTTGTATAATCCGAGAAGGGGATGCTATGGGATTCCCATTAATCCTTTTGCAAATCGATAGTTGGCATGATGTTAGATGAAGCCCCATAATATACTAAGCAATTATGCACATTATAATTAAAAATTTCAAAAGTCAAAAGGAAAGGAAGAGTTTGAGATTTCGATTTTCAACCTATACTTGCTTCGTTAATCTTAGTATGAGACTCAACCCTTTCTAACTTTACCTATTGTACTGCTTGGTTTCATGTCAAAAGATTCCAAAAAAATTTTCCTCTGTTGTGGTAGGTTACATAGTTCAAACAAAGATATGTTTGCCTTGGTTTTCTTGATATATTCCACAATGTCATATCCCATATTATTATTTCCCCCACTTTTTTCACCAATATCATATTTGGATCCTACAGGGCTTATTTGTTTATTGCTTAATGGGTTTATTTCCTTTACAACCCCATAATTTTCTTTTGGTTGTGACTGATTAATATTCCTTTTTATGTTTTCCTTTGCTATCCTTATTTTAGGAAATATTATACTCTATTCTTCTATTGGTCCCTTGCTCCTGGTATCATAATTCACAGATGATGTTTGTATTTATTCCACCTTTTCTTCTTCATCTAAACCCAAAAGTTAGTGCCCAATCCCACAATACCAATATGGTTTCTTCATTTTGATATTCTGGTTCATTTGATTGGTCTTCTTCCCAATCTTCATGATCCATTAATTGTGTATCCAATAATTGATTCATTACTAGAGTCATTGAATTTATCCACTGTGGGCAGTTTTTTTTTGGAATGGTGCTCCTGATGAAATGTGCAAAAGTGATCCATGCCAACTTCATTAAAATTAAAAGCATCAGAATTATTTGTTGGTGGTTTTGTTTGTACTCATGCATAAAATACTTAGGAATAGTACCACTTCAGGTAGATTCCATTGCGAGGCTCTCCTAAATATATCCCATCATAATCCTCGAGTTCATATGTTCCCTTCTCCAAGACACACTTAACGACATATGGACTGTGCCACATGGACTCAAGTTTTCCTGCCCCCAGCTTATCATGCTTTTGGTCATAGGTGAGGACCAAATATCCCTCGTTGAAGATACAAGGCTTGATCGATTTTTCATACTGGGCCTTGATGTGCTTCTTATGTGCTTCATTAGAAAGAGCAGCATTGTGACGGGTTTCATCGAGTTTTTCCAAGTATAGAAAGCGTTCTTCCTCGACAGTGGTGTTTGGTAGAAGTTCGACTGCAAGTTTCAATGATGAAATATTGCACTCAATAGGTAAGATTGCGTCCAATCTGTAAACCAATTGGAAAGGTGTGAATCGGGTGGAATTTTTGACATAATTCCTATATGCCCATAGGGATGAAGAAAACATGTTGTGCCTGTTATACCTATGTGTACCCACCATGCGTTGAATCATGGTTTTCAAGACCTTATTGATGGCCCATACTTGTCCATTAGATTGTGGGTAATAAGGGGTTGATTTCTCATGACGAAAACCCAATCTGACGCTCAATTCATCTACCATCTTGTTCTGGAAATGAGATCCATGATCCGCAACGATGGCCCAAGGAACTCTGAATATTGCAATGATGTGATTAAACATAAAGAGTGCAACAGTTTTTCTGTCTTCATTGTATGTAGGCATAGCCTCAGCCCACTTGATAAAATAGTCAACGACGACGATGACATAACCATGCCCCTCGGCTGAGGTAGGCTTACAATGCATAAAGTCTATGCCCCATTTGGAAAAGGGACTGATGACAATAACTGGATGTAATGGGGCTGGATGAGATTGATTTTTATGATGAAAAAGGTGGCAGGGAGGACACTTCTTGATGGTTGCAGTACAATATTTAAAGATGGAAGGACAATAGTATCCAGCACGTAGTATTTTATGAGTTGTATCCATCCAAGAAAGATGACCACCACATGCCCCTGAGTGACAATAATTTAGAACGTGTTTATCCTCCTCATGAGTTAAGGATTGTCGGAGGATAGAATCAAAGGCACGACGATATAAGGTATCACCAATGATTAGGTAGTACTTGGCCTGGTGACGCACACGACGGAGGTCATCATGAGATAAATGAGGGTTGAACCATTGGGTTTGGAGATACAAATTTATGTCTCCATACCATGGGTCAAAAGTACTGATGAGAAACAATGACTCGTCGGGGAGGGAGTCAATGGGATCAGTTCCCTGATCAGTACAGGGAAGATTTCATATGATTTTTGAAAAACCCAAAGATTTCTTTGACTTGGCATTCTCAAATTGGAGGTCGAATTCTTGAAGAATTACGATCCAATGCGAATATTTTCCCCCTAGTACCTGGCATGTAAGAATGTGGTACATAGGGTTAGAGTCATAAATGATGGTACTAGTAGTGTGGAGCAGGATGTAATGGCGGAAGTTCTGAACAACAATGACTGCTATGAGAGTTAGCTTCTCAACATGTGAATATCTGGTTTTAGAGTCATTGAGACCCTTACTAAGGTAATATATCACATTTTCCTGGGCATTTCTATCTTCCTGAACCAAAACCATAGTAATCGTGGTAGTGGAGGCAACAATATAAAGGATGTAATCCTTGGTGTAATTGGGTGGTTGCAACACGGGGGAATGAGTAATGGCATGCTTTAGGTTATCAAAGGATTGTTGGGCGTAATCATCCCAAATGAATGGGACGTCCTTCTTTAATAACCGCATGTAACCCTGTGTCTTCTCGGCGAAATTACACACAAAGCGCCGCAGGTATTTTTCCTTCCCCTACAAACTTTGAAGTTCCGTGATGTTGCTGGGTGGTGGGAGAGCAACGATGGATTCCACCTTAAGGGGATCGATGCGAATCTTGTCTTTGGAAATGATGAATCCTAAAAGGTGTCCAGACTTAACACATAATATGCACATGTGAGGGTTTAAGCGGATATTAAATCGCCTACATATGAGGAATACGACCGTTTGATGATCAATGTGAAACTCACGATGATTTGAATGAGCAAGGAGATCATCGAGATATGGTTCCACAAAGTCCTTCATGTTGTGGAAGGAGTACGACAGAGCCCACTGGAATGTAGCACCAACATTTTAAAGGCCAAAGGTGAGTTTGTGGTATGAAAACGTGCCCCACGGGAAGATGAAATATGTTTTATGTTGATCGGCCAGGTGGATCTCAATCTGATTGTAGCCAGAAAATCCATCCATGAATGAGAAGATGATGCTTCTGGCGCAATTGTCGATGATTTGGTCGATGAACGGGGTGGGGTATCTGTCCTTGGGACAATACTTGTTTAAATCCCTGTAATCGATACAAACTCGAATGGTACCTTGTTTTTTAGTAACGAGGATGACATTAGAGACCCAATCTGTCAATGGAACAGGATAAATAAATCCATCTTTCAACAACTTTTCAATTTCTTCCTTGATAGCCGCAGTTTTTCAAGGGTACACTGGACGTAATTTATGTTGCATAGGTTTTCTGTCGGGATATGTTTTGATTTCATGCACAACTATAGCAGGATCAATCCCGGGCATTTCCTCGTGTTGATGTAATTATAAATTCGGAATGTATTTCATATATGCATATTGTATTCCTATAGAGATGTTATTATTCCTCTATACAGAAGTGTCGTCATTTATATTGTAAGTGTCGTAACTTATACTTGATGGGTTATTAGACCACCTAGATGGGGTCGGCCCTGTATAAGTCATGTGGGTTAAAGGGTTATTAGACCACCCTATTGGGGGTCAGCCCTGTCAGCATTATGTTAAGTGGTTAAGTTGAGGCCGACCTAATAAAGGTTATTAGGAAAGTCAAGTCAAGTCAAGTATAAATAGAGTGTGGGAGGCACTCTATTTGATCATTCACTTTCTCACTCATACACTCATTGGAGAGTGGCACATTAGTGGAGGAGGAGAAGCTGCTGCTAGGAGACTATCTCTTATGCTTGGGTTTTGTATCATTGCTCTATCTATCTCTGAGGAAGTTATGGGGGTTTTTCACCTTTATGGTTTTCCCCAAGGAAAATCTGTGTGTCTATTGTCACTTGTGATTGCTTCTTGTGATTGATATGCTATACATGTTATTCTCTCAGTTAAGATCATAGATCATATTGAATTGATGCTTAAAAACTAACATGGTATCAGAGCTAACCTGAGAAGAAGACACTATGCAATTGCAGAAACTAGGGCTTCTTTTTTTTTGGTTTATCTCCACAGATCTTGAAAGGCAGGAGGCTAGATGGACTCTCCTCAACAAGGAGCATCTTTCTGTCGAAACATAATTCAATTCTGAGCATTTTCAGATTTTGACCTAAACTTTAGGGTTTCCACAAAAAGTGGAATTTGTAAAATCTGATACCATGGCTGGAAGCTCCTTGGAAAAATAGAAGTTTAGAGCTTTGGATTGAATTTTTTGGTTGGGTGAAGCTTTGGGAAAATCAAATCCTAGGTTGGGGTGCTGTCTAGTGAAGCCAGAAATTAGGGCTTCCGCAAAAGTTGGAATTTTTGAAATCTGAGACCATGGATGGAAGCGCCTTGGCAAAAATAGAACTTTAGAGCTTTGGATCGAACTTTTTGGATGGGTGAAGCTGCGGGAAAATAAAACCCTAATTCAGGGTCCTCTCCAGTGAATCCAGAAGTTTGAAAAGCAAATCTGAGGGGTGAAACTTTGTAGTTTTCAAATTCCAAGTATACCAGCTTGATCAGCTCATCAAGGTGCATCTTTCTATCCTTTAAAAAGTTTGAAATTCAAAGTTTGAATTTTTAGGGTTTCTCTGACAAACCCTAATCCAGCTCCAGATCCAGATTTCTGCAAATCAAGTGGTAAGACCTAAATCTTTTATATTTCCATTTGAAGTACTCTTTAATATGTCCTAACACACCAAGCTTGAGGATAAGCTTGAAGGGGCTGATAACTTCCGAGCATGGAAGTATAAGATTGGGTTAATTCTAGAAGAAAGTGAGTTGAAACACCTACATAAGTGAAGGGGTTCCTGTCCCAGAGGGAGAAGAGACTAAGGCCTTACACAAGAGGAACTTAGTCAAGGCTAAAAGGATCATTGCTGATTCTATCAAAGACCATCTCATGCCACATATGTCATCTCTGAAGACACCTAAGGAGATGTTTGATTTCTTGACCAAGCTGTTTGAAGGAAAGAATATAAATCAGAAGATGACCTTGAGGAATCAATTGAAGAATATCAAGTTTCAGAATGCAGAAACCATGCAGTCTTATTTCTCAAGGGTATCCCAGATAAAAGAACAACTTAAAGCTATGGGAGAAGAGATAGAGAATGGAGAAGTGGTAATGACCACTCTTAATGGCCTTCCTAGGTCATGGGATTCCTTCATCCAAGGAATTTGTGCTAGGAAGAAACTTATCACGTTCAGTAGGCTGTGAGAAGAATGCTCACAAGAAGAAGCTCGGATTGTAGATCGAGAAGAAAATATGGGTAATGAAGATCAAGCTCTCACAACACATACCAAGAAGAGGACACTTTCCCTCAGATTGACCTAAGAACAAAAGGAACAACAACAACAACTACTACAAGCAATCTGACAGGTATGACTTACAGGTATGTTTTGAAATCTATTCATGATTAAGTTTATAATATGATTGTCTTCATGTTATTGAGTTTAGTAACAATCTTGTCTAATTTTAGACTTGTCTCATCACCCTAGTAAAAGTATGAATGCATGATAGAAGACATTCATTGATTAGGGTTATGACACTTATGATTGTATTATGATTGTACTAATGCACTGTGGTGTAGTATGAGGAGAATGTTATCCGCTAACATTCAGGTACAAATCAAGTCCTAGGTCAAGACCATGGTGACATGAAGACAAAGACTCATCCATAGTCATGGATCACATAGAGGTATGTATAATTTAATTCTACAATGGTTAAATGATGAGTTATGCAGGTCGTTGAAGAGAACAAGAAAACATTGCTAGACATAACTAGCAAATATGATGACCAGGTATGTTTTTCCTATATTAAGTTAGAATCCTACCCTATGTAAGGATCTTATACTTTTGTATGATTGATAATGATTACTCATGAAGTTACAAGTTTGAGTAATCTAGGGTTTATGCATATTATGATTCCTTACTTTGATTAATGATATGACTAACCAGAAAAGCCCTATATAAACCTTGAATAATAATGCTTATTATCTGTGTTTGAAATGATCATGACTATACATGCTTAAGATTATTGTGTTTTGATAGTATTAAGATTATACTAATAAATGTATGATTATGTATGAGATCTCGAGGATAACACAATGATGATACTAGTAAGCATGCATAGTGATCGAGGATGGATATAAGATCAAGGACAGGTAATCCAGGAAGCGAAGATCAAGAGGGAGCACACTCCAGTAGTTCCTGCAAGGAAACAAATATTGAGAGGGAGTCCACCCAACAAACAAACAAAGATAAGTATTTGAATTGTCATTTCTTGTATATTTGATTGTTTAAATAATATTGTTCAAAGATGTATATACTTATGTTCCTAGACTTAGGTTGTGTGTTATGCATATTAGAATAATTGCATTAATGAAGAGTATACTACTAATACGCATGTAATGGGTAAGTGGCCTATGGCACTATACAACATTCCATTGCTACTTATCTAGAATGAAACCTCTTTGCTGACATGTTGGGAGTTGTGCACACTCTTAACAATGTTCTGGTAGAGATTGGAAGGCATCTAGAAAGTTACGGGATATGGATAAATGTTGTATTGAAGCATTGGCTAAAATAGTTGCATGACTATATGACATATTTCTTTGTGTAAGAATTTTTTCTGAAAACTATGTGATGTCTCTAATCATGCAATTTAACTTGTCTTGTAGGAAAGATCGTATACCATCACCTACAAAAGAAGGACTACAAAATTTGTTCCAGCAACAGAGTTATCTATTGAAGAATCTGAAGTTCCCAAGATCTGGGATGAAGTAATGGAAGGATGCCATGATCCGTCGATCATGAAGAATGATGTTTGGGATGTGGTCCCAAGATCTGAAGGGAATTCTGTTGTGACTTCCAAGTGGATCTACAAAATCAAGCATGCTGCAGATGTCAGCATAGAAAAATATAAAGCAAGGTTTGTAGCTTGTGGCTTCTCCCAGAAAGAAGGGATTAATTATGAAGAGACCTTTGCCCCTGTAGCTAGGTACACTTCCATCAGATCAGTACTTGCTCTGGCTGTAGTGTTGAAGTGGAAGATACACCAGATGGATTTCAAGACAACCTTCTTGAATGGTGTAGTCGAAAAGGAAGTGTATGTGGAGCAGCCACTCGAGTTTGAGACACATGACAGAGGGAATCATGTGTGCAGACTGAAGAAATCCCTGTATGGTTTGAAACAGGAACCCAGGACCTGGTACAGCAGGATAGATGGCTTCCTATCCACTTTAGGCTTTACTAAGAGTAAAGAGGATTACAATATTTACTACAAGGTTGAGGAAGGCAATCCTGTGATTCTACTCTTGTATTTGGATGACCTGTTTGTTACGGGTGAGGATAGATTGATTGCCGACACGAAGAGGAAGCTTGGTGTCGAGTTCGAAATGAAGTACTTGGAGATGATGCACTACTTTGTATGAATGGAGGTGTGGCAGAGTGCAGATGGAATCTTCCTTGGACAAGGGAAGTATGCAGTAGAGATCCTAAAGAGGTTCGGGATGATGGACTACAAGGCCATGGTCACACCTATGGCATCAAACTTGAAGCTTCTGTGTGATGCTTCATCTGATCCGGTTGATGTCACGGTGTATCGTCAGATGATTGGGTCCTTGATGTACTTGACAAATATGAAACCAGATATTTTCTTTGCGGTGAACACATTGAGTCCGTTCCTGACGGATCCCATAGGTGTTCACCTGGTTGCTGTAAAGCATGTTCTGAGGTACTTGAAGGGTACAGTTGATTATGGGCTCAAGTATGAGGAAAATCAAAAGTTTAACCTGGAGGGTTATGTTGATTTGGATTGGGTAGGCAGTTCCATTGATCGAAGAGCACTTCGGGGTGTTGCTTCAGTATGGGATCTGGTATGATCTCTTGGTTTAGCAGGAAGCAGTCCTGTGTGGAACTGAGTACATCTGAAGCAGAGTATGTCGTAGCTTGTTCGACTAGTTGTGAGGCAGTATGGATTAGGAAGCTACTATCTGATTTGTTTGATCTCCAGTTGAGTGTTACTTGTATATATTGCGACAACCAGAGTTGTGTGAAGTTGTCATAGAACCTGGTGTTCCATGACAGGTCGAAGCACATTGAGATCAAATATCACTATATTAGGTATATGGTGCAGAGAGGAGAATTGAAGCTCCTGTATGTTGCGATGGACAAGCAGATAGCCGATGTGTTGACCAAGCCGCTGGCCAGGGTGAAGATTGAGTACTTCAGATCGAGATTCCTTCCAAGGGGAAGTGATGAGTCCGGAGACACAAATGCACATGAGCCATTCTAGCATGGTTGAAGTGTGCCTTCCCATGGCTGAGATATAAGTGATGGAGCCATTCTAGGATGGTTGAAGTGTGTCTTCCCATGGCTGAGATATAAGGGCTGGAGCCATTCTAGCATGGTTGAAGTGTGTCTTCCCATGGTTGAGATATAAGGGTTGGGGCCATTTCGACATGGTTGAAGTGTGTCTTCCCATGGTCGTTGATGTAAGAGTTGTGCCATTCGAGCATGGTTGAAGTGTGTCTTCCCATGGCTTCGATATAAGTGTTGTGCCATTCGAGCATGGTTGAAGTGTGTCATCCCATGGCTGCGATATAAGTGTTGTGCCATTCCTAGCATTGTTGAAGTGTGTCTTCCCATGGCTATGGATATAAGTATGATGCCATTCTTGCATGGTTGAAGTGTTTCTTCCTATGGCGTAGATATAAGTGCCGAGCCTTTCACTGATGGTTGAAGTGTGTCTTCCCATGTCGGTGAATGTAAGTGCTGTGTGATGTGCATCTGGGTTGTGCTCTGTGGACTATGAGGTGATCTAAAGATGATGAGGTGACAGTATGGTACACATGTTTTGCAGAGGCATATAATTGGTCCTGAGATGCTCTTGCAGGTTTTGCAGAGGTAGTGTAATCAGTCTTGGGAGATCTTGCAGGTTTTGCAGAGGCAGTGTAATCAGTCTTGAGGTGTACTTACTTGATGGCTTGCTCGCAGAGATGATGAATACCTACATGGAGTCTAGGTCTACACCCAGCATGAAAAAGGGCTAGCTCTGTAGATGTGATACATCCATCATGAAAAGGGCTGGCTCTGTAGATGTGATACATCCATCATGAAAAAGGGTTGGCTCTGTAGATGATGAAGACCTGCAGGTGGCGAGCCTACATCCAACATGAAAAAGGGATGGCTTTGTAGAACTTCCTATGACGAGTAGATTGCAGATTGATTGAGATAGTAGCAGCAATTACGATGATTCGATGACGATGATCTAGTGATGATGATCCAGTGAAGAAGACTTGTGCTAGCAGATCTGTGTTGAGAAATACCTTCCTAGTTAAGAGGGAGTATTGATGTAATTGTAACTTCAGAATGTATTTCATACATGTATATTGTATTCCTATAGAGATGTTATTATTCCTCTATACGGAAGTGTCGTCATTTATATTGTAAGTGTCGTAACTTATACTTGATGGGCTATTAGACCACCTTGATGGGGTCGGCCATGTATAAGTCATGTGGGTTAAAGGGTTATTAGACCACCCTATTGGGTTTTGTCCCTGTATAATTCATGTGGGTTAAAGGGTTATTAGACCACCCTATTGGGGGTTGGCCCTGTCAGCATTATGTTAAGTGGTTAAGTTGAGGTCGACCTAATAAAGCTTATTAGGAAACTCAAGTCAAGTATAAATAGAGTGCGGGAGGCACTCTATTTTATCATTCACTTTCTCACTCATACACTCATTGGAGAGTGGCGCACTAGTGGAGGAGAAGCTGCTGCTAGGAGACTATCTCTTATGCTTGGGTTTTGTATCATTGCTCTATCTATCTCTGAGGAAGTTATTGGGTTTTTTCACCTTTATGGTTTTCCCCAAGGAAACTCTGTGTGTCTATTGTCTCTTGTGATTGCTTCTTGTGATTGATATGCTGTACATGTTATTCTCTCGGTTAAGATCCTAGATCATATTGAATCGATGCTTAAAAACTAACACCTCGTAGCTCCATGCGAATACGTCGTGAAACTATTTGAAAAGGGTCGTGTATGTGGTAATATCTTCAGGAGAAAATTTTAGGCCTATACTGATATGTTCCATGACTCTAGGTGTGATCGAGATGTCTATTGGGAATGTAGGCATAATGTTTTCCAAGTTTCCCTCTATTACCGTATCACAAGTGAGGATCAGAGATTGAGGTACATAAAGATATCTGGTGAAAAAATGGTTTGAATATGGTTCTCCACTGAATCTAGCGGTGGGAGGAAAAATGATCAATGGTGGAGGTCTTCCTATGGGGGTTCCTCTACACTCATTATCTCCATGATGGACTAGTCAAAATGAAAAGTCTGGAGTAGAGTATCGGGGATGGACAAAGTCCACCGTAAGGGTGGAGAACAAGATGTAGATGCCACTAAAGAGTGGTCATCTGGTGATGATTGGATAGCCTCATAGGTAGCTTCTGCAAGTGACAGAGGAATAACATCTCCAATAAAATCCAACATATCAGGATCGGGCATGAGTCATTGGTTAGTGGAGTTGGGTGACAATGGGATCATAGAGTAAATCATGTTTACCGTGGAAACATGGGAAGGGTGATATGATGTTGGAAAGACTCTCATAAGGGATGAATCTTTCAGGAGTCCTGCCCCCACACTCTCAAATAAATGCGAAGAGTGTCCTAACAGAGGGAAATTATCTACGGGATGCGTAGTGGTGTTTGGTGTACATAAATCCAGTTGGTCGACATTGACAATTATCCCTTGATGGGGGAATTGCACGATGTGTATTACGGATGATGAGATAAAAATCATGGAATAAAACCAATTACGACCAAGGAGTAATTTATAATCCAATGGGGTGGCAACCACTTCCATGTTAATGGAAACGGTCTTGCTGTAATGTCCCCAGCTTGACCCTATTGCATTAATATTGTAAATGATGTAAATATTGTTATTTAGTCATGGTGAGGAGCTCAAGGCCAAGGCCCCGCCATTGATTTAATGTTCTATGTATCGGCAATTAGAATAGATGCATAGAGTTCTTGTGCTAGCTGTGCACAATGTAAAAATCAGACATCATGTAAATATCCCATTTCAATAAAAACCCACAACCAGCTACGCAATGCAACAAAGAGATGGGGCATGATCTTTACAAGGAATAAGGGGGGGGAAATAACCCAAACCCTTGAACCATGGTGTTAAGCCATTTCATTGAGGAAAGCCATGAACTCTCAACTACCCATTTTGGGTTATGAACCAATTCATTTAATTCTCCCAAGAAATTGGTTAAGGCAGTTAATGCCTTGGAAATGAAGAAGTATGGGCAAGCCATTTTCGTGCATGGGAAAGCCATCAACCGGGAAATTCGTGTTTTTGCTTGTTGGGCAAGAAACCACCCACGAAATGGTGCCCAAAGCCATAGGGAATGGGCAGTCTTCATTCATTCACGCAGTAGGAGCTATCGGGGTCTTTCCCTTCACGTTTTTCAGCAAAATCCTGCATTTTTCCATGCCTGGGAGTTCGTTTTTGCATATACAGTAGCCTGGGAGAGAAGGGCCACGATTTGGGGACTGTATGGAGGTCGTTTTTGCCCCCGAATGTCCAAGGACGTTTTTTCTAAAAACGGATTGGCTTCCCAGGGTTGTTCCCCATCTTCCCATTTCGTTTTTGTGTGTTCCTACGTTTTTCTGAGTGAGTTGAAACCCCAATCTCAGGCATTCCACTGTGGAAAGCGTTTTCCTCATGCCCAGTAATTGTGGTTTTGTTGTTAAGTGTATCCCGTTTTGGATTTGAACCTGTGAGCAGGAGCCTCAAGAGTGGAAGAGGACAAATTTGGCTTGATGAGCCAATGAAGTATCCATAGCTCCATGATTGAGCCACTAACCTAGTAATCCACCTCTTCCCATCTCTTAGCAGCCTGAGAAACCCAACTGCTGGTTGGCTTGGCTGATTCTGGCATGTCTTTGGCTATGTGAGAGCCTGTTTTCCCTTTTTCCGTGTGGAGATCATGCCCAGCTCGGGGGTGGCAGTGATGCTGAGAGATTGAGGAGCACACTGGCCTACGGTTGGGTGGAACGTTGCAGAAGCGTAGCTGGTTGTTTGGGACTACTTCATTAAGATAAGTATTCTCTTGTGTTTGTAACTTTGCAATAGTTCCTTTGATGAATAGCCGGAATGGATTATGGATGTGCTAATGAATTTACTTCCGCTGTGTATTCAACGATTATGCATTTCCATATGCCCTTTATAATTCGGCAAAGGTCTTTATTTAATGACTGTCACAGGAATATTGAATGTATGTTAGATATCAGCATCATTCATTTAATCTCTGTTGTGTTCTATAGCATGCACATATACATGTCTCTGTATCAATGAGTTTGATTTTAATGAATATAGGGCTAACTGCCCGGATTGAGCGCAATGATCCTCTCTATCACGCTGGTATGATAGAGGGGACATTACATTATGGTATCAGAGCTGCGTTGCAGCATTGGGCCTCTATGGGCCAAACCTGATAGCAATTACAGGGGAAAATTTCAAAACTTTCTTAAGTCTGTTTTCTCTTTTTTTGAAAATGTCTGTTTTAAGTCTGTGTTTGAAAAGTTTTTGTTTTAAGCCGTTTCGGGAATTCGTTCCGAAATTTCGGAAAGGTTTCGCGAACCTTCCCGCAATTGCGGAAGGATTCCGCGAACCTTCCCGAAATTGCGGAAGGATTCCGCGAACCTTCCCGAAATCGCGGAAGAATTCAGCCAATGGCTCCGAAACAGCGGAGAAAAATTTTGTTTAAGTGAAAAAAAAAAAAAAAAAAAAAAAAAAAAAAAAAAAAAATTTTAAGTGTCGGTGTGAAAATGAATTTGCGGAAGGAATTCTCTTCCGAAATTTCGGAAGGATTCCGTGAATCGTTCCGCAACGCGGAAGAGTTCGGCGAGTCGTTCCGAAGTTGCGGAAGACTTCGGCGAATCGTTCCGCAACGCGGAAGAGTTCGGCGAGTCGTTCCGAAGTTGCGGAAGACTTCGGCGAATCGTTCCGCAACGCGGAAGAGTTCGGCGAGTCGTTCCGAAGTTGCGGAAGACTTCGGCGAATCGTTCCGCAACGCGGAAGAGTTCGGCGAGTCGTTCCGAAGTTTCGGAAGACTTCGGCGAATCGTTCCGCAACGCGGAAGAGTTCGGCGAGTCGTTCCGAAGTTGCGGAAGACTTCGGCGAATCGTTCCGCAACTGCGGAAGACTTCGCCGAATCGTTCCGCAATTGCGGAAGACTTCGGCGAATCGTTCCGCAGTTGCGGAAGCATTCCTCAAGTCGTCCCGAAAAAGATTTTCGCAATAACTGCCCGAAACCCCCGGAAGCATTCCGCGAACGGCTCCGAAGCTGCGGAAGCCTTCGCCGAATGGCTCCGCAATTGCGGAAGCGTTCGGCGAACTGCTCCGCAATTGCGGAAGCGTTCGGCGAACTGCTCCGCAATTGCGGAAGCCGTCGCCGAACCGCGCCGCGCGGAAACCGTTGCCGAACTGCCCCGCATTGCGGAAGGGTTCCGCCAAACGCCCCGCAGTTGCGGAGGGCTTCACCCAACCGGCCCGCAGTTGCGGAAGCTTTCAGGCTATCGCCCCGCCCATTGCGGCAGGATTCAATGAACCGCCCCGCGACAGGGGCATTATTTGTAAAGCCCCCTTGACCCCCTTTCTTTTTCCCCTCATGTGTCTTTGTTTGCGGTTTGACGAATTGTCAGTATGGCATTCTTCCCACGTGCATGAAAGAATCTTGTGAATTTTTGAGAATATAATGCAACTGTGTAAAATGTGCAGAATGGGAGTGAAAGTTGTCATTTTTGAAAGGATGCAGTTCCCGCACCTGATGTCAGAATGGTGCATGACCAGAGTTTGAAGGAGGTCTACATATATCATAGATATTTAGTGCAGAAGAGTGCCAGTGGCTGTTTTGACAAACAAATTTTGTTGTCAATGTGGGCAATTTCTACAAATGCAGGATATGGAACAGGAATTCCATGTTACGATGAGGGATCGAAAAGGGAAGAATTTCTTAAACCTCTGTTTGTTATCATACTTATAATTATGAAATTGTCATATGGCATAAAAATGTTAAAAAAGTAAAGGATTACATAGATGTATATGCACTAGATAGCATCTTAACAAATTGCATAGTGCATATAGAAACGCCTGTGCATAAATGGGATATTGCACATTGGTAGAACAAATGAAGTAGGCATATGCAATAAACCACTAATGTAGAATACTGTGGTTGATAATCACTATTGATGTCGGTATTGGTTGTAGGACCAAAGATAACAAAGAGCATGGCTAAATGTTCTGAGGATGTTGTTGCATGAAGCCAACAACCTTATGCAGAAAGAATGGCGCAACAAATCTGTGATCATAAAGTTGGAAAAAGGATTGAGCAACCTTGGTAAGAGGCCAACTGATCAGGTGACATCAGACGATGTTAATGGTACCCATGCAGGTAATGATTATTGGTGCCAAATTGCATGAATGTTGAAAGGGGATTTGGTAAGATCTCTTCAACTATGTTTGAGCTACGACCTACCAAGCTTGGTGAGGTGTGGGTAAGTGAAGGAAATGAACCTTACACCCTATGACTATTTAGAAATCTCAATGCATTCATATGAATTTATATCATGCCATGTGTATGTTGGTTATGTACTTAATAACCAAAGCAAGTGAGGACTAGTGGTCCTGATTATGATAATGCAAGTTATATGAGATAGTCATGTTTCGATCATCATATGCTTGAATGCATAGTACTCATGAAACAATGCAAGGTAGCATTGAGTAGATGTGCATTAAGAGATTTTATAAATCTTGTGATGCATTGTATGAATGCATAGGGATGATGCATATGTTATTGCAAAGTAAATAATGAATTGATGATAATTCTAGGATCATTTCATGGGCTGTTTTGAATGCAGAATAGTAAGGGCATGAAGAGCCCAATCATGATCGATGGGCCGCTAGAATGCTTTGTGGAAGTACAGAGTTGTATGAATGATATGACTGTGAAATTTTGATCTAAAGCGTATGAGGAGAAATCTCATGGTTGAGAGCTATAAGTTTTGTTAGTAAAGAGCAGTTGCAAATATCAGATTTGTAATGGTTTCGGATTTGAAATTTTGCTAATAATTGCTAATGACCGTTTGGCTTATATGAAAATGTGTCAGGAGGACATGCTGTAAGTAGATGCTCCCATATGGCAGCGGGCATAAGACCATAATGGGCAGAGTGGTGTCACTTACAGGAGCCAAACAATATGAGGATAGCCTCATGGATGAGAAAACTAATTTCTGTAGTAGACAGAATTGTAAATTCATATTGAATTAATTATTAATGCTATTGATTGGTTATGGAACAATCATATTTGAGGCTTAGCGCTAAATGTGCTGACTGTTTGGCTATTTGATAAAGTGTGCCAGGATGACACATTGCAGGAAGATCATGTGTGATGGCCTGCCGAAGCCAAACTAGATGGGAAGGATCCCATGCTTTGGAAATGGGTTTCGGGTGAAACGCCATTGTAAAGGTTGATAATGTCTCAGACAAACTGCATGTTGGTAAGGCATGTGAGTGAGACAGTAAATTATGCCAAGAAGGCATGTGTGGGTTATGGCTCGTGAAAAGATTGGGGTGGAAAACCGAAGGACTGTTGACTCAGAGAAGGGAGCCCCATTCTTCACAAATGCAGAAAATAAACATCTGTGAAACGAATGAGTATCCCGTAACCCTAACCAAGAATATATGTGTCTGGTTATTAGATTTAATATGCAGAGCATGTTTTATTATTTTACTATTGTTCCAGACTGCTTGAGTATGATTAGGGCCTACATGGTGCACATCAGAAAGGGGGGTGCACACCTTTTCTGGTGCTGGGTCATGGTAGGGTTTTCAATATTGACTACACCCTAAGGGAATGGACGCATTCCTGGTGTTTCAATACTTGATAGCGAATGATATGAAATATGATTACAATTTTGGGCAGTAATACTGATGAGCCTGCTTATCCTTCTTGTGCTAACAGCTTACACAAATGCAACTTGGTGTTGCACGTAAGGGGCAAAGTGAAGAAGGATGCTCAAAGAGGACTGTATGGGCAGTGGTAACCTTTCTACGCTCGCACTAAAGGACACTAGAAGGGATGGATAGGCCCGAGGAGCTGTGCTGCAGAAAAGGGGTATCATCCTTGTGAAGTGTGAGTGGGTATTGTGGGGCCATGCTAGCCTGCAGTCAAGTGAGTCACCTGTGGAGTTCCTGGAGGGAACCGCTGGTTGCACAAGGGAAGGAGCCATGTAATCATATTATGTTGTTCATATTGCCTGATAAACCCAGTCGGCGTACTGGCTTGGCATTGGTTATTTGGGAGTTGTGACGAATGGTTGTTGTATGCTTGATAAACCCAGTCGGCGTACTGGCTTAGCATACTGATTTTTGAAATGCTTGATAAACCCAGTCGGCGTACTGGCTTAGCATACTGATTTTTGAAATGCTTGATAAACCCAGTCGGCGTACTGGCTTAGCATACTGATTTTTGAAATGCTTGATAAACCCAGTCGGCGTACTGGCTTAGCATACTGATTTTTGAAATGCTTGATAAACCCAGTCGGCATACTGGCTTAGCATACTGATTTTTGAAATGCTTGATAAACCCAGTCGGCGCACTGGCTTAGCATACTGATTTTTGAAATGCTTGATAAACCCAGTCGGAGTACTGGCTTAGCATACTGATTGATGGGATGCCTGATAAACCCAGTCGGCGCACTGGCTTGGCATTGCCTATTCGGATAATGTTGTGGAGCAGCATGTGTGCTGGCCAAGCATCCACCCCACAGGTGATCCAAGGCTTGTAAAGCAGAGAAGGAAACCTGTGGAGTAGCGAGGAAACGCACAATACAGGAAACAAGGACCTTGGAAAGAGCTATAAATGCTTGGTAAAGCCAGAGAGTAACTGGTTGGAACTATAAAATTCTCGGTAAATTCAGAGGGTAGTTGGTGGGAATACTAACCACTTGATGTTGTGGAGCAGCCGGCGTGCTGGCCAAACATTCCCTTAAACAATTGATAAAACCAGTCAGCGTACTGGCCTGGCATTGCCTATTCAAATGGTTGTGAAGTAGCCTGCGTGCTGGCCCAACATTCATTGTTGTATCCACGGGAAATCCAATGCTTGGAAAGCAAAGAAGGATCTTGTGGGATAAAGTGAAGACATCCAACGCGGGTATTGTTGGAAGCAAGGACCCTGAAGCATCTTAAGAATGCAGGTGGACATGTAACCACCTTGAAGAGCTCAGTATGAGCAGTAATGGAAGATGGTGCTAGTGGAACTGTGTGGGTCCTAGCAGCCAAAGGTTCTGTAAGCGACAAGGGGAAGGGTTCCCTAGTTGAAATCCATATGCAGACCTTAGACACTAAGTGTCATAGCCAAAAAAGGGCAAGTTGAGCATTCACAAGAAGTGAAAGAGGACGGGGGCATGAAAACCACAGTGGTGGTGTGGGATTCCGGAACGGAACAAAACTAAGAGGAGAAACTCTTACGGCTCTCTCTCTTTCCTTTTTTTGATGCAATTATAGAATTAGAAAAATGCTGAATGCATGCATGACTGAAAGTAAAAGTGTGTTTATTTGATTAAAGTGAATTGTGAATGCTAAATAATGAATTTCCTGTGAATGGATGAACATGAAGAAATTCATGTGTATGTTATGCAAGCATGAAAAGTGTGGAAGTCTCATGAGTAAGGCATGGACTATCCATGTCAACTGGGGAAAAACCATTGACTGATTTTAATGTTTTGGGTTATGCTTGACCTAACGAGAATTGTAATGATGAATTTCACAGGTGAAATTGAATCAATTGGTTGCAGTCGGTACAGGCAGGTGTGCTAGTGAGCAAAGGGTGGTCAGTTGTCTCCATTGACCATGGCGGCAGACCAAGGGCTATTAGGATTGGCCGGAAATCTTCTTCAAGCAATTGCCAAGACCCAAGAAAATCTTGGAGAGATGCTCAAGATGCAAAAGCAGCAGAACAAGATGAACCACAAGGTCTTGCAGGACTCTATTCGTCTGCAGAAAAAGGTAAAAAGCATTATGAAAGCGATCAGCAAGGGAAAGAAAAGTGGATCAGTGAAGAAGCATTCATCCAATCGTCCGATTAAGAAACGCTCCAAGTGGGAAGACTCAAAGGAAATTGAGCAGATAAAGATGAAGCAACCCGTGAAGTGTTGGAATTGTGAGGGGGATCATTACCTCCGCAACTGCCCAACAAGAGAACCTCAAGAGGGTAGAAGCCATAAAGTTTTCGGACTTAGGGATGAGCTAGAAGATCCGAATCAGCAGGAGCAGCTCGTGAAGATCAAAGGACTTGGTCCTGAAAGTTCAATGTAAAGAACCGAATGCAGGGCAGATCTGCAAAGTTTTTGTGAATTTTGGACATATGTAAAGTGGGTATTTATTTTCCGAAGTGTTGGAACACCGAGGACGGTGTTATTCCAAGGGGAGGGGAATGTAATGTCCCCAGCTTGACCCTATTGCATTAATATTGTAAATGATGTAAATATTGTTATTTAGTCATGGTGAGGAGCTCAAGGCCAAGGCCCCGCCATTGATTTAATGTTCTATGTATCGGCAATTAGAATAGATGCATAGAGTTCTTGTGCTAGCTGTGCACAATGTAAAAATCAGACATCATGTAAATATCCCATTTCAATAAAAACCCACAACCAGCTACGCAATGCAACAAAGAGATGGGGCATGATCTTTACAAGGAATAAGGGGGGGGAAATAACCCAAACCCTTGAACCATGGTGTTAAGCCATTTCATTGAGGAAAGCCATGAACTCTCAACTACCCATTTTGGGTTATGAACCAATTCATTTAATTCTCCCAAGAAATTGGTTAAGGCAGTTAATGCCTTGGAAATGAAGAAGTATGGGCAAGCCATTTTCGTGCATGGGAAAGCCATCAACCGGGAAATTCGTGTTTTTGCTTGTTGGGCAAGAAACCACCCACGAAATGGTGCCCAAAGCCATAGGGAATGGGCAGTCTTCATTCATTCACGCAGTAGGAGCTATCGGGGTCTTTCCCTTCACGTTTTTCAGCAAAATCCTGCATTTTTCCATGCCTGGGAGTTCGTTTTTGCATATACAGTAGCCTGGGAGAGAAGGGCCACGATTTGGGGACTGTATGGAGGTCGTTTTTGCCCCCGAATGTCCAAGGACGTTTTTTCTAAAAACGGATTGGCTTCCCAGGGTTGTTCCCCATCTTCCCATTTCGTTTTTGTGTGTTCCTACGTTTTTCTGAGTGAGTTGAAACCCCAATCTCAGGCATTCCACTGTGGAAAGCGTTTTCCTCATGCCCAGTAATTGTGGTTTTGTTGTTAAGTGTATCCCGTTTTGGATTTGAACCTGTGAGCAGGAGCCTCAAGAGTGGAAGAGGACAAATTTGGCTTGATGAGCCAATGAAGTATCCATAGCTCCATGATTGAGCCACTAACCTAGTAATCCACCTCTTCCCATCTCTTAGCAGCCTGAGAAACCCAACTGCTGGTTGGCTTGGCTGATTCTGGCATGTCTTTGGCTATGTGAGAGCCTGTTTTCCCTTTTTCCGTGTGGAGATCATGCCCAGCTCGAGGGTGGCAGTGATGCTGAGAGATTGAGGAGCACACTGGCCTACGGTTGGGTGGAACGTTGCAGAAGCGTAGCTGGTTGTTTGGGACTACTTCATTAAGATAAGTATTCTCTTGTGTTTGTAACTTTGCAATAGTTCCTTTGATGAATAGCCGGAATGGATTATGGATGTGCTAATGAATTTACTTCCGCTGTGTATTCAACGATTATGCATTTCCATATGCCCTTTATAATTTGGCAAAGGTCTTTATTTAATGACTGTCACAGGAATATTGAATGTATGTTAGATATCAGCATCATTCATTTAATCTCTGTTGTGTTCTATAGCATGCACATATACATGTCTCTGTATCAATGAGTTTGATTTTAATGAATATAGGGCTAACTGCCCGGATTGAGCGCAATGATCCTCTCTATCACGCTGGTATGATAGAGGGGACATTACACTTGCCCCCCAGCTCTATTTCCAAGGCTTGTAACAATCCATGTGGTTGGAATCCACAATCGTTGAATTCCTTCAATTTGGTAGGGGAACGGTTCAACTCGGGGGAGCCAATGGCTCTCCAGCAAGATAACAACATAACCGAGGTAGAATATCCTTCGTCGAAGACAGTACGATGGATATGTTTCCCATCAACATTGGTGATGATTTGAAACGTCAACTGGTGGGAAATCCTTGGCTTGAAATAATCAAGTTTAAACATAATGGTATTCGAGGAATTTGGAACTACAACACCAATCGCAGCTAGGAGAGCCTTACTCTAACTAGGACAGTTTTGTAAGACTTCCAACATCGACAATGCACAAGGAGATTATGCTAATTCCTCTACAATGTTGTAGTTTTGAGCAGCTGAGCATTGGGATTAAAAAAAACTTTCCTAATTGTGCTCTTGGGTGGATGTAACACTGAACCAAGTGAAGGTTTCTCAATAATGAGAGGACCTTGAGGCGAGGGGATGTCTGATGTAGATGCGGAATATTTTTCAGTATTACTCCCATTAGATTCCTTATTGGGGACTGATTCATATGATCGTGGTCGAGTATTTAAGTTGACAGTTTCACTACGCATCATGAGAACATGAGCGGTGGTGGATGGTTCTCCTTGAGAAGGGGAGGGTTGTTGTGCAATCATCTGTTGTTGTTGGGTGGGGAAGGGATCAGTTAAAACTGTGGGTGTAGGGTTTCCCTTGAGAAAATTTTGCACTTCGTCCCGATGTGGGAACTCTTTGGTGAAGTGATCTCCACCGCATAGTAAAAAAGGATATTTCACCTTCTGTTTTTTTTTCCTCGGGGTTGTTCTTTTGTTCCTGCTGTTTAGAAGACTTCTTGGATTTACCTTTATTTTTCTTCTTACCAATGGATTTTTGAGGTGAAGAAGATTGTACTGAATTCACTTCTTCAGTGGTAGTAAGATTGGGTGCTCTATTGGTATGGTTCCCAACCTAAGATGGGGGTGGAGCCGAGCCATGGTTGTTCAGGGATCTGCCGGATTGGGTAGCAGGTTGGGAATGAACGGAACCAATAATGGCATCAGCATGAGGTGCCGTGGGTGGTTTTTCTAACCATAGGTAGGGTGGGGGGAATCCGGGACGATACCATACAACGTGCCAGATTGAGCATAAACGAGAGCTAGGTACTGGGCACGAGCAATAGCATGTTCTTTCATGACAACTCCTCCCATAGCTACGTCTTGAGCTATGATAGGAAAAAGTGAATTCATAAACCAGTTAGCAAAAAGTTGGTATGGAATAGGAGATTTAATGAGACATCGTCTCCTCTGCCATTCATGAATATGATCAGAGATATGGGTGGCAGTCGTTTGACGGAGAGAAGTCAACAGATATGTACCAATTTCACAGTGAATTGGTAACTGGAAATGACTAAAAAATGATATAGCGAGAGATTGAAAGTCGGGAAAGGAGCATGGTGGTAAGTCGATGTACCACTTTGCAGTGGTTCCGGTGAGAGTCTATTGAAATAAACTTAAACGGATTGAATTGTCCATTAAGGAATTGGAGGACCACCACAAATGATAAGTAATAACGTGGTTCTTAAGATCTTCGTCGAGTTTGCCGTCAAACTTTGGGATATCAGATGGTAACTTTACTAGAATGGGAGGCCAATTAATGCCATGATAGATGGGATCGTTGGTCAAACAAGACAGGTCTGGAAGATCCGATGTAGCAAAAAATGGTAGCTGCTGGTTTGGATGCAGATACTGGTAGTATTGGTAAGGCATTAGAGTCCCAGTAGGACCTTGTATGGATCGATCATAAGTTTTTACTGTAGGAAATTGGCCATATGGGGGTGGGCCTCCTGGGTTAGGAGGTGGACCTGAGGGAGGTCCTCCTCCATAATAGGGTGGTCCTCTTCCTGAAGGTGGTGGTCCTCCTCCGCCAAAATGAGGTGGACCTCCGCTGAATGGTGGGGGTCCTCCTCCTCTGGAATGAGGTGGGCCTCCATTGGAAGGAGGGGGTCCTCCTCCTCCAGAATGAGATGGGTCTCCACCAGAAGGAGGGGGCCCTCCTCCTCCAGAATGAGGTGGGCCTCCACCAGAAGGTGGGGGTACGCCTCCTTTAGAGTAAGGTGGTCCTCCACCAAAAGGTGGGGGTCCTCCTCCTCCAGAATGAGGTGGTCCTCCACCAAAGGGTGGTCATATTCCTCCTCTGAAATAAGATGGGGGTCCTCCTCCTCCATATGGATGTGGTGGTGGAGGTGGTGGGAAAAATGGGGGTGGTGGGGGTGGCCCTCTGACTGGAGGTCCAGTCGGTAGGACGTTATGGGTCCCCCATGGAGTGTTTTTGTTTCCAGGATAAGGTAATCTGGGGAACAGGTTCCCTGGATAGTTTTGTCCTGGCATAGGGTTAATATTACCTAGATACATGTGACTCCATGGTGCTAAGATCCAAATGGATTCCCCCCCATCATAATTTGTTCCCATAGTATGTCCCATGGTTGGTAGAGAACTGCCAACCGTACTATAGCATGAATGTCCTCCACTCACATGGTGGCCACTAACTAGGGGTTCCCCCCCAGTAGAGGGTTGTACATGTATAGGAATATTCCTAGTAACCATGTATTTACCACTAATCGAAGGTTGAATCGTGGTTAGTTGGTGACTATTAACCAAGTAATGAATCCCAGTCGTAAATAGATTAACGGGTAAGTTATATCCTCCCCTAGAATTTTGAGGTGGGGGGATGGGGGTAATGTCCCATTAGTGGGGTTAATAGTGCTTGAAGGTTGTTTTGCAATGGTTGGAGTCAAAGGGGGCATAGAACCAGTCGTCTGGCTATGAGGTGTAATCGTAGGGAACGAGAGTTGACCTGGTTCATAAGTGGTCGTGTCAGGTATAAATACTTCCGGTGAAGGGAAAGATAGAGAGTGTACAGGGGAATAATGAATCATGGGTGTTTCTGGGCCTCCTCTACGAGGGAAACTATGGCATCTAATTTTTTCTCCAGCTATACACAAAATGGTAATCTGCTCGTAGAGTGGTGAATGAAACTCGTTGTTGGTGATCCATCAACGAGGTGTCATAGGAAATGACCCAAAATCGGAAACATGACGACCTAGAGAATTATCCCAAAAGGATGTAGTAGGACCAAAGACTGTTGATACAGGGTCATCCTAGGGTTGGTTGAAAATCCAATCTGTAGCCCCGGGATTTCCTTCCATCGAATGATGGAATGATGTGTTAGATGAGGTATATGGTTCCATGGTCACTGATCTTGGAGGGTCAACGAATGGTGAACATACGGGAGGTGAATAATTCGTTCCCGACTCCATGGTAGAGTCTTCTTCACGTGACACCGAAAAAGTGGGTTGATCCATGTTTGTTCCTGAGTTCTCCTCCCGATTAAGGGGATATTTAGGTGGCAAGTGTAAGATCCTACAGGATCTTCTCAAAGGTTGATAAGCTAGAATGACTGAACCAAGATTTATCCTAAGGGTTTTCTACAAAAGAAAAGGAAAAAAATCACACTTTCACAATCTACACAAGCTAAGGCTGGAAGAAAAATTACGTGATGGACACGATTGAATGGTCTGGAACCTCATAGGATTGTCAAGGCTTCACAACTTGTGATATACCACAGGTTCCAACCGTTATACTCAGACCAATTTTTCAGAGCACTAACCAGGGAGGATTAGGGTCGTACCCCTGACTGTATAACCCGACTACCTAGAAGTACGTGTGTAATATCTCCCTGAGTGTTTTTCTTGGTGTATTTCTCTGACTAGATGACCAAATGGTTGAATCAGTTGGTTAAATGAATCCTAGAAGGGTCTCCCGATATACAGAAGGTACCTGGGAGCTCAAATCCATGGTGGTGTTGTCTAATGCACAACAGTACGATAGGAGCCTTCCGATATACTACCGAGTACATGTGTTGGCTTAAACTGACCAAGAGGTTTCCAATTAGACCCAGGTTCTTTGCAGTTCTCCCTTTGACCAACAAAACCCCTTCGCACTGGCCCTTTCGGCAACAACCTGCAAGCAGGTTGAGGTCTCACCCGAGGTGTATCTTATGGGGTATTGCGGAATCAGGTTTCCACAGTAAATGATGAGTTGTTTACCTGAAAAAGCTGCATAGCACAGGATAGAAGGAGTGCGCTGCGGGGCAAGATGATGCGGTGCGCAACAAGATCTATGCTGTGAGCAGTACTACGTCGTGGAGGCAACACTGCAGGCCTCACTGAGGGTTTCTTACTGCTGCGAATCTTCTACTGGAACTACGAATCAACCAAATTATCCTCTACTTGGAAAATCTCAGAAATGTTAAGGTACTGAAATGAACATCACTCATCCATTCATTCAGGAACTTACTGGCTATCTTTCTAGAATTCGTCAAGGACTTGGATTATTACAACATGAACTAAAATGATAAACATGATTAACTGTGTTGCGTTCCTTCACTGTGTTTAAGAAAGTAATTATACGTAAATGATTGATTCACGGCCTTAACATAGAATTGAAGTGTTCACCATTCATCTGCTTCCATGGAACCTAGCATATCATTCCCAAACTTCTCCTATTGGTAAATGCATACCAAGGTTCTCATATTATAGCATGCAAGGAAACATTCAAGCATTCATTCTACATAAAATACAGACAATCATTCATTCATAAACATCAACACATAACACAGGATTTAACGTGGTTCACTTCTCCGGATGGAAAGCTACGTCCACAAGAATGGTTGGTAATATATTTCTTTCAAAAGGGATGGGGAAACCGTTCTTAGTCTGCGCACTTAGCTGCAGACTCGTCCTTCTCTCGGCTTGGTCTCTGCACACACAGCTGCAGATCCTTTACAATATTCTCAGCTTAGAGAGATCTTACAATACAAAAAGGTTATCTCCTTAAGTTCTCAGCAACAACAACATACTAACAATAATCCAAAGAGAACAACCCACAAAGCTAGAACCAACCCCCATCCCACACAAAATGTCTTCTTAAATAGATCATGCCCGAAGGTCATGTCTGTACAATGTCGAAGACCTAAAAACCCAAAACCCTAAGGGTTTACAAAACTGCACCGGTTTTCCAAACCGGCCTGCTGGCTCCTGGTAGCATCTGCTTGATCATGGTGGATCTCCACATCCTCATTCTGTCTCTATCGGCCTTCCTGTCACCCGCGTGCCTGCAGGCCACTTTTGCCAAACCGTTTCTCTCTAACGGTTTTACCTTTTGATCGTGCCAAACGTCGCTTTCCTTAACAACCCACGCGTGGCTGCCTTCCTGTTTTTCCTACATTCGCCACTCGGAAATCCTGAAATATATTTCCAAAAATGGCTACTACTGGTCGAGCCAGTAGCTACACTTGATACTTGTCCAACACACCGCTTTGTTGGCTCCACGTGGCCTCCTAACTCCGCAGCACTGCTTCAGCGCAGTACTGGTCTCTGCATCACGACCAAAAATTTGATGCTGGGCGCAACTCCGCAGTCTGGTCAAAAGTCTGATGCTGCACGCCACTTTGCAGTATCCTCAATACTTAGCCAAAATTGTGTGTCTGAGCTGCGCTCAACTCAACTTTCCCTACTTGCCTCAAAAAGGTGCTTCCAAAACATCATCTCAACCTGGGCCTAACATGCCCCAAACACTTACATGTGCCTCGTCCCCGAGCCACTAATTGTTTCCGCTGTCTCACTCTACACCGAGACCGGTGGAACGAACTTGGCCGTGAACTTGTCATGTGTACCGCACAACTGCACCACTTCTTCTCTTGTATCCTCCTCAACTTGTTTAATCATCTTAAGCACTGTTGGAGTTATTTCTTGTCCAATTTGATCTTGTACCTGCTCCTGGTTATCGCGCAGTTCTACTAACTTATCTTCAATCTACTGCGATACCGCCATGGCATTCTCCAGGAGCTGCTGCGACTAATTATCCATATTAGTCTCTTTTTGTCGTAATTCCTGCACTTCTTTCTTTAAGCTGGATATCTCCTTGTATCTTGGCAGCCTTTCTCTAGGTGGCAGAGCTTTCACCTCTGCGTTCAACCTGTCCAGCGTGGTTTGTTTTTCTTGTACCGCGGTCTTGACCTACAACAACCCTTGATCCTCTTCAAGGGTCACGATTTCCTGTGAAACCTTATCCAGGAGAGATTGGCACTTAGCCATCTCACTTGTGATGCTTTTCGAGGCGATGCTCACTGCTTTCTCTTTGACTTGCTGTTCAGTTAATGGCGCCTGCTTATTCAGTTTATCCTTCAATGTGGCAATGTTGGCCTCATGATAAATCTCTTTATCCTGCATCTCTGACTACAAGGATCTCAGCTTATCTCCGATCCTCAGAACTGTGTCTGCAGGATCATCCTGGATGTCTATGTCTTTGATATCCTTCGCCACATTGGATATGGTGGTCTCCAAATTTTGTTGGCAGTCCTGTTCATTGCTAGCTGTATTTCTACCTTTTGCTGAATTTGTCTGTTTGCTGCGGTGAGTTCTTCCTGTAACTTCATCGCTTCAACTGTCCGTTCATGCATCTCCTCCATGATTTGCGTGTGGATAAAGTGCAATCCTAGTAGCGGGATTTTGGCTAAGTCAAGCTCTACCCCCTCGACTCCCTTTGTGTCCAAGGTCACTTGCTCTGCTATTGGAAACACAACAGCCAATGGGTCCACATAGACAATCCTAGTATTCGATGGCAGCGTTATTGCTAGTTGTTGGGTTCCTTGCTGCGAGGTTCCTACTGACCTCCTTTCAGCCCCTACTTCCTTCGGCACAATAAGAATTTTCTAGACATCGTCCATTTTTTTATTAATCCTTGCATTGAGAGCCTTGTCTGGTGCAAGTCATCATGGATGACCTTGTCCTTCTTTTCTTTAGTCACCATAAGCTCCTTCATCTGCTCTAAGACTTTTTCAGCTATCATCTCATAGTCATAATCATTAAGGACTGCCTATGATTGGATCTTTGTAGCCTTCACCTTTTTCCTCGACTTTGGATTCTCCGAAGTCTCAGCTTCTTTTCTCTTCCCTGTTTCTTCAATAATTGGGCATGAGAGCGGGATCGGCTCATCCTCTGCTGAATCTGTCTCCACGTCCATAACCTCTACGCGGAACTTTGCTGGCCAATCTTTCATGAGGTCCTCAATATCTTGCTCATACATGATGTACTTTCCTGGAAACCACTCCGGTTTCCTCATTTGTGCTTTCAGCGATATGAATATACATTTCATATCCGCCTCAAAGTTGATGATGCAGATATACTTCATCGTGACCTTCTTTGTAATGCGGGGTGTCTTCGTGATTGCATCGCATAGCTGAATATAGTACTGGTAAAAGACTTCTGCTGTCACATGCTGGCGCTCTGCATTTGTGTTCGCCTAGAGGTTGATGAACTTAAACCCTCTAGGATCCTTGGTATCCATAACGACGCCCTCATAATCTTGCGGCTCCTTCCATCCGCACAAAGCAATGAGGACGATGAGGCAGGTGAAATGGAACTGGATGCCATTCACCTGGGTTTCGTTGAGTTCTTCAAGGAACTCATTCAACAGAAACTGACACCAATTGAAGCTGTGGCCTTCGACTGCTGCAACACCAAGGAGTATTGCACCCGCAGGCACCTCCAAAGGTCTAGTTGTTTTAAGCATCTTACCTGCGAACCACTGCATTACGAATCTTGTTGCTCGGTCCTCTATGTCTTCTGTTGGGAATCCTCTTTTTTCCTTCACCACCGAGTGGGTTTTCTTCATCTTCTCAACAGCCTCTTTTTCTTTGCTCTTCCCCTGGAAGAATTGCTTTGGATCCTTACCGCACTTGCTTAGCCCGATGATGCGGTGGATCAAATCAATGTTAATGTCAATGTTTCTGTCTAGCCATAGATAACCTTGATGGATTTGCACCATGAGTGTGCGAACCACGATATTCAGTTCTGGAGAGCGGTCAAAATGTGGCAATCTCAGAAAGTTCAGTAGCCCTAACTGAACGACAGGTGCTAACCAACTGTCAGCTACCAAGTTCTGAATTCCCTTGGCGTCCTTTTCCCAGCACATATACTGGTCTGATTGAAAATCTGGGTATTTGGGAACATCTGGCTCATCTTTCTTCATTCCCAAGAGGTCATAATCCTCCCATTTACAATCTGCTATCTTTCCCAACAGATTCTTACCAACGTTTACATGCTTTGACATAGGCGACAGCGGGATGTCGTATCTCGCATTCTTGAGCAATTTAAACACAGGGGCATTCAGTTCCCACGGGGAGATTGATCCGGATTTTATGAGCAGAATGAAATGAATACATATTATTATCAGATGCTTAACACAAAATAACAGAGATACAGTAAAACTGGTTTTCTATTCAATAAGGAAATAAGCTAGAACTGTAAAATGCAGCGGAAAACAAGCTTGCTGGAATGGTGGCGGCTTATCTCTGAGAAGAGATGTGACGGCTGTGCTCATTTCGCAAGAAGATGGTTACAATGAGGCTCTCAAGGCCTTTTACAATAAACAGGAATGTCAAAAACCCTAGACATCCAAAAACCTAACCCTAGGAGATGAAGCGCCAAAAGTCATGTGGGCCCCGTTTGGGTAAGTTAGTACATCAACTTCCCGGGGTCGTAACTTTTGCATACGATCTCTGTTTGGGGCGCTCGGTAGCCCATTGGAAAGGTCTATCCGAGATTTACAACTTTCGACTGGTGCCAAATGTATGCTGGATGAAACCATTTGGCCCCCAAAATCACCAAAAAAGGTCGTTTAGGGCCTCAAAATGGCCTCGGAAGTTCAGGACCCGAAAAACTGCTAAAAATAGTACAATACCAAAATTGCCATAAAACTATTTTGAGCCAGTTGGAAAGGTGGGCAGCCACCAATATCCACCTGGATCAATCCTCCCTCCTTAGGAAGCAATGGTCTCCATTGCATTGAGTTCCCCCATCAGATGAGGAAATTTCTGTTGAATTTGGCCTCGGGTGAGCCACTTGCCTTGGTGAAGGAGCTTCCCTACTTTGACAACTCGATAAAGCTGGATCCTTTGATGTTGAGTGCCCTTGATCTGTGTGTCTGCAATATGATCACTGGATGCTTGTTGTAGGAAGTCAGGGTTGAGCTCTGTTGGTGTCAACTTCTCTGCTATCTCTGAGGTGTCTAATAGTGGTGGGAAATATGGCCGAAGGAGAGCCACGTTGAAGACTGGATGCAGACCACGGAAGGGGGGAATGTTGAGCTAAAAAGCATTGTCACCCATCGCCTTGGTGATGGTGTACGGCCCATAACGGAGTGGGCGAAGCTTTCGATGGGGCCCTGTAAGGCGTTCTTTCTGCAAATGCAACGAAACTTTGTCGCCCACCTGAAACTTATGTGGCACCCGATGTTGATCATGGCGCTGCTTGTACTTGGCATTAGACTTCTGTAGAATATCCTAAACCTGTTGGCGGATATGCTGGATCCGTTCAATGAACTGGGCGGCTTTTTCAGCTTCTGGGGATGAGTCTGCCGAGGTGGTCGCAAGGGGAAGTGCAACATCCATGGGGTCCAATGGTTGGAATCCCAACCCCACCTGAAAGGGGCTGTGGCTAGTTGAGCTATGCAGGGATCAGTTGTAGCTATGTTGGACATAGGGGAGACTCTCATCCCATGTGCGGGGGTGTGTTGAATTGTACATGCGCAGGATATGTATGACCATCCGGTTGATGACCTCTGTTTGTCCATCGGTCTGGGGGTGGAAGGCAGTGGATTTGGTGAGCTTGGTATCCAACAATGACCAGAGGCTTGACCAGAATGAGCTGAGGAACCGATTGTCACAGTCTGAAATAATGGTCTGTGGGATCCCAAAATGTACCCATACTCATTCAAAGAAGAGCTTGGCAGTGGCTTCTGCTGTGATGTTCTTCTTGCAAGCGGCTAGAATTGCCATCTTGCAAAAGTGATCAACAAACACAAAAACACAGTCGTTTCCCCTCTTGGTGGACGGGAGGCCCAACATGTAGTCCATTGAGATGGATTCCCATGGCTTGTCAGGAGTAGGAAGAGGGGTGTATAGGCCCTGTTTCTTAGTGGTCGATTTGGCAATAGCGCAAGCGGTGCAAGACCTGATATACTTGCCGACATCCTGTCGAAGTTTCGGCCAGTAGAAATGTTTCTGAACACTGCCACTGTCTTTTCGACGCCAAAGTGTCTTGCCACCTGACTGTACTGAGCTTCCCAAATCAGCTTCGCGTGCTCGCTTGATGGAATGCAGAGATGGCCTAGACGACACAACAACCCATCCTGAAGATGGAAATTAGCAACCACTGAGTTGGTGCCCAACATTTGATAGGTGGCGGAGAAGTCAGGGTCTGTCTCGTAGAGGTGGGGCCATCCGGAGGTCTCATGGCCGCAAGAGTCTAGCACCATGGTAAGTGCCGCGATTGGAGGTCGACTGAGGTAGTCAGCAACTTGGTTGGTACTCCCTGTTTTATAGTTGATGTTGAGGTGGAACTGTTGTAAATATGTGGACCACTTCTGATGGCGATCATTCTGCAACTTTCCTTGGGTCTGCATGAACTGTAGTGGCTTGTGATCAGTGTGGATGACTGTCTCCTTCCCAAGAATGTAATGTCTCCACTGGCGGCAGGCTTGTACAATGGAGTACATTTCTTTGTCATAGGTAGGGTACTTGCGGACAACATCTGATAGTGTCTCACTATGATATGCCACGGGGTGGCCGTGTTGAGTGAGAACGGTGCCCACAGCATAATCTGAAGCATCTGTCTCGATCTCAAAGGGATGTTGTAGGTTCGGTAATGAGAGTACCGACGATGAGCACAAATGATTCTTCAAGTCATCGAAGGCTTGTTGTTGGGAAAGGCCCCACACAAATTTTTCCTTACCACCACCCCTGGTCACTTGGCTAAGGGCCCATGCGATATGAGAGAATCCCAGCACGAACTGACGATAGAAATTGGAGAGGCCCAAGAAGCTCCGAAGTTCAGTGAGTGTGGTTGGGGCTGGCCAGTCACGGATGACCTGGATCTTGGCTGGATCCACATGGACATCATGTCGATTAACGATGTAGCCTAAGTAATGGACCCTGTCCATGCCAAAGGAGCATTTTTCCAAGTTTGCATATAGTTTGTGCTACCACAGGGTGTGCAGAACCTGTTGAATATGCTGCAAGTGTTCCTCCCAAGTCTTGCTGTAGATGAGGATGTCATCCAGATACACCACTACAAAATTGTTGGTGAAAGGTCGTAGGATATCGTCCATCATCCTCATAAAAGTTGCTGGAGCATTTGTCAAACCAAAAGGCATGACCAACCATTCAAAAAGACCTTCTTTTGACTTGAAGGCAGTCTTCCATATATCTGTCTGTTCTATTGGGACTTGGTGGTAGCCAGACTTCAGATCAATATTACTAAAGTATTTGTCCCCCGTGAGCTGATCAAGGAGGTCGTCGATTCGGGGAATCGGGTACCGGTTACGAACGGTGATTTTATTCAGGGCCCGATAATCAATGCAGAGTCGCCAGGTCCCATCTCTCTTCTGCACCAGCACGATTGGGCTCCCACAAGGTGATGAACTGGGATGGATGTGCCCCTTGTGGAGCAATTCTTGGATCTGCCTCTTGATATCCTCATTTTCCAACAGAGAGCGGCGATAGACTGGCCCATTGGGTAGCAGTGCGCCTGGAGTTAGATAGATGGGATGCTTGACCTGGCAGTGCAGAGGTACCCCAGTCGGAGAGGAGAAGATATCTGAGTATCCTTCCACCACCTTATCCACTTGCTTATGTTGTGTGGATAGATCGGTCGTGGAGGCCCGAGATGTGGCTGCAATCTTTCTTTCACTCTAAGAGCGAATCACGAAGAAGACAAATTTCCCAGTCTGAGAGATGACCTTCCTGCATTGCTTGGCAGAGATCAAGGAAATAACACTAGGAGGGACTGCCTCAGGTATCCTGTACAATTTCCTATTCAAAGAAATAATAACACTACAAGGCCTAGACTCATATATAGCATGACGTTTCCATAAATAAGGTTGGCCCAAAAGAACATCTGAAACTTCGAGAGGAGCAACATCACACAATACCTCGTCCTTGAAGGGCTTGATGTCATATGGCAGTCGGCACTGTTGGCTGACGTAGAGATCGCTTCCTTTATGGAGCCATCCAATGGTGTAGGGTTGTGGGTGTGGCGTTGTCGGCAGGGCCAGGCGCTTGATGACCTCTGCTGAGATGAGATTCTTCTGGCTACCGCTATTGACGATGAAGTGCAGTGGGGTGCCTTTTACCCACATTTGTGAATGGAAGAGGCGTTCTCCTTCTTCTGGCTCGTCTGGTTCATCGGGATGGAGCTTGGTGGTAGTAATGGTGGCACTGGGTTCCGCATCAATGATCCATGTTCCCCTTTCTGGTTTGGACTTAGAGTCAGAACCTGCATCTGATTTAGATGCTTTCACTTCGGCCACCAGCGACTACTTTGAGCGGCAATCAGCAGTGTTATGCCAAGGGCTCTTATGGAAGTCGCATCACTTCCCGGTATCTTTCTTTGTTTTTCCTGTGTCCTTCTTTGCTTGCGGCTTGGACTGGTTGTCCTAATACTGTCCATCTTTGATCTGTCCTTTATTCTGTGGGTTGGGGCCGCCCTTTCCTGTCTTTTGCTGTGAAGGGTTCCCAGGCCCAAATTGCCGCGTCTTTTGTTTGAGCTTCTGCTCGATTTTGATGGCATATCGGTAGGTCACACCCAAGGAAGAGATGTCCAGAAATTCCATTTCAGTTTGGATGTATCTATGCAAACCACCGCGATACTTGAGCACTAGATGTCGCTCTAAATCTTTGATACCCAGCTTGGTGCGCAAGGTATGGAAGATATTTGTGAACTCTGGCACTGCTTGGTCTCTTTCTTGTCGCAGTGTGGTCCATTTGGTATACAAGTCGTCATAACTTCCAACAGGGTAGTATTGTTCCTTAATAGCATCCCTGAAGGATTCCCAGGTGGCCGTGACTGAAAATAATGAGGCTTCTTCTGTGTCCTTTTGCTTGCAGAATGTTTCCCACCAATCTTTGACATGGGGAACGGCTTTGAGGAGCGCCAAAGTAATATTTTCTTTATTCGAAAATTTATGGACAGAAAAATACCCTTCTAGTAGATTCAACCACTTATCTACAGCATCTGCGTCTATATGTCCTTCAAATATAGGAATATCGAAGTTGATTTGTACCTTGAAGGGGGTGGCGCCTCCGCTCGAGGAAGACGCGTCGCTTGTTGGTAGTCGCCGAAGGATTTGCGCGATCCATCATCTCGTTCCTCTGCTGCGTGAGGGCTTCCTCAAGCAACATTTTGATAGGATCTCCTGTCCCATCATCTTTCTTTTCTCCTACCAAGAGAGGTCGCTTGGGCGTGCGAGAGCTTTTGTCCTCAAGAGAAACAAGCTCGAGACCCAATTCTTTGTACCCTGACCTCGTTGGGGACATGCATTAAGACGACAAGGAGCAGACCGCTCTGATACCACTGATCCGGATTTTATGAGCAGAACAAAATGAATACAGATTATTATCAGATGCTTAACACAAGATAACAGAGATACAGTAAAACTGGTTTTCTATTCAATAAGGAAATAAGCTAGAACTGTAAAATGCAGCGGAAAACAAGCTTGCTGGAATGGTGGTGGCTTATCTCTGAGAAGAGATGTGACGGCTGCGCTCATTTCACAAGAAGATGATTACAATGAGGCTCTCAAGGCCTTTTACAATAAACAGGAATGTCAAAAACCCTAGACATCCAAAAACCTAACCCTAGGAGATGAAGCGCCAAAAGTCATGTGGGCCCCGTTTGGGTAAGTTAGTGCATCAACTTCCTGGGGTCGTAACTTTTGCATACGATATCCGTTTGGGGTGCTCGGTAGCCCATTGGAAAGGTCTATCCGATATTTACAACTTTCGACTAGAACTAAATGTATGTCGGAGGGAACCATTTAACCCCCCAAATCGCCAAAAAAAGTTCGTTTAGGGCCTCAAAATGGCCTCGGAAGTTCAGGACTCGAAAAACTGCTAAAAATAGTACAATACCAAAATTGCCATAAAACTGTTTTGAGCTAGTTGGAAAGGTGGGTGGCCACCAATATCCACCTGGATTAGAGATATATTCAGGTGTCATCTTCAAAGGTTCTGTCTGAAAGGCTGGTGCTTTCTGTGCCGAGGATCCCAACTTTATGATGTTGGATCGAGGTGTAGTTACAACTTTTCCCTTATCTTTTGTTTTTTCCTGCATTGTGGGATTAATTCTTGGTGATCCGTGGGATCCTTCTCCTTGTTCTACGGTGACCTTCTTAACTGGGGTTTTTTTTAACTGCTGAATCCCTCCTTGTTGAAAGATCCTCAGTGTTTCTTCAAGGGTCAGTTCTTCTTCTCTAAAGGAAGGTTCGGACATTCACAATTGAGGTAGCGGCTAAGGCAGACAGAATGCAGATGGCTATTAGCTTAGAGAGGTTAATCGCAAGAAAATTCTAACTTCTTGGTAATGCCCGCGAATCTCCCAACGGTGTTATTTATAGGCGCAGCAGACCCTCTCCCACGCCCTTCAACGGCTAGATAAGCATTTAATGTGGTGTCCGTTAGCGAATTTGAGTGGATCCTTTGCTCTTTTCTGTCGTCAGCATGCTCAGAACGGCTATCTTTGCTTTAAATGCTGAAGTGGTTGCTGCAACGATCGTCTAACAGCTATTTTCTGAAAAGCCATGCAACGGTTATTTTTCACTGGGTGTTGCGCCGTACTGCGTGGCAAGCCATCTGCAACCCTGCGTGGATACTTCGCAGTGCCGAATATTTCCAACTGCGCAGCTACTTCGCAATGCCAAAAATTTCCAACTGCGCGGCTTCCACTCTCTCTCTCTCTCTCTCTCTCTCTGTATATATATATATATATTTTCTTCAGTGCAGCTTCAACAATGCTGCGCGGTGCATAGATCATTCTTCTTATCATACCTTCTTCCTTTTATCATACATGTACAGAATTCTTTACGTTTCTAGTGTCCACTTTCAACTGTACTTGACACTTAGAACTTCCTTCCTTGGTTCATTATTCAGGGTTCTGCGAAGCAATGCTATCATGGTATAGCTTTAGCCTACTTCCGTTTATCAAAGTTGGCAAAGTATCACCCGATAAATTGGCTAACTGGACTGCACCAGTGTTAGTAACATATATCACAGTATATGGGACAAGCCAATGCATCTTAAATTTACCAGGGAATTTCATGAATTTGCTATCATACAGGAGGACTAGATCACCTACCTGAAAACACTTGTTCTTTATATGGCGATCATGCCATGCTTTCTCGCGGTCCTTTTGAGCTTGCTGGTGGAAGCCCGTGATGAAGTGATCTTCCTCCAAGCCCAGTAAGTGTAGTAATCTTTCTTCTAGAGCTTCGCAGTCTACCATCCCTGTAAATGCAATGATTCTCAAACTAGGGACAATATATTCCATAGGCATTATAGCATCCTGCCCATAAACCAACTGAAAGGGTGTCTGTCTTGTCAATTTCTTACATGTGGTCTTGTACGCCCATAGCACAGATGAGACGCGCAGGTCCTGTTATACCTCAATATTACACATTACATATTAGTGTCGCATCCTTGCATTACCGACCTAAACGACAGTTTCCCTTAAAGATCATCTGAACATCCAGAGTGAAAACCATTGACTGAATACTGAAAGCAAAACCTTTTTCTGCCATCTTCCAGCCCAACTTAGCCCTGTTTGTGAGCACTGCCGCTCCTTGCACATCTACAAGGGCGCGGTAGTTAGCACTACCGCGCGTTGCTCCTTCTCTGGGGCGCGGTACTACCGCGTTATGCTCAGTTATAGGGGCGCGGTAGTCTGAAATTAGCCTTTTTGCCTTGGATTTTGGGATTTCGACCTTCGAGGAGATTTTGTTGGGATTACCACCTTTGGTTCGATCCTAACTCCTTCTTTGTTTAGCTGGCCTGATCCACTAAACCCTCCATAGATCCACACTTCTCTCTTGTTGGTTAGCCTTCCCATGTGCTATAAGAGAGAAGCTTTCCATGAGCCAAGGGGAGGACTTTTGGGGCATCAAACCTATGATCTTGCAGCCTTGTGGATATAGCTAGAGGAAGCACTTGGAGCTGGAAGTTGGCTTGGACATCAAGCAACTATTGTACATGACTTCAAGTTGGTAATGGAATAACTTGTCTTGTTTTCCCAAATCATTTGTGTTAATTTTGTTTTAATGATATGATTTGTATCTTTCATAGATTTAGATTCTAACTTATGTTTCAGGTTGCTAGAGAATAGTGCATTCTTGTGTCTTGGTTCCATTTTGACAGGTTCATTCGTGAGGGCTTGGAGATTGGAGCAACTACAAAGACAAGCGTTTGGATAGAAGGTCAGTTAAACTCCTTCTACTCTTTCTAGCATTTTAATCTTGAGATGTTTGTTAGATCTAGGGATTCAAGGTAGCATTTGTTTCCTTTTTGTCTTAGTATAGAGTCAGTACATCCTGCTGTCAAGCTCATTAAAAAATGAAACCATTTTTCCAAGCATAGTTTACTTTTGGTTTTAAGCTTGTGTAAAAATGAAACCAACCAATCCCAAGCATAGTTTACTTTTGGTTTTAAGCTTGTGTAAAAATGAAACCAACCATCATTTCAAGCATAGTTTACTCTTGGTTTTAAGCTTGTGTAAAAATGAAACCAACCATCACTAATGAGCATGGTTCCCTTTCTATGTCAAGCTCGTTAAAAAATGAAATAGATTCCGACGAGCATAGTTTATTCTTTGTTTCAAGCTCGTTAAAAAATGAAACCGACCCTCAAGCACAGTTTACCGTTGGTTTTGAGCTTGTGTAAAAACAAAACCAATCCCAAGCATAGTTTATGTTCGGTTTCAAGCTTGCGTAAAAATGAAACTACCCTCAAGCATAGTTTACTTTTGGTTTTAAGCTTGTGTAAAAATGAAACCAACCAGTATTTTGAGCATAGTTCCCTTTCTATGTCAAGCTCGTTAAAAAATGAAATAGGTTCCTACGAGCATAGTTTATTCTTTGTTTCAAGCTCGTTAAAAAATGAAACCGACCCTCAAGCACAGTTTACCGTTGGTTTTGAGCTTGTGTAAAAACAAAACCAATCCCAAGCATAGTTTACGTTCGGTTTCAAGCTTGCGTAAAAATGAAACTACCCTCAAGCATAGTTTACTTTTGGTTTTAAGCTTGTGTAAAAACGAAACCAATCCCAAGCATAGTTTACGTTCAGTTTCAAGCTTGTGTAAAAATGAAACTACCTTCGAGCATAATTTCTTTCTGTTTTAAGCTCATTAAAAAATAAAAAGGACCCTTTCAAGCATTGTTATTATCTATTTTTCAAGCTTGTGTAAAAATGAAATAGATCTCCTTTCCATTTGTTCGAGTCTCTCGCTAGAGTTAGGATTTGAACCTTCTTTTCATCTGCCTGGGTCACTTGGTCCTGGTTCTCCCTACCCCCCCTGGTGAACACATTTGGATTAGTAGCCAGGATTTTTGGGTAAGGAAGAAGAGTAGTCAGACGAAACGAAGCTTGGGGAGCATGTTTATCCTTTAGCAATCATGCTGGGGGCATTTACCAACCTCTGATCATCATGTTGGGAGGGAACCCATCAATGGACCTTAATCGTGAGCAGAGTTTACCTTTGGCTTCAAGCTCATTAAAAAATGAAACCAGTATTTTGAGCAAAGTTCTACTCCTGTGTCAAGCTCGTTAAAAAATGAAACATATCCTTTCCCTTTGAGTCGAGTCTCCTCGTAGACTTAGTAAATGAACCTTCTTTTCACTTGCCTATACCTTAGGCGAATGAAATGAAGCTTAGGGGCATGTCTTCAACCTATGGAAGTTACGTTGAAGTCAACTCGATCACCTCTCCACACCACGTTGGAGCTAAGTCACTTACTTCTAGCAATCATGCTGCGGGGCATGTACCAACCTTTGGATTTCATGACGGGAAGAAGTTCACCATTGGGAACATTTTCGAGCATACTTTCCTTTTTAGGCTTCGAGCTCATTAAACCATGAAAATTATTTTGAGCATAGTTCATTTTCTGTTACAAGCTCATTAAAAAATGAAGCAGACATCATGAGCATTCTTCCAACCTATCTTCGAGCTCGTTAAAAACAGTAAGATGGTGTTTGAGCTTACTTTTCACTTTTTTCGTGCTCTGGTTAAAACATGAAAAGTGGTTTGAGCTTACTTTTTCCTTTTTCGTGCTCTGGATCCAAACATGAAAAAGATTCCGAGTGCTTTTGATACCATTATCGTGCTCGTTAAATAATTGGAGTAAAAAGGTGTGTCTAATGAGCATAGGTTTATCACTTTATCCGGCCTCGCTAGACTATTTACGGAAAAGGAACTGTGCCGAGTTTACTTCCCCTTTGTCGTACTCGATCATCAACCATGACAAAGTTATACATGGAGTCCATAGTTAAGCTCTTTTCAGACTCCCTAAAATTGAAAAGATTGCCAAGCGAAATTGATTCATTCACGCTTGTAAAAGGATTTGAATGATCGTCTCCCTAGTGATAGTTTACCCCTTTTTCGGACTAGGGGGAACTACTTACGAAAAAGGAATACTCCAGCCCAATCATGACTGGAAGAGTCCTCTCCCGCGTTGTTTTACCCTTTTTCGGGCGATGAGGCTAACTTTACGAAAAAGGACCGTTGGAGTCTTCTTTAGTTCTTTTCAGACTCTCTAAACATGAAATGACAACCGAGTTTTCCTTCCTTGGACTCGTTAAAATTCAACATCGAAGGGCCCACTTTGGGACGAACCCCTCCTTTCTCAGGTTCGAAAAACATGTGAGATTGGACTCATCTATGAGATGAGCTATATCGAGCATCTGTTATCCTCCTCAAGCTCGTTAAAAAACAAAGAGGTACTCGTCCATCATGTCGGGGGAAAATAGGAAAATGAGTCAAGTTTACCTTGTTGGCAGCTTGTAAGTCATCACCTTTGAACATGGCATGCATCCTCACCTTGTCTATTTTGGGTAGTCAGTCTTGCTGATAGTGTCATCATTATGATCATGTGTCCTCATTATTGCTATGAGTTCACACTTTCTGTGGTTCTGTCTGTTCAAGTAATCCCTGCTGCCAAGCTCTGTTTCATGCCGTTATATGTTCAAAGGGTTATTACCTTGAGTCCACCTCCACTTCATGTCAAACCTTCCCTTTGTGTCAGTACATATTCTATTGTTTCATCGGTCCATACTATCTCTCGTTCTAATTTCGTGTCGATGATGTGGGAATCATTATGGCCCACCTTCGACGAGTCTATTCCTGTCGACACCAAATCACTATCCAGGAATTAGGCTTAGGATTCAACCACTAGTACCTTGGTACCTGCATGCCTCAATGGCAGGTTTCCTCGTATTCAACAGTAGGTTTTCATCAATGACCTCTGATTGAATGATCTCTCGGATGCTCGACATCAACTCCTTTATTCGCATTTCGTTGGGATGTACTATAGATACCTTGGGGATCATCGTCATCATTGGTGATTTCCCTCGCATTTGTTAACGGTTCACATCATTGACCGGTAATCAAATGGTTTCTACCATGCTCGACTTCAACACCTTGTAATCACATGGCTAGATTCGTATCGTTTGCGATCGAGTAGAAGACCCTGGATACCCTTTTGTATTTTGATTACGTCCAGGTTGCAATGGAGATTTCCTCTGTATTGTCACACAGATCCACTTTTGTATTGGTCGTGGCTGTGTCATTACTGTCTCATGGATCTACACTTGTTCACAGTAGCCATGATTTGTCTACAGTCTATATCATCTCAGTACTCATGGATCTGCAATGTATTGGTCGGCAGCCATGCTTTGAGTCATTTGTTTCCGAGCATGGGAATGCCCGCCTCGGTGGTATATCTGACATTTTGTTTCTGTTTCAGCTCCTTGTTGCTTCCCTCGATGCTATCTCCGAACCATATTTATAAAGTCTTTCGGCCATCAGTCTCTTCTGACCTCACACTTTAGGGGGCATCTGTTATACCTCAATATTACACATTACATATTAGTGTCGCATCCTTGCATTACCGACCTAAACGACAGTTTCCCTTAAAGATCATCTGAACATCCAGAGTGAAAACCATTGACTGAATACTGAAAGCAAAACCTTTTTCTTCCATCTTCCATCCCAACTTAGCCCTGTTTGTGAGCACTGCCGCTCCTTGCACATCTACAAGGGCGCGGTAGTTAGCACTACCGCGCGTTGCTCCTTCTCTGGGGCGCGGTACTACCGCGTTATGCTCAGTTATAGGGGCGCGGTAGTCTGAAATTAGCCTTTTTGCCTTGGATTTTGGGATTTCGACCTTCGAGGAGATTTTGTTGGGATTACCACCTTTGGTTCGATCCTAACTCCTTCTTTGTTTAGCTGGCCTGATCCACTAAACCCTCCATAGATCCACACTTCTCTCTTGTTGGTTAGCCTTCCCATGTGCTATAAGAGAGAAGCTTTCCATGAGCCAAGGGGAGGACTTTTGGGGCATCAAACCTATGATCTTGCAGCCTTGTGGATATAGCTAGAGGAAGCACTTGGAGCTGGAAGTTGGCTTGGACATCAAGCAACTATTGTACATGACTTCAAGTTGGTAATGGAATAACTTGTCTTGTTTTCCCAAATCATTTGTGTTAATTTTGTTTTAATGATATGATTTGTATCTTTCATAGATTTAGATTCTAACTTATGTTTCAGGTTGCTAGAGAATAGTGCATTCTTGTGTCTTGGTTCCATTTTGACAGGTTCATTCGTGAGGGCTTGGAGATTGGAGCAACTACAAAGACAAGCGTTTGGATAGAAGGTCAGTTAAACTCCTTCTACTCTTTCTAGCATTTTAATCTTGAGATGTTTGTTAGATCTAGGGATTCAAGGTAGCATTTGTTTCCTTTTTGTCTTAGTATAGAGTCAGTACATCCTGCTTTATCCTAAGAGAGTTTCTACCTATCCGTAGGGAGAAATTTCTACAACAGGTCCCAATCGTCTCTATTTACATTCCACACCTTAGTGAGTGCATTCTCCAATATTTTATTGAAATCCTCTATAGTACCATTCACCTATGGATGATATGGAGTACTGCGCTGATGATGAATGTGGAATTCCTCTGTAAGCACCTCAATCATCTTGTTCAAAAAGTGAGTACCTTGGTCACTCATCAAAATCTTCGGACAACCAAATCTGGTGAGTATTTCTTCAAAAATAAACTGCGCAGCAATACTGGCACTGCAGTCCTTAATTGGTTTTGCTTCTACCCATCTGGTGAGGTAATCTGTAGCAGTAACAATATACCTTGCACCCGTTCTTTTTCCTGGTGGGTTCATAGGACCCACAAAGTCTATTGCCCATTTTTCAAATGGATGCAGTGTCAACTGTGGATTCAATGGCATCTCATCTTGGCGTGATGGTTTTCCTGTCCTCTGATAGACATCACAGTTCCTGCAATGTTCTTTGGCATCTTTATGGATCGTAGGCCACCATAGCCCTACATGCAATATCTTCTGCACAGTAGCGCTTCCTGCATAGTGACCTCCCGCGATTCCTGAGTGTGCGTCGGCTAGAATAAATGGCTTCTCATGATCGAGTACGCACCTGCGCAGGACTTCATCCGACCCAAGTTTGTATAACTGTCCTGCAATTATAGTGAAGTCCACGGTGCACACCACTAACTGTTTTTTCTACTGGACCAAGAATTCCTGGGGTGACATCCCTGTGGTTAGGAAGTCAATGATGTCCTTGTAATAATCATCGGCAACCTGTATACTAAATAAATGCGCATCAGGAAGACTGTCTTCAATATTCGTCGGCTCCTCTCCTGACTCGATCCTTGATAGATGATTAGGTCCCAATTTCAGTCTACCTGGCTTGACAATAATTTCAAAGTCATATTCCTGAAATAGCAATAGCCATTGGCATATGCGTCCCCCTAACACTGGCTTGTTGACCAAATATTTCAATGCAGAATGATCAGTAAACATAAGGAAGTGCGATCCCAGCAAGTAGTGTCTAAATTTCTGTAGAGCATATACCATCGCAAGGCCTTCCCTCTTAGTAGTAGTATAGTTCTTCTCTGCTGTCGAAAGCTTTCTGCTAGAAAATGCAATAGGGTGGTCAATACCTCCCTCTCCTGGCTGAGCTAACACGATCCCCAAGGTAATACATGATACGTCAACATGGACATGGAATGGCTTTGTCCAATCTGGAAAGACTAGAATCAGCGCAGTGACCATCTTTTCTTTTAATGTGTCAAAACCCTGTTCGCATTCTGTGTTCCAAATGAACGGTCTGTCTTTCTTCAGTAACTTCTCCATTGCTGCGGTTATCCGTGCATAACCCTTTATAAATTTCCTGTAATATCCAGTATGTCCTAATGTAGATCGCAACATCTTGACTAAATTTGGTGTTGGTAAGTTTGCAATAACTGCAATCTTCGTAGGGTCTACCATCAATCCTTGCTTACAGACAATGTGGCCAAGTAAAATTCCATAAGGCACACTGAAAATACACTTTTTCAAATTCAAGGATATTTGATGCTGTCGACACTTCTCGAGCATCATGCGGAGAGTCGCGCAATGATTTTTCAATAGACCAAATACAGTCCAATCATCAAAATACGCTTCAAAAAACTTGTGCATAAAATCTTTAAATGCTGCGACGACGACTCTAAAGAATATGGCAGGTGCGTTCTTTAGCCCAAAAGGCATGACGGTGTACTGGAATGACCCCCATTCTGTAGCAAATGTCATCTTATGCCTATCCATAGGATCAATCCTGATCTGATGATAACCAAAGAAACCATCAGTGAAAGAATATGCCTCATTTCCTCCAACGTTATCAAGCACTTCGTCTATGAATGGAGTAGGAAATGGGTCATGCATGGAAGCATCGTTCAGCTTTCTGAGATCCACACAAATCCTGATCTCTCCTTTTTCTTTCTTGTCTTGAATAACCATGGGTCTAATCCATTCGGATTCTTTGACTGGTTCAATGATTCCTGCTTCTAGCATCTTATCTAGCTCTGCGCGGAATTTTTCCTTATAGCGCGGATTCAATCTGTATGGCCTCTGCTTGACAGGCTTAGCACCTGGTTTTAAAGGCATTTTCATGACCCCTAGGTCTCCCAAAATTCCTTTCATCTCTGTAAATTTTGTTGGAAATAGTTCCTGATACTCATGTAGGGTATTTACGATCTCTGCAATAGTCTGATCGTCCCAATAATCTCCTATTGATGCGAACTTCGGCTCTTTGTCTGTGCCAATGTTCACTTTTTGTGTTTTTACTGGTCCAGTCATATATGGGATTTCCAACGGAGGTCCTTCTACCTCATGCTCTCCTTCTGACTCTGGTATATCTATGTTGCACAGGTCGTCCTCATCATCTTCATTTGTATCATTGGTATCTTCAGCTAAGTTGTAACACTCGATCAAGTGCTCTTCATGTTCCTTCCATTCTAAATGTAGGTGCGCAGGAATGCATTCTGTTCCAAAAAACTCCTGCAATGTTATGTTTTGATGATGACAGTCGTCCTGGAATATGCGCTTCTTGATTAGCTGTAATGCTTCATGGATTAATGGATTCTCGTCTTCAAAATTGAAGTCCTTCTGGAAGTTCGCAGCGAGCAGCTCCCAATCAGTGAGTTCACTGCGCAACTCCATGTCGAGGTACCATTTCTCTGGGATTCCCGCATCCAATGTATGTACAATTAAATGTACCCATTCTGTAACTGGTCTTTCCACCCATGCTTTTGAACAGATTTCAATGTGCTGAATAGGGTCTGTCTGTCCATTATACTTTTCAAAGGGTAAAGTAACCTTTTCGGTGAATCGGATCTGCATCTTAGTTCTGCATTGATCCCAAGTGGTTAATGTTTTCTTATGTGCATTCCACCATCTGGCATGTGTATCATGTAATGCTATATCTAAAGCTAGCAGTCTATGCTCATCTGGTATAATTGTAGTATATTCCCTTATGAAACTGTAAACATTAGCAGAACCATCATATGTGGGAATAGGACTCACCTCTTTTCCGATCCAATGCAGTGATTTCGTAACCTGCGCACATCTTCTTGCTGATACTTCATGCATGTGGCTTTTCAAATTTTCCAATCCTGTATCCGAGTCAGATATACAAGAAGTGTCACATCGCCAACTGAGCGTACCGTCCGCAGTAGGATTAATGTAGTCTTCCTTGTTCGCATTCAGCTGGTATAGTCAGTCTAAGTCTTGAGCTTGGGATTCCTCCTGAATCGTCTCACTGTATCTATCCCCATCTTTAGGATCCAATGGTGCGATGACCCTAAGATGCTTCCCTTCAAAGATCATCTTCTTTGTCTTCAAGTTTATGATAGCCAAGTTATCCATAGCCCAATCAATTCCCAATATTGTTGGAAAAGGTTGACTATCATCCACAATTTCAATAACCTCAAAGTTTGCATGACTCTGTACTCCGTCAATGTCAACTACTACATTAGCTAAGTGGCCAAAAGGTATGACCTTCTCCTTATTAGCCATTTGTAACTGGATAGGTGACCAGAGCAACTTTGGTTGACCCATCTGCTGCCATGTCTGCTTAGTCAAGACATTCACTTCTGATCCTAGATCAAGGATGACTTCATCCATTTCAAAATCTCCTATCTGCGTAGTAAGCCTCATCTCTCGGCCTGTTATTTTGTGCTTCCTTATATGATGTACAACGCTATCTGGAGTCTCTGTTGCAATCTGAGGTTCATACTGGCTGATAAGCTTCTGGAGCTCTACTATGGCTTGTTCACTTTTTAGTAACTTCATGCAGCTTCGCAAGAACTGCGCAACAAAAGTACGGACATCTGTTGTGGTACTTGTTTTATCATATGGAGCCGTCATGTCTTCAACATGCGGTGTTTCACTGCGTAGTGGGATCCTTGATGAATTATCTGCTTGTTCTCTAAAGGTATCCCGCGCGTTAATGAAGATCTCCTTGTTCTTCTGTAGGTTAAGAGGGGGTGCTTTTCTTGGAGCTTTCCTTATCCATACTGTTTCAAGGGGATCCTTCTTCGAATGTGCTTCCCTGATGTTGAAGCTTCTGCTCCTCTATCGCGGCCTGTCTCAGCGCCACTACACGTGACCACGCTAATGATTGGATCCACTGGTCTATTCTCTACTGCAATCCACTGGATGTTTGGATTCGGAGCCTCTGTTCGTCTTTTCTTCTACATTTCCACCTCTAATACTGGGCAATCTTCAATGACATGCTCAAATTATTTACAGTAATTGCATGTAGTGCATGGGTTAATACAATCTCTAGACACGTGCCCAGGATGGCCACAGTTATAACAAATGACTTGGTCGTGGCCTCTTCCTTGTGCTGGACCAGCATTTCTTCCTCTGCCACGGTATCCACCACCATGACCTCTGTATCCTCCTTGGTCATATTGTGCATTTTCTTGTTTTGGTTGGGTATCTTCTTGTACGCGGTACAAGCCAACGCCTCGCATTGAGTCCATATCCATTTTTCTTTCATTCATTAATTCATATGCACGGCAGTTGGATTCATCATGTCCAACTGATTTACAGAAATTGCAGTATAAATTCTTAGGAGTTTTCACATATTTCTGGATTAGGTAACAGTCTTCAAGTCTATGTCCTGTGGTTCTACAAATTTCACACCATGGGGCCTGATTCTGATTTAATGTGTTAGGTGCACCACTGTTAATATAGTCGCGAAATAGAGGGCAATGCTCGCGGTCATGACCTTCTCCTTTACAACTTGTACACTAGACCTCCTGTCTAGGTTCATATCTTTGTTCTTTACCATTTTTCATACTTTGTAGTTCAAGTGTCAGGGTGGTCAGCTGGTTCTAGATCTGAGACATCCCAGAACTAGTATCAACAATTGGCGAAGCTTCCAGCTTCATTGCAATTTCCAAGGCCTCTACCTGGGATAGAACCTTCTGCTGCATCAATGGTAATCTGATATGAGGTAACAACGCAGCAATGAACCATTCCTTATGTTGTTCTGGTGGTATAACAAAACTTACTTGGTCTAGTCACGGGGGGTTCACTCAGTGAACCTGTTACATAGCACAATCATTCACATAATATTAAAGAATAACCCTAATTTCACTAAATATTGAAAAATGCATCCTAAAATTGTATTGTTGAACCCCCCTCCCAATATGCCTTTCCAATTAAGAAAACCCCTAGTTTCACTAGATATTGTAGGTATCCATTTTTATCAACCCATTTTTAACACCCCCTTTATATCATATTATCAAGTTGTACAAATAGGAGCTCCGCCACATCTTAGTATAAGCAAACAAGATGCTAAATAAAATAATAGTATAATGCTAATAATGATCCCACTAGGATTGCAGGGGCGACTTATCAATTTGTAGCATTGGAGAGTGGAACACCCAAAGAAATAGTACCGGGGAAGGAAAAATGCATAAAACACTACCTAGTCAAGATCAACATAACAAAGAATGTATGTGAGGCACCTGCAACAATTAATTAATACGAATATGCGAAATAGCAGAAATGACAGAACTCAGAATCACTTTTATATTGATCACAGGCCACTTCGAGGGGGAAACCTCCTATGAGCAAGCTCAATACAAATAACTTCACGGTGTCTTCATAGGTCTCAACACACACTTATATACTAATTCTAGGCACCAATAATATGGGTCGAAACCATGGGCCATTACAAACTATAGATCAACAATACTACGGGCGACTTACAAAGCATATGCGCCAACAACAATAACACAAACTATTGATCAACAAATACTACGGGATGACTTACAAAGCATATGCGTCCAACAACAACATACTAACAAAGTAAAGACATGGGTTCCTAACATCCCCTCCCTCTTAAAAAAAACTTTGTCCTCAAAGCTTTAGATGTGGAAATTGTTGTTGAATCTGAAGGAGTGGTTCCCATGTAGCATCCTCTGGTTGCATGACGTGCCACTGAATTAAGACCTCTATGATAGAGCGAGAGCGAAGCTGACGTGTGTGCCGATTGAGGATGGCCTCTGGCTCCAAAAGGATGGATCCTTCATTATCTAGTTCAGGTAAAATCGTTTGTCCGCTGATGTTGGTGCCAAGAACTTTCTTCAGACAAGAGACATGAAAGACTGGATGAATGCGAGAAGAAGGACGAAGTTCCAATTTATAAGCAACGGACCCAATCTTCTGAAGAATCTGATATGGCCCATAGAACTTTGGAGCGAGCTTATGACGCCCTTTGAGTTTCAAGGAGGATTGTTTGTATGGCTAGAGACGAAGAAAAACCATATCGCTGACTTGAAAAGTGCGCTCCAAATGGTGTTGATCAGCTTGTTGCTTCATGCGATTTCTTTCCATGTGAAGATTGTCCCGCAAAATGCGAAGAATCTGATCACGGTTGCGAAGGACCATGTCAACTTCCTGAACTGGTGAACTGGTGGGGGTGTATGGAAGAAGAGCTGGAGGTGCCTGACCATAGACTGCTTCATATGGGGTCATTTTAGAGGCAGTGTGGTAAGAGGTATTGTACCACCATTCAGCGAGAGGAAGCCACTTTTCCCACTGATGTTGTTGTTCCGAGGTGAAGCAACGAAGATAAGTTTCCAAGCATTTATTGACAATTTCAGTCTGACCATCTGTTTGTGGGTGATACCCTGAACTCATCTTCAGTTTGGTGCCAGTGTTGCGAAATAGTTTTGTCCAAAAATGACTGGTGAAAGTCGCATCACGATCCGAGACAATGGAAGAAGGGATGCCATGAAGATGAAAGATCTGGTCCAGAAAAATTTGAGCAACGGAGGAGGCTGTATAGGGATGGCTGAGAGCACAAAAATGACTATATTTGGAGAGGTGATCAACCACAACGAGAATCACTATCTTCCCGCCAGATTTAGGGAGCCCTTCAATGAAATCCATAGAAATATCTGTCTAAATCCGTGTAGGTATGGGCAAGGGTTCAAGCAATCCTTGAAGGAGTGTTGTTTCACCCTTATTGCGCTGGCAGGTATCACATTCGGCCACCATCTGTTGAATTGTCCTTTTCATGCCCTGCCAAAAGAAGTTACGCCGTGCTTGTTCATATGTTTTGAGGAACCCAGAGTGCCCTGCCGATGGAGAAGCATGGAGTTCATAGAAGACAGCCTGTTGAAGATCTGTGCTCTGGGGAAGCACCAGACGACCCTTGTATCGCAGAGAAGTACCATCCCAAGAGTAATGTGGTACAACAGAAGGGTTGTTGGTCAAGCATTGGATGATTTGAGATAAGGAAGAGTCATTGACATAACCCTGTTGAACAGATTGCAACCAATTTGGAACAGGCATAGAAATAGCTGAAAGAGAACCTTGGGCATCAAATGTGCGAGAAAGAGCATCTACCACAATATTGTCTTTACCATTCTTGTAAGTGATCTCATAGTCATAACCCATGAGTTTGCTAACCCATTTCTGTTGTGCCGGGGAGGAGACACGCTGGTCCAAGAAATATTTCAGACTCTGGTGATCAGTCTTGATGCAGAAATGATTCCCTAATAGGTATGGGCGCCACTTTTGTACTGCATGTAAAATAGCCATCATTTCCTTCTCATAGGTAGAGGCAGCTAAATTCTTACCTGAAAGGGCTTTGCTGGTGAACGCAATGGGGTGTTCATCTTGAAGGAGAACAGCACCAAGTCCATTGCTGCAAGCATCACTTTCAATAGTGAAGGGCTTGGAAAAATCGGGCATAGCTAGCACAGGTGTAGTACACATAGCTTGTTTTAGTTTGTCAAATGCACACTGAGCAGCATGTGTCCATGTAAAAGCATCCTTTTTCAATAGAGCAGTTAATGGAGCTACAATCTTCCCATAATCCTTGACAAACTTGTGGTAGTAGCCAGTCAACTCCAAAAAACCACGAAGCCTCTTGAGTGTCTGAGGATGTGGCCAATTGTTCATGGCATCGATTTTGGCAGGATCCACACGAACCCCTTGTGATGAGATAATGTGCCCGAGATACTCAACTTCCTTCTGTCCAAAAACACATTTAGACTTCTTGGCATGGAGATGATGGTCAGAGAAAAGTTGCATGACAAGATCCAGATGCTGGAGATGTTCATCCCATGTTTTACTGTAGATGAGGATATCATCAAAGAATACCAGAATGAATTTCCGCAAGTAGGGTCGAAATATTTTATTCATTAAGGACTGGAATGTGGAAGGAGCATTAGTGAGGCCAAAGGGAAATGCCAAAAACTCATAATGGCCATCATGTGTGCGGAAAGCTGTTTTAGGAATATCATCCTCATGAACCCGAATTTGATGATACCCAGAACGAAGATCCAACTTGGAGAAAAAGTGAGCCCCATGAAGCTCATCAAGAAGCTCATCAACAATAGGAATTGGAAACTTATCCTTGATGGTGAGGTGATTAAGTGCTCGGAAGTCAATGCAAAGGAACCATGACCCATATTTTTTGTGGACAAGAATAACTGGAGAAGAAAAGGAACTAGTGCTTGGACGAATAATACCTTGCTTCAATAAGTCCCGAACGAGCATTTCAATCTCCGTTTTTTGGTGAAATGGGTAGCAATAGGGTCTGATGTTGGGAGGAAGGCTACCAGGAAGGAGTTGAATATGATGGTCTTCTGGTCTGGAAGGTGGTAATCCCACTGGTTCAGCAAAGACACCTGTATATCGATCCAGAATTTGTTGTAGATCCAAAGGAGTAGTGGAGACCGCTGATGGTTACATCTGGATGGAATGGATCTGAGCGATGACACCATGTGAATTCTTCTTGAGGATTTTTTCCATGCGATGTGAACTGATGATGCTGAGAGAACCTGGTTGTAATCCTGTCAATGTGTGTTTTTTTCCATTGAGGGAAAACTGCATCCAAAGTTCAGCAAAATCCCATATGATAGGGCCAAGTGTGCGTAGCCATTGAGCGCCCAAAACCACATCACATCCGCCTAAGTGCAAGGCAAACATGTCAGAGCGCAAGGTATAATCTCCCATAGAGATACGCACATTTCGACACTTCCCTTTGCAAGGTAAGGTGCCCCCATTGGAAACCATGAATTCAAAGTTGGAGCAAGGATGGATAAAACAATCAGCTTGTTTGGTGATCCGAGGGTCAATGAAATTATGAGTGCTACCAAAATCAATGAGTATTGTAAGAGGAAGATTCTTGAAGTTACCCCTGACCCGCATTGTTTGGAGGGTGGTGATTCCAGCTAAAGCATGGAGAGATATCTCTAGCTGGTCATCCTGAGACGGAGGGTCAATAGGCGGTTCCTGAATGTCGATCGGAGCATCCAGTGTTTCTGGATCTTCGTCACCAATTTCAGAGGCAGGCGAAGACTCCACATCCAAGAGATAGAGCTTTTGCTGAACACATCTATGTCCCCGAGTGAATTTATCATCACAATTATAGCAAAGCCCCTTTTCTCTGCATGCTTGCATCTCTGTTTCAGACAAACGCTTGATTGGAGTCGGTCGAGGAGCCTGCGGTATAGGTGGTCGCTGAGAACCCATATTTCGGAAGGGAACAAAAGTGGGCTTGGAGAATTGTTGGGCTACAATCTTGTCTTCTGCCAACTTAGCCAACCCTAGGGCTTCCATCATTGTGTTGGGACAGAACATTTTGACCTCAGAGCGGATGGCATCCTTTAGACCACTGATAAAACAACTCCGGTAAAAGTCATCAGACAATCCTTCGGTGTGGTTGGCTAGATTCTCAAATTCGGTTTGATATTCTCTCACCGTGCCAATTTGGCGAAGTTTAGTGAGGGCTCCTGTGAAGTCATCAAAAGCACTAGGACCAAATCGTTGCAAAAGGAGCTGGCAAAAGTCTGGCCATTTGGGCTCTGGATGGGCCTTGATGTACTAATGGTACCATTGAAGAGCTTCCTGTTCCAAGTGAAAGGATGCCAGTGGAACTTTGTTGACATCAAAAGTATTATGCAGACTGAAATACTGTTCTGCATGATAGATCCATCCAGTTGGATCAGTACCATTGAAGCGAGGAAAATCAAGCTTTGGACCACGGAAATTGTTGGAAGAGGAGAACCCATTGTCTGATGAAGACTCGGACTGCCGTTTGTTGTTCATAGCTGAATGTTCAAGATGGAGGCCAAGAAATTTTTCATCCAGATCCTGGATTTTGGCTTGGATGGCTGCAAGTGCTTCCTCCATGGTTTTTGCTCCTGTACGGGTGACAACCATAACCAGGATTTTTTTTTTTTTTAAACCCCGGTTGAATGGGTAGGAAAACAAAAACAGAAACTACTTCAGTAAGGGAAAATCTGGACTAGGGAAAAAAATTTGAAGGGTAATTGGGGTTTGACTAGGTTTTGGACACTGTCGACTAGACAAGGAAGCAAAAATGAGGATTTCAAAAGAGGGGTGAAAGAATGAGAAAATTTGGCAGAGGGGGACAAAGAAGCAGAATTCAGAAAGGAACTCTATGGTAAAATTTGAAGGTGATTGGGTGAAATCTGAGGAAGTTATGGCAAACCCTAAAAATAGACAAATGTGGGCTTTCAGGCTTTGGGAAGGGTAATTGGGGATAGGGTCCTCAGGAATGAAATATGCAGAATGGGATGACAAGGGTTCTCCGAAAATTTCAAGGGAAACAGAGTAAAAACAAGGGAGATATGGACAAAAAACTGAATTTTATACCTTTTTTTTTTTTCAAACTGGAGCGGCTACGGCTCGGAAGGGATCTGGAACAACGCCGAATGCACTGAAAGCGGCTAAATCTGAAATGACTTGCAAAATGGATCTGAATGGCACAGTAGTGATCGACAATAGTTCAGCTGAAAGTAGATATGGACCCCAGGTATGTGTGGCTTCCTAACAATTCAGGGGTTTCACTCGGCCACCAATGCTGTCTAACGGCTTGCGTATTGAGGCAGTACCCCTCACTCCATGGCTCAAGTAAAACTGATAACTGCTTTGCCACAAACGACAGCTCTTAGTTTACCTCACGGGTGGGAACTAGTCAATCAGGTAGGGGTCGTTGCCCTTTTCGCTGGCAGGTCCTCTCAATGGGCCAGCTACTTCGGGGTTCCTGTGGTACTCCTCACAATGAGTTTTAGGGCTTATGCCCAAGTACTTCCCATAGTTAAGCGGATAGGGATTATTCCCAAATCCGAACTTGCAACATATGCGAAAAAAAAAATTTGGCAGAAATTTCACCCAGTGAGCCCAAGAAAGTGCTCTGATACCAGATGTGAGGCACCTGCAACAATTAATTAATACGAATATGCGAAATAGCAGAAATGACAGAACTCAGAATCACTTTTATATTGATCATAGGCCACTTCGAGGGGGCAACCTCCTATGAGCAAGCTCAATACAAATAACTTCACGGTGCCTTCATAGGTCTCAACACACACTTATATACTAATTCTAGGCGCCAATACTATGGGTCGAAACCATGGGCCGTTACAAACTATGGATCAACAATACTACCGGCGACTTACAAAGCATATGTGCCAACAACAATAACACAAACTATTGATCAACAAATACTATGGGACGACTTACAAAGCATATGCGTCCAACAACAACATACTAACAACGTAAAGACATGGGTTCCTAACAATGTAAAAGACCGATAGTCCAATTGTTAGTGCAATGCTTAGAAAATATGAGAATTTCAAATGTTTCACACCACAACCTGCCAATCTACCAATTTTACATCTTGTAAATACAAATATAGCCATAGAGAACTCATGTTTTCTATAAGCTTAATAAATTAATCTCCATAAAAATGCAAAATTGAAACCCTTTTTGTGGAAGGACGCCCCTACCTTCCTATCAAAGGAAACATCATTGATGTTTGAACCCAAATGAACATATAAAAATTCCTTTTTCTTTTCAATAACACCATATGATCATGTGCATAGCTTGGATTTGGGTCATTCACAAGATCCAAGGAATTGCCTCCACTTCCTCTACATTTATTCTTGCAATCACAGGAATTAACAACATTTAGTTACCTTTTCTTGGGTTATATCTAGTTTTTTTTTTTTATCTTTAAAGGATAGGAAAAAATCTCCATTGTTAGGTTTCAAGCAGGCAATAGTTATAAAGATACATAGATAGTGAAACTTATATGATACCATTTCATAGTAACGATAACACATAGGGTATGTAAATAAGAATTTAGATTTTCACCTATTTCATGTTAATTCCAATATAATATTAAGACAGTTGTCTTGCATATAAGAATTGAAATTACAATTATGGATGTGCCAAATATAACTCAATCTAACAACTATTCCTAACTGGCAATGTGAAAATATTAAAGAAAAATACAAAAAGTTGAAAGAAATAATTAGTCAAGAAACATCAATCTAGCTTTTTTGGTTCAAGTTAGCCAAGAAAGATTGATCTAACTTTTCTTGGTTTTCGTGGAGCAAGGTTTAATTGAATCTCAATGCCCACCTAAACCCCAACCTACAAAATGAAGAGTTAAATCATTTACTTGAATGCCTAAAAAAATACAATATAATTGTTCAAGTCCGGAACTCCCATTTAACTACAACTCTTAACTAAAATTCAAACCAAGCCTAAATAAGCTATTAAATGAGGATTTCTCAAGGACAATAATCCAAAGAGACTTCCATCGATATTATCATTGGTACACTATTATCAAATTTATGCAAAACTTAGGATCATAAGCAATATTAAATAAAAATGGAAGGTCCTTAAGTTTTAGGTGGGTATGAATTGAGCCCGTGATTTGGACGTATAAATCCATCCCACGATTTGGAGGTTATTCCTCAACACTCCCAAATAAAATAACCCCCAATATTTATATTACTATGTTAAATTAAAAATCCCCCTTGACCCCTTAATATAGGGCAATATATTTTTGAGTTTTTTAAGAGTATTCAACCCCCCAATATGAATGGACGTGATATGATATTGCCTCACTAGTGAACCCCCCGTGGGTCTAGTAAGGTCTTAAATTTCTGATCAAATTCCCAGACCATTTCATTTGGTCTCTGCTTTATTTCCTTCAGCTCAGTTATACACTGAGACTCAAACTTAGGTTTCTTGAACTCCGCCACCAGCGCGACTTTAATTTCTATGAGGTTTCTCGGCTGTACGGTAGAGTATTTCATAAACCAATGTAGCGCTCTATCCCTGAAAGTAGTGATGAGATGTGCTTACTTCATAGCATCGTCCTGGATTTGTCTTACTCTCCATATGGCTTCACAAAGGAACCAATGCTGATCAGGGTCTTCTAGGCCAGTTCCTCTGAATATTGGCAGTTTCATATCAGCGTTTTCGATTGTGCTACTAGGTGGTGGGCCACCGAGATTAGTGCACGGCTGCTGTAAAGGGATCTGCACAGTAAATACAAATGGGACTATCGGGAGAGATGGACTAGGATGATTCTTCTGCGGGGTGGGCTGCGTAGCTGTTGGGTTCTGCGATAAGGGTGGCGCGGTTTGTGCAGCCAGTGGATTCTCAGGGGTAAATGGTTGTGCAACTTCACTATCAAGATCGTAGGGGATCTCAGTATCTATATGAAGTTTAGGTTTCTTTCAGATCTTTATTAATTTTATATCTCTTACCACTTCTAAGAGTATGTGTCTCTTCGTCAGAATCAATATATGTACTGTTTATCATGACAAACTTCAAGCATATTACTTCATTCTTAGAACACCTTTCTCAGCTAATAGCATCTTAATGTATAGACTGGGGTTGTTCAGAAACTTACTATGGAATCCTCTGAAAAAATTTGCTTCTGCTTGGCTGTAGGATTTGAGTGTGTCTACAGCAAATTCTGTTACCAAGCCTTCTAGCATATGATCGACCCAATAATCAATTGCGTGTGACAACTGGCTATCTAACGCTTTAAGCTACGCTGTGAGATCGGGAGTCCACTCCGTAGGAACTCCTCCTTGGAAACAGTTTTTATTCTCTGCGAGCCGCGAGATCCACGCATGCAGCTCGTTTGGAAACGATGCCCAAAAAATCTCGTGAATGTTATCCAACAAATATCTATCAGACCACTGTGTGTCGCTTAGACGCGGATGTCTATTTTCTTGTCTGTTAAAATCGCTTATGGTCTTATCCCACCAAGCTTGGATTTCTGTCTTTTCAGGATGCCAATAGTCAGATCCTTTAGGGAACTGATATTCTTCTTCACACATTGTGATTGCAAATCAACGAAACCATTTCAACTCATCATGGATTCTAGCACGACAACGGAACCATTTGTTGGCTTAAACTGACCCAGAGGTTTCCAATTAGACCCAGGTTCTTTGCGGTTCTCCCTTTGACCAACAAAACCCCTTCGCACCGGCCCTTTCGGCAACAACCTACGAGCAAGTTGAGGTCTCACCCGAGGTGTATCTTATGGGGTACTACGGAATCAGGTTTCCATAGTAAATGATGAGTTGTTTACCTGAACAAGCTGCGCAGCACAGGACAGAAGGAGTGCGCTGCGGGGCAAGGTGATGCGGTGTGCAGTAGGATCTATGCTGCAAGCAATACTGCGTGGTGGAGGCAACACTGCGAGCTGCACCGAGGGTTTCTTACTACTGCGAATCTTCTACTGGAACTGCGAATCACCCACAATTATCCTCTACTTGGAAAATCTTGGAAACGTTAAGGTACTGAAATGAACATCACTCATCCATTCATTCAAGCACTTACTCGCTATCTTTCTAGCCTTCGTCAAGGACTTGGATTATTACAACATGAACTGAAATGATAAACATGATTAATTGTGTTGTGTTCCTTAACTGTGTTTAAGAAAGTAATTATACTTAAATGACTGATTCACGGCCTTAACATAGAATTGAAGTGTTCACCATTCATCTACTTCCATGGAACCTAGCATATCATTCCCAAACTTCTCCTATTGGTAAATGCATATCAAAGTTCTCATATTACAGCACGCAAGGAAACATTCAAGCATTCATTCTACAGAAAATACAGACAAACATTCATTCATAAACATCATCACATAACACAGGATTTAACGTGGTTCACTTCCCCAGATGGAAAACTACGTCCACAAGAACGGTTGCTAATATATTTCTTTCAAAAGGGATGGGGCAACCATTCTTAGTCCGTTCACTCAGCTGCAGACTCTTCTTTCTCTCAGCTAAGTCTCTGCGCACACAGCTGCAGAGCCTTTACAATATTCTCAGCTCAGAGAGATCTTACAATACAAAAAGGTTATCTCCTTAAGTTCTCAGCAACAACAAAAGATTAACAATAATCCAAAGAGAACGACCCACAAAGCTAGAACCAACCCCCATCCCATACAAAATGTCTTCTTAAATAGATCATGCCTGAAGGTCATGTCTGTACAATGTCGAAGACCTAAAAATCCAAAACCCTAAGGGTTTACAAAACTGCGCCGGTTTTCCAAACCGGCCTGCTAGCTCCTGGTAGCGTTTGCTTGATCATGGCGGATCTCCATGTCCTCATTCTGTCGCTATTGGCCTTCCTGTCGCCTGCGTTCCTGCAGGTCGCTTCTGCCGAACCGTTTCTCTCTAACGGTTTTACCTTCTAAGCATGCCAAACGTTGCTTTCCTTAACAACCCACGCGTGGCTGCCTTCCTGTTTTGCCTACATCCACCGCTCGGCAATCTTGAAATATCTTTCCAAAAATGGTTGCTACTGGTCGAGCTGGTAGCTACACTTGATACTTTTGTAGCAAACCGCTTTTCTAGCTCCACGTGGCCTCCTAACTCCGCAGCACTACTTCAGCGCAGTACTGGTCTTCGCATCACGGCCAAAACTTTGATGATGTGCGCAACTCCGCAGTCTGGTCAAAAGTTGGATGCTGCGTGCCACTTCGCAGTATCCTCAATACTTAGCCAAAATTGTGTGTCTGAGTTGCGCTCAACTCAGCTTTCCCTACTTGCCTAAAAAAGGTGCTTCCAAAACTTCATCTCAACCTGGGCCCAACAACATGAAGTACCTTTATATATACCCAAGGGTATGTGAAAGGCCCTTCGATATACCGGTTGGTACGTGGAATAAATACAAGCCCCTGGGATGCAGTGCAGGAGGATAACGATAGCTTCCATGCTTAAATACGCCAAAACACGTCTCTAACTTAGACATAAGTTTCTATACAGTTTTAACCTAATGCTACTGTTAAATTTTATCTTGACAGTTAGGTGAATGCATGAGGTGAGAGATTGAAATGTAAAAATATGCAGATCCTAACTACATGTAGATGCAAATATTTTCTTTTTCTTTCGATGAAAACTATCTATGGTAAGGAGAAATATTTTCTTGTTTATGATGATAATAAAATCAAACAAGTACCTATATACTTCAAGATCTACCAAAAGATAAATGAAGCACTTCTTTCACTAATTCGACAAAAGAAAAGATAAACACACAAAATCTAAATATTTTCTTTTCTTTTCCTTTTCAAACTTGAGCGAATCTACGCAATAATGAAAAGAAGAATTTCTTTCTAGAATGCAATAACTCTAACTCTCCACAAAAACGACCCAAGAAGCACAAAGAAAATACAAAATGCGAGAAACTTTCAATTTTTTGGAATGCTTCGAAAAAGTTTGAATATACTTGAAAATTTCAAAGTAATGATAGATCAATCTTTCATAACCAAGAAAATTCAAGCAAGTATTTATCTTTCAAAACTTTTCAAAGATCTAACAATGAAAACTTCCAAATCATGAAAAAATTATACAACAATTTCCAAGAAGTAAACTTGAAAAGAGAATAATGAAGTACTTTGGTTTCCCAAGAAATGTATCAAACAAAATCTGATAACTAAAAATGATTTCCAGATCTATGAGTAGAAAACAAGAGAATATGCTACTGCTCTCTAATCAATTGGAAATTCTCAAAGAAAAAATAATCACCCAAGATTCTAAAAAATGCTCAAAATCAATCAAAACAGAATGACTAAACATAAGAAGGGTTGGGAGTCATATCTAACAAATTGAATAGATATGGTAATATGATTAGGGGTCACAAGACTTAGCGGCTGGATGGGGGATTGAAATTTCCTGCCACTACCAAGTTGCTCGCTTGACTGGTTCAGAACCCTAATTCATGGAGTCAAGCCAAAAACACAAACAAGCTGGGTTTAGGGATTCTGTGACTGTGAGGTGCAGTACATAGAGCTCTAACAATCATACCAAAGAACCAAATGGATAAAATTTTGGGAATAAGTACCAAGCAATAGAGGGGGACACGCCCTGCTATGAAGCACTGGAGCATTGAGGGGTCCAATGACACACTCTGCACATTGGGTAAGAGCGTCAACAATAGATACTGCTAAAGGTTAGATCGCGTCCGAGACATAGTTTGATCACAGGATAGGTGCGTCAGAGATCACACTGACACTGGTGAGGAACATCCCAAGTGCGTTGGGTGGGGATCAAGCAAAAAAAACAAAAATTTCTCCCCCAAAAAAATGTAACAAGTCCAATATTGATCCTAAACGGAGTTTGTATAACCCAGAGACTCTCTGATGATAAGATCCAATGGTGGGAGGCACTTAAGAGGCTAAAAATTTGATTAAAACGAAAATTAATGGAACCAAAACAAAATGAAATTAAAGCTATGGATATCCCATCTCGATTGGAGTCACCAGAATTGTTTATGGAAAATCTGTATGAGCGGACTCAAATAGATCTCCCTAGTCCAAGTGGATCTAGAACAAATAGAAACACAATACTAGTTACTTTCGTAGATCAACATAAATGCAGGGCAGATGGAAAGATTTCTTACCTCAAGTCTGCAATTCCTTTTTCCTTTTTGTTTCACGCTCTAAAGTATTCATATATTCAGCTACAAAACCTTATCAAGCATGTGGAAACATACAAACGGTAAAAGCATATAAACATGAATTGATCTAGATTAACAGTTAAGGAGGAAAATACTAAGAATCATCAATACAACAACACTTATGGAAATGTATTAATGCAATGATCAGAAGTACATAGGGAAGAAATTTCATAGCCAAAGCCTTAACATTGCAACTTCCATCCAACAATCCTAGCCTCCAAGATAGAAATGCTTGCCTCCCAAATGATGAGTGAGGATCACCTAGAGAAATTTCACCAGCATAAGAGTACTACAATCCATCCTCCCTTCACAATGGATAGAGGTTCAATATTTATAAGGCTAAAAGGATAGGATAGGTTGAGGATTTAGGGGAGAGATCTAAGGGATTATCCCATTAGGTTAGGAGATCGAATTTCAGGTTTCCCAGCATATAGGGATAGACCTCCATGTCACCAAGCTTCGATAAGTCACTTAAACCTTCCTTTTATCCACTTTAACCAACTATGATGCACCTTGCATGAATACAACCCATGGCAGAATTGGATCAATGCACTTTGTGTAAAGGAAGGAGTCACCGACGCATACTGCTAGTGTGTAGAGCGCGTCACCAAGGGTCTGGCGCTCCTTGCTGGACAACAGGGTGCGTCGTGGTGACTACAAATTGTGGAAAGGGAAGGAAAACAACCTTTCTCTTAATGTTTTATCGAAGGGACTTCAGGGATGAAGGAATGGAACTGATACATGGCTCATGATGACGATATTTTGGTGTAACACTTAGACAAGCTTGCATACTTGTGTTCCCACATTATTTGGTAAGTCACATATAATGGGGTCTCAACCGGGACCCAATAGCACCCCAATTTGTGGAATGGGTGTCTAATCAATATACAGTCAATCAGGTAGGAAGACATATAGAATTCATCCTTCCTCTGGGTGATCCCTCCTTCAGCTACTGCTATCGTTGACGCCATACTTTTTGATATAATGTCCGCACAATTAAAGACGATACCGTGGCAGGCGATGTGATACATGAGGGGCACCCAATTGAGCTTATAGATATTCCCATTTACTCTACCGAATATTATTGTCAACATTAAGGCTATGATTCTGAATGGTGTGTTCAGATTCTGGCTTTTATGTTCCCCACTTTCCCTTTGTCTTAGCTAATTTCCCAGAACCATCATCTTCTTAGCATACTCAAAGTGATCTATGTTAACTCCTTTTACCCAGTCATCTGTCATCATCACTTTGGGGGGTGGAAATTTGTAAGCTGCTCTATTATGACCAGGTTGGAATGAATCAAGCCCTTCTCTATTTTCCCTAGATATGATCCTCGTGACAACGTCCACATGAGGTAGAATCCATTAAATGAATTAAGAACATGGGAAAAGCTATGGTCGGGTGGCAGCTTTATGGAGACCAAACCTTTTAATATTTTGATACAACATCATCTCCTTAATAGATCAATCTGGTACACTCAGATCTCAGATGAGGTGATATAGTTTACCCCTTTTATATTCAGGGACGATCCCCATCATTGCTTTGGTGTCTTCAAATAATGTCTCCATTGGAGTTTCTGGGACAAATTCAATGTCAGAATATGATTTTGCTACTTTGGGATTTCGCTTGGAAGCTCTCTTTTGCATCTCTGAGTCCTAAGAACAAAAAAATCAATGTATAAGCATACTTTCACGTTAGAGCAACAAAATTTTAAGCAATATGCAAAAGTATTCTTTATCCATATTATTTACAAGAAACTAAAGGTTAGGAGATTCATACTTCCATGATGTCAGCTGTGTTCGGTTTTGAATAACTTTTCGTGAGTATTCCCAAAATCAAAGTTACTAATATTGGTGGGCTAACCTAAAATTTATTCGCTTAAGACTGGATATGTTTGCTTTTATGGATTGCAGTTATTACTTCATCATTAGCATTATGTTGTCACTACTTGGTTCTTGTCTCCCAAAATTTGCTATGCTATACTAGCTAATAGTTTGACCACTACTGTCCATTATTTAAGTAGGATAACTGATGTATTTGTATTTCAAAAATACCAACGAAATTTTCTCGGGTGAGGGATTGACCAAAATTCCAATGACGAGGGTGACTACCAATTCATCTAATCTTCATTCTAAAGGTATTTAAAAGCGACAAGACTTTAAAAAAAACCCAGAGCGCGACGACTTGTGGTTACCCTTCCCCAGTGAGGGTCCGAAGCTTTGTATCGAAACTGTACCCTACGATACCTTGGTCAAAAATACCCTTCCCTACCTAGAAAGGTTCCTTCGTGCGGGCATTTTCTGTTTTGCACCCTAACCTTTATCTAGACCAAGGAGGTGAGGTTTCCAGGTTTTACTTGGTTTGTATACCTATATGCTACCGATATGCCTATAATTTCGAAAGGAGTTGGGATTACTACTGGAGATAGGGCACAATACAAACATGGATACTAACCAGCCAATGGCCGACCAGTCTCCACACGCTTGAATAAATAAGGGTGACAAACTTTTCCCAATCAATAATATATATGCACTGTGTGGATTAACTTCGTTTTAACCCTATGGAAAAAGATAGAAAAAATACAAAACAACATAAAAGACAAAATCAAAGCTTGCACCAAGGACATGGAGGAACTTGCCTGGTAGTGTGTGAATGATTGAAAGAAAAGAAATGGAATGAGGTTCTTTTAGTGTCTGTGAATGCTACACAATGCCATTGCAATGTTTGTACACATGGTTAAAAAAAAAAAAAATTATACATATACCCCGACAAACCTAGCATTGAATGCGCTTAGATGTTCATGCAAAAAGTGTCCTTTACCGTTTCCGGGAAAGTTGTATCGGAACATTTTCCATTTGACAACGATATGCATCGGCCGGCATTTCCTTTTGGCAGTGACGTGTTTCGGTATCTCTTTCAAATTTATGTCGATCCCTTTTATGCTGAAGCATTTTCAACGTCTTTTCATTTTTTGTTTTGTTTCGGCGTCTTTTCCATTTTACACCGAAGCATTTCGATGTATTTTCTATTTTACACCGATCTCGTTCGCGCAGTGAAATTTTTAGAGTATTTAGTTTTTCGTCAGCGAACGTTTCGACGGATTTTCAACTTTACGTCGATCCATTTCTGTGTGAATTTGATAAATTCTCTAAATGGGCCCCTCTTCTCTTTCCCTCTGACCGTGTCAGCGTGACTCCTAATTCTTCTCTGAAACACCAATTCCAACTACAAAATCTAAGTGCTTGGAATCCCTTTTGCACCTACTCCAACCCTTCCGGTAGAGAATGCCAAGTTGCTTCGACCGTTTTGGCAAAAAATGGCGAGTTTCTCCGACTATTTCGGTAGAAAATGGCAAGTTGCTCCGATTCAAAAAGTTTCCTTTTCGTTTGGTTTCAAGAAAATTTCTAAGTGTCAAAAGTAAGCATAACAAAGATGAAAAAATTCTGAGTAAATTAAAAATAAAGGAGGGCCCCTTCAATTTTATAAAAATTTTGGGGATCAGGTTGCAGCAGCAACAGGATGCTCTGAGACAAGTGCATTAAATAGAAAGGACAAATCATATGATGCACAGAAGGTTGCAAATTTTCTAAAGGCTGTTGCACCAAGATAGAACGAACATATCTTTGAAGGTGCACAGTTCCATCTAATACTGGTGCGTGAATTCAGAACAACATGTTATCAGTTATTGCACAGTATCATTTGAGATTGCAAATGCACATTAGCAGAATGGAATATTGAACCTTGGCGCATATTGATAAATTTGATGAAGAAGCACACATTATATGAAGTGTGACATCAGATGAAGTGATGTGTTGAGTGTGAAGTTAAGTGATGTATACAACACATTGACATCAATATTACAATATACAGAAGGTGCACACAACATAAATAACAACAACATATCTAAAGTGTGGGTGGAATAGAAATTTAGCAGTGCAATATATTATCCTTATATATATGGGAGACAAGACGAGGAAAGGAGCAGAGGGTTGTAGCCTCCTTCCAGTTGGTGCTAGATAACTCATGGAGTTGGTGCTTCCTTTAGGTTGGTGCCTGTAAAACTAGGGGGTCGGTGCCTCCTTCTAGTTGGTGCTAGAGAACTTAGGAAGTTGGTGCTTCCTCGAATGTAACATTTTCATTATAAAAGAGCATTCCATGGTTTTCTCCTATTTGGGTTTCCATGTAAAAATTCTATGTGTTTTATGCTTTGTGTTTTGTGCATATGTGGATGAACATTTTATTTATGGTTGATGCATAATTAAAGTTCAGATTAATCAGTTAAGAAGTTAAAAACTGCTCATAACTGCGCTAATATTGATTCACCCCCCCTCTCAATATTAAATAGATTCCAACAATTGGTATCATAGTAGGTGTCTTCAGTAACATCCTAACATCTGGAAGATAGATCCTTACGCAGAATTGAACATGTAAGAAAAATTATTCCTAGATAAAGAGGATCCCACAAACATGGATACATAATATGAAGAAATGGTTGAAGTAGACTTTGAAGGAGAACTGATCAGTGCTGTGGATGAACTGAAGAAGTCAAGGAAGATTATAAAGCACCTGCAGGAAGCACTTTTGATATTAGAAGAAGATACCACCAGGAAGTTGAATTTAAGAGAAGAAAAGTGTGAGACACTGGAAGGTGAAATCACTTTTCTAAGAGAAGAACTACAAAAAGTAAGAACTCAATTGGAACATGGTGTGAAATTCAGAAACAACATCAATGAAGATTCAAACTTTCTAAAGAGCTATGTAGATTCTCTCATAACTCCATTCTCAAAGAACAATCAAAAGATTGAATAAGAGCACATGGATCAATATCATATGAAAACACTGAACCTGCGGAATTCAGGAAAGTTGATCCAATCAGGTATCAAATTCACTTTTTGGGAAACTGTTACTTCTATCATAACTTCGGTCATAAAGCAATAAATTGCAAATCTCATGTACTTATGTATGCTAGCAGAAGTGGGTTTTATAATTAGATGAACTCCAAATAGAACAACCTTAAGAAAATAGTTGAGACACCAAAAGAAGATCTCAATCCCTTCAGTATTTTGGACTTAGATAATGAGTGTTGTAAATGTCACAATCATGAACATGATAGTCAGAGTTGTGAAAATCAATTTTCACCTTCGTAGTCAATGGAACCAGCTTATGATCGAAAGGATTAGGTTTATCGGGAAGGATGCAGTCTAGCTTTACATGAACAAAATAAGAAAGGGGAATGGTACATAGACATTGGTTGTTATAAGCATATGGCAGGAGACCAAAATGATTTTCTAAAGTACATAGAAGAAAAGGGAGGTAGTGTCTACTTTAGGGATAATGGCTTTGCCAAAATATTAGGAAAAGGCTTAGTAAGTTTGGGAAATAAAAGGACCAAAGCTGAAAATGTCTTGCTAGCCAAAAATATGAAACACAATATTTTAACTATCATTCAGATGTGTGATCAAGGGAACACACTCACCTTTGACTAAGAAAAATGTAAAATAAAAAACAAGAATGCAGGTGAGTAGTAGCAACAACCTCCAGAACCCCAAACAATTTATACATTCTAGATGATGAAAAGGAAGAGAAGTGCTACATGGGACAAACAAATGAAAGTTGGCTCTAACATAGAAGACTAGGACACATCAACTTTGACAATTTGGTCGGAATTAGCAAGAAACAAGCTGTAAGAGACATTCCAAGGATTACTAAACCATCAAACTCATTCTCCAAACACTATCTGCTCAGAAAGCAAGCAAGGGTTACAATTAAGACAAAAGAGTATACCACATTTAAACCTTTGGAAATGGTTCATTCATATCTTATTTTCTTCTTTTCATTGATGATTACACTAGAATGACATGGGTATTCTTTCTTAGAGAAAAATAAGAAACATTTGAATGCTTTAAGGCTTTCAAAGAAGTGGTTGAAAATGAAATAGAATTAAGGATAAATTGTTTGAGATATGACAATGGAGGAGAATACACTTCGAACAAGTTTGAAAACTTTTGTGAAAAACATGGAATCATAAGACAATTCTCAGCAGCCATAAATCCATAGTAAAATGGAGTGGCAAAAAGGAAAAATAAAAAAGTGCAAGAAATGGCCAGAACAATGTTGAACGAATCAAAGTTATAAGACATGTTTTGGACTCAGGCCATTCATACAATTTTCCACATTCTTAACATATGTCAGATCAAAACAAACAATTGTTCAACACCTTATGAACTTTGGAAAATAATACCTACTACAGTTAAGCATTTTAGGATATTTGGAAGCAAGTGATACATCAAAATAAATGATGGAATCCTTGGAAAGTTTGACTCAAGATTAGATGAAGGAATTTTCCTTGGTTACTCCATCAGAATCAAAGCTTACAAGTGTTATAATCTACAACTCAGAAAGATAGTGGAAATCCCAGATGTGAAAGTTAATGTACTTACCCACATGAGAGTAGAAGATGATGATGATACTCCTATGCTTGAATGGTCATATGAGGAACTGGCATAAAATAAATAAGAAGAACCACGAGAGGTGATATATCAATGCGAATTAGAAGACGAAAGATATGATACAGAGGTTCCCTCTAGGTATGTTCAAAAGAATCATTCAGAAGATTTGATTATTGGATATAAAAGTACTGGCGTAAGAACTAGAAGAAGCCTAAGAGATTCAACTAAATAATTTCATTTTTCCTTGCTATCCCAAATAGAACTAGAAATTTTTGAAGAGGCCATAACATATGAACATTAGGTGAAATCCATGAATTAAGAACTGGATCAAATTGAAAAGAATGAGACTTGGGAACTTATTGCAAGACTCAAGAACAAGAATGTTATTGGCACAAAATGGGTATTCATAAACAAACTAAATGAAGAAGGACAAATTTTTGGAAACAAGGCAAGACTGGTGTGCAAAGGTTATGCACAGATTGAGGGTATAGACTTTGAAGAAACCTTTTCTCTTGTTGCGAGAATGGAAGCAATCAGACTATTCTTGGCCTATGCTTGTGTTGGAAATGTTAAAGTATATCGAATGGATGTGAAATCAACATTTCTAAAGGGAGATCTTGAAAAATAAGTATACACTTTTAGATAACAAAGATTATGTCTGCAAATTAAAGAAAGCTTTGTATGAATTGAAACAAGCTCCTAGGGATTAGTATTCAAGATTGGACAAATATATGCAACAACAAGGTTTCATAAGGGGTAGTGTGGACAATAATATTTATATAAAACTCGAAGATGAAAAAATTATAGTTGTTGAAGTATATGTTGATAATATTGTTTTTGGAAGCAATGATGACAAAATGAGTTAGCAATTTTCTAAGGATATGTAGAAGGAATTCAAAATGTCTATGCTTGGATAATTATCATTTTTACTTGGACTGTAGATATCTCAATTGGATAATGGCATCTTCATTTCTCAATCTAAGTATGTGAAAGAGATGCCGAAAAAATTTAACATGGAAGACTACAAATCAGTTTGTACACCCATGGTCACTGGGTGCAAGTTAAGTAAAGAGGATGAAGATGAGGAAGTAGATCAACGGCTATATAGGTCAATGATTGGAATCTTGCTATATGTAATTACCTCAAGACTAGATATCATGCAAGCTATTGGACTTGTTGCAAGATTTCAGGTAGCACCCAAGGAAACACATGTTCAACCAGTTAAGAGAATTTTTAGGTATTTGAAAGGAACTATGAAATTTGGTTTTTGGTATCCACGAAGTAGAGATATACACTTGGTGGCATACACTGATTCAAACTGGGCAGGTAGTGTTGACGATAGAATAATTACTAGTGAAGTTGATTTTTTCTTAAGAAGTTTCCTTGTATTTTTTATCACCAAAAACCAACCATCTATAGCACTATCTATGGAAGAAGAAGAATATCTTACAGCAGCTTCCTGTTGCGCATCGGTATTATGGATGGAATAGACTCTGAAATATCTACAAGTAAATGTTGACTAGCCAATACAAATTTTATGTGACAATACAAGTGCAGTTAGTATCTCCAAGAATCATGTTATGCACTGCAAAACCAAACATATTCCCATAAAGTATCACTTTGTGAGTGAGCAAGTTACTGAAAATATTGTCAAGATAGAATGTGTTGATACTAAAGAACAAATTGTAGACATATTTACAAAAAATATCCCACTAAACATGTTTGAATATCTTAGATAAAAAATGGGTGTGATCCTCAATGCTCAGCATACTGAGAACCACGACAAGAATTCATAAATGCAAATGGGATTTGTAATGCACAGTTGGCACAATAGGAAGATTGCATGAAGATATGCACAATAACGATGAATTATTGTTAAGTATTACAAGAGGAACATAATATCAAGATACATAATGAAGATAGCAACTATGTAAGGGGAGTGTATCTGAGATGGCTATGAAAACAATGTATAGATTGCAGGGTACCAGTGCAAAAATTTTAGTAAGAGAATGAAGTATGAAGACATGCGGAGATATCCTAGTAAGAAGATAAATGAAGGCTGGTGCAAAGCATAAGAAATGAGCTCCAATCCGTAGTAGTTTTGTCTAATGCACAACCGTACGACAAGAGCCTTCTGATATATTGTCGAGTACGTGAAGTACCTTTCTATATACCCGAAGGTACGTGAAATGCAGTTCGATACACCGATTGGTACGTGGAAGAACTATAAGCCCATGGGATGCAGTGTAGGCAGATAACGACAACTGCTACGTTTTAAGATTCCATAAAACGTCTCTACCCTATCACACGATTTTCTATACAATTTTAACCTAGGCTACCGCTTGATTTTATCTTGTACGGTTAGGTGAATGCATGAAGTGTGGACTTGTAAAGTGAACAAGATGCACAACTAATCTAAATGAAATGCAAGTCTTCTGTTTTTTCTTTTCGATGAAAACTAATTAAAGTAAGGAGATTTTTTTTTCTTTTCTGAGAGTAAATGAACAAAGTACACCTTTTTACTTTCTTTTATGATTTAACCAAAAGACTAAAAATACTCTTTCGTTTAATCCAACAAAAAATAAAAACAACACACCAAATCAAAAATATTTTTTTTATTCTTTCTTCTCAACTAAGCAAAATCTATGAGCAAAATGAAAAGATGAACTTTATTTTCAATTGCAATAACTCTACTTTGAAACAAAGACCAAAAGAAGTGAAAAGAAAATAAAAAATATGAGAGCATTCACTAGCTTTTCCAATACTTTGAGGAGGCCTAAATTCACTTAATATTTTCAAGCAAATGAAGATGAAATTTTCAAAACCAAGAGAACATAAGAATTGACAAATTTTGAGCCTTTTCAAAGTTTATTAAACAACTATGCAAAGCATGAAATACTTCTTCACAACAATCTCAAGTAATCTACTTGAAATGAAGATGATAAAGAATTTTTTGATTTTCCAAACTAATGTACTCCAAAATATGAGAATGATGTCACTTCTTTAATGTTGATTAAGAATACTAGAGACTACTTACTACTGCAATCTTCAAGCAACTAGAATTTCTCAAGAAATTAATCACCCAAAATAGTAATACAACCCAAAAATCCAAACCAAATTTTGTAAAAATCACAACAACTTAACTTTTGGAGGGCTTAGAAATCAGAGTGAACAAATAAGAGATACTGAAAGAGAGTCACAAGACTGATTGTATTTGCGAGGGATTGAAATTTCCCACCGGAATGGAGAAACATCCGCTTGACTAACTAAGACTCAAATCAAACTCTGAATTCCAAAATTAAACCAAGGATAAAGCACAGTGGGTATGAGGGATACTGTGGGTGTAAAGGACAAAACATAGACCTCAACAAACCAAGCTGAAACCAATTTGTGGGATTTTTTGACCCTATGCACTAATTTTTGTAGGGAAATGCGCCCTACAAGTGTACACCAAAGTGTTGGAAGCCCAACAACGCGATTTTCACACACGAGATTGCATCAGTTATGTAGGTTTCTCACAGACACATCGCGTCAGCGACACAGTATGATTAAAGGAAAGAAGCATCAGAGTTATAGTGACGTAGTCACAAAAATGCCCAGGTGCATCAGGAGGGAACCAACTATGAAAAAATGAAAAAATCCCAAGAAAAAAAGGTAGATGGCTAAACGAAATGTCCCAATTAGAGTCTAGATCACACAGTAACTCTATGATAAATAGATCCAATGAAAAGAAGGAAATTAAGAGGCTATTGGAAGAAAACTAAGAAATCAAAAATTACAAATAAATCAAATATTATGGGCTATTCCTCCCGAGTAAGGTCACCAATTTTATTTACGGACAATCTGTCAGTGCAGGCACTGACTGATCACCCTAGTCCGAATGGTTCGGATCTAGAACAAAAGTAGTACACAATACAAATAACTTTCCTAAATTGATCAAATTACAAAGAGTATCAGAAGATAACTCACCTTATGAGTGCAACACTATCTCCTTGCTTGATGTAGCTCTTGATTTCCAGATCCTCGGATCTCCATTTGCAAAACAATATACCACAAGTGGAAACAAGCAAGTACTAATAGTATATAAACATAAATCAATCTAAACTAGCAGTCAAAGAAGCTAATTCTAAAGATATTATAATAACAAGATGCCATTATGGAAATAATCCACATTAATGTAATTATAAGGAATACACAATGAGAGGTTACAACCCATATTTGATGTTTTAACTCATTCCAAATGATCCTAGCCTTAAAGGTCCAAGATTTTGCCTCCTAATGTATGAAAGGGAAACAATTCTAGCAGAATTTCTCCAGCATTTAAGTGCTCTCCCCTTTGTCCCCCTTAACCATGGAGAAGGGATTTATATTTATAGGCCTAAAGTGATAGGAGAGGTTGAGGATTTGTGGGAGAAGCTCAAGGGATCATCCCACTAGGTAAGGGGATCAAGTGCCACCTTTCCTAGTCCATAGGGATAAGCTTCCACGTAACCAAGGATTCTAGAAGTTGCTCGAAGCTTCTCTTTCTCCTTTTAAACCAAGAGTGATGCACCTTGCACAGAAGCAACACACGTCTTTGAGGGGTGACGCACCTTGTACCAAGGCAACCAGTGTCACTGACGCGCTCTTCCAATGTGTAGAGCGCGTCACCAAGGGTCTGACATGCCTTGTCAACAAGTAAGGCACGTTGGAGTGACAACAAACGGTAGAAGGAACAACAACAACTCTTATTTCAACCAATTGTCCCAAGTTCTTTAGGAATTAGGGAAAATAGAGGACACATAACTCATGATGACGAGATTTTGGTGTAACATCATTGCTAGTTCTATTCTTGTTAAAATTGGATCTTATGACCTCGCCTTGATTGTGGGTTCCTTAATCAATTTATATAAGCTACATAATCATAGACAACTACATAATGCAAATGCAAAATTAGATGAACCTATCTATGTCCTATCCCATAGGAGAAAAATTATTTAGCTAAGTCAATTCATTTGTGCATCCTAAAAATGCAAAAGTCATCAATCCAAAAGGTGAAATCAGACAAAACTAGTCAAAAGTAATCAAACGTAATGTATTTACAAAATTAGGAATCGGCCCCCCTAAAAAATATGAAAATTTTAAGGAGGGTTGTTCGGGTGCCAACACAAAGCCTTGTGAAAATATAATTGAAGGATTAGAGTCTTGTATTGAAGTGTCATAATTCACAAGGGTCCTTTCCATCTATTGATATTTTCCTTAAATTTTGAAATGAGACTATAAAGGGAAAACAAGTAATATTTGTAAAATAATTATAAGGGTTTACATTCACGTGTGATCCCTTAAGGAATTGAACTTAGGTTGAAAAATTCAAGTATCACACTAAATTAATAAAAGAACAATTTTTGGCGGTTGATGTGTGCCCTTGACGTTTCCTAAAATTGGAATAAGGGGTTCATAGATACATCAAAAGTAGTGACGGTGCATATTTCTTGGATTCTTGATGGTACTATATATCTATATCGACACTCATTCAATATGACAAACAACACACTCAAAGAACAATGATGTATGAAATAGTTAAATTTTGAAGTAATCGAGAGTTCATTATACTTGTAAATTGAAAACAAATTTAGTGACACATCTTCATTAAGTTAAAATTGTTTAAGTTCTCTTTGAATCAAGGATTAAGCCATTAAATCATTATGGCTAGTCATTAAATTGAACAAGAATACCTATTGTCAAAGGGACCTACTTGAAATTGAATAAGGAGGCTCTTCATTACAAAGTTCAAATCATTGTAATCCCACTTTGGGGTGCATGATTGGTAGTACTTGACACCCTAAAGATGACATAAAAGAAAGAATGCATGAAACAATATTAAGTGAGTGTAAAACAAGTGCATATGACACAAGTGAGCATGATAAGTGAAAACAAAAAAATAGTAAAGGAGGAAACTACGTACAATATGCTAATCAAGAAATGATAGAGATACAATAAAACTTACATTATTTCGAAATTTTGATTCATAATGTTTAGAATCAAATTAATTGGAAGGATTAATTAAGTGAAGAAATTTTAAAGAAATCATTGAAAAGGAGGAGCAAATTAATATCATGGTTGATCCAACTTGTGACACTAATGACCTCAATGTGCAAATGATGGATTTTACTTGTGACAAAGATGATTTAGCATTAATGCTTGATGTAACTTGTGACACCAATGACCTAGTACAACTAGGTGATATAGATAAAACAAATGATATCATTGATGGTTCTTTAACTGGACATGAGAAGTAATCACTCATAAACAATGAATTGATGAAGAAGAACCAACAAGTGATACTAGAAATAGTACCAATAAATATGAACTTGAATTTTATTTTGAAATCACAAAAGAAAACTATCATGGATGCATGAAATAAAATCATGTATTCAATGATATTTCCAAGCCTATCATCATACCTTCGGAATAATTTCATGACAACAAACAAAAAACATGAATCATATGTGATAAGGAAATTACCCTTCATATTCTTGACTATTTCAAACCAATCCAATTCCACACTGCATGAAGGAGATTTCACATCAAATGTTTTAGTTCAACATCATAATTTTAAGCCTCAACATTGTCCTCAAGTTTCACATGGAGAATGAGTGTTTTGATCTCCATCCTTATCTTCATTGTGGAAATATAAATCATCTTTAAGATCTATATGTCAAAAAAAAAAAAAAAGTTAAAAAAAGAGTTTATTATGGATGGAAAAGTTTTTGGTGATGGAATAAACAACTCAATCTCAAGTTACATAGGTCTTATAATCTAGTATAGAGACAAGTAAAGGCATATTTCCATGAAAAATTTGAAAAACGAATAACTTAATAAAATAGTTATTTTGAATGCATTGATGAATTAATTACACCCTTATTTGCACAATAATATTTACAAAATTAATTAATTTTATTCAAAATAATAGTATAAGATAAAAATATACTTTACTTTACATATACAAAACAAAGGCCACTAAAAACAGAATCAATCACAGAGTGATTTACCTAACTTGGAAATAGTGTGTATTTCACCAGACATTGTGCTTAATGAAAAAAAAACCAACACCAAATGATGAACGATATGAAATGACGGTACACTTTTGATATACTATATTCACATATATAGATCGAGTTAAATATATATATAATTGATCTACTATATCCACATATATAACTCGACTAATAATATAAATAAGCAACCTTATGCTTATGCTTATCTACTCTGTATAACCTATGATTATCTACTCTGTATAACCAGCCTTATGCTTATTTACTTGAACAACTTTAAGCATATCCTACTGAGGGACACAGATAACTCATTTGAAAGTCAATGTAGGGGAACTGAACGGCACAGTCCAGGTCCAGTACAGCTTGGGACGTGATCCCATTGTGTTCGAAAATTAATTCTTGGTCTTCGAATATCAAACTCATCATATTGTGGCGATGACGAGAGCATATTTCCATAGTTAAATCTTCATTTAACAGTGTCGTCGACTGTTCATCAAAGACCTGGGCATCAGTTATATTGTTTTCAATATTTACAGCGGTTTGATTTGCACCAACAGGATCGACCGAAAAATCTTCTTCAGTCACATTAGCTTCGATCCGATCACGCTTATTCAGGGTTCCAATCTTCTTCTTCAAGTAAGTATTCCAGTAGTTTTTTATTTCATTGCCTGTTCGACCTGGTAGTCTGCCCGCTATAAGTGACCACCTGCACATATGCTACTTCAGATTCATTATTTTAAATCAAAAACCCTAATCCAGTTTTAAACCCTAATCAAGGAACATAACCTAAAAAACGAATTTAAAGCAAAAAACTGATCATATACCGATTGCCAAGAAGACGATGCAATCTAATGATGAGCTCGTCCTCGTCGGTGGAAATATTTCCTCGTTTTATGTTTGGACGGAGATAATCCATCCAACGTAATCTACAACTCTTTCCACTGCGATTCAGCCCTGCACATCAAATAAAATTACCTACTATTCTGATCTGTAATAAAGATAATTATCTCTAAATTAAATGTTAAAAGTCATACACTGAACTTTTAAAGAAGCAATACAACGAAAATTATAAATCTGCAGACAATGAGAACCTGTGTTGTCACGAACCGATCTCCAACCACCGTCCAGTCCATGAATGTTAATGTAATCTCTCAAAATCATATCTTCTTTCGTTGTCCAAGCAGTGCGATTGAGCCTGTCATCTCTTGAACAACGGGATCCACTCATTCTGCCAAAATATTAGATGCTCTTCGTGCTCTGGATCATGAGAAAGAAGAGGCGCTATTTATAAAAAGAACAGGCTGCTAGCAATAATCGGACTTGATTCAATGTAATATCTACTGAAGAATTATTGAATAAAATATCTAATCAACATGGCGTGGCCCAAAAGTCAGTGCTGAATTACAAGGACTGTGTACGGTATTTGCGAATAAATGATCGGTGGCAAGAAAATATTAGATGACCCACATGACATGACTATTAAAAAATGCATTACATGATATGGAAGGTTTGTGTGGTGATTGTAAACGCCAAATGGAAGTCGCGTTAAAACGAATTAGCAATGTACCGTTCACTCAGATCAATTTGATTCCAAATGTTGGAAGCTCAAAATTAAATAAACCAGCTACCATTCTCTAGTCTAAACGTTCATTTTTTCAACCAAAATTTGGTTGAATTGTGTAAATGCTATGTATAGGGGTTCTTGAGGTGGTTGAATCCATTTTTACAATAAGCAAGAGCTACAAAGTGGGAATGTCTATGGTCTTTGATAAATAGAGACCTTGTAAATAGTTATATTGGTCTTGAAGGGATCTAAACTAGTAAGAGACCCATTACAATCTTATTGGCAAGATGTCATGGGAATAGATTGGTTTTTCCTCTTGAGTATCCCATATAGTCCAAAATCCTAGTCATCGGGCGACACCAATGTGATCTTGCTAGTTGGGCATGACCATCAACCGCAAGTATCACCATGAATACACCTCACCGAAACGTCATGATTGAACCCAAGTGGGGAACCTTAGAGTTTGTGGAATATCAAGTGCTCGTTTCACCGTAGGCAATGTTGCACCATCGCCACCCAACCTTAGACAATACAACACTTGAACGACTAACTGCCCAACATATGACAATATTGTCGCCCATCTAGCCCAATGCTAGATAGTGCCCAAAGGTTCTGTCCCAACTCCATCTGACCACATACCCTCGTTGCATCCATCAACACTAGTGTCCTATCATGGTTGACACACCACACATCACATTTCCAATCACACCATCCTCTGCTAAAGACTTCTAAGTAGCGCCTTGCCGGTTGTCTTGTCAAAATCAACTAGAAGTCCTTAGTCCTCCTAGCTAGCACGCTAGTACACCGTCCTGACCATCCCACTGCCATCACCTTGCATGAGTCAGCCACCAAGGCTACAAAAATTGTATATGGAATCGTTGTGCACCCTTAGTCATGTCTACCTAGTGCACCCTCTGTCACGCCATTGTCAATGTCACTCAATGTAGGGTCGTGACAATACTCCCCCACTCAAATATGTTGACATCCTCGTCAACGCGGATCCATTGGCACATCCAATGAAAGGGGTGTTAGTGGTGAACAGACACTTCCACATATGCCATAATTGAATGTGTCTGTGGTACCATATGCCATGGAACTATTGTAATGCCCCATATTTTGACTAGGCGTGTTTATCAGGGAGACATATCACACTTTATTTGTTTATGAGTGCGACATATCGCACTTTATTTGTTTATTAGTGAGACATATCCCACTTTATTTGTTTATTATCTGTTGGACTCAGCTAGACTAAGTAAACTATATTTCTCGCACATTAGACGTTATTATATGTTGCTTCTATGTTTATAATGATACCAAGATTATGATGATTAGGATGTTATTATTCTCATAATGTTATTATGTTATGCCGTTATGATGTTGTAGATATAATGAGATTCCTTTCTTTCATACTAACAGTGTATGTTTAATTGTCATCCTTGATGAAATATGATATATATGATGTAGTACATGGATGCCAACCCATGATGTGATCGATTCAATGATTTTATGTGATGAAAAGAAATGATGTTGATAATATGGATTAGTTGATTATCGAATGGAAATATTTGTTATGAATGTATGGTTGCAAAGTACTAATCCGCACGACACAGGGGCTATGTAATAGTCGGATACTTGATATGAAGTATGGTATAATACCTATTTTGTAGAGAGCTTTGTTACCAAAATGGATGAACCACCCTGTCGGCCAACTCTTATCGTGCTGGCCCTAGAAAACCCATTCGTTGGGGGTTTCCTTATAGGGCCAACACGATAAGAGCTGGCTCGCAGGGTGGTTCATCCACTTTGGTAACAAAGCTCTCTGCAAAATAGGTACTATACCATACTTCATATCAAGTATCCGACTATTACATAGCCCCTGTGTCGTGCGGATTGGTACTTTGCAACCATACATTCATAAAAAATATTTCCATTTCATCATCAACTGATCCATATTATCAACATCATTTCATTTCATCACATAAAATCATTGAATCGATCACATCATGGGTTGGCATCTACGTACTACATCATATATATCATATTATTTTATTCTAAAACACCTAACACAAAACGGTGAACGGAACTAGCATTGATTAAACCAATCTCGTAAAAACCATTAGGTGATCATTCCTAGAACGATTAATTATTTGCAGTCAAATCGATAAAACCAACTTAAATTGCATTAATATTATTGTACTACTCAAGGAAAACCGGATTTAAGAACGTGTAATTATTATCTTTTACTCTTGATAAATGGAATGGAGTTAATGATTTTTGGGTTTCGAGAAAATAGGTGGAGGGCGATGGAGTAAGCTCGAAGGAAAGGAGGAGGAAAATGGTATATAGGAAATGTATTATGGAGAAGTTGGGGGTTCTTCTTTAGGGAGGTTTCAGAGGGAGAAGAGGGTTTTAGACTTAGTGAATTTGAAAAGGAGGGATTCTGAGGAGGGGGAAAACTCATAAGGAAATTGGTTTGTAAATGGGAAGAGATTCAGAGGAGGAGGGGGTTAACTCCGGAAAAAATGTTTTTTTGTAAATCGGAAGGGTGGATCTAAGGAATAGAAACGAAGGAAGCTACTATCGAGATTATTGGTTTGTGGGATCGGGGGCTAGGAAACCCATTGGTTTCCTAGGGCCAACACGATAAGAGCTGGTCGGCAAGGTGGTTCATCTATTTTGGTAACAAAGGCTTAGACGAGAAGCCGAAGGGACCTACGGGATCTACATCAAACTATTGGATCTACAACAACCACCAATGCTAGGTATTTTACCGTTAAGTTAATTATTTACTAAATATATGCATGTTATAAATGTTATATGACTAGATTTTATGAAAATTCATGAAGTTTATTATAGATACATTTACACATTTATGATTCAGATTTATACATTTATAGAACTAGGAAAACAGATTCAGATTTATACATTTACATGTTTATAGAACTAGGAAAATAGACGCAGACCTAAACGAGGAAATCTGAGTGAACATCATGTTTTCTTGCTTGAGATTTTATTAAGAACCATCTCATAATGAGCTTAATACAGAAAAAACAACTTAGAAAATTTGACTTAGTGCTCTACTCGGGAGGTAGAGCACTACAGATAGTATCAGAGCCATTGGCTCAAACACGAGAACCATAAGGGCCTGTTTCATGCATAAACTAAAACATGACTAACTAGGAACCTATGTTGAGATCTATTATTACAATAAGTAAACCAAACCTTTTCCTGAATAGTTGTAGCATCTACACTACATGCAAGACATAGGGGCTTGTTAGAAAACTTATGTTTAATATTGAAGAACTGAACTTTCAACTTAAACCAAGACATATACATAGACTTAAATAAAATCAGAGCCTTGTTTACCAAAGTTGATGATACGATGACACATTCCAATAATCTCGATAGCATCATAGTATGGTTTTGATAGGGTATAGACCGAGGATGTTGAGAGGGATGGATGTATGTTCCACCCTATGTTTCTATAATACCCGAGGTCATGGGAGGGCCATGTTGAGACACTCTCCCCAAGTTGTTGTGATGACGACGGTCGGATTCCTTCTAGGAGAGGGTAGGTCCAATAGTTGGTCGACCCTACCGCTCTCAGGTTCTACATGGCCAGGTCAGTATAGCTGACATCCACTTTTTTACTAGTAGAGGAAGGATAGGGAGGATGCAGACGTAGGTTAGGGTGGGAGGATATTTTAGTTAGTACTATTGAGGGTTGGGTATCCCTTGATCTTGACTTAGTAGTAGTAGGTGCCTCTTCCTTGAAAATAATTGATTGATTAATTATTATGAATCTGAAAATATAATGATGTTATAATTTGATTGGTTAATTGTTAAATGACTAAAAGATACTAAAATTCTTATGTTGAATGTATGTTTGTTATGTCTGCACGAATGATTTTGATTTCGTCAATTAGTAAATACACATAGGATAAGTAATGTTTCCATATAGTACATGTATGATCTGTGCATACACTGGCCACGTACGTACACCTTGCACATGTACGCTAGTATTGATGTGATAAATACTTAACATACTAAATGATTGTATAGTTGTTTTGGATAAATAGTTAGTCATGCATTGATTGAGTTCAGATAATGAATGATTGAGTCATGCAGATAGGTGTAAATAGGTCAAATGGTGTATTCATTAATGGTGTGTAACATATGCATTGGTAATTAATTAGTGTCGTCAAATAGAACTTTCACAAGGGAATTAGTGTAAATAACATAGATACCATTTGGTGTACACCTATAGTATTGTTTTGTTTAACATGTTTATCACGTTCCTTAAACCATCGAAGGTGTTTTGTTTATAACTAGTTGATGTTATGTTTGTATTATGATTTTGTTTCCTTTAAACAAATAATTATAATTATTTTTATTATTATTATTATAATTTTATTTTAATTAATATTATTATTAATAATATTAATATTCTTGTCATAACTATTATATATAAACAAAAGTTAAAATAATTTATTTGATAAATTATGAAGCACACGGATTGTTTCGCGCTAAAATGAAAAAAAGAATATTATTTAATAAGCTAAGCTAATGGATGTGATGAAACAATTTAAATATTATCGATATGATTATTAGACGTCAATTACAAGTTAAGACATATATTATCCAATCTTGAAAAGTTAACTATATCTATCTATCTATCTATCTATCTATCTATCTATATATATATTATTTTATTCTAAAACACCTAACACAAAAAACGATGAACGGAACTAGCATTGATTAAACCAGTCTCGTAAAAACATTAGGTGATCATTCCTAGAATAATTAATTATTTGCAGTGAAATCGATAAAACTAACTTAAATTGCATTAATATTATTGTACTACTCAAGAAAAACCGGATTTAAGAACAATGTGTAATGATTATCTTTTACTCTTGATAAATGGAATGGAGTTAATGATTTTTGGGTTTCGAGAAAGTAGGTGGAGGGCAGTGGAGTAAGCCCGAAGGAAAGGAGGAGGAAAATGGTATATAGGAAAAGTATTACGGAGAATTTGGGGGTTCTTCTTTGGGGAGGTTTCAGAGGGAGAAGAGGGTTTTAGACTTAGTGAATTTGAAAAGGAGGGATTCTTAGGAGGGGGGAAACTCAAAAGGAAATTGGTTTTGTAAATGGGAAGAGATTCGAAGGAGGAGGGGGTTAACTTCGGAAGAAATGTTTTTTTGGTATATTGGAAGGGTGGATCTAAGGAATGGAAACGAAGGAAGTTGCTCATGGGATTATTAGTTTGTGGGTTCGGGGGCTGGGAAACCCATTGGTTTCCTACGGCCAACATGATAAGAGCTGGTCGGTAGGGTGGTTCATCCATTTTGGTAACAAAGGCTTGGACGAGAATCCGAAGGTACCTACGGGATCTCCATCAAACTATGGGATCTACAACAACCACTAGTGCCAGGTATTTTACTGTTAAGTTAATTATTTACTAAATCTATGCTTGTTATAAATTTTATATGACTAGATTTTATGAAAATTCATTAAGTTTATTATAGATACATGTACACATTTACGATTCAGATTTATACATTTATAGAATTAGGAAAACAGATTCATATTTATACATTTACATGTTTATAGAACTAGGAAAGTAGATGCGGAACTAAATGAGGAAATCTAAGTGAAAATCATGTTTTCTTGCTTGAGATTTTATTAAGAACCAGCTCATAATGAGCTTAATACAGAAAAAAAAAACTTAGAAAATTTTACTTAGTGCTCTGCTCGGCACGCAAAGCACTACATCTATACTCCTTTTTCCTCTTCATAATCATATACCATCCAAAATCCTAATCGCCATGTGACACCGACATGATCTTTCTAGTTCGGCATTACCATCAATTGCAAGTATCACCGAGATTAGGCCTCACTGAAATGTCCTCACTAAACCCAAGCCAAGAACCTTAGAGTTTGCATAATGTCAAGTGCTCGTTTCACCATAGACAATGTTGTACCATCACCACCCAACCTTAGACAGTGGTACGTCATTTCCTCCTCTGAACCAACAACACTTGAATGACTCACTTCCAAACGTATGGTGATGTTGTTTCCCATGTGGCCTAATCCTTGATAGTGATCGAAGGTCTTATCCCAGCTCCACCCGACCATATACCTCCATTGCGTCCATCAATGCTATTATCCTAGCATGGTTGATACACCACCACGCATCACATTTCCAATCGTACCATCCTTCGTCAAAGCCTCCTAAGTAGTGCCTTGTCGGTTGTGTCGTCCTACTCGACTAGACATCCTTGGTCCTCTTAGCTAGCATGCTAGTACTCCGTCCTAACCGTCTCATGGCCATCACCCATGAGTCGACCACCAAGGCTAGCAAAATCGTATGGAATCACTATACACCCTTAGTCATGTCTGCCCAACATGCCCTCGGTCACACCATTGCCAATGGTGCTCAACATAGGGTCATGCCACAAGGCATTAAAATAATTCCATAAAAGTACCGCTTTCTACAAGACAAAGAGGATGATTTGAGGCATAGTGCTTCTTCTCAAGATTAAAAATACCAAAAAGAGCCCATGTAGGAAGCTAAAATCATACCATGTAATTCAAAGAATTTGAACTAAGATAGCGTCTCTCTTCTTCTCAAGACTGAAAAGACCAAAAAACACACGTGACTTGAGATTAGCCAAATCAAAAATAAATAACAGCCTTGAATGCCTCAACAAAAATCAATGCCCATAACCAAATTCAATAGCTAAAGGAGACTCTAAACCAAAGTACTAGCATCAAATTTAGCCTGAACAACATTCAAAAGTATAAGATCAAAATTGAAGTTAGCGTCATTTAAAGATTCCAAAGAGGACCTCTCACAAGTAGTGGACCAACAAAATATATTTATTATCATGATAATTACAGGAAAACTCAGAGAAAATGGCTTAGCATTTTTGGTAATAGAGGGTGTAAACCAAGATATGAGAATCAAATTCAGCTTTAACATAACATAATTTAAAGCTGATTCTAGCAAATGGGACATGGATTATTATTATTTTAATTTTTTCTTCTTCTGTGATAAAAGTTCAGTGATATCATTTCTTAGTGAGTGTTGTCTTTCATGGCTAGTTTTCTCTCTTTTCGAATTACAGTTATGTGAACGTGACTTAGCACGGGAGCACTCATAATCACCTTTCAACACTATTAATATTGTAGCAGCTTATCGTGGTATTGTAGCAACTAGCTATGAAGTGGGTGAATTTTGGTTCAAATGGATGTGAACTCGCGATTATTTTGGATAGATTGTTCCATGTTTTCAATATTGTTAGATATAATTATTTCTCCTGCCATGTAATAGTGAATTAAAGGTAAGTTCGACGAAATCAATATTGTTTTACTGTAGCAGAGATAGAGGTCGGCTAAGTCAAATTAAAATATGTTCAATTGGTGAGTTGGTGAGGCAGTTGATACTTAAGTTAAAGGAATTTTGCAAATTGCAGTAATGGTACCGCATTAGTTATTGTTCAATATTTAAGGTTGCATGCATCATATTAATCGCTATTGTTTGTAGTCATATTAGAATCCTTCAGAAGAAGAAGTTTTGAAAAGAGGTGCAAAATTGGCTAAGTGTCTAGGAGTTCAAAAGGTCCGATGAAATCAGCCTCACAACAACAAATTATATGTGTGCATCAAAGGGAATTCCAATGGGGAAAGTCTGACAACAAACCAGATGCGGACACGTGGTTATCGAAGTTGGCATATTGTTGTTGCAAAGAGGTGTTGGTTAGGTGGGGATGCCTCAGCTTATCTCGATTGTTGATTCCCTCCATCCAACGGGCATGGAGAAACTAGGTCAACCTTTGACTTTGCTCCATGCCCGTTGGATGGAGGGAATAAACAATCGAGATAAGGATGGCCGATGGGGATTGATGGAGGAACCCCAATTGATCATTAAGGAGATGTATTGGCAAAGTAATAAGGTGCAACAGAGTTGAAGGCTAGCGGAGAGTCCCAATGGGACAAATGTTAACACACCGGTGTTTTTGTATTGACGTGCACAATATTTGATCAGAATGGAAAGGTTGATAGGCATTGACATACAACCAATCATAGTGTGACACGTGGAATGATTTCAGAGTTTTTCATAGTGACACGTGGAACGATTTCAGATTTTTTCACAGTGTGACAAATGGAACGATTTTAGAGTGTATTTTCATCATGTTTGTAACATTTTTCGGTTCAATGATAAATTATGGTTTCCATGAAATCATTTAGTCTACATGTATAAATACATATGTAATGTGTTATTTTTAAAAGGAGGAGTGTTATTTTTAAAAGGAGGATGAATAAACAATAGAATAGAAGAGTTCGCTTATGCTATGTATGTTTATGTTAATTTTTGTGTGTGTTGTGAGTTTTTTTTTCCATGGAAAAAAAGAGTAATTTTATTTCACGTGATGAGAACAAAATTACATTCTGTAGATACACTTTTGGGAAGTGCATTGCTGATATTTTTGACATTTTGTTAGACTAATGTCTTCTTCTAGACATCATAAGCTTTTAAGATTTTTTACATATCGAGTTCAGTTACTGAAAGATAACAACATGAGAGACTGCTGAAAAATTTACATAAAGTATTTATAAAAATGCCCTCAGAAGAGGAAAACTGTTTAGTGATAGGACCGAAAAGAAACCAAAACGATGCAACCAAAAAAAGGAAAGAAACTCCATTCTACACAGATCATTATATGAATGGCCTATGATAAAATTCCTGAGCAACCCCATCTTTATGTTCTTTTATCTTCCATATACCCAGAGCCAGCTGCAGCCCCTCCTTCGAGGCCCTGTTCGCTTCTTGGTTATTTTCCCTGTAAACATGACGACATGCAAAAGAGTCAAAAGAGTTCAGTATTTCTCTTATGGATTTCAAAATGGCTGAGAGTCTTAAATTCCGATAGAGTTGAGATCCTATTAACCAATTAACCACATTTAAAGAATCACCAAACACTATAATATTTCTACACCCAGTTTCAGCTGCAAAGATAATCAGGAATTTAAGGCTCAATAACTCTGCATAGTTGTTGCTACCGTTACCGAGACCAATAGACATCTTGCAGTATTGTTCATTCCAAAGGAAAAGGAAGGACCCTCCCCCACATAGGTTATTTTGTGAGGCCCCATAAAAAAAACCACACGGATGAGTCCTGTTGATTTCCACCACCACAATAACCCTAGATCTATTAACTCTTAAGATTTGCATAAAGGAAGGCAGGAGGCCACAATAGGCAGTGGCAAGGATAGCCGGGGAACAAGCTTTCTCACATAAAATGAGACTGTTACGGGCTAGCCACACCCCCCAAAGAACCAACAAAGGAAGGACTTTGAAACCCTTAAAAGATGAATCATTATCCCACGACCTCCACGCAAGTTCCACAGAAACCCCATCCCAGCTGCACAGATGATTGACCAGCGTCGAGGATTCCACCCACACCTCTTTAATAAAAGGACAATAAAGAAAAATATGACAAACATATTCCTCTTCAGATTTGCACAACACACACCATCCCGAACCATGTTTATTTCTTTTTTGGATATTGTCCCATGTTGGTACTTTGTTTTCCAAAACATTCCACATGAAAAACCTTGTCTTAGGAGGACACTTAAGTTTCCACAACTTTCTCCACCACCAAACCGGAATTCTTTGCACAAAATCTTCACAAATCCTCAGATATCCACCTTTAGGATTGTACACTCCTGAAGGGTCAGCATCCCATATGAATTCATCTTCTCTTTCGCATAGGCATATTTGATCTCTGTTGAGATCCCTTATATACCTAGTTAACTCGAGTTCATCAGCACCATTCAGACCCAAAGAGTTGCCCGGTCTCCATGATATGTGTGTTGTGAGTTTCTAAACTCCCCTGCATCTTTCAATTGGTATCAGAGCACTTTCATGCTCTTTCCCTCCTATGTGTTATTGTTCTTCCCTAAGATTAAGACAATTAGTTTGTAATTGTATAGGAAGATGGCTTTGGGAAACACTCTAACTCAGACGATGGTTTATGTTTTGACAGGGAAAAATTATGACAATTGGTTGATTCGAATGAGAACCATGCTGTGTTCTCAGGATTTATGGAGTTTGGTGATGGTTGGATACCTAGAGCCTACAGATGTTGTAGTGAAGTTGGATCTAATGAATGACGAACATGACCTATTGAGGGATAATAGGAAGAGAGATAATAGAGCATTATTTCTTATTCAACAAGGCATAGGTGACACAACTTTTACGAAGGTGTTGAATGCTCAGTTCTCTAAAGTGGCTTGGGAGGAAACTTGTAACACCCCAATATTTTAATCCCTATTGTTATTACTCTTGTAAATGTAATTATGAATTTTGTGAATGGCCATGGTGAGGAGCTCAAGGCCAAGGCCCCACCAGTGGACCTCGATTTAGTGTTATGATTATAAGTCATAGTTAAGCCTAAAAGATTGAGAATGATGTTGCGACTAAAACGATAAGTAACAAAACCGATCAAAAAGAAAAGATAAGATGGATAGGAAGTCGTGACATTTAGGTTCTAAGTCGTAAAACATTAAGGGTGAAGAACTAGTGATGTTTAAATTTATTCACCGAAGAAGAATCTAACATAACTTAAAATGATTAAATGCAAATCATATATGTACCTTGTATGCATATATATATATGAAAGGTTAAATAAATAGTTGAGATAACTATTATATACATTTATATGTAAATATCATATTTATATGCATATGGTTAACTAATACTTGAATCAACTTTTAGGAAAATGTTATGAACATTATACTTAATCATCTCGAGTTACTTATATTATCATTTTAGGCAAAACAATAGTGATTATTAATCACAAAGTTTGTATTCTAGCTCCTATTACCTTTTATGATCAAAGCTAGCTAATATATTAAGATAAGACTAGTAATTATCCTTATTATCTTGTTTCATACCAAGATATACACTTAATATATATATATATTAAAATGGAAAAGAGGATAAAAAAATGAATATGGTTATAAGTATAAGTCATTAACCTTTATATCAATAATGATATTGATAGACATATATATGAATAAAGGATGAAGGTTACCTTTAGAAAGTATTTATTAAAAAAAAAGGGAATGTAATAGATATATATATTTCTATCTATAGGAAAATATATATTTATAAAATACATAATAATGACAATAAATATGTATATTATGAATTATAAAGAAAAGAGATTAAGGTGCAGTCTATATTTAGAAGGTTAAATAAAGAAATTCTTTCAAAAATTCTCTTATAAGGATTGTATTGTGAAATAATTATAAATACTTTATTTTAAGAAGAATTAAAGAAATTATAAAAAAATAATTATTGTTACATACCTAAATTACATAGGTATTAAATTAAGACATTTAGATACATATTAGAGGTGATACCATAAATTAAATAAACTTATATATGTGCAAAGATATTCCCTTAAATACTATATGAATTTCTAATTATTTAAAATAGGGAGTATACAAATGACTTTAGCTACACTACACATCTCACATACACTTGTATCCTCTCTCTCTCTCTATAAATATTATTCAGATGTCACTCACCATTATATTTTGTATATAGTGGAAGGAGGATGCCATTGAGGAGTAACAACCGTTAAGGAAGGAAAAAGGTGGAATAACTCTTTTAGTAGATTGTCCTCGAGGAAGTTGTCTCCATAGTGGAGCTTTTCGCTGCCATAGTGGAGCACTCTGAGCCCAAAATTGAGAAAACCTTTGGGAAAATATTCTTTTAGGGTGTTACCACCACTAAACCCGGGTGACATCTGTCTCTTTAGATTTTCAACAGAACCCACTACCATCGAGGGGGAATCTAATCCCTGCGCGGACTCGAGGCTTCGATCCTTACATAGCTCGAAGAGTTTGATTACGGAGGGAAGAAAAAAAGAAAGAGGAAGGAGGGATGTGGTTGCGAGGGTCAAGCACCACCGCATTAAAAAGATCAACATCTGCTTGGGAATGGGGGTTCGAGATTCTAGAGGAGCCATGTCAGTTTGGAGGAGCAATATGCATTCCTGATGAGCGGTGGCTACGTTAAAAAAAACGAATTGGCGTGTAGCATGAGATAACGAGATACATACCAGCTTTCTTGGGCATGGAAGGGTACTGCACGTTTTGGGACGGAGGATGCGAAATTATCCATCTGTGTATTGATAGACTATGATAGGAAAGCTGGGTCCCGTTGACAGGTGGGGTCGTTGGGGCGGTGGGTTGTGGCCTTTTCTACCTCTGATCAAACCTCATGTTCACATTCTACGATATCTCCGCATTATCGAACGCCAGTTAAATTGCAATGAAAAAAAAAGACTATGGAAAAAAAAAGACTATGATAAGAAATGGAGAGTAACGCTAGTTAAATTGCAATGAAAAAAAAAAAACCTAAAGACTATGATAAGAAATGGAGAGTAAGTCGACTAGACAAAGCCTATCCGACCTTATTGGTAAGAATCGGACTCCAATTAAATTGCAATGAAAAAAAAAAAGAAAAAAAAAGACTAGAGAAAGCCTATCCGCCTATCCGACCTTGTATTGGTAAGAATCGGACGCCAGTTAAATTGCAATGAAAAAAATAAAAAAAAAGACTATGATAGGAAATGGAAAGTAAGTCAGGAAATGGAGAGTAAGTCGACTAAAGAAAGCCTATCCGACCTTGTATTGGTAAGTCTGTCTATGTTAAGTCTGTCTATGTTAAATTTGCATTGATATAATTGTAGAAATGTATAGTGATAGGAATTAAGGACAGGACGGTTGGAGAAATTCGGATCTCAGACCTTAAAATCCCATTTGCTTATCTTCTTAGCGTTTAAGACTGTTTGCATTTATTTAAGGTTTAGATAGCTATGGAAACGATAACACCAAGAGTTTGATACTCTGTGGATCTATACTTTAGATTGCTGTGAAAACGATAGTACCAGGAGTTGAAACTCTGCAACTTTTTATATTTTAGATCATTGTTTGAATAATAAAATCTTTCTCTGTGGTGAAATTGCTGTATATGAGGTTAGCGTAGATACCCCGACCTCTGCATCGACGGGGTATCCCTATTTTGTTTATTAGACAAATGCCTCCACAGCATATTGTTACCTTTTACTCTTTTCACATTTTATTGAGATCATGTTGATCTGATTCGTGCAACCTTAGCTCATAAGCTAGAAACTCTGTAATTAATGCTTCATATATTTTGATCCCTGTATTAAAGCTTTAGGAAGAGCAGGAGAGACGTGGGTATTATTTTAGCTTGAAAGGATTTCAGTTATCGTGTTTTATTACTGCCACGAAAATGTAATTGTGATAAGTTTCTCCTCGATGGTCAAATTAGTGCCATACCATTTGTATGTATTATTATTACTGTGAAAGTATGAAACCCTAATTACTGCTTTAAATATCTACATATATAAAGGCATACAATGTTTTGCTTACATATCATGGAGCCTGAATATACCTTCTATGCTATGGGAATGGCTCGATAACTATTTTTATGAAGTAGTAGAACATAGCTAGATTATTTTCTTAGCGAACCTAAATCGTGTGATAGCATGTTATGATAAATAATATGAGAAATAGTGAGAAAGGATAATGCAAAGGTTAAGTTACTATATATAAGATTATATATATATATGTGACAAAGAAATGATAAGCAAAAAAGGGTATGTTATTATATAAATATTTTATTTATATATATAATAAGAAATGATAAAAGATAGGTTACAATTTCATTATTATATAGAGATTTTAGTTATATATGATAAGAAATGATCAAAGAGTAGTGGGACAAAACACTATTATGATAGGATTATGTCCATTGATTTGCATAGGTGTGGTAGTGGGTATATGATAATTCCAAGTTGTTTGTAACCTAAAGGAAAGGAATGTAATCAGATGTGTAAAGTGTCACGTTCCCTCCCATCGTACTAGCATGATAGAGAGGACGTGATGTTAAATCGGGCATCTAGCCCCATGAGCTTTTAAATAAGCATTCACATAATACAAAAGAACATATGGACATGTATAATTATGAGAAAAACACAGCGGAAATAATATCAATAACACATCCATCATACATTCACGATATTCATCAAATACATAAATGCAAAGTTAACACAAGAGAGTACTTATCTTAACACAGTAGTCCCAAGCAACCAGCTATGCATCTGCAACGTTCCACCCAACCATAGGCCAGTTGTGCTTATCAACCTCTTGATACAACTGCCACCCCCGAGCTGGGCATGATGTCTACAAGGAACCAGGGAACAACAGACTCACACATAGCCAAGCATACACCAAGATGAGCCAAGCCAATCTACAATTGGGTTTATCAGGCTGCTAGGAAATGGAAAGGAAGAGTGGCTAAGCTAGTGAGCTCAAGCACAGAGCCAGGGGTAACCTTACAAGATCTATCTAGCTTGGCACCCACAATACCTACACACCCAGTACAAGGAAGTATTCTTTTCACTACTGTACAGTCCCTCAAGCCATACCTTCCCCATCTAGTGCTCTCAAGGTGTGCATAGAAGAGTAGCCAAAGCCCTCTTGATCTTCTTGAGAAGTTATCTCCCCCACTAAGTTTATCAAGCCCTCTCTGTCCACTACCACTCCAATCTCTTGCTTACAGTCTCCAAATCAAACAGGGATGCAGATAACAGTAGAACCACACTTATTGGGAATGATAAAAACATTTCTTCAGTGGGATGCCCAAAGAGAGGGTTTCTACCAATTCAAAAAAAACGTGGGAAAGCCCAAAAACAAAATGGCAATTGGGGAACAACCCTGTAGAGCATAAATCGTTTTCAGAAAAACGCCCATGGGTATTTTGGGGCAAAAACGACCTCCATCATAGTCCCAAATCATGGCCCTTCTCTCCCAGCTGCTGTATAATGCAAAAACGACTTCCAGGCATGGAAAATGTAGGAAAAATGGTGAAAAACGTGATGGGGAAAGACCCAGTAGTTTAGACTGCGTGAAAGAGGAAAGACTGTCTGTTCAAAATGGCTTTGGGCACCATTTCTTGGGTGTTTTCTTGCCCAAGAAGCAAAAATACTAATTCCCAGGTTGATGGCTTGCCCATGCACGAAATTGGCTTCCATACCTCTCCAACCCAAGGCATTAACTGCCTCAACCAACTCTTAGAAGAATTAAATGATTGGGTCCATAACCCAAAATGGGTAGTTGGTGGTTTATCGGTTTTCTCATTGACACATGGATTAACACCATTGGCTCAAGGGTTTGAATAATTTCCCTCCATATTCCTTGTAGAATCATGCCCCCATCTCTTTATTGCATAGCATAGCTAGTTGTGGGTTTTTCATTAAAATTCGTATTTACATGATGTCTTAATTTACATTGTGCCTATCTAGCACAAGAACCATAGGCATCTATTTTTAATTGCCGATACATAAAACGCTAAATCAATGGTGGGGCCTTGGCCTTGAGCTCTTCACCATGATTAAGTAACAATATTTATATCCTTTACGATTTAATGCGAAGGGGGTCAAAATGGGGACATGACATAAAGTTAATAAGAGATTTAGTCATGGTCATGCATAATGATTTGGGTAAGATCCATCTAGCGGTATATTTTAGTTTAGGCACAGTTATTAATTATTATGATATAGATGGTAAGTGTGTTCAAGGTAGATCTCTTTATTCATCAAAGAATAGATCTTAGGAATATTGATCATGTAACAAAGAGTAAAAGAAGTTGTGATGTTAGTACTCTTTATGAGAGAAGCCGATTAAGGCAATTGATACAACATTTAAAGTTGTTGTTGTAAACCTTTTTGATTAAATAAAATGATACAACCCGCTTTTGTGGACGTAGCCCAAGATGTGGGTGAACCACGTCAAAATGTTCTCCTTGGTTGGTACTTTATTGTGTGTATATCTCTCTTGATAAATTGTATTTATATTGAATGTGTTTAGATTGCATACCTTATATTTTATCCTTACCTGTCTTAAATCTCATAAACAAAGTGTTGTTTCCTATGATCCATATGAAAATATATTTAGTGGTTGCTTAAAAATTGAATTATTTATGCATTTATGTGCAAGTGTACTTTTATTCGGTTGATAATGTGTATGTTTCGGAAATAAGATCCATGTGAAGTCAATTCTTAAATAATCGTGTAGTTGTGACTCATTGTCTTTTGGTCTCCCTTGAGTAGTTTGAAATGGCAAGTAAATTCATGATTTTTATAGATGAAGCATTTCACTTATAAATAATCGTATGAAGATAGTAATATGTTGCCTCATATACGGTATTTTATTTTTTTACAACCTTAAGTGAATTCGGTTAGTTATGTTAAATTAAAGTTTTCCTCTTATTGGTACTTCAAGGTTTGTTTTACTATTATGTGGGATAGACTATGTATGGTCTCCATGGGAGGAGTAATTAAGGTTATGCTTAGGTATGAAAATTATGGAAAGAAAGGTTGCTAAAGTAAGATTATGTATGTGGTTAGGAAGGGTAGTACTATTTAGATAAAGATTTTATTATGGAGTTAAAATGTTTGTATTTCACTCTTTCCTTGATAAAAATTGATGATTGAATATCTGCGTATTACAATAATTTTTCTTTTATTTTCATTTAGACAAACAAATAATTAACTATAAATTATGAGATGTTTAAATATCGCTTTTTATTTAAAACAGTAAATTTAAATGCTGAAACTTCATACTTCCGCACAACATTTATGGACAAAAAGACCACTTAGAGAAATTTTTAAAATTTTACGAAATTTGTGGATGTGACAAAACCAGTTATCAAGGTGTATCCAAGGTGAAGACAGTTGAGTTGTAGAACTTGAGAGGAGATTTTGAAAGTCTGAAGATGAAAGATTCAAATTCTGTAGACAATTTTATGACCCAGGTCATGGATGTTGTAAACTAGTTGAGACAGTATAGAGAATACCTTTCTGACCAAAGTGTGATTAAGAAAGTTATCATAAGTTTTCCTAGGAAGTTTGAAGCTATAGTTTCCGCCGTAGAGGAGTCTAAAGATTTTAGTCAAATACATATTGATGAGATGACTATTTCTCTGGTAGCACATGATTCTAGGATGAATAGTTATGAGAATAGTTCAATGGAGAATGCATTCAAGTCCTTGTTGTGAGTCTTAGGAAAAAGAGCGAGAGGAATATTTGGAATAAGAGGAAGAGGAGGTAGAAACCGTGAACATAGAACTTAGGTAAAGATAATTTTGAATCTAAGAATAAATTCCGATAGAACCCTCATTGCTTAATGGGGAGCATCAGAAATTGGCAATAAGCAAGTTAGAGAGTTGATAAGTCCAAAGTGCAGTGTTTTTACCATAAGAAGTTTGGTCACTATGCCAATAAATGCAGAAAGAAGATGGAATATGAAAGTTGGAAGTCTGCAAACATCACAGAAGAGACTGAGGAGAAACCTATGTTTCTCACTTGTAATGTAACCTAGGAATGTTCAAAAGACATTTGGTTTTTGGACAATGGTTGCAGCAATCATATGATTGGAAATAAGGCTGTATTGGCTAGTATGGACAACAGCGTTGAGTATGAAGTGAAATCGGGAAATCATAATAAGGTGAGTGTTAATGACAAAAGTGTGGTTGTTGTGTATGTGAGAAATTGAGAAATAAGAACACTAGATGAAGTCTACTATGTACCTGGTTTGAAATGTAACCTCTTGAGTATTTGACATTTTATGGATAAGAAACATAGAGTGTCATTCAAGGACAATGTCTACATAATTATAGACAGGTATTTGAGCAATCAACTATTAGCCAAGGTGGAGATGACTAACAATAGGATGCTTCCATTGATTATGACAAGCTAACCGATAGATTATGTTAGTGCATTCAGATCTAAGAGTCAGTTATGGTGTTTGAGGTATGGAAATTTTCATTTTGTAGGTTTGGATTTGTTGTAGAAGAAGCATATTATAAAGGGGTTTCCTTGTATTCAACAACCATGGAGCTCATGTGAGATTTGTATTTAGTGAAGCATCATAAGGATAAGTTTTTGTTAGAACTTTCATATAGAGCTAAAGTGCCATTGGAACTTGTACACACAAACATGTGTCACCCTTGTTGGAAGGTAATTTATATTTCCTAACTTTTGTTGTTGATTATAGTCAGAAGACTTGGGTTTATTTTCTGAAGGAGAAGTTTTAAGCTTTCAACATATTCAAGAAATTTAAATCCATGGTTGAGAAAGAAAGTGAGAAATATATTAAGGTGTTGAGCTCAAATAGAGCTAGAGAATTCAAATTGAATGAGTTTATCGAATTTTGCAATTATCATGGAATCAAGAGATAGTATACTAATAGATGTACTCCATGATAGAATGGAATCACTAAAAGAAAGAACCAAACCATTATGAAGATGGCTCGAAGTATGCTCAGGGAGAAGAATTTGTCAAATGAATATTGGGGAGAAGAAAATGCTTGTTTATTGTACATTCTGAAGAGAATTCCAACAAAAAGTGTGTAGGACAAAGTTACGAAAGAAACTTGGAGCAGTAAGAGTTGCAGTGTTTATCATCTAAGAAATTTTGGGCATATGGCTTATGTCGTTGTACCTAAGAAAATAAGGAAGAATCTTGATGACATAAGTAAGAAGTGTATCCTCATTGGGTATAGTTATGATTCTAAAGCATATAGGCTCTACAATCCCATCACCAAGAATATGTGATTAGCATATATGTTGAATTTAAAGAAGAGGAATCTTGGGATGGCAGTATTGATAAATATGTTGTAGGGGGAGTTGCATTCTGGCAAGAGGATGATTATGGTGTTGATCAAAAAGTTTTAGGCTAATAAAAAAAATACATATTTGTCTACACCTATTGAAAATGCCTAGAAGGTTGACACTTGGTGCTAGTCCAACACGTTTTACAACGCCTAGAACTCAGGAGCGTGGAGAACCATCCAGTTATGGAAGACATCAAACTACTCGATTTGAGGTAAGTAGTGACTCAAATCCCACTATTGCAACAATGAGAAATATAATTAGAGGACAAAATACTAGAATCCCAAAAGAATTTTATGAACAAGATGTAGTACAATAGGATTCTAGTTTTGCTTTAATTGCATATGATCTAGTGAATTTTGAGGAAGTTGTTAAAGAAGAAGTTTGGGTGAAGGTTATGGATTAAGAAAATGATTCCATAGAAAGGAACAATACTTGGAAACTTGTATATTTACCAAAACAAAAGGATTGTATTGGTGTGAACTGGATCTATAAAAATAAGTTGAATGTTGTAGGTGAGATTGAATTTTGGGATGGATAGCTTCATTGTCTGAAAGTTGGAGACAAATACTGAGTAGTTAGGGCCCAATTTTGATAGTATGGCAAGGATGAGTTGCTTCTTTTCCTTCTCTATTCCATATCTCTTCAATTGAGAAATCAGATTTTTAAACTTGGTAAGAAACTCATTGATGGAGTCGAAACTCCAAGGGCTCAAGGAGATGAGCTCATTTTCCAATTTGTGACCTTTCAAGTCATATTTCTGTCCAAGAAGATATTTGATCTTGTCCCAAACTTGTTTTGGAGTTTCTATATCTAAGAAATGAAAATGGAGGTATTCGGAAATGCTAAGGAGCAGCAGTCCTACTGCTTCATTAAGTTTATCCAAGTAATTGGATTTCTCTACTGCACTAGTGGGTTCGACTGCAGTCCCATTCAATACTCTAGAGAGGCTCTTGGACTTCATGAAGATGTCCATCTGGCCTTCCATTCGACATAATTGAATGAATTAAAGTTTAGATCCATTGGTAGTTGTTGAAGTCAAATTTAAGATGAATTTGAATGATGGAGATAACCTGCAAAACAATGAAATTGTTGATGGATTTATATTGCAATTCAAATTGAACACTGTCTTAGGACAATGAGCACATGTGATTGGATCCTTCACAACTGGTTAGACCTCACTGGATTTCTCCAGTGAATTCAATACAATTGCACCAGGAATTGATGTGGAAATCTAGAGGTTTCTGGTGCTCAATGAAAGACAACTCCTCAAAGAATTGATGCAACTGCTTCTGCTGCCATTCGAATAGCTGGCTCCAGCTCTGATACCATGTATAAATATACAGGAAATATCACAGCTAGATAAAATCTCACAAAACCTCACTGGGAATTGCAGAGAAGAAAGAAGAAGAAATGAATCAATTATCACTCATGAACACAGAACTGGAGAAATCTGCAGTATAATCATACATTAGTTGTAAGATGGCACTGTGAATAAATGAATACAATACAATACTGTCAAGTGAATTTGAATTAACCAAAGGTGATTCGAATTCACCTCAATGTGTGACTTGGATAGCATTGGAGACATCATCCAATCAGTGGTAGTAGTCACAAATAGTCAAAAGTCAGTCAAAATGAGTCTAGCTGAGTCTAACTGAGTCATGTGAGCAAAAATCAAGGGATGGAGACTCCAAGGAGGGTGCATGAGGCTATCAGTAGGTCAAGTGGCACTTTGATACAGACAACTGGAAGCTACAGGCAGTTAAATTGAGCAATAAATCAATAAACTGGTCAATAAATACTGCAATTGGGTGTTAGTGATCCAAGTAGTGTAGTAGGGCGCATATGTCATCAAGGTGAGGAAAAAAAGGCGTACTAGGCAGGTAGGAGGGATCATGAGGGATAAAACAGGTTCTAGGGGGATGAATATAGGCTCCAGGTGCTGGGGAGACCACCATACTGATGACTGGATGCATGCAGATGCATGCATGATGACTGGATGCATGTAGAATGCATGCATGCATGAAAATATAAAAAATGATGGTGAAAATATTCCAACACCCCTCCGCAAGCCAAACATGAGGAACCAACAGAAGGAACTAATGGTAGGGCCCTGGTAGCTGAGACCAAAGGTCACCCCGTACAACAATCTAAATAAAGTGAGGAAAGAGGGAAAACCCACTAGGAAGAAATCCCTCCCTCAAAATAGACTGAAGGATGGTAATGTGGCATGGCATCACTCACCTCAAATGGTAAGTGCAATTCTCCACTGAAGAAATATCTATTGGCAAGAAATGGATCAGTAATGTGAGAAGGATAAAACCTTCCATTCTGAAAATCAAATATGGTTCTCCTCGGATCAAGTGGATCTCTAACAAGATCTTTGACATATCTAAGATTAGTGGATGCCCATCTAGGAAGAGGAGGATCTGCAAGTTGTAGATCTGGATCTTGGTCTTCCATTCACTCATCTTCACTCATAGGTGCTAGATCTTCAGGTTCTTGTGGATATGGATCTAGCATTCGTTCTTCATCATCTTCACTCTCATACTCTGAATCAGAATTGTCATGTGATGAATATTCGCTCTCTTGGAGCTCATCAAGTAGTGGAGGTGTGGTAGGGAAACTCTCTTGCTCAACAAGATGAGCATCATGTAGAGGCCATTCCTCAAACTATACACTCCTATCAAGGAATGTTGTCATAGAAGAAGGATCAAGAAGGTTGGAGGCCTTTGCATTCACTGCATAACCCACCATAATACACTCTTTGCTTTATGGATCTAGGGCTCTCCTTTTCTCTGTTGGAATCCTTGCCCATGCTATGGATCCAAACACTCTTAGATGAGACAAATCAGGTTTGTATCCCATCCATGCTTCGCAAGGAGTCATATATTTGAGTCCTTTATGAGGAAATCTGTTCCGAAGATAGGTGGAACAATTGATGGCTTCTGCACAAAGACTAGGGTGCAACCCTTTCTACTTTAGCATGCAGATTGCCATCTCTTTCAATGTTCTATTCTTCCTCTCAGCAATGCCATTATGTTGTGGTGTATAGGAAACAATATGTTGCATCTCAATGCCTTCTTCAACACAAAAGGTTTGAAAATCACCCTTTATGTACTCTCCTCCATTATCAGTGCGAATGGCCTTGATCTTTCTATCTGAAAACTTTTTGTAGAAGAATTGGAAAACTTAAAGTATCCAAATACTTTTGATTTTAATTTGAGAAAGTATACCCATGTAAATCTTGAATAATCATCAATAAAAGTAAGAATATACCTTGCCTTGTTCAAGGATAGATCTGGAAATGGCCTGCAACATCACTATGAATTATATCTAGAGGTTGAGAGGCTCACCTTGCCTTCCCCTTCTCAAACTTCTTTTCTGGATGCTTGCCCATCAAACAACCATGACATTTGCCCTCAGAAAACTTGATCTTGGATATCCCTTCAACCATCTCTTGAGTATGCATGTCTTGCAAGTATTGATAGTTGAGATGCCCAAATCTTTCATGCCATAGCCTACTCTCTTCATTTGCATGAGTGTGAAGAGAAGATTGTTTAAAGAGAGGTAGAAAATGGGAGAACTCATAGAGTTTCGAGTTGTGGTTTGAAACACCTTTTGCAATGGTAGATCCTGATACCATGTCTTGGATTTCGACCTCATTTGGAGAGAAGGTCACCCTATTGGGCTCTCCAGTGTGGGTCATCTGGTAGACTGAAAGTAGATTAGCAGTGAGTGTAGGGACATAGAGAACATGCGAGAAGTACCCATAATCAAGTTTGATTCTTCCAATCCCCTCAAAGGAGACCTCAGAATCATTCCCCAACATGATGGATGGTCCAACAGTGGATTCGAAACCAGTAAAGAGATCTTTGGAGGAAGACATGTGTTTTGATGCTATTGAATCTATGATGAAGGAGGATTGTGTTGATGCACCTACCATGAGACCATTGCATCTCTCTTTATCCTCTGATCTTGATGGTTCAACTTCTTTCTTCCTAGCACATGCAGGTACTGGAAGATTGCAGTATGTGCATTTGAATTTCCCCTTCTGAGTTTGCTTGTCTTTCTTGGGATTCGAAACTCCATCTAACCGATTTGGAGCCTCCTTCTGCTTCTGCTCATTCGAATTTTTGTCAAATTTTTTTGCTTTCCCTTTCCATTTGCTCTCTTCATTTTAGTGGCAACAAGTGCTGAATCCAACTTGGGTTTTATCATTCCCATTTGAATTAACTTCTCCTCCTCTTGTGTGAGAGATTGGATGAAGTCATCAAGGCTTGGAAAATTCCATTTTGGGATGGATAGCTTTGCTGTCTGAAAGGTGGAGACAAATACTGAGTAGTTAGGGCCTAACTTTGATAGTATTACAAGGATGAGCTCCTTCTCTTCCTTCTCTAATCCATATCTCTTCAATTGTGAAATCATCGTTTTAAACTAGGTAAGAAACTCATTGATGGAGTCGAGAATGCAAGGGATCAAGGAGATGAGCTCATTTTCCAATTTGTGGCCTTTCAAGTCATCTTTCTGTCCAAGAAGAGATTTGAGCTTGTCCCAAACCTATTTTGGAGTTGCTAGATCTATGACATGAAAATGGAGGTCTTCAGAAATGTTGAGGAGCAGTAGTCCTACTGCTTCATCAAGTTTATCCAAGTACTTGGATTTATCTACTGCACCAATGGGTTCCACTATAGTCCCATTCAATACTCTAGAGAGGCTCTTGGACTTAATGAATATGTCCATATTGGCCTTCCATTCAACATAATTGAATGAATTTAATTCTAGATCCATTGGTAGATGTTGAAGTCAAATTGAAGATGAATTTGAATGATGGAGATAAGCTACAAAAAAATGAAATCATTGATGGAGATATGCTGCAATTCGAATTGAAAAATGCCTTAGGACAATGAGCACATGTGACTGGATCGTTCACACCTGGCTAGACCTCATTGTATTGCTTCAGTGAATACAAGACAATTGCACCAAGAATTGCTTTGGAAATACAGAGGCTTCTAGTGCTCAATGAAAGACATGTGCTCAAAGAATTGCTGCAAGTGCTACTGCTGCAATTCGAATAGCTAAATACAGCTCTGATACCATGTGTAAATACATAGGAAATATCACACAACTAGAGAAAATATCACAAAACCTCACTTAGAATTGTAGAGAAGAAAGAAGAAGAAATGAATCAATTATCACTCATGAACACATAAATGGAGAAATCTGCAGTATAATCATACATCAGCTGTAAGTTGGTACTGTGAATAATTGAATACAATATAATATTGTCAAGTGAATTCGAATTAACCAAAGGTGATTATAATTCTCCTCAATGTGTGGCTTGGATAGCATTGGACGCATCATCCAATTAGTGGTAGTAGTCACAAATAGTCAAAAGTCAGTCAAAATGAGTCTAACTGAGTCTAACTAATTCATGTGAGCACAAATCAAGGGATGGAGACTCCAAGGAGGGCGCATGAGGCTGATGAGGATGTCAGTAGGTAAAGTGGCACTCAGATACAGACAACTAGAAGCTACAGGCAGTTAAAATGAGCAATAAATGAATAAACTAGTCAATAAATGCTGCAACTGACTGTTAGTGATTCAAGTAGTGTAGTAGGGCGCATATGTCATCTAGGTGAGGAAAAAAAGGTGCACTAGGTAGGTAGGAGGGCTCTTGAGGGATAAAAACAGGCTCTAGGGGCCTGAACATAGGCTCCAGGTGCTGGGGAGACCACCATACTGATGACTGGATGCATGCAGAATGCATGCATGCACGCAAATATAAAAAATGATGGTGAGAATATTCCAACACCCCTCCACAATACAAACATGAGGAAACACCAGAAGGAACTAATGGTAGGGCCCTAGTAACTAAGACCAAAGGTCACCCCATACAACAATGTAAATAATAAAGTGAGGAAAGAGGGAAAAACTAGTGGAAAGAAATCCCTCCCTCAAAATAGACTGAAGGATGATAATGTAGCATGGCATCACTCACCCCAAATGGTAAGTGCACTTCTCCACCGAAGAAATATCTATCAGTAAGAAATGGATCAGCAATGTGAGAAGGATGGAACCTTCCATTCTGAAAATCAGATCTGGTTCTCCTAAGATCAAGTGGATATCCAACAAGATCTCCAAGAGATATAAGAGTAGTGGCTTCCCATCTAGGAAAAGGAAGATCTGCAAGCTGTAGATATGGATCTTGGTCTTCAATTCGCTCATCTTCACTATTAGGTGCTAGATATTCAGGTTCTTGTGGATCTGGATCTAGCATTCGCTCTTCATCATCTTCACTCTCATTCTCTGAATCTAAACTGTCATGTGATGAATATTTTCTCTCTTGGAGCTCAACAAGCAGTGGAGGTGTGGTAGGCAAGATCTCTTGCTCAACAGGATGAGCATCATGTAGAGGCCATTCCATAAAATGTACACTCCTATCAAGGAATTTTGTCATGGCAGAAGGATCAAGAAGCTTGTAGGAATTTGCATTCACTGCATAACCCATCGTAATACACTCTTTGCTTTGTGGATCTAGGGCTCTCCTTTTCTCTGTTGGAATCCTTTCCCATGATATCGATCCAAACACTCTCAGATCAAACACATCAGGTTTGTATCCCATCCATGCTTTGAAAGGAGTCATGTATTTGAGTCCTTTGTGAGGAACTCTATTCCAAAGATAGGTGGCATAGTTGATGGATTCTTCCCAAAGACTAGGGTGCAACCCTTTCGACTTTAGCATGCCGATTTCCATCTCTTTAAATGTTCTGTCCTTCCCCTCAGCAACACCATTCTGCTGTGGTGTATAGGGAACATTATGTTGCATCTCAATTCCTTCTTCAACACAAAAGGTTTGAAAATCACACTTGATGTACTCTCCTCCATTATCAGTGCAAATGGCCTTGATCTTTCTATCTGAAAAATTTTCTGCATAAGACTTGAAAAAATTAATGTATCCAAATACTTATGATTTTAATTTGAGAAATTATACCCATGTAAATATTGAATAATCATCAATAAAAGTAAGAATATACCTTGCCTTGTTCAAGGATATATCTGTAAATGGCCCCGCAACATCACTATGAATCATATCTAGAGGTTGAGCGGCTCTCCTTGCCTTCCCCTTCTCAAACTTATTTTCTAGATGCTTTCCCATCAAAAAACCATGACAATTGCCCTTAGAAAACTTGATCTCGGGCATCCCTTCAACCATCTCTTGAGTATGCATGTCTTGCAAGTATTGATAGTTGAGATGCCCAAATATTTCATGCCATAGCCTACTCCCTTCATTTGCATGAGTGTGAAGAGAACATTGTTTAGAGAGAGGTATAAAATGGGAGAACTCATAGAATTTCGACTTGTGGTTTGCAACACCTTTTACAATGGTAGATCCTGATACCATGTCTTGTATTTCGACCTCATTTGGAGAGAAGATCATCCTCTTGGGCTCTCCAGTGTGGGTCATCTGGTAGATTGAAACTAGATTAGCACTGAGTGTAGGGACATAGAGCACATATTAGAAGTACCCATGATCAAGTTTGATTCTTCCAATCCCCTCAGAGGAGACCTTAGAATCATTCCCCAACATGATGGATGGTCCAACAGTGGATTCAAAACCAGTAAAGAGATCTTTGGAGGAAGATATGTCTCTTGATGTCTTGAATCTATGATGAAGGAGGATTGTGTTGATGCACTTGACATGAGAGCATTGCATCTCTCTTTGTCCTCTGATCTTGATGGCTCACCTTCTTTCTTCCTAGCACATGTAGGTACTGGAAGCTTATTCTTTTCAAGAAGTGAATCCATGATATCTATGGTATTATTCATACATGAACTGTCAGGATGTAAACCTCTATTGTAGTATGTGCATTTGGATTTCCCCTTATGAGTTTGCTTTTATTTCGTGGGATTCGAAACTCCATCTGATTGATTTGGAGCCTCATTCTGCTTCTGCTCATTCGAATTTCTATCAAAAAAAATTTGCTTTCCCTTTCCATTCACTCCCTTCATTTCAGTGGCAGCAAGTGATGAATCCAACTTGGGTTTTATCATTCCCATTTGAATTAACTTCTCCTCCTCTTGTGTGAGAGATTGGATGAAGTCATCAAGGCTTGGAAACTTCCATTTTGGGATGGATAACTTCGCTGACTAAAAGGTGGAGACAAATACTGAGTAGTTAGGGCCCAATTTTGATAGTATGGCAAGGATGAGCTGCTTCCCTTCCTTCTCTATTCCATATCTCTTCAATTGTGAAATCATATTTTTAAACTTGGTAAGAAAATCATTGATGGAGTCAAAACTGCAAGGGCTCAAGGAGATGAACTCATTTTCCAATTTGTGACCTTTCAAGTCATCTTTCTATCCAAGAAGAGATTCGAGCTTGTCCCAAGCCTATTTTGGAGTTGCTAGATCTATGACATGAAAATGGAGGTCTTTGGAAATGCTGAGGAGCAATAGTCCTACTGCTTCATCAAGTTTATCCAAGTGCTTGGATTTCTCTACTGCACCAGTGGGTTCGACTGCAGTCCCATTCAAAACTCTAAAGAGGCTCTTGGAAATCATGAACATGTCCATATTATCCTTCCATTCGACCTAATTGAATGAATTCAGTTTTAGATCCATTGGTAATTGTTGAAGTTGAATTGAAGATGAATTTGAATGATGGAGATAACCTGCAAAACAATGAAATTGTTGATGGAGATATGCTGTAATTCAAATTGAAAACTGCCTTAGGAAGATGAGCACATGTGATAGGATCCTTCACACCTGGCTAGACCTCATTAGATTGCTCCAGTGGATTCAATACAATTGCACCAGGAATTGCTGTGGAAATCCAGAGGCTTTTGCTCAATGAAAGACAGCTGCTCAAAGAATTGCTGCAACTACTTTTGTTGCAATTCTAATAGTTGACTCCAAATCTGATACGATGTGTAAATCTACAGGAAAGATCACACAGCTAGAGAAAATCTTACTAAACCTCACTTAGAATTGCAGAGAAGAAAGAAGAAGAAATAAATCAATTATCACTCATGAACACATAAATGGAGAAATTTGTAGTATAATCATACATCAGTTGTAAGCTGGAACTATGAATAACTGAATACAATACAATACTATCAAGTGAATTCGAATTAACCAAAGGTGATTTGAATTCTCCTCAATGTGTGGCTTGGATAGCATTGGATACATTATCCAATCAGTGGTAGTAGTCACAAATAGTCAAAAGTCAGTCAAAATGAGTCTAACTGAGTCATGTGAGCACAAATCAAGGGATAAAGACTCCAAAGAGGGTGAATCAGGCTGATGAGGATTTTAGTAGGTCAAGTGGCACTCCGATACAGACAACTGGAAGCTATAGGCAGTTAAACTGAGCAATAAATGAATAAACTAGTCAATAAATGTTGAAACTAATTGTTAGTGATCCAAGTAGTGTAGTAGGGCTCATATGTCATCAAGGTGAGGAAAACAAGGTGCACTACGTAGGTAGGAGGGATCCTGAGGGCTAAAAACAAGCTCTAGGGGGACGAACATAGGCTCCAGGTGCTGGGAAGACCACCATACTGATGACTGGATGCATGCAGATGCATGCATGATGTCTGGATGCATGTAGAATGCATGCATGCATGCATGCAAATATAAAAAATTATGGTGATAATATTCCAACACCCCTCCGCAAGCCAAAATGAGGAAACAACATAAGGAACAATGGTATGGCCCTGGTAACTGAGACCAAAGGTCACCTCATACAAAAATCTAAATAATAAAGTCAGGAAAGAGGGAAAACCAAGTGGGAAGAAAGACCTCCCTCAAATATACTGAAGGATGCTAATGTAGCATGGAATCAATCACTCACCCCAAATGGTAAGTGCACTTCTCCATCAAGGAAAGATCTATCGGCAAGAAATGGATCAGTAATGTGAGAAGGATGAAACCTTCCATTCTGAAAATTAGATCTGGCTCTCCTCGGATCAAGTGGATCTCCAACAAGATCTCCGACAGATCTAAGAGTAGTGCCTGCCCATCTAGCAAGAGGAGGATCTGCAAACTATAGATCTAGATATTGGTCTTCCATTCGCTTATCTTCAATAATAGGTGCTAGATCTTAAGGTTCTTGTGGATCTGGATCTAGCATTCGCTCTTCATCATCTTCACTCTCATACTCTAAATCTGAATTGTCATGTGATGAAGATTCATTGTCTTGGAGCTCATCAAGCAGTGGAGGTGTGGTAGGAAAGCTCTCTTGCTCAATAGGATGAGCATCATGTAGAGGCCATTTCTCAAAATGTACACTCCTATCAATGAATTTTTTCATAGTAGAAGGATCAAGAAGCTTGTAGGGTTTTGCATTCACTACATAACCCACCATAATACACTCTTTTTTTTTGGGATCTAGGGATCTCCTTTTCTTTGTTGGAATCCTTTCCCATGCTCTGGATCCAACTACTATCAGATGAGACACATCAGGTTTGTATACCATCCATGCTTCGAAAGGATTCATATCTTTAAGTCCTTTGTAAGGAACTTTGTTCTGAATATAGGTGGCACAGTTGATGGCTTCTGCCCAAAGACTAGGGTGCAACCCTTTCGACTTTAGCATGCAGGTTTTGTAATGTCCCCATTCAAATAAGTGCATAGTAAGACAATCCCATCAATCCTACTAGTTTCCTAGGTTGGATGGGCACATGTGGGATGGTAATAAGGAAACTAATAAATGATATTTAGACATTAGAAGGGTTCAAGAATTTAATAAATATGATGAATAAATAAATTCAAGAGAAATTCTAGGTGGCAAGTGGTTTTGGAGACATATGGAGGTGGTGGGATCCACACTAACTTGATTTTTCAATGACACATGGCAGCTCTCTCTTGCCAATTCGAATTCATGGGAAGGTGAACACTCTTGGGTGAGTTGGTAAGTCATAACACATGGCATTGAGCATCTTAGGTCGAAATGGGATGGAATAGTAACCTCCATGGGAGAGGAAGAGTCAAATTGGAGACTACTGGACACTTGGGCTAGATTCCCTAGTTTTATGACAACAATAATGAAGCATTTATGACATTTATGACAAAATTCAGACCTGACTTCTTACACCTGACCATTATGACATGTCATCCCCAAAAATAGGCTCAAGAAGGTGCTCATGGAGTTGTAGGAATCTAAAGAGACTCAAATTCGAATTTGGGAGAAGATGGAAGGTTGGAACTAGGAGACAAGTGGCAAATGAGGAATATTTTCTAAATGGAAAATTATTGAATCTATTGAGAGGATTTCAACCCCTTGAAGGCTAATGTTGGTTATAAAATGTAGAAATCAAGTATGAGAATGGCTTTTGATGATTTGAGAAAAATTGCATTTGTGAAGAGAGAGCTAGTGGATGACTAATTTCTTGCCTTAGCCAATTTCGAGGGTGAAAGATTCCCATCCAAGTTGGTGTTTGGAGAGGCAACTCAAGTCTTTCATGGTGATTTAATGGATTTTGTATTTGTAGGTAGCAGCTATAGGAAGTTTCATGGTTTGGTTTAGTGCAGCACTTTCTCTCCACCGTTTCCAATTTTGAAGGCATATTCGTGCTCCTTGAGGGAGGGCGTTTTTGGTGAGCACTTGTGCTTCTTGAGAGAGATTATCATTATATATTTTTGATTGTAATAGGTTCATATCCTCTTTTATTGATATTCAGAATGTCTCAGGTCGAAATACCCATTGGTTGTATTCAAAATTATTGATTAATGAGCAAACAATGTCCATTTCCCCAATGCATTGATGTATGACACTATAATGCTGATTATTTCGAATGGATGGATGATTCTCTGATATATTTGTGATAAATATACTGCCATGGATGTATTATAAAATTTTCATGTACTGTACTTGAGAATTTGAAGCATTTTTACTCAGTTTAGTTGTATTGGGAGGTGAAATAGTGCCATTTCCCCAAGGGTCGAATTGGGGGTTTTTGTTGTTGAATGTGAGAGCATTAGAACAGTAGTAAAAATCAATTAATGGTGCATATGAGACCTTAATCACATAATTAACACATTTATATACCTCGGTTCATAATTTTGTGGGATTTTGGAGGCATTTGGAAGGCCATTTGCAGTGTTACCCGGGGGGGATTTGATGCACAAATTACTAGTCAAAATTACATATATTGATCAGAATACAAATCAAGTTTGCAAAAGTATTTGGAGGGCCATAAAACATCCCTAAAACTGATATCCAAGTCTAAATACCATTCATACACTCCTACAGAAGATTTGGGAGCATTTGGGTTGATTTGGAGGTCAAAACAGTAAAACTAGTCAAAGGTCGAAATTGGGAAAAAAAGTGAAAAATTGGGCATTTTAATAAAATTTGAAAAAGGGATATTACAAGTGGTATCAGAGCATGTTATTGGCACCTGATGGTCTTAACAAGAAGTCAAAATAATAATCCATCACCCTTTGAACCAGTAGTTGAAGAGGTTTTTGTTGAAGAAGAGGTAGTAGAAAAAGAGGATTCTTTCGCTGGAACCATGGGTAGAGAGGAGGATGACAAATTAAAACATAAGGAGGAACTTATTGCAACCTTAGATCCATGTTTCTCTAAACTTTCAGCAAACATGGATAGGATAGGTGATAAATTGTTGCAAGGATTTGAATTGTTGATTAGCCAGCTTCAAAGCAAAGGGATAATAGGAGATAATAGTGGTTCACACTCAGGGGAAAACATGAAAGGAAATGAGCATATTTTCTCAAGTACAGGACCTCATAATAGACCTGATGAATTTCAAAGCACACAAAGGCCTACTGCACCTAAATTTCTCACACCCAAAGAAGAGCCCAATCTTGAATTGGATTACAAGAAACTAGTAAATGATTCGAATGATTTGAATGAAGAGTGTAAAAGAGGTGTACCACTCAGTGACTACATTGATGCTATGAAAAAGATTAATAGGAAGGGAGACAATAGGAGTCCATTCCAAAACAAAGAATTAAATAGTGCTATTGGAAAAATGTCACTTCCTACTTTTGATGGTTCTTCTCAAAATTCTGCTAACACTTGGGTGCAAAAATTGGATGTATATTTTCAGCTAAATCCTATGTTGGAAGAGGATGCATTAAAAATGGCCATTTTGCATTTGGAAGGAGATGCCAATGAATGGTGGTTTCATGGGTTGAAAACCTTGGGTCATAATCAGGTTAAAACATATGGAGAATTTGTTGACAGGGTACTTGAAAGATTTGAACAAAAAGATCCAGAATTGCCTTTCAAAGAACTAGCTCAATTGAAGCAAACTGTGTCCCCTACTGAATATATGATGGACTTTCAAAAATTATCAGTTAAGGTGGATGATGTATCTATGGGAAGGTTAGTATTGCTATTCACTGAAGGTTTGGCTGAACCCTTAAGAGGTTTGGTCAAATCCCACAAGCCAACTACATTAAAAGATGCAATGAGCTTGACTAGGGATCTCCAAAATGTGCTTCCTAGAACGAGATTTCCTCCTAAGCCTAGCTATAAATTTGAAAAGAAAACTTGGAAAAGGGATGGATATGATAAGAAACCTTGGCAAAGAGAGTCATTTGAGAGAAATAAAAAAGAGGGACTAAACAGGGATGAACTTAGAAAAAAGAAACTATGCTTCACATGCTTCCAACCATGGACACCGGGGCACAAATGTACCAAAGGAAATGCTCAATACATAGAAGTATTTTATGATAATGAGGGGTATGATGGGGGAATGGATGAAGATGGACATATTTCAGATCAAGAAGAGGAATATGAGATAGCAGTAGAAGAGGAAAGACAAGAAGAAAATCATCCTTCACCGGACAAAGCAAGAATGGCAGTGCTTTCAGCAGTACCTCGCTATCATACTATCCGATGCAAAGGTGTGGTACAAGGACAAAGAACTTCAATTTTGGTAGATGGAAGAGCCACTCATAACTTCATTGATGCAGAGATGGTAGAGAAAATAAAGATACCTATTGAACCATTTGATGGCTTCACAGTTGTCATTCCCGGTCACAACACAATGCAATGCAAAACATGAGTTCCAAAGCTGCAAGTCACCGTAGGTAACTATAATTTTGTTGATAGTTTTTATGTGGTTGATGTTGCTGATACTAATGTGGTTTTGGGAGTGCAATGGTTGTATTCAATAGGAGAGAATACAGTAAATTATCAAATTCCTGAAATGAAATTCCAAGATTCAAAATGAGTACAAAGAGTTGTGAGAGGGCAACACACTTATCCAAATCAAGTAGTGACTTGCAATAGCATGAGATCTATATTGAGGCATGGGGATATAAAATGGGCTGGTGAATGTCATATTACATCTCCCAAGCCAACTATAAATATTGTCAAACACCCAAAGGAGATAGAGAGACTTTTGCAAAAATATGAAAAGGTTTTTAGAGACCTTCCACATGGTAGGCCACCGGATAGGGGGGTTGAGCACAGTATTGTTTTGGAGGAGGGTACTTCACCCATTCAGATACCACCTTATAGACATCCTAAAAGGTTTAGAGATGAGATTGAAAAAGCTATCCAAGAACTCCTAGAGTTGGGGCTCATTAGACCAAGCTCTAGCCCTTATGCTTCTTCAGTAGTGCTAGTGAAGAAAAAAGATGGAACATTGAGAATGTGCATAGATTTTAGAGCCTTGAACAAAAGGACTATAAAGAATAGGTATCCTATTCCTAGGATTGATGAGCTCATGGATGAGCTACATGGGGCCAAATACTTCTCAAAAATTGGCCTTAGATTAGGGTATCACCAAATTCGAATGAAAGATGAAGATGTGCAAAAGACCGCTTTTCGATGTCATTTTGGCCACTTTGAATTTCTTGTCATGCCTTTTGGGTTAACCAATGCTCCAGCCACCTTTCAAGCATGTATGAATAGGATATTTTGCAAGAAACTAAGAAGGTTTGTTTTGGTTTTCTTTGATGATATTCTCATTTACAGTAAAACATGGGAAGAGCATTTGCAGCAGTTAGAGATTGTGTTGAAAATATTGCAAGAAGAGTCCTTATTTGCTAAATTATCAAAATGTGAATTTGGAATGAAAGAACTACTGTATCTTGGGCACATTATTGGGCAAGAAGGAGTGAAGGTACACATGGAAAAAATCAGGGCTATCTTGGAATGGCCATCACCAAAAAATATTACCGAATTGAGAGGCTTTATTGGCATATGCACCTACTACAGAAAATTTGTGAAAGGGTTCTCCAAGTTGACTTCTCCACTTACTGATTTGACTAAGAAGGATGCTTTCAAGTGGGATGAAGAAGCTGAAAAGGCCTTCCAAAAAATGAAAGAGGTAATGAGTAGTTGTCCCATACTTGCACTTCCTGATTTTACTAAACCTTTTGTTGTGGAATGTGATGCTTCAGGTGGAGGAATAGGGGCTGTCCTAAAGCAAGGCCAACACCCCATAGCCTTTGAAAGCAGAAAGTTGCAGCCTCATGAAAAAATTTACTCCATCTATGATAAAGAAATTCTGGCCATTATGCATGCATTGGCCAAATTCAGACAATACTTGGTGGGCAGCAAGTTTGTGGTGAAAACTAACCACAATAGTCTAAGACACTTTCTCACCCAAAAAGATTTAAATGAAAGGCAACAAAAGTGGGTAAGCAAGATTCAAGCTTATGATTTTGATATTGAATATGTCAAAGGAAAGAATAATATAGTAGCAGATGCTTTGTCAAGAAGGCCTTCTTTTTCTCTCATGGATATTGCTAAGGATTGGAAAAACATGCTACTAGTTGAATATGCCAAAGACAAATTTGCTTGTGATGTGTTGGATGGAATCAAAGGGGATGATAATTATAGGATTTTGAATGGGATGATATATTATAAGGAAATAATTTATTTAGTTCATAACTCCAAACTCAAGTACCGAATTTTGCAAGAAGCACATGATTCCCCACTAGCGGGCCATCCGGGGATCTTCAAAACTTATAGACAGTTGAGGCAAAGATTTTTTTGGAAGGGGTTGAAGGAAGATGTTCAGAAGTATGTGAATGAATGTAAAGCATGTCAACAAAACAAATCAGAACTTACATGTCCAGCCGGCCTATTACAACCATTGCCGATTTCGGAGCAAAAATGGGACAGTATTTCCATGGATTTCATCACCGGATTACCTAAATCCTTGGGTAAGGATTGTATCTATGTGATAGTTGATAGGTTGAAAAAATTTGCTCATTTTTCTGCTGTTACATCATCTTTTAGTGCTGCACAAGTGGCTGATATTTTTTTCAAAGAAATCTTCAGATTGCATGGGCTTCCCAAGAGCATTGTCAGTGATAGAGATAGTAGATTCATGGGTGCTTTTTGGAAAGAAATTTTTAAATTGGTAGGCACTCAATTGACTCCAAGTACCAGCTATCATCCACAAACTGGTGGACAAACAGAGAGGGTAAACCAATGGTTGGAAGGATACCTAAGAAACTATGTGGGAGGGCAGCAAAAAGCATGGGCAAAATGGCTACACTTGGGTGAGTTTTGCTACAACACCACTTATCATATGTCAATAGGAATGTCTCTTTTCAAAGAATTATATGGTTATGATGCACTTACATTTTCTGACATTATATTTGGTGATAGTAGAGCCCCAAAGGCTAAAGATTGGATGGAAGAGAGCCAAGAAATTTTAAAGCTCTTGAAAGACAATTTGCAGGTTGCTCAAAATCAGCAAAAACAATATGCTGATAGACATAGAGAAGAGAGAACCTTTCAAGTCAATGATTTAGTATATTTAAGGTTGCATCCCTATAAACAAACATCTCTCAAAAAGAATGGAGCAGAAAATTTAAAACCAAGGTACTATGGGCCATACAAGGTAGTGCGGAAGGTTGGAGAAGTAGCATATGAACTAGAACTTCCGGAAGGGAGTAAAATCCACAATGTATTTCATGTTTCTTGTCTTAAGAAAGCTCTTGGTCAGCAAATCATCACTTCATAAATACTTCCTCCTTTGGATGATGAAGGTCAGCTCACACTTGTTCCGGAAAAGATTTTGAAGACACGGGAAAGAAGGTTGAGGAGTAGAATCATCAAAGAATATTTAGTGCAATGGAAGGACTTACCAAATGAAGATGCCACATGGGAAGAGGAGAAGATTTTGCAGCATCCAAATTTGAAATTGCTTGAGGACAAGCAATCTTGGGTGGGGAGGACTATAATGTCCTCATTCAAATAAGTGCATAGTAAGACAATCCCATCAATCCTACTAGTTTCCTAGGTTGGATGGGCACATGTGGGATGGTAATAAGGAAACTAATAAATGATATTTAGACATTAGAAGGGTTCAATAATTTAATAAATATGATGAATAAATAAATTCAAGAGAAATTCTAGGTGGCAAGTGGTTTTGGAGACATATGGAGGTGGTGGGATCCACACTAGCTTGATTTTTCAATGACACATGGCAGCTCTCTCTTGCCAATTCAAATTCATGGGAAGGTGAACACTATTGGGTGAGTTGGTAAGTCATAACACATGGCATTGAGCATCTTATGTTGAAATGGGATGGAATAGTAACCTCCATGGGAGAGGAAGAGTCAAATTGGAGACTAGTGGACACTTGGGCTAGATTCCCTAGTTTTATGACAACAATAATGAAGCATCTATGAAATTTATGACAAAATTCAGACCTGACTTCTTACACCTGACCATTATGACATGTCAGCCCAAAAAATAGGCTCAAGAAGGTGCTCATGGAGTTGGAGGAATCTAAAGAGACTCAAATTCGAATTTGGGAGAAGATGGAAGGTTGGAACTAGGAGACAAGTGGCAAATGAGGAATATTTTCTAAATGAAAAATTATTGAATCTATTGAGAGGATTTCGACCCCTTGAAGGATAATGTTGGTTATAAAATGTAGAAATCAATTATGAGAATGGATTTTGATGATTTGAGAAAAATTGCATTTGTGAAGAGAGAGCTAGTGGATGACTAGTTTCTTGCCTTAGCCAATTTCGAGGGTGAAAGATTCCCATCCAAGTTGGTGTTTGGAGAGGCCACTTAGGTCTTTCATGGTGCTTTAATGGAATTTGTATTTGTAGGTAGAAGCTACAGGAATTTTCATGGTTTGGTTTAGTGCAGCACTTTCTCTCCACCATTTCCAATTTTGAAGGCATATTCGTGCTCCTTGAGGGAGGGCGTTTTTGGTGAGCACTTGTGCTTCTTGAGAGAGCTTCTCATTATATATTTCTGATTTTAATAGCTTCATATCCTCTATTATTGATATTCATAAATTCTCAGGTTGAAATACCCACTGTTTGTATGCAAAACTATTGATTAATGAGCAAACAATGTCCATTTCCCCAATGCATTGATGTATGACACTATAATGCTGATTATTTCGAATGGATGGATGATTCTATGATATATTTGTGATCAATATACTGCCATGGATGTCTTCTACAAGTTTCATGTACTGTACTTGAGAATTTGAAGCATTTTTACTCAGTTTAGTTGTATTGGGAGGTGAAATAGTGCCATTTCCCCAAGGGTTGAATTGGGGGTTTTTGCTGTTGAATGTGAGAGAGTTAGAACAATAGTAAAAATCAATTAATGGTGCATATGAAACCTTAATCACATACTTAACACATTATATACCTCTGTTCATAAATTTGTGGGAGTTTGGAGGCATTTCGAAGGCCATTTGCAGTGTTACCCGGGGGGGATTTGATGCACAAATTACTAGTCAAAATTACATATATTGATCAGAATACAAATCAAGTTTTCAGAAGTATTTGGAGGGCCATAAAACATCCCTAAACCTGATATCCAAGTATAAATACCATTCATACACTCCTACAGAATATTTGGGATCATTTGGATTGATTTGGAGGTCAAAATAGTAAAACTAGTCAAAGGTCGAAATTGGGAAAAAAAGTGAAAAATTGGGCATTTTAATAAAATTTGAAAAAGGGATATTACAGGTTTCCATCTCTTTTAATATTCTTTTCTTCCTCTCTGCAACACCATTCTGCTGTGGTGTATAGGGAACAATATGTTACATCTCAATGCCTTCTTCAACACAAAAGGTTTGAAAATCACCCTTGATGTAGTCTCCTCCATTATTAGTGCGAATGGCCTTGATCTTTCTATCTGAAATTTTTTTTGCAGAAGACTTGAAAAACTTAAAGTATCCAAATACTTCTGATTTTAATTTGAGAAAGTATACCCATGTAAATCTTGAATAATCATCAATAAAAGTAAGAATATACCTTTCCTTGTTCAAAGATAGATATGGAAATTTCCCTGCAACATCACTATTAATCATATCTAGAGGTTGAGAGGCTTTCCTTGCCTTCCCCTTCTCAAATTTCTTTTCTGGATGCTTTCCCATCAAACAACCATGACAGTTTCCCTTACCAAACTTGATCTTGGGAAGCCCTTTGACCATCTCTTGAGTATGCATGTATTGCAAGTATTGATAGTTGAGATGCCCAAATATTTCATGCCATAGCCCACTCTCTTCATTTGCATGAGTGTGAAGAGTAGACTGTTTAGATAGAGGTAGAAAATGGGAGAACTCATAGAGTTCCAACTTGTGGTTTTCAACACCTTTTGAAATGGTAGATCCTGATACCATGTCTTGGATTTCGACCTCATTTGGAGAGAATATCTCCCTCTTGGGATCTCCAGTGTGGGTCATCTGGTAGAATTAAAGTAGATTAGCCGTGAATGTAGGGACATAAAGCACATCTGAGAAGTACCCATGATCAAGTTTGATTCTTCCAATCCCCTTAGAGGAGATCTCAGAATTATTCCCCAACATGATGGATGGTCCAACAGTGGATTCGAAACCAGTAAAGATATATTTGGAGGAAGACATGTGTCTTGATGCTCCTGAATCTATGATGGAGGAGGATTGTGTTGATGCACCTGCCATGAGAGCATGACATCTCTCTTTGTCCTCTGATCTTGATGGTTCACCTTCTCTCTTCCTAGCACATGCAGGTACTGGAAGGCTATTCTTTTCAAGAATTGAATCCATTAGATCTATGGTATTCTTCATACATGAACTCTCAAGATGGAATCCTCTATTGTAGTATGAGCATTTGGATTTCCCCTTCTGAGTTTGCTTGTCTTTCTTGGGATTCGAAACTCCATCTAACTATTTTGGAGCCTCCTTCTGCTTTTTCTCTTTCAAATTTCTCTCAAAATTTTTTGCTTTCCCTTGCCATTCGCTCTCTTCATTTCAGTGGCAGCAAGTGCTGAATCCAACTTGGGTTTTATCATTCCCATTTGAATTAACTTCTCCCCCTCTTGTGTGAGAGATTGGATGAAGTCATTAATGCTTGGAAACTTTCATTTTGGGATGGATAGCTTCGCTGTTTGAAAGGTGGAGACAAATACTGAGTAGTTAGGGTCCAATTTTGATAGTATGGAAAGGATGAGCTACTTCTCTTCCTTCTCTATTCCATATCTCTTCAACTGTGAAATCAGATTTTTAAAGATGGTAAGAAACTCATTGATGGAGTCGAAACTGCAAGGGCTCAAGGCGATGAGCTCATTTTCCAATTTGTGACCTTTCAAGTCATCTTTCTATCGAAGAAGAGATTTGAGCTTGTCCCAAACCTCTTTTGAAGTTGCTTGATCTATGACATGAAAATGGAGGTCTTCGGGAATTCTGAGGAGAAGCAGTCCTACTGCTTCATCAAGTTTATCCAAGTACTTGGATTTCTCTACTGCACTAGTGGGTTCGACTGTAGTCCCAGTCAATACTCTAGAGAGGCTCTTGGACATCATGGATATTTCCATCTTGGATGTCCATTCAACATAATTGAATGAATTCAGTTTTAGATACATTGGTATCTATTGAAGTCGAATTGAAGATGAATTCGAATGATGGAGATAACCTACAAAACAATGAAATTGTTGATGGAGATATGTTGCAATTCGAATTGTACACTGCCTTAGGACAATGAGCACATGTGACTGGATCCTTCACACCTGGCTAGACCTCACTAGATTGCTCAAGTGAATTCAAGACAATTGCACCAGGAATTTCTATGGAAATCCAGAGGCTTCTGGTGCTCAATGAAAGACAACTGCTCAAAGAATTGTTGCAACTGCTGCTGCTGCAATTCAAATAGTTGACTCCAGCTATGATACCATGTGTAAATATACAGGAAAGATCACACAGCTAGAGAAAATCTCACAAAACCTCACTTAGAATTGCAGAGAAGAAATAAGAAGAAATGAATCAATTATCACTCATGAACACAGAAATGGAGAAATCTGCAGTATAATCATACATTAGCTGTAAGCTAGAACCGTGAATAACTGAATACAATACAATACTGTCAAGTGAATTCGAATTAACCAAAGGTGATTTGAATTCTCCTCAATGTGTGGCTTGGATAGCATTGGCTACATCATCCAATAATTGGTATTAGTCACGAATAGTCAAAAGTCAGTGAAAATGTGTCTAACTAAGTCTAATTGAGTCATGTGAGCGCAAATCAAGGGATGGAGACTCCAAGGAGGGCTCATGATGCTGATGAGTCTGTCAGCAAGTCAAGTGGCACTCTTATACAAACAATTGGAATTTACAGGCAGTTAAACTGATCAATAAATGCTGCAACTGACTGTTAGTGATCCAAGTAATGTAGTAGGCCGCATATGTCATCTAGGTGAGGAAAAAAAGGTGCACTAAGTAGGTAGGAGGGCTCCTGAGGGATAAAAACAGGCTATAGGGGGATGAACATAGGCTCCAAGTACTGGGGAGACCACCATACTGATGAGTGGATGCACACAGATACATGCATGATGACTGGATGCATGCATAATGCATGCATGCATGAAAATATACAAAATGATGGTGAGAATATTCCAACAATACAGTTATTCATTTGTGGGCCACACAGGTGCATCACTTAGGTGTGTCAACTATGTGCATCATTTATGTTTGTTAGGTTCTTATGGTAAGTTGCTTACGTGATCCACTTGGTTGGGTCAGTTGCTTGGGTGTATTGGGTGCTTATGTGTGTTAGGTATGTTGCAAAGTGACTTAGGTAGTTAGGTTTAGGATCATTAGTAGGTTTTGTGTTGGGGGTTTGGGGGGTAGTGGGTTAGCCATAAATGGTATTGCGGGATATGGATTAATGTTATAGGGGTTGCATGGGTCAAGGTAAAAGATAAGTATGACCTATGTGGGATAAATACGTGTGTTTCATAGGTGTTCCATATGTGTGAATAATTTAATATGTCCATTAGGTGCTTATGTAGGTTAGGTATTCATGTGCTTGAGTTAGATTGGTTTGTTCCTTATGTGTGTCACTTGAGTGCATTGGGTGGTTATGTGATTGAGGTGAAACATGAGATGCATTAGGTGGTTAGGGTTAACAATGTTAGTGGGTTAGGATAAAAAGGATTTGAGTGTAGTTGGTGAGTTGTGAGTGGGGCTTATGATAAAGGGATTATTGATTTAGGGGTCAAGGGTCATGTTAATAGGATAGTGTCACATTGAAGTTATGTGCATGCCCATGTCCATTTTTTTATATGAGTGCCATCACAATAAAATTTAACCTACTTGTATGGGGTGAATGAGTGCATCACATGTGTGTGAAAGTCTAGATGCATAGCCTATGTGTGTGTGTCCCACTTGTTAAGTTTGTATGTGGGTTAGGAGTTTATGTACATCACTTAGTTGTATTAGTTTCTTATTTTGTAGGTTAAGTGTGTTAGTACATTGTGTCGATTAGGTGCATCACTCACATCATTTCAAATGCAATTTCATATAATTCAATTGTGGTCAAGAACATGTTGTGAATGTGCATTGTTGTAATTGTGCATTTTTCTCAACATTATAACTGATATCTCCATGCAATCATCCAAGCTATACAAAATTGGGAACATTACACATATACACATTATTGGACACACATGTATGATCACACATAAGATTGAACTGTGAATATGTCAAGAGACAATCCGAAATATATACTATATACCATGGAAATCATAATACAAAAATCGACAACCCTTAGATGGCCTCTCATTGTACATGTATAAAAAATTTCAATGATGTACATGTAAACAAAGTACATATATCCACGATCAGACATAAAAACTCTAACTTCCTCTTGTAAACAAAAGTATATTTGTCCTAGACTACACATCAAAACTCTAACTTCCTCTTGTTTTTTCCATACTATTATGCATCTTGCCTCTGTCTATGACCGTTGTGCATCTCTGGCAACTACAAGTCAAAGATCATATTTCTTGATCAGGTAACTAAACTAATACTGAATCACTAACAAACTTAAAAAAATTAAAATACCAGTCAATGGCTTATAACAAACATTCATTGAATCCATCTGAGGAATAGAGGCCTATGGTGTCCTCCTCCTAGTTGAAAGCTTCTCTGTAATGGTGCTCTACGAATAAAATATCCTATGTCAATTAGCTCAACAATTATCAACATGTACGTGTGATAAAGTACTAACCAATTTTATAATTGATGAACATGTCTCACCAAACAAATATTCTCTAGGACAGGAGACTAGGTTTTATTTGTAGCGAGCGGATCCATAGGTTGAGCATGAACCTCAGTCACATGCTCTACTGAACTAGACTGGGGCTACATTCACCAAATGCTAAAATAGTTAGAAGTCATGCATGCACATACAAAATACAAATGAACTGTACATGTACAAATAGTCAAGTAGATACCTTTGCGTGGCTTGTTAACATTATACATGCAAACCGAACGACAACATCAACAACCCCACTAATGTCTGGCATGGAGAAATCTCCAGCCTGATGCTGTAAACATGTGAAAAAACATTAAAAAAAATAAGTTGTGGAGTGAATTGAAATCTAATCAACAACTATCATCGAAGGCTATGTACATTACCATGGAATCAGTAGGTCCACCCACTCTTTTTACAGAAGAGGGTCGTCTGGTGTAGACAAGACCCTTCTCTACGTTTGGACTATAAGGAGAGCCAAACCAAAGCGATGGTGGATTGAGTTGCATTGATACCCGTCTTCACAAAGTGTTATAATAGTTACACATGGACATGAATATATGAAATAAGATGTATTGAAAAACTAACATTTTGTAATACTTACCTCTGCTTGGGACATATCTCCCCCACATCTCCCCCATGGGAGGGATCACTATTACCAAATTCTTTCCCTTTTGCAGAGCCAGATAACACCTACAAGTTTAAAGATTATAAATGTTAGCAATATATAAAGGAGTACACTAAGAAAAAAATAATTTGAACAAGAGTAAGTCATTAACCATGTACTTACATTCCTGAAAAACTCATAGAAGCTCATTGTAGGGAATTCGCTCAAATCGATGTCTCCCGCATCCTGTTGAGAACGCAGTGCTTGCAATTTCAAAAAATGTAGATATTATACCATCTAAGAAATTAATGAACTAACATGTATTAAAGAACTGACATGTATTAACAAAATGACATGTTGAAAATATGAACTCGGTGTTGGTTGTTGCCACCTTAGATACGGCAACACTAGGTACACTACCACCCGCTGTAGAGGCATCAAGATCCTGCAAGATTAAAAATTGTATACTTAGAAATATTTTAATGTGTACAATATGGACAAAAATAATTTGAACAACAAATTCATGTTTTAACTATGTCCTTACCTGACAGAAGTCATTGTAGAGGTGCCATGTGTCGGTCCACGACCATAGTAGGTTTGACCACACGCCGTGCACACGTGTGGCTGAATATGTGGCTCATGTGATGTCTGTATATCCTCACTAGTAGATGGTCCTATGCGACCGGAAGCTAATGGATGTACCCCACCAAAGGAAGAGGTCCATGCCTGGTCAATAGTTGTATTGTGGTGTACAATGACCTGAGCTAGCGTCACAAATTCTTCTAGTGTCTGGAGAATCATCGTATATGCAAGAGGGATTTCTAGCCTCTGTAGCTGGATACGAGGTGGAGGTATTGGTAAATTGGAATCTCTATGCCAAGCATTGGGACGATTTTCGGGCATCCCCATACTAGCGTCCTGGAACCCCAACATATCGAAATAGTTGACAGGTTTTCCCATAAAAAACTCAGCATAAAGTTTTCGAAGGAAGTATAGTGGTAGTTCCCTGTTGTTGTGGGGGGGAATATCAAATACCATATACCATCGATCCATCGAGTGATATTTGATTGGTGGAAAAACACACCACTCAATTGAAATATGTGCTCTAGTAGTCTCTAGAATGGCATCTCTCCCAAGCACTCTAAAAAGTGAATATATTTTCTCTTTAGTTATTGTTAATTTCTTCACCTCATTGTAACTCAATCCATCGATATATTATTTTTGTTTTCTTTAGCTATACAATTCTACGTTCTACAATGCATCATTTGGGCGACTGATAGTATCCACAATATCATCTAGTGATGCTGCCAATGAGCAGTGGAGTTCATCTCCACCCCTCCAAACCGTACCAATCTCTCTCAAATGAGCAATCTCTCTCAATATCTCTGCATTCTGATCCATAATAGCCATTGCAAATATAAATAAAAAAGAAATATATCATTACAAAAATACACATGGTACAATGACATCTCTAAGCAATGGAAAATATTAAACTAGTGCACAACAAATAACAACATTAACTGTTTATAATTTAAAATTTAAAATTGAACAAATTATACACTAAAGACTAAACATTTAACATTTTTCCATGTTAAATTTATGTCATATGTGTGTATTAATTTCAATTCCCAGATACATATATTAAATGTCATAAATGTATATGTTGATTGGGAATCTTCTCTACCTTATTTTTAGGCTTGGATTATGAAGTTTCATCAAAACTGTAGGGTGTTGACTAATTCGCTTGGAGGACCAACTCCGAGATTCCAGGTAGAGGCAAGGGCTGGAGCCTAGAGCGGGGGCACAAGGAGCTATTGATAAATAAAATCCCAATATAGGCAAGTATTTTGATATATGTAATTATTTGTTGTGGCATGAATTTTTATGGACTCTATAGACCATTTAGCATCTTTGTTTATATGTAATTTGGGGCATATATGGATTTCACTTGATGTTATTTTAGTTGTATGCACTCTTTCTATATACACATGATAAACTTTGTATATTTGTTTATAATGGTTTGGGATCTAGAATTCAAGAAAATTAATAGTTTTCAATCTTTTAGGATTGCAAGGTTTCCGTTGGATTCTATCATGTATGATAGTATGGGATTGACATGTAATCAAACACATAAACCTCCCTATGTTTCTTGATGTTGGTAGAGACTATTGTTGAATTCCTCTGTATTGACCTTAATAAAAAATGCACCCTTCACTTAAGTCAAAACATTTATTAAGCATGGGAAGCTTCTCTACCCTATCTTAAAACTTGGATTATGAAGTTCCATCAAAACTATAAGGTGTTGACTAATGTCCCTCGGAGGACAAACCTGATATTCTAGGTAGAGGCAAGGGGCTAGAGCCTAGAGGAGGGGTAAACGGTGCTATTGATGAATAAAATCCCAATATTGGAAAGGAATTTGATATGTTATTATTTGTTGTGGAATGAATTTTTTTGGACTCTATAGGCCATTTAGCGTCTTGTTTATGTATTTTGGGGAATATATGAATTGTACTTGATTTTTTTTTCAGTTGTAAGCAACCTTTCTATATGCATGAGAAACATTGGATATTTGTGAATATTCATTTGGATTCATAAGGATGCTCATATATATATATATATGCATCTAGTGAAATTGATTTGATTTTTACGAATAAATTTGCTTTGGGCATACAAATGTTTGGAGTTAAGGTCTAAATTTCTTTTAGGACATACAAATTAAACAATTTATGGATTCAATTCATTTTATGGCATAATATATATATATATATATATATATATATATATATATATATACATATATACATACATACATATATATACATATATACATAAATACATATATATATATATATATATATATATATAGAAATTAAAAGGGTGGAATTTGATTTAAATACCCGGGGTTGAATAAATTGGTGCTCAAGGTGGAAGATTTGGGCTCTATGACCAACGTGTCCACCACTACTCGTTATGTCGTTGTCACCTGCTCTATCTCTAGAGTGGAGAAAATGATGAGCGCGGCCTATTTTGGAATAAAACATGTTTCAAAAAACGCGTACGTGTTTAGTAGCTCATAACGCATATGCGTTTTAGGAATACATAACGCGTACGCGTTCTGTTTAACTATCCTACTTGGAATTCAACGTGGCATGCTTGGGACTAGGTTTGGTAGGGTCGATATTGCTTGGGATCAATTATATTTTATGGAACTTGAATGGGTTTCTTGAATCTACCATTGCATCTAAAAGGTCCCTCAACTTTGTGCACTCACCTAGAAATCATATACTTAAAAACTATTAGACGGACTTTAGAATGGAAATTATTCATATATAATAGCAACCTAGTACATTTTAATACTAAATGGAAAATAGAAATTATACAATATTAAAAATGAAATAGATAACTATTTACACTAGACAAATAGGACACAATTAGTGAGAATGTGTTCATAAGTAAAAACATATAAACATTCATAAGTAAACAAACAAAAAACAAATAGTAATAATTCCTAGCGGGTCTACAACAGTTGTGGAACAATAGTTGGGTTGGCCACGTACCTCACAGACATAGACTATGAGTAGCCAAAACTTAGTTGTTCACATCATGCCCAAGCATGTACTGTGACTCCATAATGACAAACACTCTCATCTACTAGTCCAAAATCCCACTAAATCTCTTCTCATCAAGGGTCTATCTCAATTTAGATTCAAAATTCTTAACTAAAATATTCAAATTAGTTCACTCACAAAACTCTTAACAGAAGTTGCCAAACAATTTCAAGTGCTCACACAACCATACTTTTCAACATACTTGGCAGTGTCCTACCTCCTCTAATATGCTCATATATATATAATGATTGGCCAGGGGCCCCTCGCACGAAGTTGAGGTTCCCTTTAGGTGAAATCGTGCTTTCACAAAATGCGCTAGAATTGTGTAAATTAAAAACGCGCGTTCGTTACTTAGAACTAGGCATAGGCAGAATCCAACCCTGCCATGTCAATCAACATGTAGGATATGATACCAAAACGCACGTGCGCTATAGTGATACATAACGCTACTTAGAACTAGACATGGGCGGACTCCGACCCTGCCATGTCAATCAACATGTAGGATACGATTCCAAAACTCGCGTGCGTTATAGTGATACATAATGTGCACGCATTATGTATCACTATAACGCGTGCACGTTTTGGTTAATATAACCAAAAAAATAAACAATCTACGGCCACTGTTTACCCACTGTACACAGAAAACCGGAACGCTCGAGCAATTTCGGCTTGGAAAAATGCATTGGAGAAGATCAACGAGGGAGATTTCAAAGCTCAACAAGGGAGATTCATCTTGCAAGGAGGATTCGAAAAGTAAGCATCCAAATCCTTGCCTCATTTCATCATTAAAAATATAAATTTTTATGTTGCCCTAAATTAAAAATCTTTGTAAATGAAATTTCAAAACTAAAAATTTTAGAATTTGTTATTTAACATATGTTAATTCCTCCCTACTATCAATCCATAAATGAATTTAACATCCATCCAAGCAATAAGGGATTTGAAAAAAAACTAAAATGGAAATTGGAAATTGAATCCCAACACCAATATTTTTTCCATATCTATTGCAAATTGGAAAAAAAAAGCCACCCACCATTTGGCTAGGAGGAGGAACTATGGACTATAACCTAGGCTTGGTTTCTAGAATTGACTCAACCAAACCCTTTGTTTTTTTCCCACACATTCTTTTACCCTAAAAATTTCCAACCAATGCTTGTGAAGCCAACCCAATGGAATAATGTATTTTACATCATCCCCCAAACCCCAAGGGACTAGGTTCCCCTCCTTTGTAGACACAATGCTTACTTTGTTGCTAAGATGAATTACCACATCTTTTTTGACCTCCTTCACCACCAAGATGTTAGACACAATGGCTCACTAAGAGGGGGGGGTGAATCAGTGAGCTTGGACTTATTAACAATTTCAACTTCTTCTCTCAAATATTATATCATTAATTACAAATTCACTTCAATATCATATTCATCAATAAACTATATCACTTGTCATTCATTAAGAAAGATACATTATCATCAACAAATTACAAGAGACAAGATATAAGCTTTGTAAATTTTTTATAATTGGAGACTGTAATCTCCAGAATGGGCTACAACCCAAAGTGGCACCAACCAAAAGATAATTCTGTCAGCTACAACTGACTGGGATGCACCAACACCCCAACAACCATAGATTTACAAATGATATTTCAGACTCTTCTTAAGTCTGCAGATTACATACATCATCAACCAGAAGCCCTTGTTTGTTTCCAAATAACTTCATCATTCTCATCAAGCACTCATTATTCAATATAACTTCATTCTGTCCATTAGAAAATATCACAATTAGATCACATCTTCCTTATGTCATCATTATTCATGTCATATCGATATGCTGCCATATCTCCATTCATACACTTTACATTGTCCATATGCACATCCCAACATTCTACCCATATCATTAGTCATCTCTTCATCATTCTACCAGCATGTCTTCAGTCTATCCATCAATAGGCTTCCTCAGTTTAACCCAGAATAAAAGATAGAAAGAGATATTGTTTTACTACTCCACCTGCTACTGCTCCTTCACCAAAAATTGTCCTCATCTTCCTGACCCCTGAGATCAGAGCTCTCCTCTATCTCCCAAATTCTCCCCCGAATTCTCCACACTCACCACACAAAAAACACAACCATCTTGTTCTTCATTTATACTTATCCTTTCCATGTATTTAGGAGGTCGACTTGTCTTTTTGTTTTTATTAATTCAAATAAGTCAAATGATATTTTTATTTCCATGTTATCCTTAACCAATAAAAATACATATCTTTTCCACATCATCATGGTCTTTATGCCCGCATGGTATCCACCCTTCTGCCCGCAAGGACCCATAATGTATGCCTACAATGGTCATATGAAATGATATTTATGTTTTTAATGTATGCATGAGATGATATTTATGTTTGTAATATATTCATTCTTGCACAAAGTTTGTACATTTTTCATTTTTGAGAGATGTCATTATAGCACATGTATACGTTTCTAATTATTTGTTTTTATTTTTATTTTTTGATTACAGTGATGACCATGGATGCACACTCAGACATCCAAAGAGAAATTCAGAGGCTCAGAGAATTTCGAGCCTCAATTACTATTTCTGATGATAGGCATCTTATGCTTACATCCAATTTGGATGCAATGATAGAGACCTTTAGTAGGTCTAATGGTGCATTGCAAGATATTGCCACATTCAGAGAAAGAAAGAGGAAATAATATGAGGATGGCCTTAGCTAAAAAGAAGTTAAGAAGTTGAAAATCTCAAAACAACAAATCTTTGCCCTCCTTAGAGATCCACGGATGGGTGAAATCCCGAATGCAAACAAAAGGCACATTTCTATCGAGTGGTGTACATATAAACCATTCATAGATAACTGGATAGACCGATGGTACATGGTGTTTGATGCACCACCACACAACAACAGGGAAATGTCTCTATATTTTCTGAGAAAGATGTACCTATAATTTGTGATGGGAAGAATGTTAACTATTTTGATATCTTGGAATACCAGGGCATTGGGATACGGATGCCTTAGCAATGTCCCAATGTGAGGCACATAGATCCCAATCGCCCAATAGCTCCACCTCATAGGAAGCTACCCATGCCAGATGTGCGGCCTACACATCAGTTGGTCCCAAATACACAACAATCATTCCTACTGTTGGCATAGGCCACGCACAGGCGGTTGTTCGCCATAGCACGTATCTTCAAGATACGTACTAGGAGGGGCCCTCAGAGCCACCATCTATGGGTGGAGTAGAGCCACCACCTGTCGGTGGGGTAGATCCGCCACCTACGAGTGGGGTTGGGCCACCACTTTCCAGTGGTTGAGGAGCATCTAGTAGTGGCACTAGAATTGCACATAATGAGCATAGCCGAGACCCCCACCCATGCACAGTATGCGTCCATCCTTGCTTTGGTCCTATCCAAATAGATGATACCTTTACTGGTTATTTTACACAGGTAAGTAAGTGGTTAACAATTTAGTGTCATTTGTAAATTATTTTTCCTTACTATACACATATATAGATTGCTAATATTTTCAATGATTTTAAAACTTGTAGTTGCTACAAGAAGGGCACTTGAATACCTTTGCACTGATGATGCAGAGCATAGTCCAGAGGCTCATGCACCAGCACCGTCCAATGTAGATGATCATGTTGTCATACTTTCAGTGACAACAATTCACAATGAGGTAACTATTTCAACATGACATTATTTTAATACATGAGTAAGTCCAGTTAAAAATTTATTGTCATTTGTAAATTATTTTTTCTTACTATACACATATATATATTGCTAATATTTTTAATGATTTTAAAACTTGTAGTTTCTACGAGAAGGGCATGAGGGGCAAGAGGCTCATGCACCAGCACCGTCCGATGTAGACTATGTTGTCATACTTTCAATGAAAACAACTCACAATGAGGTAACTATTGCAACATGGCATTATTTTAATACATGAGTAAATCCAGTTAACAATTTAGTGTCATTTGTAAATTATTTTTTCTTACTATACACATATATAGATTGCTAATATTTTTAATGATTTTAAAACTTGTAGTTGCTATGAGAAGGGCATGAGGGGAAATAGGCTCATGCAACAGCACCTTCTAAGTTACAAGATGTTTCCATACCTTCAATGACAACATCTCACGCTGAGGTAACTATTTCAACATGACATTATTTTAATACATGAGTAAATCCAGTTAACAATTTAGTTTCATTTGTAAATTATTTTCCTTACTATACACATATATAGATTGCTAATATTTTTAATGATTTTAAAACTTGTAGTTGCTATGAGAAGGGCATGAGGGGTGAGAGGCTCACGCAACAACACATTTTGAGTTACAAGATGTTTTCATACCTTCAATGACATCTCACGCTGAGGTAACTATTTCAACATGACATTATTTTAATACATGTTAGTTTGTTATCACATGTTACTTAATTAATGCTACATGATCTAATATTTACAATTTTCTAAATTGTAGGTTGTAGATCCCCATCAAAGGGAAATGATTTTATCTAGTGAGCTCCCCCTGGTGGGAATACAACCCGTAGATTTCCCATAGAGACACAACAGGAGACAAACCGTTTCTTAGACTTGATTGAAGTATATAGTACATCGGTATGTGTTTCATCATTGTCATTTTGTTAATACATTCTATTTCATTTACCAATGCATTTCTAACTATGTCAGTATTGGTGATTGTAGCCACCAGCCTCTATACTTACGAGACTGTCTCCAGTTGGATGTCCCCGTAGTCCAAATGTGTAAAAGGCACACGTGTATAAGAGAGTCTCCCTTCCTCGAAAGGGTGTGGATGTCCTCTATAGCAGACACATGAGAGATCCATCTACCCCTCACCTAACAAGGGTCATTGATGATGCAGTTAGTGCCGCATCTACAATAGCCACAAGTCATACAGAGGTAACTATTTCAACAATCACAATGCATATTATTTAACCATGTTACTATATTGTTTATTCATGCATGTCTAACTATTTCCCCATTTGGTGATTGTAGCCATTAGCGACAGAAGTGCCTGGCCCCTCTGCTCAATCCATGGTTCTAACCGGGTCTCCTCTCCTGGTGAGATGTTCATTAATGACCAAGGTTTTTTATTCAATTTACCCAAACATGTCGATCAATGTTGAATTGTTGAATTAATTGAGATATGATCTTTTATTTGCAGAGCACAACTATAGAGAGGCCTTCCATGAGCACACCGCTCACATCTATACCCCATGAGGATTTGGTGAGTGTTTGTCATAAATAATTTGGCCATAAGTTAATTTTTTAAGTTTGTTAATGGTAGGGTATTAGTGCAGTTATTTGAAAAAAATAATGATTTTTTTTTTGTAGAATCCTGAGATGCAAAGCAATCCCAGGGAGATGGTCAATAGAGGAAAGTCCGGGAAAAACAAGCGAAAGATTGATTTTTGATGTTGCATAACCTTGTATATATGTATTTTGACATACATGTACACATTGTTGTACTTAGGGATACATGTACATTGAAAGGCCATTTGAGGTCCAGCTACTTTGCCATATTTTGTATTACAAAGATTCAACTATCAATGCATGATACAATATATTCCATATTTCCTCTCGAGTTTCCACTTGTGTTTGTGATGATTTATCTCTTCCACAAATTGATAAATTATGCTATTGAAATGTATATAATTACATTGTAACCAATATTTATTCTCTTACATTTATTGCATTGATCAAGTAACATCTCACCATTGTGTTATGAAAACATGATCTTAATGGAAAAAACTAATAATATCTTTCATTAGTTCAATGAACTTATCACATGCATGCTAATTTGATATCTAATTTAAAATTGTGTTTTTTGTCAACTCCAAGGGTTCATAACCATTGACCAGGATTATGGTTGCAAGGAAAAAGCAAAAGTTAAAAAAATAAGTCAAAATATGTTTGAATAACCTCTGTCATAATAGTAACATGCTATGCATATCATCAATGCAATCCTATGAAATTTCCAGAAACTAAGAGTAAGTCTAATAGATGCTACACATTTCATCAATGCTACCGTATTTCATCAAACGATATGTACATGAGCATCTATGCAGTTCGGTTGAAGTGTTCCTACTATAGTATGCTAAAAAAAATGGCAAAGTATCAAGTACAATGGTAAGGAATGCATAACTAAAGTGTAATAAAATTCATTGGGCCTTCATGTACATATGGTCAAATATATGTAACAAATATACCCTAGTTTGTTCCAATATGCTAACCAATAGCTGGTCATGAATTCACTCTCATAAAATCGTTGAAGATATAAACCCTATCCTTACAAAACCCTAGTATGTAAGAACCTGGTTTGTGCTTTACCTCTTTCATATGTCCATTTCCCACTTGTCATAATGCAAAAGTAATCATACAGAATCCATGGAAAATGAAATACCTAACTAGTTTAATGATATTCCTTGATAATGTTGTTTTGATGAAGGAAAATAAGATGTTCATGGTCCTATGTTTGTAAAAAGGATGGATTATCCTCATATGAAAATGTATTTAAAATTGAATGTTCTTGATTGATACAAACAATGATGTAATGGTTGTTCATTGTGATTTGGAAAGTATTCCCCCATAACTTGATGGCAAAGTTTCATGTTGAATTTGATCTAACAAAGCTAGCAAGGATCAAAGGGATATCATCGATGAAACATTACCTCTATTTTTTATTTGGAACTTTGAATTCTTAAAAATGTCATTAATTACACAAAATCCAAATATAGTGGAACAATAAGGAGTTGTTAAATGACGTGGCACACTAAGGACACATAAATATATCAAGGGTGCAGTGTGGTAAGTTTTATTGCCACTCTTTGAATGTCTAGTTCTAGAATCAAAATAAAAAAAATTCAAAGTTGACCCCCATGTGCAAAATTGCACACTCCCTTACTGAGAAAAACCCTAGTTTCTAAAATAGACCTACAAGATAAAACCTGGGCCATGGGACCGAAGGAGAGGGGCACCCCTAGAACTATCCTAATATCCTGAATCCAACGGAGTTGACGGTTTGTCGATCTGAGCCACAGTCGTCATTCTATGGCTTGTTCCATCTCGCATCCAAAAGGCCTTTAGGGACACCTGTTGGATACCTACCAGGGCCATATAATTCCAACCGTGCAACAAAACCGGGTTCCTGGGATCCTAAAAGTGTGTCTAGGAAGGTTCTAGCTGGGAATGCTAGCCATAAGTCTTCGGTTGAATATTTTGCAAAGTTGACCCCCATGTGCAAAATTGCACACTCCCTTACTGAGCAAAACCCGAGTTTCTGAAATGGACCTACAAGATGACACCGGGGCCATGGGACAGACAGAGAGGGGCAACCCTAGCTCTATCCCAGTGTCCTGAATCCAAAGGATTTGACGGTTTTTTGATCCGAGCCACGATCGTCATTCTATGGCTCATTCCATCTCGCATCCAAAAGGCCTTCAGGGACACCTGTTGGATACCTACCGGGGCCATAAAATTCCAACTGTGCAATAAAAATGGGTTCCAGGGAGTCCTGTAAGTGTGTATAGGAGGGTTCCAGCTGGGAATGCTAGCCACAAGTCCCCAGTCGAATATTTTGTGAAGTTGACCCCCATGTGCAAAATTACACACTCCCTTATTGAGCAAAACCCTCGTTTCTGAAATGGACCTACAAGATGACACCAGGGCCATGGGATTGGTAGAGAGGGGCATGCCTAGAACTATCCCGATGTCCTGAATCCAACGGATTCAACGGTTTGTCGATCCGAGCCACGGTCATCATTGTATGTCTCGTTCCATCTTGCATCCAAAAGGCCTTCAGGGACACCAGTTGGATACCTACCGGGGCCATAGAATTCCAACTGTGCAACAAAACCAGGTTTTGGGGAGTCCTGTAAGTGTGTCTAGCAAGGTTCCAGCTGGGAACTCTAGCCATAAGTCCCTGGCCAAATATTTTGCAAAGTTGACTCCCATGTGCAAAATTTCACACTCCCTTACTAAGCAAAACCCTATTTTTTGAAATGGACCTACAAGATGACACCGGGGCCATGGGACCGGTGGAGAGGGGCACCCCTTGCACTATCCCGATGTCCTAAATCCAACGGAGTTGACAATTTGTCGATCCGAGCCACGGTCGTCATTCTATGGCTCGTTCCATCTTGCATCCAATAGGCCTTCAAGGACACCTGTTGGATACCTACCGGGGCCATAGAATTCCAACCATGCTACAAAACCGGGTTTCGGGGAGTCCTTCAAGTGCGTATAGGAAGGTTCCAGCTGGGAACTCTATCCATGAGTCCCCGGTCGAAGATTTTGCAAATTTGACGCCCATGTGCAAAATTTTACACTCCCTTATTGAGAAAAACCCTAGTTCCTGGAATGGACCTACAAGATGACACCTGGCCCATGGGACCGACGGAGAGGGGAACCCCTAGCACTATCCCGATGTCTTGAATCCAATGGAGTTGACAGTTTGTCGATTCGAGCCATGGTCATCATTCTATGTCTCGTTCCATCTCGCATCAAAAAGGCCTTTAGGAACACCAGTTGGATACCTATCGGGGCCATAGAATTCCAACCATGGAACAAAATCGGGTTTAGGGGAGTCCTGCAAGTGTGTCTAGGAAGGTTACAACTAGGAACGCTATCCATAAGTTCCCGATCGATGATTTTGCAAATTTGACCCCCATGTGCAAAAATTGCATACTCCCTTACTGAGCAAAACCCTAGTTTCCAAAATGGACCTACAAGATGACACTTGGGCCATGAGACTAGCGGAGAAGGGAACGTTGAGCACTATCCCGATGTGCTGAATCCAATAGAGTTGACAGTTTTTCGATCCGATCCATGGTCGTCATTCTATGGCTCGTTCCATCTCGGATCCAAAATGCCTTCATGGACACCAGATGGATACCTATCAGAGCCATAGAATTCCAACTGTGCAACAAAACCGGGTTCTTGGGAGTCCTACAAATGTGTATAGGAAGGTTCCAGCTGGGAATGCTAGCCATAAGTCCCCGGTCGATGATTTTGCAAAGTTGACCCCCATGTGCAAAACTGCACACTCCCTTACTAAGCAAAACCATAGTTTCCAAAATGGATCTAAACATTGAAACTTGGGCCATGGGACCGGAGGAGAGGGGCACCCTTAGAATTATATCGATGTCCTGAATCCAACGGTTTGTTGATCCAATCCACAGTCCTCATTCTATGGCTCATTCCATGTCGCATCCAAAAGGCCTTCAAGGACACCAGTTGGATACCTACCGGGGCCATAGAATTCCAGCTGTGCAAAAAAACCGTGTTCTGGGGAGTCCTGCAAGTGTGTCTAGGAAGGTTCCAGCTGGTAACGCTAGTCATAAGTCCTCGATTGATGATTTTGCAAAGTTGACCCCCATGTGAAAAATTGCACACTCCCTTACTGAGGAAAACCCTAGTTTCTAAAATGGACCTACAAGATGACACCCGGGCCATGGGACCAGAGGAGAGGGGCACCCCTAGCACTATCCCGATGTCCTGAATCCAACGGAGTCAACGATTTTTCGATCTAAGCCACGGTCGTCATTCTATGGCTCGTTCCATCTCGCATCCAAAAGGTCTTTAGGGACACTAGTTGGATACCTACCAGGGCCATAGAATTCCAACTATCCTGTAGTTTTGAAAAGATACATATTTTCTTTTGAAAGTAAAGCTAGTATGCAATTTCATAATACAATATATGACGATGGTGGTACTTTGTAAATGTATGATAATCTTGGGAATTTGACTAAGTGATGAGAAAATGCCCTAAAGCAGTTGTCTTATGAAAATGTCCACCATAATTCATAAGAAGAAGAAAATGCCTGCCATGACCTGCCATCCCATAGTGAGTTGAAATATCTATCTGACTTGGCCCCAGTTCTCAAAAAAACTCCTTGAAGAAGAAGATATAGGTCTCCCAAAAGAAGGTTTTTTTGGTTAAATTTCTCAAAATTGGTCTAGGGAAATGCCCGCCATAATCTGTGGGTTGAAGAAAATTCCCGCACCATATGGTCATCCTGTAAGTTGTTCTACATCCCCTGATATCATTGTTTCATGGTTTTGGTAAAATAAAAAATCCACCTTAGAGTTTGGACAGATTCTCTAAGTATAGAATTAATGGTAAAAATTGACTAAGTGACCGCAGGAAAATGCTCGCCACATCTCATAGGATGATGAGAAAAATAATATGAAAGTGTTATGCTCTAGTATGTTGGTTGGTGCATCCATTCATTGTCTCAGTTTTCCTTAATCATTTCTGAGGAAAAAGATATAGGCCTGCCAAAAACAGGGTTTTACACCAGTGGAAGTAAAAGTGACTAAGTAGCCTCAAGAGGATGCCCGCCACAAATCATAGGTTGAGATAAATGCCTGCAGCTTATGTCCAGGGTGTATCCTGGTATTTTTTCTACCCAACCATGGTATCATTTGGTCAAAAGAATCTCTGAGCAAGAAAATATGGATCTTCCAAAATGAAGAAAATGTATTTTAGGTATTAAAGATAGAAATTTGACCAAGTGTCAAATTCACAAGATTGGAAGGCCGTTTAGAAATGCCTGGAAGGAGGTAATCATGAGGTGATAAAATCAATCAAATATCATAGGCATGTGCCTTGGTGAAATGGCTATATAGCCATGGTCTTGGTTTTCCTTATGGTGATTAGATAAGGAAAATATCAATCCGCCAAAATAGAAGAAAAAATGTTTTGCATATTCATAAGTATGAAAAATTGACTAAGTGTTAAGAACAATAAGTTTGAGAGATCAGTTGGAACCCAAACCGGTGAGTGGACTTGGGTTTCGTCATCTTCCACACATGCGTATGGCCATTGCGTATGTGTCCATAGTGGCCATGCATTCCTGGGAGCCTCCGGATGAGAAATGGCCCCCTTGAGCAATATTGGCATGGCCTTCACTGCGCAAAACCTTAGCTCCGGAGATGGCACAACAACACCATTTCCGGGGCCTGGAGGAACATTGTGGAGGGTTCCCTAGCTGAAACCCAATGTCCCGGATCCACCAGAATCAATGGATTCGCAATCGGAGCCATGGTTTGGGTGTTGCGGGCATCTTGGTCCGGCACCCTGGGGCCATTCAGGGACACTTTGAGGAATTGCTTTGGAGGCACGGAACCCAAACCGATGAGTGTACTTAGGTTCCGTCATAGACCACACATGTACATGGCCATTGCGGACATGTCCACGGTGGCCATGCACACCCGGGAGCCTTCAGATGAGAAATGCCCCCCTTGAGCAATATTGGCATGGCCTTCACTGCGCAAAACCCTAGCTCCGGAGATGGAACAACAACACTATTTCCGGGGGTTGGAGGCACGTTGTAGGGGGTCCCTAGATAAAATCCAGTGTCCCGGATCCATCGGAATCGATGGATTCATGATCATATCCACGGTTTGGGTGTTGCGTGCATCTTGGTCCGACACCTCGGAGACATTCAAGGACACTTTGAGGAATTACTCCCGGGGCACGGAACCCAAACCGACAAGCGGACCTGGGTTCCTTCATCGCCCACATGTGCGTATATCCATTACAGAAATTTCCATGGTGGTCACACGCACCCAGAAGCCTTTGAACGAGAAATGGCCTCCTTGAGCAATATTGGCATGGCCTTCACTGCGCAAAACCCTAGCTCCGGAGATGGCACAACAATACCATTTTCAGGGGTTGGAGGCACGCTATGGGGGGGCCCCGAGCTGAAAACTGGTGTCCCGGAACCACCAGAATTGACGGATTCACGATCAGAGCCACGGTTTGGGTGTTGAGGGCATCTTGGTTCGACACCCTGGGGCCATTCAGGGACACTTTGAGGAATTGCTCCAGGGGAACGGAACCCAAATCAGTGAGCGGACCTGGGTTCTGTCATCACCCACACGTGCATATGGCCATTGTGGATGTTTCCACGGTGGCCACGCATGCGCGGGAGCCTTTGGACGAGAAATGGCTCCCTTGAGCAATATTGGCATGGCCTTCTCTGCGCAAAACCCTAGTTCCGGAGATGGAACAACAACACCATTTCCAGGAGTTGGAGGCATGTTGTGGCGGGGCCCCTAATTGAAACCCAGTGTCCCAGATCCACTGGAATTGATGGATTCGCAATCAGAGACACGGTTTGGGTGTTGCGGGCATCTTGGTCTGGCACCCTGGGGCCATTCAGGGACACTTTGAGGAATTGCTCCGGGGGCAAGGAATCCAAACCGACGAGCGTATCCACAAACCACAAACCCTAAATCAGATCCCCAATCCTCTCTATCTAACACTAAACCCTAAATCTAATCCCGAGTCCTCTCTATCTAACACTGCCTCTTCGTTTGACTCTTATTTTACAGTATGAAGTAGTAGTATAATGAACATTTGAAAGTTTTCAGTAAATCATTTTTGAAATCCATGGCTCCATGGCAGTTTGTTGCAGGGACTTCTGGTTTCCAGGTAAAATTCCTAAAGTTTTAATGATAGAAGAAACTTGCATTGCCTTGACTTCTCTTTTCTTTATTTTTTTTTAATTTCTAAAACATTTATCATCTGTATAGTTGGTCGAGGCGAAGATGTTAGAAAATTGTGATGTACAGAGTTGTATCAATGGAATGGGTAGAATTGGAAAGAAGAACATGTAAGTTTCTTTGCTTGTCAATCTTACTTTTATCCTTTTATCCTATTTTTATCAATCTTTACTTTTATTCATGCAAAATGTTTATGAATTTGACCTTTTAGGTTTTGTGCACTATAAATAAGTGTTGAGGAATAAACATGGTTGGGGGGACAATGGATTTAATTCCAAACTTAACATTCTTGTGCTCAAACACCATGACAGAATCCCTCTCATAGGAGTATTTGGAATTCAAGTTGAATATGGACACCATGATCAAGTCTTGGGCATCTAGGTTTCTGGGTTTCTAAATTAGGCATCTAATGGTTATATTTGTGTGAATGATGGATGAGAATATTATGGTGAAAAATGGGATGGTGATGGTGACAACATGGGTAGGAAGAGCACGGTGGTGATGTTCATGGTGGCATGGTGATGGCGACAATGACCATGGGGATAGTGATAATGAGCATGGAGATGGTGATGGTTCTAGTGAGCATGAAAATGGGCATGAGGATGCAAGTGTTATGGTTTACTTAGATGGGAGAAAAAAACAAAGAAAACAAATCCATGACGAAACTTGCGCAATATATCAAGTTGTACCAAGTCTATGCAATTTATCAATCTATCAAGCTATCAATGTATGGCTGCAATAGTCAAAATATTAATGTCAATACTCAATGAGACCACGAAGCAAAATCATAGAATACATGTACACCACATACCTATAACATCGTACACAATAAAACATGCAAACCACATACCATATTACCTACCTATGGTCATTCGACTAGACCATCAGGATCACCTCGAATACCAATGGTTTCCTTTAACCTCTCGTGCTCAGAATAAGGAAATAAGTATCGTGCCTTTGATGAGTTATTCCTTGGCATTGTTTGCAGCTGGAGGTTTGTGCCAATAACTAAGTTTGTATAATGGTATACAATATCACCTGGTCTATAATCTTCATATGTATACCCTTTTCTATTTGCTAAGTGGGAAACCTGGTTCAAATATTCTCTCTTTATAACCATCGACCCAATCGGAAAATCAACTCCCTCAGAGTCACGTAATGGGACATTTAGGGTTTGCTTCCCCTCTAAGCAACGTGCCAGCCAATAGTCAGTGTGCCATGCATTGCATCTCAAGGAAACCACTGCGTATATGTGCCCTAGAGAAAATATAGTTCCAACATTTAAGTCAACTAATTAGACACAACTAGTTGTCAAAAATATCAAAAATATACACAGCTAATTAGACACAACTAGTTGTCAAAAATATAAAAATATTAATCGAACCTGGTTGTACGAGATCTGATATGTGGTCATAGTCTGGTGAGATACTTGATTGGTCCTCTTCCAATTGGGATAATTTTGTAGCTATTCGTCGCCCAATGGGGAGTGATACATGGTCCCAACTATCAACCCAATCCATGGATTCACATTCGTCTCATTCACCACTACTGCATGGAGAACAAAAACATGACAGTTTCCTTGTCCACATTTCAAGTATAGCATTGTCCGACGTTCTAACTAAATGAAATGCACGAGTTCCTTGGATGGTCTTGCACTCATATAACTGTGATCGATCTACATCCACCACCTCCCAAAAATATCTATGTACATGTGCTTTCCTGGTTGAGTGATCTTCTTGCCTTCTTGCTCCCTCCCCCATGACTGAAGCACACCATTGAACAATGGTCTTTTCATCTCGGATGATAGTTCCATTTGTGAACTTCATTTATTGCCTACGTAATGTAGTCTTTATGCATGCACCTACTCCATCATGTTCACCTTTTCCATTTCCAGTCTCAAAATAGTTCCAAATATGTGGCACCTTATGCCTTTTATGGAGCATACACAACCATTGGAAGACATGGTCATTTTTTAATTTCCCTGCACAAACGTCAGACCAAATCAAATGTTGTTCCATCTGTATACTATTATCCTTCAAGTGATTTTAGAACATTTGAAAGTTGTGTTGTACAAAATCCAAGTCGTGACACCTATCATCACTTATGTAGAAGTGATACTCCTTCAATATAACCCTATTGCCTTTAGTACTATCTGCCCCATGTCTATAGGTGATATGGACCATTAGGATGACGTGGTATGAGTGATAGTATTGACTCTAAATCTCATTTTGTGGTTGAAGAGTGTAGTTTTCCGCAAAATCAACCACTGACAGGATAGTCCCAATAGGAAATGTATCCCTACACGTTCTAAACTGCTCATCTTTCCAACGAGACACATGCACATGCTTTACATATTGTTGTGTCTTTTCAAAGAATTCCTCCATGAAGCCGCAAATCCGTACCTAGTAGATCAACAATAAAGACATATATCAATAGATTGTTACATATGAAATTGCAATCTGAAGAAAAAATAGTATCCAATAGCTCATTACCAACCTGAGAAGTGACCAATTCTATTTTTTTTCTTTCATTCCCTCCATCAATATCATACGTGACATATTTGAATGACTACAAGTTCACCTTTTGCCTCCCAAGTTCATGCTCATTGGTCACATGTATGCATTTTGCCAATAATGTGAATCCACCACACCCTGGGCATGTCCCATCTATGCAAGTTTTTTGATAAAATGTGCAATCGTTTGGCCTGCTACACAAAGTGCTATGAATAAAGTCTCTAGATGGCATTGGTGGTAATGTAGATGAGCATTCCTGCACAAGAGTGTTATGCAATACACGAAAAATATATGTATATGTGTCATAATAGTAACCATACTCAATGTGGTATCGAAAACAACATGTGTTACGAATTGTGTTTATTTTAACATACTATGGTTTGCATTTTTCAAAGGATCTTTGGCCCAAGTCAAGTTCGTTATGTTCATTCCTAAATCTCTCATATAATTCTGTTTGTGTCACATCAAGAAAATGTTTAATGTGTGGCTCACGATCCTTTGAACCCCTTCTCAATTTTAAAACATCTTTTTGGTTGGAAGAAGGTCTAGTGTTGTCATGCCAAAAGGCTTGCACTAATCCCTTTACCGCATCAATGAGCTTCATATCAGAGCGTGGCAACCTGCCAATGAAGGCCCAAACATCTGTTTGACCGGTTTCAAGTTGTTCTCTTCTAACAAAATACCTACGAAGTGTCTTCACATTCAAATTAATAATTTTGGATGTAGGTTTAAGAAAACGAAGTGAGCTAGTGTTTTTGTTCACGATTGATTGTGACAACACACGACAAGCCACACTGCGATCCTTTGAGCGAGATTTCTTTCCAATACTAAATGCATCTACTAAACTTTTAACAATATGAAAACTTGATTCTAACTTTTTGGTCATCTCTATCTTTATACAACAGCCATAGACCTAGATTTTAACAATGATAAAAATAATTTGCACTTGTCCCCATCACATTTAGAATTAAAAAATTTATCAAGTATTTGTCGAGTTTGATAAGCAATAGAACGTTTAGACAACGTACCTTCAAGTGAACTAACGAGAGTTTCATCAACCTGTATATGTTTTGATGTTCTTCGACGTGCAGTTGCTAATGGAGGTAAGGGTGTTGGAACTGGAGCATGTACAACATCACCAGGATGCTCCGGCGTTTCGATAGGAGCCTCTTGTCTTTCATTCTCTTGGATGATCTCCATAACATTTTATTCTTCCATTGTAAATCCTTCACTCAATGCCTCTCTAACTTTGTTGCTTGTATAACCACTACCCAACAAGTCATTCACTACCATATTCTGAGGTTGACTTGATGTGGGAGTTGAAACATCCTCTGATGAGCACCTACGTCTTACTTCTTGACTAGTGCCATGGGGTGCTTGTTAATCAAATGTTGTTGAAATTGAGGGCCCCTCTAGTAAATTTCTTCGTTTTTGTTGAGGTGGATGGGTAGGAAGGACCATGGCATCATCTACTGTTGGAATTGGATGAGTTTCCATGGAATGCCTTCGATTCCACATGTCTAATCTTTTCTTTTCTCTAACTTCTTCCATGGTTTATGTTGTTGCCCCAATTTTGCCGTAATTTTGTTCTAATTTTGCTATAATATTCATATAAACCATGTCGCGGATGACTGTGCAATAACTAATTATGAGATATCAAGCTGTATTTTTGTTAAATTTGACATCCTTTGCAATTCAGGTACTTATTCATCTAATTAACTATTTTTCCATATGATTTTCAGAAGGTTTCTTATTTTATATGATGAATTAATATTTTTGAAAACCATCTGGTATGTAGTTTTGTTTTAAAATAGGAGAAGGCTCATTCGAACCTACATTCGCATTCAGACGACCATTCAGACTGCCATTCGTACCTTGGAAATCGTTCGGTTTCCTATGTGGAGACATTTATGGCTCAGTTGGGCACATGGGTTTTCTTACTTGATCGTGCTACGTGGACACTGTTCTTCGGCTTGTACTAATTTGATTCCCACACCTGCCAGTGATATCGAGGGTTCTTTAACTCAAGTTAAACCCATATTTTTAGCAGTAAATATTTATGAGCTGCCATATTGTGCCTTGATTTGCGTGCACGTGGAAGCACATATAGCCAAATGGCCTATTTGGTTTGAAGAAAATCTATCCAGCTACAAAACCCAGAATTTGTTTCGCCAAACTCGCAACTACTAGAGAGTTATCAAGGGGGCATTTTTCCAATTTGTGCCAGATTGCGTTTTCTGGGTTGGCCATTTTCGGAGTCTATTTCAGATCATAATTATAGTCTATTATTAGAGGGGTCAACCACTAATAGGGTGGACCCTCTCTACCATGTGTAAAATCTTATATATACAAGCTCTGAGCCATGCAAAAGATACACTACAACTGTAAAATTTTGAATTTTGTTAATATAAAAATGTTGCTCTGTTCCTGGTTCAATTTCGTTTTTATGCTCTGGAGATTGAGTAATTCATGAGGTTGTTTCCACTGCTACCTGGGAGGGCCCCTCAGCGGCAGAGGGTTATATTTTGTTTCTTTTTTATCGTTCAGCTAAGTATCATGTTTCTCTTTTCCATTGTTGTATAAACGTTTTATATATTGAATCGTGTGATTGTAGTGTTGTCTCCTTTTTGTTCTGTACAAAACGTAAACACTCTTGCTTTCGTTTCATGCATTTCATTCCCATTTGAGCTCACCATATACATAGGAACGAGATCTCTATCCTAGTTTATTTCTTATGATTGCATTAATGCTCTTAGCATAGGTTAGGGTTTGAAATAGAATTTACTTTGCATTTATTTGAATTCGTTTTCCATTTGCTACATATTGGATCCAAGAGTCAGTGATTCTTGCTGTAGTTTTCATTTCCAAGAGCTAATTGTATTTCAATTTCATTTAGTTATTATGCAATAGGAAATAGTCTTTAATTTAAGTGCAAATAGTTTACTTTCTTTTCACAGTATAGTAGGTTCTAATTTGCTTAATAGTTTTCAATTTGAATGCAAGTAGTATATTTTTTTTTTTTACAATACAGTAGTTTATAATTCGCTTTCATGCTTGATCATATAGTAGTATAGATTTGCTTATCTTAGGTCTTCTTTTCGAAATAGAATAGATTTGTGTTTATCAGTAGAAGCTTGATTGAATAGCGTAGTTGCAATTGAATTTACTATATAAATAGAGTAGTGTTGTTTTGCTTTCAATATAGATTTGTTTCCCAATCTTAGATTAGTTTATTGTCTAATTCATTTTGTAGAAATAGATAGTTTCATTTTGTTGATTGTTGCTCAAGTTGATAGGATCCATTTACGAGTTTTTGAATCTTTTCAGTAGATTAAGATTGCAAGTCAACTTAGCATTGATTTTGAAAGTTTCCTTAATTATAATAGATTTGCTTTCTGTTAACAGTAGATAGTTAGTTTTCCTTCAATCACTTGTTAGTATAGACTTAGAATTAGAAATCTAGATAGATTTGCAAATGCTTTTCTAGTTAATCATTATATTTCAAATTTAGAGTAGTATTAAGATTTTCAAAGTTCATAGACTAATTTCCTTTTGAGATTAAAGCATTTCCTAGAATAGAAATTGAATTTAGAATTAGGAGTAGTATTTCATTTCAATAATTAGTTTGGAATTAGTTTGATTTACATTTGATGGGTAAGTGTGATTTAATTCCAAGTATCAGAATGAAATGCCGTTTGTAGGTCTCTTTGAAAAGTCGTTTTCTAGTTCAAAACCCTTAGTTCCTTTCAGTTGATTTCTTTAATTTCCGCACTTATGATTTCTAGATTTTAACTTTGAGTTGACCACTGACGGATAGATTAGGGATCTAACTCGTGAGATACGATCACCCCATGATGGGATTCTTTCCTAGGTGCTAAGCTACGCCAATCTACTTATTTTTCTTTTAAGTATATTACCAGCTTTAGGTCAGATTAGCTTAGATTAGTTTAGGCCTTCAGTCCTGCACATACTGTGTCGACACCTCTAAGCTTACGAGCCCCCAGGTTGACAATTTAGTGTCGAATTACATAGTGCATATTTTAATCGACATTTTGGCATCGTTTCTAGGGAGGTGCTAAAGGGGTTGAAGTGTAGGTAGACAAGTCGCCTTTACATTACACAGCAAGGGGGAGGGGAAACGGTAAGACGTAAAGATGACCTCACTATGGAATTTCTGTGGTGTAACAGCCTGACGCATCCACTTTAGTGGGTCACCCCAAAGCCTTGTTGTTCCTTTTTCGCAGCAGTGTTATTTCTTTCCAATGGATTTGTTCATTTATTTTTGTTAGTTTTTCAGTCAGAGTTTTTAATTTTTCCGCGATTTGTTTCGTAAAGTTTGCTTTCTTTTTCTGCAAGTGTGTTTTTCTTTTTGCAAATTTGAGTTTGTTTTCTTTCTTGCAATCTAGTTTTATGTAGCCAGCGTGTTTATTTTTATGTAGGTGTGAAATTGATCTCTTTTTCACAAGTGTGTTTATATTATATATAGGTGTGATGTATTCTTCAAATTTGCAACTAGTTCTTAATATTTAGCTTTCTTTTGGTTTGCACAAATTTGTTTTAGGAATGTATTTTTGTAGGTAGTTTTTTATTCAAATCATTAAAATATATATCTATCTATTTGGGTGCTTTAATAACCCTAGACACTAACCCATGTGTGAGGAAGAACCTACCAACCGATGATATGGATTCGAAGGTGCTTATTATTATGAGAGAACTCTCTCAAATCCTAGTAGCAGCTGGGATCCCAATTTCTTCTTCTCAAGGAGAACATATCTTGACAGAAGTCAAGAATTTATGTACCTCTCCAGAAATAATAGAAGAGCCACAATCCCATGAGATACAAACTGACTCTCCTTGCCAATCTACCAAGGAAACCAAAAACATGGAGACTACATTCGATGGAGATATACCTGAAATTGAAGAGTGCTTTGCATATGTATTGATAGATCCTTCATGTACTCAAGAAGTTGAACATTCAAATGAAGAGGACCTGCATGGCATGCAAAAAGAAGGTGAGTATCAGGATTACATTGAAATATGGTTCCAAGAGGTAATGAGGCCACAATACCATTTCTTCCTTCGACACCTTCTGTTGCAAAAGCAAGTAAGTCGGTTGATTTTCCACATCCAGGTAATCACTGCTTTAACTTTTTCATATGTGGATTTAGGTTTGTTTTTCATCTTGATTCGCATGTGGTTACATTGGAAGAGCTCATATATTTGAATAAAAATGTTTTCTTTCTTTTTAGGATAGGAAAGTATGTATATAAATAAAAAGTTACATGTTTAGTTTAAAGATTAGTGCAACTTCGCTTTTTGTTCTATTTTTCAATAAAAGAATTAAGAAGAAGATAATTCTAATGGCTAAACCAAAACAATTTAAAAATCCTTTTCATACATGCATATTGCTGACTAATCATTAGAACGGTTGCTCAAGGCCAACTTTAAATATCATGACTTTAAGGTCTATCTAATTCCTATAGGTCACTTGTGCATCCCAGACTCATTATCAAATCTTGTTATTTAAGTATCTTCATTAAATAGTAGCATGAGAGTAAGTGGCATTTCTACCTATGGAGGAACACTATTGAACTTTTATATGAAGAAGGTAGACTTAGAGACTAGAGGACAACTTTAGGTCATTCTCTTTTGGCATGAACTCTAAATCCAGGATATTATAAATAATGTTACTCATGGGTTAAATTTAAATTTTGAGTTATGTGCTTAGAAAATTTAATATACTCTAGTACCAACCGGCTTCCACATACATTAATATCTTTTGGAATAATTATATAGTTACGAGGCAAACCGGCCGGGGTACTGAACAGGCATGCTGTTAGTGGGTCCATGCTGAGTAAAATCATAAAAAGGAAGTTCGGTAAATACAAGCAAACCCGTCGGGGTACTGAAGAGGCTCGCTAGCAGCGGGGCTATGCTTGTATGGTACCTGGTAAACCCATCGGGGTACTGAACAGGCTCGCTGGCAGCAGGGCAATGCCGGGTAAGAGAGACATAGTAAACATATTACTATGCATATGGCTCAATTAAATGAAGACCCCGAATACACATATACATGGTTAAGCCAATCATTCATTTGTCATTAGAGAATAGTTGTAAGTTGAACTTAGACCCTATTATCTAATTCAAACTAAATCTAGGATATTACTATCCTAGAAGTGGGACCCGTAACTGTAGAAATTTAACAAACTCAAAACGTGAACTTTATCCATATTCCTTGGATGACAATAAGTCTTTGAAAAATGAATCAGGGATGATTGGGTTCCTATAGGATTTTCAGACCATCCATATACGCTCATGTTGTTCCCTACCCAAATTATATGGTCTTAGTAAGCATGTATGAGATATTTTTAATCTTAAAATCTATAAGTATTCTGATCATTCTTATCACTTAGCATTTATTTTTCTTTTTCTAAAAATGTTTAGTTTTCTTTAGAGTAATAATAATAGCTTCCTAGAATTGCTTGTTGATTGATGTTGATCTAGAGTGTTTACATTAGAAGCATACAACCCATTATTAATTTATTGATGGCCCGAGGACGTGCCATATATTTGGCCAAGGGAGAATAGTCTCAAGATTATCTTAAGACCAGTTATCTAACCTCCATTGGATTAAAGATTTCTTATCTTTCCAAGTGGGGCCATACAGTTAATGTTTCCAGGGACTTGAATATGAAATTTGGTAGGATTTCTCTATGTACTATGATTCTTTGGCACTAGGGGAAACTTGACTGAGTTCCTATGGGTGTCAATAACAAGGAAATCTGATTATGTTTGATATTCTCTCATGACTCACATAAGGATCACTGTAATTTTATCTGAAACGTTATGACAGAAAGAGGCATAGTTTGTTTTCCTTTTTATGAATCGAAATGTAAAGGATACATTTCCATTTTTCTATTTACTAGTGAAACAATCAAAGAATTTATCTATTTCTATCCTAAAAGATCTTATGAAGTGATTTGTTGTCATAGGAAAAGCATGAGTAACAGCTGGAAGCATTGGAGTTGATTTCCAACATAAGGTTCGTGATTGAATCAAATGGAGCACATTTTATCAAGTCAAAAGGCCTATTGAAAGAAAGATCGAACGATGTTCTGAAAGAAAGATCGAATGAGGTTCTGAAAGAAGGATCTAAATGAAACTGTGACTCTGTAAAAATGCTACTACATATGCCAAGGTATATGTTTTCTTCAAATTCAATTATAAAATGATGGATCTGATGAGTGATCATATGGAAAATTATTTTGGGCTTAAAATTTCTAATAAAAATTCTCATGTCCTATTTTGTAAGCAATTATGTAAAGACTATCTTAATGGATGCAAGTGTAGAGAAATTTTCCGGATTACCTTTTGAAACGCTATACTTCTTGGGCTCCTACAAAGATAATCATCTTGTTTCATTTGGTCTATCGATCTATCTCATTACCCACTCAAGCTCATTGTTTTAATTCTACATATTTTTCTATGATTGAGAAGGGAAGTCATTATGGTTTTTAATGGCTTATATTTTGATGATTCTCACGTTATCGGTTTTCTTTTCTTCCATCTGTCCAAAGTTTATAACTTTGGACATGATCGAAGAAATAATGTAACAATGCCATTAAAATCTTCACATATGAGATCATTTCACCATGTCACATCTATCATTAAGGATAGCGAATAATCTTGCACCAAATCAAAAAGAAATAATGATATGAGCATGTCGGATTTCAAGTCCAAACACGATTTCTTTTGATCAATTAAATGACCCTTCTGGAATCCGACTCGTACTCTCTGCTCTAAAAAATTACCTTTTGTTCACTCCTTTCTCTAGTCTCATTCTATTTAAGTCACATCCTTTGTTTCCTTTCAAAGTACATCTCATCCTCTTCTTCTTGACTTCCATTTTTGCATAGTGGGACCTGGCACATCTTCGATCTGGGGGAGTGTTGGTGCCCCAATTTTGCCTTAATTTTGTTCCAATTTTGCTATAATGTTCATATAAACCATGCCGCAGATGACTGTGCAATAACTAATTATGAGATATCAAGCTGTATTTTTGTTAAATCTGGCATCCTTTGCAATTCGGGTACTTATTCATCTAAATAACTATTTTTCCATATGATTTTTAGAAGGTTTATTATTTTATATGATGAATTAATATTTTTGAAAACCATGTGGTATGTAGTTTTGTTTTAAAACAGGTGAAGGCTCATTCAGACGTCCATTCAGATTCAGACGACCATTCGGATTGCCATTCGTACCTTGGAAATCGTTCAGTTTCCTATGTGGAGACATTTATGGCTTAGTTGGGAACATGGGTTTTGTTACTTGATCATGCTACATGGACACTATTCTTCGGCTTGCACTAATTTGATTCCCACACCTACCAGCGATATCGAGGGTTCTTTAACTCAAGTTAAACCCATATTTTTAGCAATAAATATTTCCGAGCTGCCATATTGCGCCTTGATTTGCATGCACGTGGAAGGATATCTAACCAAACAATCTGATGGGTTTGAAGAAAATCTATCCAGCTACAAAAACCATAATTTGTTTCGCCAAAATCGCAACCAACAGAGAGTTATCGAGGGGGAATTTTGTCAATTTGTGCCAGATTGCATTTTCTGGGTTGGTCATTTTCTGAGTTTGTTTCAGGTCATAATTACAGTCTATTATTAGAGGGGTGAACCAATAGCAGGTTCGACCCTCTCTCCCATGTGTAAACTCTTATATATACAGGCTTTGAGCCATGCAAAAGTCACACTACAATAGTAAAATTCTGAATTTCGTTAATATAAAAATGCTGCTCTGTTCCTTGTTCAATTTTGTTTTTCATGCTTTGGTGATTGAGTAATTCATGAGGCTATTGCCACTGCTACCTGGGAGGGCCCCTTAGTGGCAGTGGGTTGTATTTTGTTTCTGTTTTTATCGTTCATCTAAGTATTATGTTTCTCTTTTCCATTGTTGTATAAACGTTTTATATATTGAATCGTGTGATTGTAGTGTTGTCTCCTTGTTGTTCTGTACAAAACGTAAATACTCTTGCTTTCGTTTCATGCATTTCGTGCCCATTTGAGCTCACTGTATACATAGGAATGAGATATCTGTCATAGTTTATTTCTTGTGATTGCGTTAATGCTCTTAGCATAGGTTAGGGTTTGAAATAGAATTTACTTTCCATGCATTTGAATTCGTTTTCCATTTGCTGCATATTGGATCCAAGAGTGAGTCATTCTTGCTGTAGTTTTCATTTCCAAGAGCTAATTGTATTTCAATTTCATTTAGTTATTATGCAATAGGAAATAGTCTTTAATTTAAATGCAAATAGTTTATTTTCTTTTCACAGTATAGTAGGCTCTAATTTGCTTAATAGTTTTCGATTTGAATGCAAGTAGTTTAGTTGCTTTTTTTATTTACAATACAGTAGTTTATAATTCGCTTTCATGCTTGATCATAGAGTAGTATAGATTTGCTTAGCTTAGGTATTCTTTTTGAAATATAATAGATTTGTGCTTATCAGTAGAAGCTTGATTGAATAGCGTAGTTGCAATTGAATTTACTATAGAAAGAGAGTAGTGTTGTTTTGCTTTCAATATAGATTTGTTTCCCAATCTTAGATTAGTTTATTGTCTAATTCGTTTTGTAGAAATAGATAGTTTCATTTTGTTGATTGCTACTCAAGTAGATAGGATCCATTTACGAG